>CAWUFW010002666.1:1200000-1800000 GCA_963921515.1 Calotriton arnoldi
TGAAAAGAGGTGGTGTAAGGATGCAGGTTTGAGGTTGTGAGAGGCTGTGAAAAGAGGCTGTGTAAGGATGCGGATTTGAGGTTATGAGGGCATGTGTAAGGATGCAGGTTTGAGGTTATGAGGGGCTGTGTAAGGATGCAGGCTTGAGGTTATGAGGGCTGTCAAAAAAGAGGCTGTGTAAGGATGCAGATTTGATGTTATGAGGGGCTGTGTAAGGATGCAGGTTTGAGGTTATGAGGGGCTGTGAAAAAAGGGTGAGTAAGAATGCAGATATGAGGTTATGAGAGGCTGTGAAAAGAGGCTCTGTATGGATGCGGGTTTGAGGTTATGAGTAGCTGTGAAAAGAGGCTGTGTAAGGATGCAGGTTTGAGGTTGTGAGGGCTATGAAAAGAGGCTGTGTAAGGATGCAGGTTTGAGGATGTGAGGGTCTGTGAAAAGATTCTGTGTATGGATGCAGATTTGAGGTTATGATGAGCTGTGAAAAGAGGCTGTGTAAGGATGCGAGTTTGAGGTTATGATTGGCTGTGAAAAGAGGCTGAGTAAGGATGCAGATGTGAGGTTATGAGTGGTTGTGAAAAGAGGCTGTGTAAGGATGCTGGCTTGAGGTTATTAGAGGCTGTGAAAAGAGGCTGAGTAGCGATGCAGATTTGAGGTTATGAGTGGTTGTGAAAAGAGGCTGTGTAAGGATGCTGGCTTGAGGTTAATAGGGGCTGTGAAAAGAAGCTGTGTAAAGATGCAGATTTGAGGTTATGAGGGCATGTGTAAGGATGCAGGTTTGAGGTTATGAGGGGCTGTGAAAAGAGGATGTGTAAGGGTGCAGGTTTGAGGTTATGAGGGCTGTCAAAAAGAGGCTGAGTAAGGATGCAGATTTGAGGTTACATGGGGTTGTGAAAAGAGGCTGTGTAAGGATGCAGATTTGAGGTTATGAGGGGCTGTGTAAGGATACAGGTTTGAGGTTATGAGGGGCTGTGAAAAAGGCTGAGTAAGGATGCAGATATAAGGTTATGAGGGGCTGTGAAAAGAGGCTGTGTAAGGATGCAGGTTTGAGGTTATGAGAGGATGTGTAAGGATGCGGGTTTGAGGTTATGAGGGGCTGTGAAAAGAGGCTGTGTAAGGATGCAGGTTTGAGGTTATGAGGGCATGTGTAAGGTGCAGGTTTGAGGTTATGAGGGGCTGTGAAAAAAGGCTTAGTAAGGATGCAGATATGAGGTTATGAGGGGCTGTGAAAAGAGGCTCTGTATGGATGCGGGTTTGAGGTTATGAGTGGCTGTGAAAAGAGGCTGTGTAAGGATGCAGGTTTGAGGTTGTGAGGGGCTGTGAAAAGAGGCTGTGTAAGGATGCGGGTTTGAGGATGTGAGGGTCTGTGAAAAGATTCTGTGTATGGATGCAGATTTGAGGTTATGATCGGCTGTGAAAAGAGGCTGAGTAAGGATGCAGATTTGAGGTTATGATGCCATGTGTAAGGATGCAGGTTTGAGGTTATGAGGGGCTGTGAAAAGAGGCTGTGTAAGGATGCAGGTTTGAGCTTATGAGGGCTGTCAAAAAAGAGGCTCAGTAAACATGCAGATTTGAGGTTATGAGGGGTTGTGAAAAGAGGCTGTGTAAGGATGCAGATTTGAGGTTATGAGGGGCTGTTTAAGGATTCCGGTTTGAGGTTATGAGGGGCTGTGAAAAGAGGCTGTGTAAGGATGCGGGTTTGAGGTTATAAGGGGCTGTTTAAGAATTCCGGTTTGAGGTTATGAGGGGCTGTGAAAAGAGGCTGTGTAAGGATGCGGGTTTGAGGTCATGAGGGGCTGTGAAAAGAGGCTGTGTAAGGGTGCGGGTTTGAGGTTATGAGGGGCTGTGAAAAGAGTCTGTGTAAGGATGCGGGCTTGAGGTTATGAGGGGCTGTGAAAAGAGGCTGTGTAAGGATGCGGGCTTGAGGTTATGAGGGGATGTGAAACGAGGCTGTGTAAGGGTGCGGGTTTGAGGTTATGAGGGGCTGTGAAAAGAGGCTGTGTAAGGATGCAGGTTTGAGGTTATGAGGGGCTGTGAAAAGACGCAGTGTAAGGATGCAGATTTTAGGTTATGAGGGGATGTGAAAAGAGGCTGTGTAAGGATGCCGGTTTGAGGTTAGGAGTGGCTGTGAAATGAGGCTGTGTAAGGATGCTGGCTTGTGGTTTTGAGGGGCTGTGAAAAGAGGCTGTGTAAAGATGCAGATTTAAGGTTATGAGGGGCTGTGAAAAGAGGCTGTGTAAGGATGCAAGTTTGAGGTTATGAGGGTTGTGAAAAGAAGCTGTGTAAGGATGCGTGTTTGAGGATATGAGGGACTGTGAAAAGAGGCAGTGTAAGGATGCAGATCTGAGGTTATGAGGGGATGTGAAAAGAGGCTGTGTATGGATGTGGGTTTGAGGTTATGAGTGGCTTTGAAAGAGGCTGTGTAAGGATGTAGGTTTGAGGTTGTATGGGGCTGTGAAAAGAGGCTGTGTAAGGATGCAGGTTTGAGGTTGTGAGGGTCTGTGAAAAGATTCTGTGTATGGATGCAGATTTGAGGTTATGATGGGCTGTGAAAAGAGGCTGTGTAAGGATGCGAGTTTGAGGTTATGATTGGCTGTGAAAAGAGGCTGAGTAAGGATGCAGATTTGAGGTTATGATGGCATGTGTAAGGATGCAGGCTTGAGGTTATGAGGGGCTGTGAAAAGAGGCTGTGTAAGGATGCAGGTTTGAGGTTATGAGGGCTGTCAAAAAAAAGGCTCAGTAAACATGCAGATTTGAGGTTATGAGGGGTTGTGAAAAGAGGCTGTGTAAGGATGCAGATTTGAGGTTATGAGGGGCTGTTTAAGGATTCCGGTTTGAGGTTATGAGGGGCTGTGAAAAGAGGCTGTGTAAGGATGCGGGTTTGAGGTTATGAGGGGCTGTTTAAGGATTCTGGTTTGAGGTTATGAGGGGCTGTGAAAAGAGGTTGTGTAAGGATGCGGGTTTGAGGGCCTGTGAAAAGAAGCTGTGTAAGAATGCGGGTTTGAGGTTGTGAGGGTCTGTGAAAAGATTCTGTGTATGGATGCAGATTTGAGGTTATGATGGGCTGTGAAAAGAGGTTGTGTAAGGATGTGGGTTTGAGGTTATGAGGGGCTGTGAAAAGAGGCTGTGTAAGGATGCGTGTTTGAGGTTATGATGGTTGTGAAAAAAGGTTGTGTAAGGATGTGGGTTTGAGGTTATGAGGGGCTGTGAAAAGAGGAGGTGTGAGGATGCAGATCTGAGGTTATGAGGGGATGTGAAAAGAGGCTGTGTATGGATGCGGGTTTGAGGTTATGAGTGGCTGTGAAGAGATGCTGTGTAAGCATGCAGGTTTGAGGCTGTGAGGGGCGGTGAAAAGACAAGAGGTTGTGTAAGGATGCGGATTTAAGGGCCTGTGAAAAGAAGCTGTGTAAGGATGCGGGTTTGAGGTTGTGAGGGTCTGTGAAAAGAGGCTGTGTGTGGATGCAGTTTTGAGGTTATGATGGGCTATGAAAAGAGGCTGAGTAAGGATGCAGATTTGAGATTATGATGGCATGTGTAAGGATGCAGGTTTGAGGTTATGAGGGGCTGTGAAAAGAGGCTGTGTAAGGATGCAGGTTTGAGGTTATGAGGGGATGTGTAAGGATGCGGGTTTGAGGTTATGAAGACTGTGAAAAGAGGCTGTGTAAGGATGCAGATTTGAGGTTATGAGGGGCTGTTTAAGGATTCCGGTTTGAGGTTATGAGGGGCTGTGAAAAGAGGCTGTGTAAGGATGCGGGTTTGAGGTCATGAGGGGCTGTGAAAAGAGGCTGTGTAAGGGTGCGGGTTTGAGGTTATGAGGGGCTGTGAAAAGAGTCTGTGTAAGGATGCGGGCTTGAGGTTATGAGGGGCTGTGAAAAGAGGCTGTGTAAGGATGCGGGCATGAGCTTATGAAGGGATGTGAAACGAGGCTCTGTAAGGATGCAGGTTTGAGGTTATTAGGGGCTGTGAAAAGAGGCAGTGTAAGGATGCTAGCTTGTGGTTTTGAGGGGCTGTGAAAAGAGGCTGTGTAAAGATGCAGATTTAAGGTTATGAGGGGCTGTGAAAAGAGGCTGTGTAAGTATGTGGGTTTGAGGTTATGAGGGACTGTGAAAAGAGGCGGTGTAAGGATGCAGATCTGAGGTTATGAGGGGATGTGAAAAGAGGCTGTGTATGGATGTGGGTTTGAGGTTATGAGTGGCAGTGAAAAGAGGTTGTGTAAGGATGTAGGTTTGAGGTTGTATGGGGCTGTGAAAAGAGGCTGTGTAAGGATGCAGGTTTGAGGTTGTGAGGGTCTGTGAAAAGATTCTGTGTATGGATGCAGATTTGAGGTTACTAGGGGTTGTGAAAAGATGCTGTGTAAGGATGCTGGCTTGAGGTTATTAGAGGCTGTGAAAAGAGGCTGAGTAAGGATGCAGATTTGAGGTTATGAGTGGTTGTGAAAAGAGGCTGTGTAAGGATGCTGGCTTGAGGTTAATAGGGGCTGTGAAAAGAGGCTATGTAAGGATGCAGATTTGAGGTTCTGAGGGCATGTGTAAGGATGCAGGTTTGAGGTTGAGGGGCTGTGAAAGAGTCTGTGTAAGGATGCGGGTTTGAGGGACTGTGAAAAGTAGCTGTGTAAGGATGCGGTTTTGAGGTTGTGAGGGTCTGTGAAAAGAAGCTGCGTATGGATGCAGTTTTGAGGTAATGATGGGCTGTGTAAGGATGCAGATTTGAGGTTATGAGTGGTTGTGAAAAGATGCTGTGTAAGGATGCTGGCTTGAGGTTATAAGGGGCTGTGAAAAGAGGACGAGTATAGGTGCAGATTTGAGGTTATGAGTGGTTGTGAAAAGAGGCTGTTTAAGGTTGCCGGCTTAAGGTTAATAGGGGCTGTGAAAAGAGGCTGAGTAAGGATGCCGATTTGAGGTTCTGAGGGCATGTGTAAGGATGCAGGTTTGAGGTTGAGGGGCTGTGAAAAGAGGCTGTGTAAGGATGCAGGTTTGAGGTTATGAACGCTGTCAAAAAAGAGGCTGAGTAAGGATGCAGATTTGAGGTTATAAGGGGATGTGTAAGGATGCGGGTTTGAGGTTATGAGTGGCTGTGAAAAGAGGCTGTGTAAGGATGCAGGTTTGAGGTTATGAAGGCTGTCAAAAAGAGGCTGAGTAAGGATGCAGATTTGAGGTTATGAGGGGATGTGTAAGGATGTGGGTTTGAGGTTATGAAGACTGTGAAAAGAGGCTGAGTAAGGATGCAGATTTGAAGTTACAAGGGGTTGTGAAAAGAGGCTGTGTAAGGATGCAGATTTGAGGTTATGAGGGGCTGGGAAAAGAGGCTGTGTAAGGATGCAGGATTGAGGTTATGAGGGGCTGTGAAAAGAGGCTGTGTTAGGATGCAGGTTTGAGATTATGAGGGGCTGTGAAAAGAGGCTGTGTAAGGGTGCAGGTTTGAGGTTATGAGGGGCTGTGGGAAGAGGCTGTGTAAGGATGCAGGTTTGAGGTTATGAGGGGCTGTGAAAAGAGGCAGTGTAAGGATGCAGATGTTAGGTTATGAGGGGATGTGAAAAGAGGCTGTGTAAGGATGCAGGTTTGAGGTTATGAGTGGCTGTGAAATGAGGCTGTGTAAGGATGCAAGTTTGAGGTTATGAGGGGTGTAAAAAGAAGCTGTGTAAGGATGCGTGTTTGAGGATATGAGGGGCTGTGAAAAGAGGCTGCTTAAGGATGTGGGTTTGAGGTTATGAGGGACTGTGAAAAGAGGCGGTGTAAGGATGCAGATCTGAGGTTATGAGGGGATGTGAAAAGAGGCTGTGTATGGATGTGGGTTTGAGGTTATGAGTGGCTGTGAAAAGAGGCTGTGTAAGGATGTAGGTTTGAGGTTGTATGGGGCTGTGAAAAGAGGCTGTGTAAGGATGCAGGTTTGAGGTTGTGAGGGTCTGTGAAAAGATTCTGTGTATGGATGCAGATTTGAGGTTATGATGGGCTGTGAAAAGAGGCTGTGTAAGGATTGAGTTTGAGGTTATGATTGGCTGTGAAAAGAGGCTGAGTAAGGATGCAGATTTGAGGTTATGAGTGGTTGTGAAAAGATGCTGTGTAAGGATGCTGGCTTGAGGTTATTAGAGGCTGTGAAAAGAGGCTGAGTAAGGATGCAGATTTGAGGTTATGAGTGGTTGTGAAAAGAGGCTGTGTAAGGATGCTGGCTTGAGGTTAATAGGGGCTGTGAAAAGAGGCTATGTAAGGGTGCAGATTTGAGGTTCTGAGGGCATGTGTAAGGATGCAGGTTTGAGGTTGAGGGGCTGTGAAAAGAGGCTGTGTAAGGATGCGGGTTTGAGGGACTGTGAAAAGTAGCTGTGTAAGGATGCGGTTTTGAGGTTGTGAGGGTCTGGATGCAGTTTTGAGGTAATGATGGGCTGTGTAAGGATGCAGATTTGAGGTTATGAGTGGTTGTGAAAAGGTGCTGTGTAAGGATGCTGGCTTGAGGTTATAAGGGACTGTGAAAAGAGGACGAGTATAGGTGCAGATTTGAGGTTATGAGTGGTTGTGAAAAGAGGCTGTTTAAGGTTGCCGGCTTAAGGTTAATAGGGGCTGTGAAAAGAGGCTGAGTAAGGATGCAGATTTGAGGTTCTGAGGGCATGTGTAAGGATGCAGGTTTGAGGTTGAGGGGCTGTGAAAAGAGGCTGTGTAAGGATGCAGGTTTGAGGTTATGAACGCTGTCAAAAAAGAGGCTGAGTAAGGATGCAGATTTGAGGTTATAAGGGGATGTGTAAGGATGCAGGTTTGAGGTTATGAGGGGCTGTGAAAAGAGGCTGTGTAAGGATGCAGGTTTGAGGTTATGAAGGCTGTCAAAAAGAGGCTGAGTAAGGATGCAGATTTGAGGTTATGAGGGGATGTGTAAGGATGCGGGTTTGAGGTTATGAAGACTGTGAAAAGAGGCTGAGTAAGGATGCAGATTTGAGGTTACATGGGGTTGTGAAAAGAGGCTGTGTAAGGATGCAGATTTGATGTTATGAGGGGCTGTGAAAAGAGGCTGTGTAAGGATGCAGGATTGAGGTTATGAGGGGCTGTGAAAAGAGGCTGTGTTAGGATGCAGGTTTGAGATTATGAGGGGCTGTGAAAAGAGGCTGTGTAAGGGTGCGGGTTTGAGGTTATGAGGGGCTGTGAGAAGAGGCTGTGTAAGGATGCAGGTTTGAGGTTATGAGGGGCTGTGAAAAGAGACAGTGTAAGGATGCAGATGTTAGGTTATGAGGGGATGTGAAAAGAGGCTGTGTAAGGATGCAGGTTTGAGGTTATGAGTGGCTGTGAAATGAGGCTGTGTAAGGATGCGGGCTTGTGGTTTTGAGGGGCTGTGAAAAGAGGCTGTGTAAAGATGCAGATTTAAGGTTATGAGGGGCTGTGAAAAGAGGCTGTGTAAGGATGCAAGTTTGTGGTTATGAGGGTGTGAAAAGAGGCTGTGTGAGGATGCGTGTTTGAGGATATAAGGGGCTGTGAAAAGAGGCTGCTTAAGGATGTGGGTTTGAGGTTATGAGGGGCTGTGAAAAGAGGTGGTGTAAGGATGCAGAACTGAGGTTATGAGGGGATGTGAAAAGAGGCTCTGTATGGATGCGGGTTTGAGGTTATGAGTGGCTGTGAAAAGAGGCTATGTAAGGATGCAGGTTTGAGGTTGTGAGAGGCTGTGAAAAGAGGCTGTGTAAGGATGCGGATTTGAGGTTATGAGGGCATGTGTAAGGATGCAGGTTTGAGGTTATGAGGGGCTGTGTAAGGATGCAGGCTTGAGGTTATGAGGGCTGTCAAAAAAGAGGCTGAGTAAGGATGCAGATTTGAGGTTACTAGTGGTTGTGAAAAGAGGCTGTGTAAGGATGCGGATTTGATGTTATGAGCGGCTGTGTAAGGATGCAGGTTTGAGGTTATGAGGGGCTGTGTAAGGATGCAGGCTTGAGGTTATGAGGGCTGTCAAAAAAGAGGCTGAGTAAGGATGCAGATTTGAGGTTACTAGGGGTTGTGAAAAGAGGCTGTGTAAGGATGCGGATTTGATGTTATGAGGGGCTGTGTAAGGATGCAGGTTTGAGGTTATGAGGGGCTGTGAAAAGAGGCTGTGTAAGGATGCGGTTTTGAGGATGTGAGGGTCTGTGAAAAGATTCTGTGTATGGATGCAGATTTGAGGTTATGATGGGCTGTGAAAAGAGGCTGTGTAAGGATGCGAGTTTGAGGTTATGATTGGCTGTGAAAAGAGGCTGAGTAAGGATGCAGATTTGAGGTTATGAGTGGTTGTGAAAAGAGGCTGTGTAAGGATGCTGGCTTGAGGTTAATAGGGGCTGTGAAAAGAGGCTATGTAAGGATGCAGATTTGAGGTTATGAGGGCATGTATAAGGATGCAGGTTTGAGGTTATGAGGGGCTGTGAAAAGAGGCTGTGTAAGGATGCAGGTTTGAGGTTATGAGGGCTGTCAAAAAGAGGCTGAGTAAGGATGCAGAATTTAGTTTACTAGGGGTTGTGAACAGAGGCTGTGTAAGGATGCAGATTTGAGGTTATGAGGGGCTGTGTAGGGATGCAGGTTTGAGGTTGTGAGGGGCTGTGAAAAGAGGTTGTGTAAGGATGCGGGTTTGAGGGCCTGTGAAAAGAAGCTGTGTAAAGATGCGGTTTTGAGGTTGTGAGGGTCTGTGAAAAGAAGCCGCGTATGGATGCAGTTTTGAGGTAATGATGGGCTGTGTAAGGATGCAGATTTGAGGTTATGAGTGGTTGTGAAAAGATGCTGTGTAAGGATGCTGGCTTGAGGTTATAAGGGGCTGTGAAAAGAGGACGAGTATAGGTGCAGATTTGAGGTTATGAGTGGTTGTGAAAAGAGGCTGTTTAAGGATGCCGGCTTGAGGTTAATAGGGGCTGAAAAGAGGCTGAGTAAGGATGCAGATTTGAGGTTCTATGGGCATGTGTAAGGATGCAGATTTGAGGTTATGAGGGGATGTGTAAGGATGCGGGTTTGAGGTTATGAAGACTGTGAAAAGAGGCTGAGTAAGGATGCAGATTTGAGGTTACAAGGGGTTGTGAAAAGAGGGTGTGTAAGGATGCAGATTTGAGGTTATGAGGGGCTGTTTAAGGATGCAGGTTTGAGGTTATGAGGGGCTGTGAAAAGAGGCTGTGTAAGGATGCGGGTTTGAGATTATGAGGGGCTGTGAAAAGAGGCTGTGTAAGGGTGCGGGTTTGAGGTTATGAGGGGCTGTGAGAAGAGGCTGTGTAAGGATGCAGGTTTGAGGTTATGAGGGGCTGTGAAAAGAGGCAGTGTAAGGATGCAGATGTTAGGTTATGAGGGGATGTGAAAAGAGGCTGTGTAAGGATGCAGGTTTGAGGTTATGAGTGGCTGTGAAATGAGGCTGTGTAAGGATGCGGGCTTGTGGTTTTGAGGGGCTGTGAAAAGAGGCTGTGTAAAGATGCAGATTTAAGATTATGAGGGACTGTGAAAAGAGGCTGTGTAAGGATGCAAGTTTGCGGTTATGAGGGGTGTGAAAAGAGGCTGTGTGAGGATGCGTGTTTGAGGATATAACGGGCTGTGAAAAGAGGCTGCTTAAGGATGTCGGTTTGAGGTTATGAGGGGCTGTGGAAAGAGGTGGTGTAAGGATGCAGATCTGAGGTTATGAGGGGATGTGAAAAGAGGCTCTGTATGGATGCAGGTTTGAGGTTATGAGTGGCTGTGAAAAGAGGCTGTGTAAGGATGCAGGTTTGAGGTTGTGAGAGGCTGTGAAAAGAGGCTGTGTAAGGATGCGGATTTGAGGTTATGAGGGCATGTGTAAGGATGCAGGTTTGAGGTTATGAGGGGCTGTGTAAGGATGCAGGCTTGAGGTTATGAGGGTTGTCAAAAAGAGGCTGAGTAAGGATGCAGATTTGAGGTTACTAGGGGTTGTGAAAAGAGGCTGTGTAAGGATGCGGATTTGATGTTATGAGGGGCTGTGTAAGGATGCAGGTTTGAGGTTATGAGGGGCTGTGAAAAAGGCTGAGTAAGAATGCAGATATGAGGTTATGAGAGGCTGTGAAAAGAGGCTCTGTATGGATGCGGGTTTGAGGTTATGAGTAGCTGTGAAAAGAGGCTGTGTAAGGATGCAGGTTTGAGGTTGTGAGGGCTATGAAAAGAGGCTGTGTAAGGATGCAGGTTTGAGGATGTGAGGGTCTGTGAAAAGATTCTGTGTATGGATGCAGATTTGAGGTTATGATGGGCTGTGAAAAGAGGCTGTGTAAGGATGTGAGTTTGAGGTTATGATTGGCTGTGAAAAGAGGCTGAGTAAGGATGCAGATGTGAGGTTATGAGTGGTTGTGAAAAGAGGCTGTGTAAGGATGCTGGCTTGAGGTTATTAGAGGCTGTGAAAAGAGGCTGAGTAGCGATGCAGATTTGAGGTTATGAGTGGTTGTGAAAAGAGGCTGTGTAAGGATGCTGGCTTGAGGTTAATAGGGGCTGTGAAAAGAAGCTGTGTAAAGATGCAGATTTGAGGTTATGAGGGCATGTGTAAGGATGTAGGTTTGAGGTTATGAGGGGCTGTGAAAAGAGGCTGTGTAAGGGTGCAGGTTTGAGGTTATGAGGGCTGTCAAAAAGAGGCTGAGTAAGGATGCAGATTTGAGGTTACATGGGGTTGTGAAAAGAGGCTGTGTGAGGATGCAGATTTGAGGTTATGAGGGGCTGTGTAAGGATACAGGTTTGAGGTTATGAGGGGCTGTGAAAAAAGGCTGAGTAAGGATGCATATATAAGGTTATGAGGGTCTGTGAAAAGAGGCTGAGTAAGGATGCAGATTTGAGGTTATGAGGGGCTGTTTAAGGATGCAGGTTTGAGGTTATGAGGGGCTGTGAAAAGAGGCTGTGTAAGGATGCGGGTTTGAGATTATGAGGGGCTGTGAAAAGAGGCTGTGTAAGGGTGCGGGTTTGAGGTTATGAGGGGCTGTGAGAAGAGGCTGTGTAAGGATGCAGGTTTGAGGTTATGAGGGGCTGTGAAAAGAGGCAGTGTAAGGATGCAGATGTTAGGTTATGAGGGGATGTGAAAAGAGGCTGTGTAAGGATGCAGGTTTGAGGTTATGAGTGGCTGTGAAATGAGGCTGTGTAAGGATGCGGGCTTGTGGTTTTGAGGGGCTGTGAAAAGAGGCTGTGTAAAGATGCAGATTTAAGATTATGAGGGACTGTGAAAAGAGGCTGTGTAAGGATGCAAGTTTGCGGTTATGAGGGGTGTGAAAAGAGGCTGTGTGAGGATGCGTGTTTGAGGATATAACGGGCTGTGAAAAGAGGCTGCTTAAGGATGTCGGTTTGAGGTTATGAGTGGCTGTGAAAAGAGGCTGTGTAAGGATGCAGGTTTGAGGTTGTGAGAGGCTGTGAAAAGAGGCTGTGTAAGGATGCGGATTTGAGGTTATGAGGGCATGTGTAAGGATGCAGGTTTGAGGTTATGAGGGGCTGTGTAAGGATGCAGGCTTGAGGTTATGAGGGCTGTCAAAAAAGAGGCTGAGTAAGGATGCAGATTTGAGGTTACTAGGGGTTGTGAAAAGAGGCTGTGTAAGGATGCGGATTTGATGTTATGAGGGGCTGTGTAAGGATGCAGGTTTGAGGTTATGAGGGGCTGTGAAAAAGGCTGAGTAAGAATGCAGATATGAGGTTATGAGAGGCTGTGAAAAGAGGCTCTGTATGGATGCAGGTTTGAGGTGATGAGTAGCTGTGAAAAGAGGCTGTGTAAGGATGCAGGTTTGAGGTTGTGAGGGCTATGAAAAGAGGCTGTGTAAGGATGCAGGTTTGAGGATGTGAGGGTCTGTGAAAAGATTCTGTGTATGGATGCAGATTTGAGGTTATGACGGGCTGTGAAAAGAGGCTGTGTAAGGATGCGAGTTTGAGGTTATGATTGGCTGTGAAAAGAGGCTGAGTAAGGATGCAGATGTGAGGTTATGAGTGGTTGTGAAAAGAGGCTGTGTAAGGATGCTGGCTTGAGGTTATTAGAGGCTGTGAAAAGAGGCTGAGTAGCGATGCAGATTTGAGGTTATGAGTGGTTGTGAAAAGTGGCTGTGTAAGGATGCTGGCTTGAGGTTAATAGGGGCTGTGAAAAGAAGCTGTGTAAAGATGCAGATTTGAGGTTATGAGGGCATGTGTAAGGATGCAGGTTTGAGGTTATGAGGGGCTGTGAAAAGAGGCTGTGTAAGGGTGCAGGTTTGAGGTTATGAGGGCTGTCAAAAAAGAGGCTGAGTAAGGATGCAGATTTGAGGTTACATGGGGTTGTGAAAAGAGGCTGTGTAAGGATGCAGATTTGAGGTTATGAGGGGCTGTGTAAGGATACAGGTTTGAGGTTATGAGGGGCTGTGAAAAAAGGCTGAGTAAGGATGCAGATATAAGGTTATGAGGGGCTGTGAAAAGAGGCTGTGTAAGGATGCAGGTTTGAGGTTATGAGAGGATGTGTAAGGATGCGGGTTTGAGGTTATGAGGGGCTGTGAAAAGAGGCTGTGTAAGGATGCAGGTTTGAGGTTATGAGAGGATGTGTAAGGATGCGGATTTGAGGTTATGATGGGCTGTGAAAAGAGGCTGTGTAAGGATGCGAGTTTGAGGTTATGATTGGCTGTGAAAAGAGGCTGTGTAAGGATGCAGATTTGAGGTTGTGAGGGCGGTGAAAAGATGTTGTGTAAGGATGCGGTTTGAGGGGCTGTGAAAAGAGGCTGTGTAAGGATGCGGGTTTGAGGTTGTCAGTGTCTGTGAAAAGAATCTGTGTATGGATGCAGATTTGAGGTTATGATGGGCTGTGAAAAGAGGCTGTGTGCGGATGCGGGTTTGAGGTTATGAGTGGCTGTGAAAAGAGGCTGAGTAAGGATGCAGATTTGAGGTTATGAGTGGTTGTGAAAAGAGGCTGTGTAAGGATGCTGGCTTGAGGTTATTAGAGGCTGTGAAAAGAGACTGAGTAAGGATGTAGATTTAAGGTTATGAGTGGTTGTGAAAAGAGGCTGTGTAAGGATGCCGGCTTGAGGAATGAGGGCCTGTGTAAGGTGCAGGTTTGAGGTTATGAGGGGCTGTGAAAAAAGGCTGAGTAAGGATGCAGATATGAGGTTATGAGGGGCTGTGAAAAGAGGCTCTGTATGGATGCGGGTTTGAGGTTATGAGTGGCTGTGAAAAGAGGCTGTGTAAGGATGCAGGTTTGAGGTTGTGAGGGGCTGTGAAAAGAGGCTGTGTAAAGATGCGGGTTTGAGGATGTGAGGGTCTGTGAAAAGATTCTGTGTATGGATGCAGATTTGAGGTTATGATGGGCTGTGAAAAGAGGCTGTGTAAGGATGCAAGTTTGCGGTTATGAGGGGTGTGAAAAGAGGCTGTGTGAGGATGCGTGTTTGAGGATATAAGGGGCTGTGAAAAGAGGCTGCTTAAGGATGTCGGTTTGAGGTTATGAGGGGCTGTGAAAAGAGGTGGTGTAAGGATGCAGGTTTGAGGTTGTGAGAGGCTGTGAAAAGAGGCTGTGTAAGGATGCGGATTTGAGGTTATGAGGGCATGTGTAAGGATGCAGGTTTGAGGTTATGAGGGGCTGTGTAAGGATGCAGGATTGAGGTTATGAGGGCTGTCAAAAAGAGGCTGAGTAAGGATGCAGATTTGAGGTTACTAGGGGTTGTGAAAAGAGGCTGTGTAAGGATGCGGATTTGATGTTATGAGGGGCTGTGTAAGGATGCAGGTTTGAGGTTATGAGGGGCTGTGAAAAAAGGGTGAGTAAGAATGCAGATATGAGGTTATGAGAGGCTGTGAAAAGAGGCTCTGTATGGATGCGGGTTTGAGGTTATGAGTAGCTGTGAAAAGAGGCTGTGTAAGGATGCAGGTTTGAGGTTGTGAGGGCTATGAAAAGAGGCTGTGTAAGGATGCAGGTTTGAGGATGTGAGGGTCTGTGAAAAGATTCTGTGTATGGAGGCAGATTTGAGGTTATGATGGGCTGTGAAAAGAGGCTGTGTAAGGATGCGAGTTTGAGGTTATGATTAGCTGTGAAAAGAGGCTGAGTAAGGATGCAGATGTGAGGTTATGAGTGGTTGTGAAAAGAGGCTGTGTAAGGATGCTGGCTTGAGGTTATTAGAGTCTGTGAAAAGAGGCTGAGTAGCGATGCAGATTTGAGGTTATGAGTGGTTGTGAAAAGAGGCTGTGTAAGGATGCTGGCTTGAGGTTAATAGGGGCTGTGAAAAGAAGCTGTGTAAAGATGCAGATTTGAGGTTATGAGGGCATGTGTAAGGATGCAGGTTTGAGGTTATGAGGGGCTGTGAAAAGAGGCTGTGTAAGGGTGCAGGTTTGAGGTTATGAGGGCTGTCAAAAAAGAGGCTGAGTAAGGATGCAGATTTGAGGTTACATGGGGTTGTGAAAAGAGGCTGTGTAAGGATGCAGATTTGAGGTTATGAGGGGCTGTGTAAGGATACAGGTTTGAGGTTATGAGGGGCTGTGAAAAAAGGCTGAGTAAGGATGCAGATATAAGGTTATGAGGGGCTGTGAAAAGAGGCTGTGTAAGGATGCAGGTTTGAGGTTATGAAAGGATGTGTAAGGATGCGGGTTTGAGGTTATGAGGGGCTGTGAAAAGAGGCTGTGTAAGGATGCAGGTTTGAGGTTATGAGGGCATGTGTAAGGTGCAGGTTTGAGGTTATGAGGGGCTGTGAAAAAGGCTTAGTAAGGATGCAGATATGAGGTTATGAGGGGCTGTGAAAAGAGGCTCTGTATGAATGCGGGTTTGAGGTTATGAGTGGCTGTGAAAAGAGGCTGTGTAAGGATGCAGGTTTGAGGTTGTGAGGGGCTGTGAAAAGAGGCTGTGTAAGGATGCGGGTTTGAGGATGTGAGGGTCTGTGAAAAGATTCTGTGTATGGATGCAGATTTGAGGTTATGATGGGCTGTGAAAAGAGGCTGAGTAAGGATGCAGATTTGAGGTTATGATGGCATGTGTAAGGATGCAGGTTTGAGGTTATGAGGGGCTGTGAAAAGAGGCTGTGTAAGGATGCAGGTTTGAGCTTATGAGGGCTGTCAAAAAAGAGGATCAGTAAACATGCAGATTTGAGGTTATGAGGGGTTGTGAAAAGAGGCTGTGTAAGGATGCAGATTTGAGGTTATGAGGGGCTGTTTAAGGATTCCGGTTTGAGGTTATGAGGGGCTGTGAAAAGAGGCTGTGTAAGGATGCGGGTTTGAGGTTATAAGGGGCTGTTTAAGGATTCCGGTTTGAGGTTATGAGGGGCTGTGAAAAGAGGCTGTGTAAGGATGCGGGTTTGAGGTCATGAGGGGCTGTGAAAAGAGGCTGTGTAAGGGTGTGGGTTTGAGGTTATGAGGGGCTGTGAAAAGAGTCTGTGTAAGGATGCGGGCTTGAGGTTATGAGGGGCTGTGAAAAGAGGCTGTGTAAGGATGCGGGCTTGAGGTTATGAGGGGATGTGAAACGAGGCTGTGTAAGGGTGCGGGTTTGAGGTTATGAGGGGCTGTGAAAAGAGGCTGTGTAAGGATGCAGGTTTGAGGTTATGAGGGGCTGTGAAAAGACGCAGTGTAAGGATGCAGATTTTAGGTTATGAGGGGATGTGAAAAGAGGCTGTGTAAGGATGCCGGTTTGAGGTTAGGAGTGGCTGTGAAATGAGGCTGTGTAAGGATGCTGGCTTGTGGTTTTGAGGGGCTGTGAAAAGAGGCTGTGTAAAGATGCAGATTTAAGGTTATGAGGGGCTGTGAAAAGAGGCTGTGTAAGGATGCAAGTTTGAGGTTATGAGGGGTGTGAAAAGAAGCTGTGTAAGGATGCGTGTTTGAGGATATGAGGGACTGTGAAAAGAGGCAGTGTAAGGGTGCAGATCTGAGGTTATGAGGGGATGTGAAAAGAGGCTGTGTATGGATGTGGGTTTGAGGTTATGAGTGGCTTTGAAAGAGGCTGTGTAAGGATGTAGGTTTGAGGTTGTATGGGGCTGTGAAAAGAGGCTGTGTAAGGAGCAGGTTTGAGGTTGTGAGGGTCTGTGAAAAGATTCTGTGTATGGATGCATATTTGAGGTTATGATGGGCTGTGAAAAGAGGCTGTGTAAGGATGCGAGTTTGAGGTTATGATTGGCTGTGAAAAGAGGCTGAGTAAGGATGCAGATTTGAGGTTATGAGTGGTTGTGAAGAGATGCTGTGTAAGGATGCTGGCTTGAGGTTATTAGGGGCTGTGAAAAGAGGACGAGTATGGGTGCAGATTTGAGGTTATGAGTGGTCGTGAAAAGAGGCTGTTTAAGGATGCCGGCTTGCGGTTAATAGGGGCTGTGAAAAGAGGCTGAGTAAGGATGCAGATTTGAGGTTATGATGGCATGTGTAAGGATGCAGGCTTGAGGTTATGAGGGGCTGTGAAAAGAGGCTGTGTAAGGATGCAGGTTTGAGGTTATGAGGGCTGTCAAAAAAGAGGCTCAGTAAACATGCAGTTTTGAGGTTATGAGGGGTTGTGAAAAGAGGCTGTGTAAGGATGCAGATTTGAGGTTATGAGGGGCTGTTTAAGGATTCCGGTTTGAGGTTATGAGGGGCTGTGAAAAGAGGCTGTGTAAGGATGCGGGTTTGAGGTTATGAGGGGCTGTTTAAGGATTCTGGTTTGAGGTTATGAGGGGCTGTGAAAAGAGGTTGTGTAAGGATGCGGGTTTGAGGGCCTGTGAAAAGAAGCTGTGTAAGAATGCGGGTTTGAGGTTGTGAGGGTCTGTGAAAAGATTCTGTGTATGGATGCAGATTTGAGGTTATGATGGGCTGTGAAAAGAGGTTGTGTAAGGATGTGGGTTTGAGGTTATGAGGGGCTGTGAAAAGAGGCTGTGTAAGGATGCGTGTTTGAGGTTATGATGGTTGTGAAAAAAGGTTGTGTAAGGATGTGGGTTTGAGGTTATGAGGGGCTGTGAAAAGAGGAGGTGTGAGGATGCAGATCTGAGGTTATGAGGGGATGTGAAAAGAGGCTGTGTATGGATGCGGGTTTGAGGTTATGAGTGGCTGTGAAGAGATGCTTAGTAAGCATGCAGGTTTGAGGCTGTGAGGGGCGGTGAAAAGACAAGAGGTTGTGTAAGGATGCGGATTTAAGGGCCTGTGAAAAGAAGCTGTGTAAGGATGCGGGTTTGAGGTTGTGAGGGTCTGTGAAAAGAGGCTGTGTGTGGATGCAGTTTTGAGGTTATGATGGGCTATGAAAAGAGGCTGAGTAAGGATGCAGATTTGAGGTTATGATGGCATGTGTAAGGATGCAGGTTTGAGGTTATGAGGGGCTGTGAAAAGAGGCTGTGTAAGGATGCAGGTTTGAGGTTATGAGGGGATGTGTAAGGATGCGGGTTTGAGGTTATGAAGACTGTGAAAAGAGGCTGTGTAAGGATGCAGATTTGAGGTTATGAGGGGCTGTTTAAGGATTCCGGTTTGAGGTTATGAGGGGCTGTGAAAAGAGGCTGTGTAAGGATGCGGGTTTGAGGTCATGAGGGGCTGTGAAAAGAGGCTGTGTAAGGGTGCGGGTTTGAGGTTATGAGGGGCTGTGAAAAGAGTCTGTGTAAGGATGCGGGCTTGAGGTTTTGAGGGGCTGTGAAAAGAGGCTGTGTAAGGATGCGGGCATGAGCTTATGAAGGGATGTGAAACGAGGCTCTGTAAGGATGCAGGTTTGAGGTTATTAGGGGCTGTGAAAAGAGGCAGTGTAAGGATGCTAGCTTGTGGTTTTGAGGGGCTGTGAAAAGAGGCTGTGTAAAGATGCAGATTTAAGGTTATGAGGGGCTGTGAAAAGAGGCTGTGTAAGGATGCAAGTTTGAGGTTATGAGGGGTGTAAAAAGAAGCTGTGTAAGGATGCGTGTTTGAGGATATGAGGGGCTGTGAAAAGAGGCTGCTTAAGGATGTGGGTTTGAGGTTATGAGGGACTGTGAAAAGAGGCGGTGTAAGGATGCAGATCTGAGGTTATGAGGGGATGTGAAAAGAGGCTGTGTATGGATGTGGGTTTGAGGTTATGAGTGGCTGTGAAAAGAGGCTGTGTAAGGATGTAGGTTTGAGGTTGTATGGGGCTGTGAAAAGAGGCTGTGTAAGGATGCAGGTTTGAGGTTGTGAGGGTCTGTGAAAAGATTCTGTGTATGGATGCAGATTTGAGGTTATGATGGGCTGTGAAAAGAGGCTGTGTAAGGATGCGAGTTTGAGGTTATGATTGGCTGTGAAAAGAGGCTGAGTAAGGATGCAGATTTGAGGTTATGAGTGGTTCTGAAAAGATGCTGTGTAAGGATGCTGGCTTGAGGTTATTAGAGGCTGTGAAAAGAGGCTGAGTAAGGATGCAGATTTGAGGTTATGAGTGGTTGTGAAAAGAGGCTGTGTAAGGATGCTGGCTTGAGGTTAATAGGGGCTGTGAAAAGAGGCTATGTAAGGATGCAGATTTGAGGTTCTGAGGGCATGTGTAAGGATGCAGGTTTGAGGTTGAGGGGCTGTGAAAAGAGTCTGTGTAAGGATGCGGGTTTGAGGGACTGTGAAAAGTAGCTGTGTAAGGATGCGGTTTTGAGGTTGTGAGGGTCTGTGAAAAGAAGCTGCGTATGGATGCAGTTTTGAGGTAATGATGGGCTGTGTAAGGATGCAGATTTGAGGTTATGAGTGGTTGTGAAAAGATGCTGTGTAAGGATGCTGGCTTGAGGTTATAAGGGGCTGTGAAAAGAGGACGAGTATAGGTGCAGATTTGAGGTTATGAGTGGTTGTGAAAAGAGGCTGTTTAAGGTTGCCGGCTTAAGGGTAATAGGGGCTGTGAAAAGAGGCTGAGTAAGGATGCAGATTTGAGGTTCTGAGGGCATGTGTAAGGATGCAGGTTTGAGGTTGAGGGGCTGTGAAAAGAGGCTGTGTAAGGATGCAGGTTTGAGGTTATGAAGGCTGTCAAAAAAGAGGCTGAGTAAGGATGCAGATTTGAGGTTATAAGGGGATGTGTAAGGATGCGGGTTTGAGGTTATGAGTGGCTGTGAAAAGAGGCTGTGTAAGGATGCAGGTTTGAGGTTATGAAGGCTGTCAAAAAAGAGGCTGAGTAAGGATGCAGATTTGAGGTTATGAGGGGATGTGTAAGGATGTGGGTTTGAGGTTATGAAGACTGTGAAAAGAGGCTGAGTAAGGATGCAGATTTGAAGTTACAAGGGGTTGTGAAAAGAGGCTGTGTAAGGATGCAGATTTGAGGTTATGAGGGGCTGGGAAAAGAGGCTGTGTAAGGATGCAGGATTGAGGTTATGAGGGGCTGTGAAAAGAGGCTGTGTTAGGATGCAGGTTTGAGATTATGAGGGGCTGTGAAAAGAGGCTGTGTAAGGGTGCGGGTTTGAGGTTATGAGGGGCTGTGGGAAGAGGCTGTGTAAGGATGCAGGTTTGAGGTTATGAGGGGCTGTGAAAAGAGGCAGTGTAAGGATGCAGATGTTAGGTTATGAGGGGATGTGAAAAGAGGCTGTGTAAGGATGCAGGTTTGAGGTTATGAGTGGCTGTGAAATGAGGCTGTGTAAGGATGCAAGTTTGAGGTTATGAGGGGTGTAAAAGAAGCTGTGTAAGGATGCGTGTTTGAGGATATGAGGGGCTGTGAAAAGAGGCTGCTTAAGGATGTGGGTTTGAGGTTATGAGGGACTGTGAAAAGAGGCGGTGTAAGGATGCAGATCTGAGGTTATGAGGGGATGTGAAAAGAGGCTGTGTATGGATGTGGGTTTGAGGTTATGAGTGGCTGTGAAAAGAGGCTGTGTAAGGATGTAGGTTTGAGGTTGTATGGGGCTGTGAAAAGAGGCTGTGTAAGGATGCAGGTTTGAGGTTGTGAGGGTCTGTGAAAAGATTCTGTGTATGGATGCAGATTTGAGGTTATGATGGGCTGTGAAAAGAGGCTGTGTAAGGATGCGAGTTTGAGGTTATGATTGGCTGTGAAAAGAGGCTGAGTAAGGATGCAGATTTGAGGTTATGAGTGGTTGTGAAAAGATGCTGTGTAAGGATGCGGGCTTGAGGTTATTAGAGGCTGTGAAAAGAGGCTGAGTAAGGATGCAGATTTGAGGTTATGAGTGGTTGTGAAAAGAGGCTGTGTAAGGATGCTGGCTTGAGGTTAATAGGCGCTGTGAAAAGAGGCTATGTAAGGATGCAGATTTGAGGTTCTGAGGGCATGTGTAAGGATGCAGGTTTGAGGTTGAGGGGCTGTGAAAAGAGGCTGTGTAAGGATGCGGGTTTGAGGGACTGTGAAAAGTAGCTGTGTAAGGATGCGGTTTTGAGGTTGTGAGGGTCTGTGAAAAGAAGCTGCGTATGGATGCAGTTTTGAGGTAATGATGGGCTGTGTAAGGATGCAGATTTGAGGTTATGAGTGGTTGTGAAAAGGTGCTGTGTAAGGATGCTGGCTTGAGGTTATAAGGGGCTGTGAAAAGAGGACGAGTATAGGTGCAGATTTGAGGTTATGAGTGGTTGTGAAAAGAGGCTGTTTAAGGTTGCCGGCTTAAGGTTAATAGGGGCTGTGAAAAGAGGCTGAGTAAGGATGCAGATTTGAGGTTCTGAGGGCATGTGTAAGGATGCAGGTTTGAGGTTGAGGGGCTGTGAAAAGAGGCTGTGTAAGGATGCAGGTTTGAGGTTATGAACGCTGTCAAAAAAGAGGCTGAGTAAGGATGCAGATTTGAGGTTATAAGGGGATGTGTAAGGATGCAGGTTTGAGGTTATGAGGGGCTGTGAAAAGAGGCTGTGTAAGGATGCAGGTTTGAGGTTATGAAGGCTGTCAAAAAAGAGGCTGAGTAAGGATGCAGATTTGAGGTTATGAGGGGATGTGTAAGGATGCGGGTTTGAGGTTATGAAGACTGTGAAAAGAGGCTGAGTAAGGATGCAGATTTGAGGTTACATGGGGTTGTGAAAAGAGGCTGTGTAAGGATGCAGATTTGATGTTATGAGGGGCTGTGAAAAGAGGCTGTGTAAGGATGCAGGATTGAGGTTATGAGGGGCTGTGAAAAGAGGCTGTGTTAGGATGCAGGTTTGAGATTATGAGGGGCTGTGAAAAGAGGCTGTGTAAGGGTGCGGGTTTGAGGTTATGAGGGGCTGTGAGAAGAGGCTGTGTAAGGATGCAGGTTTGAGGTTATGAGGGGCTGTGAAAAGAGGCAGTGTAAGGATGCAGATGTTAGGTTATGAGGGGATGTGAAAAGAGGCTGTGTAAGGATGCAGGTTTGAGGTTATGAGTGGCTGTGAAATGAGGCTGTGTAAGGATGCGGGCTTGTGGTTTTGAGGGGCTGTGAAAAGAGGCTGTGTAAAGATGCAGATTTAAGGTTATGAGGGGCTGTGAAAAGAGGCTGTGTAAGGATGCAAGTTTGTGGTTATGAGGGGTGTGAAAAGAGGCTGTGTGAGGATGCGTGTTTGAGGATATAAGGGGCTGTGAAAAGAGGCTGCTTAAGGATGTGGGTTTGAGGTTATGAGGGGCTGTGAAAAGAGGTGGTGTAAGGATGCAGATCTGAGGTTATGAGGGGATGTGAAAAGAGGCTCTGTATGGATGCGGGTTTGAGGTTATGAGTGGCTGTGAAAAGAGGCTATGTAAGGATGCAGGTTTGAGGTTATGAGTGGTTGTGAAAAGATGCTGTGTAAGGATGCTGGCTTGAGGTTATTAGAGGCTGTGAAAAGAGGCTGAGTAAGGATGCAGATTTGAGGTTATGAGTGGTTGTGAAAAGAGGCTGTGTAAGGATGCTGGCTTGAGGTTAATAGGGGCTGTGAAAAAGAGGCTATGTAAGGATGCAGATTTGAGGTTCTGAGGGCATGTGTAAGGATGCAGGTTTGAGGTTGAGGGGCTGTGAAAAGAGGCTGTGTAAGGATGCGGGTTTGAGGGACTGTGAAAAGTAGCTGTGTAAGGATGCGGTTTTGAGGTTGTGAGGGTCTGTGAAAAGAAGCTGCGTATGGATGCAGTTTTGAGGTAATGATGGGCTGTGTAAGGATGCAGATTTGAGGTTATGAGTGGTTGTGAAAAGATGCTGTGTAAGGATGCTGGCTTGAGGTTATAAGGGGCTGTGAAAAGAGGACGAGTATAGGTGCAGATTTGAGGTTATGAGTGGTTGTGAAAAGAGGCTGTTTAAGGTTGCCGGCTTAAGGTTAATAGGGGCTGTGAAAAGAGGCTGAGTAAGGATGCAGATTTGAGGTTCTGAGGGCATGTGTAAGGATGCAGGTTTGAGGTTGAGGGGCTGTGAAAAGAGGCTGTGTAAGGATGCAGGTTTGAGGTTATGAACGCTGTCAAAAAAGAGGCTGAGTAAGGATGCAGATTTGAGGTTATAAGGGGATGTGTAAGGATGCGGGTTTGAGGTTATGAGTGGCTGTGAAAAGAGGCTGTGTAAGGATGCAGGTTTGAGGTTATGAAGGCTGTCAAAAAAGAGGCTGAGTAAGGATGCAGATTTGAGGTTATGAGGGGATGTGTAAGGATGTGGGTTTGAGGTTATGAAGACTGTGAAAAGAGGCTGAGTAAGGATGCAGATTTGAAGTTACAAGGGGTTGTGAAAAGAGGCTGTGTAAGGATGCAGATTTGAGGTTATGAGGGGCTGGGAAAAGAGGCTGTGTAAGGATGCAGGATTGAGGTTATGAGGGGCTGTGAAAAGAGGCTGTGTTAGGATGCAGGTTTGAGATTATGAGGGGCTGTGAAAAGAGGCTGTGTAAGGGTGCGGGTTTGAGGTTATGAGGGGCTGTGGGAAGAGGCTGTGTAAGGATGCAGGTTTGAGGTTATGAGGGGCTGTGAAAAGAGGCAGTGTAAGGATGCAGATGTTAGGTTATGAGGGGATGTGAAAAGAGGCTGTGTAAGGATGCAGGTTTGAGGTTATGAGTGGCTGTGAAATGAGGCTGTGTAAGGATGCAAGTTTGAGGTTATGAGGGGTGTAAAAGAAGCTGTGTAAGGATGCGTGTTTGAGGATATGAGGGGCTGTGAAAAGAGGCTGCTTAAGGATGTGGGTTTGAGGTTATGAGGGACTGTGAAAAGAGGCGGTGTAAGGATGCAGATCTGAGGTTATGAGGGGATGTGAAAAGAGGCTGTGTATGGATGTGGGTTTGAGGTTATGAGTGGCTGTGAAAAGAGGCTGTGTAAGGATGTAGGTTTGAGGTTGTATGGGGCTGTGAAAAGAGGCTGTGTAAGGATGCAGGTTTGAGGTTGTGAGGGTCTGTGAAAAGATTCTGTGTATGGATGCAGATTTCAGGTTATGATGGGCTGTGAAAAGAGGCTGTGTAAGGATGCGAGTTTGAGGTTATGATTGGCTGTGAAAAGAGGCTGAGTAAGGATGCAGATTTGAGGTTATGAGTGGTTGTGAAAAGATGCTGTGTAAGGATGCTGGCTTGAGGTTATTAGAGGCTGTGAAAAGAGGCTGAGTAAGGATGCAGATTTGAGGTTATGAGTGGTTGTGAAAAGAGGCTGTGTAAGGATGCTGGCTTGAGGTTAATAGGGGCTGTGAAAAGAGGCTATGTAAGGATGCAGATTTGAGGTTCTGAGGGCATGTGTAAGGATGCAGGTTTGAGGTTGAGGGGCTGTGAAAAGAGGCTGTGTAAGGATGCGGGTTTGAGGGACTGTGAAAAGTAGCTGTGTAAGGATGCGGTTTTGAGGTTGTGAGGGTCTGTGAAAAGAAGCTGCGTATGGATGCAGTTTTGAGGTAATGATGGGCTGTGTAAGGATGCAGATTTGAGGTTATGAGTGGTTGTGAAAAGGTGCTGTGTAAGGATGCTGGCTTGAGGTTATAAGGGGCTGTGAAAAGAGGACGAGTATAGGTGCAGATTTGAGGTTATGAGTGGTTGTGAAAAGAGGCTGTTTAAGGTTGCCGGCTTAAGGTTAATAGGGGCTGTGAAAAGAGGCTGAGTAAGGATGCAGATTTGAGGTTCTGAGGGCATGTGTAAGGATGCAGGTTTGAGGTTGAGGGGCTGTGAAAAGAGGCTGTGTAAGGATGCAGGTTTGAGGTTATGAACGCTGTCAAAAAAGAGGCTGAGTAAGGATGCAGATTTGAGGTTATAAGGGGATGTGTAAGGATGCAGGTTTGAGGTTATGAGGGGCTGTGAAAAGAGGCTGTGTAAGGATGCAGGTTTGAGGTTATGAAGGCTGTCAAAAAAGAGGCTGAGTAAGGATGCAGATTTGAGGTTATGAGGGGATGTGTAAGGATGCGGGTTTGAGGTTATGAAGACTGTGAAAAGAGGCTGAGTAAGGATGCAGATTTGAGGTTACATGGGGTTGTGAAAAGAGGCTGTGTAAGGATGCAGATTTGATGTTATGAGGGGCTGTGAAAAGAGGCTGTGTAAGGATGCAGGATTGAGGTTATGAGGGGCTGTGAAAAGAGGCTGTGTTAGGATGCAGGTTTGAGATTATGAGGGGCTGTGAAAAGAGGCTGTGTAAGGGTGCGGGTTTGAGGTTATGAGGGGCTGTGAGAAGAGGCTGTGTAAGGATGCAGGTTTGAGGTTATGAGGGGCTGTGAAAAGAGGCAGTGTAAGGATGCAGATGTTAGGTTATGAGGGGATGTGAAAAGAGGCTGTGTAAGGATGCAGGTTTGAGGTTATGAGTGGCTGTGAAATGAGGCTGTGTAAGGATGCGGGCTTGTGGTTTTGAGGGGCTGTGAAAAGAGGCTGTGTAAAGATGCAGATTTAAGGTTATGAGGGGCTGTGAAAAGAGGCTGTGTAAGGATGCAAGTTTGTGGTTATGAGGGGTGTGAAAAGAGGCTGTGTGAGGATGCGTGTTTGAGGATATAAGGGGCTGTGAAAAGAGGCTGCTTAAGGATGTGGGTTTGAGGTTATGAGGGGCTGTGAAAAGAGGTGGTGTAAGGATGCAGATCTGAGGTTATGAGTGGTTGTGAAAAGATGCTGTGTAAGGATGCTGGCTTGAGGTTATTAGAGGCTGTGAAAAGAGGCTGAGTAAGGATGCAGATTTGAGGTTATGAGTGGTTGTGAAAAGAGGCTGTGTAAGGATGCTGGCTTGAGGTTAATAGGGGCTGTGAAAAGAGGCTATGTAAGGATGCAGATTTGAGGTTCTGAGGGCATGTGTAAGGATGCAGGTTTGAGGTTGAGGGGCTGTGAAAAGAGTCTGTGTAAGGATGCGGGTTTGAGGGACTGTGAAAAGTAGCTGTGTAAGGATGCGGTTTTGAGGTTGTGAGGGTCTGTGAAAAGAAGCTGCGTATGGATGCAGTTTTGAGGTAATGATGGGCTGTGTAAGGATGCAGATTTGAGGTTATGAGTGGTTGTGAAAAGATGCTGTGTAAGGATGCTGGCTTGAGGTTATAAGGGGCTGTGAAAAGAGGACGAGTATAGGTGCAGATTTAAGGTTATGAGTGGTTGTGAAAAGAGGCTGTTTAAGGTTGCCGGCTTAAGGTTAATAGGGGCTGTGAAAAGAGGCTGAGTAAGGATGCAGATTTGAGGTTCTGAGGGCATGTGTAAGGATGCAGGTTTGAGGTTGAGGGGCTGTGAAAAGAGGCTGTGTAAGGATGCAGGTTTGAGGTTATGAACGCTGTCAAAAAAGAGGCTGAGTAAGGATGCAGATTTGAGGTTATAAGGGGATGTGTAAGGATGCGGGTTTGAGGTTATGAGTGGCTGTGAAAAGAGGCTGTGTAAGGATGCAGGTTTGAGGTTATGAAGGCTGTCAAAAAGAGGCTGAGTAAGGATGCAGATTTGAGGTTATGAGGGGATGTGTAAGGATGTGGGTTTGAGGTTATGAAGACTGTGAAAAGAGGCTGAGTAAGGATGCAGATTTGAAGTTACAAGGGGTTGTGAAAAGAGGCTGTGTAAGGATGCAGATTTGAGGTTATGAGGGGCTGGGAAAAGAGGCTGTGTAAGGATGCAGGATTGAGGTTATGAGGGGCTGTGAAAAGAGGCTGTGTTAGGATGCAGGTTTGAGATTATGAGGGGCTGTGAAAAGAGGCTGTGTAAGGGTGCGGGTTTGAGGTTATGAGGGGCTGTGGGAAGAGGCTGTGTAAGGATGCAGGTTTGAGGTTATGAGGGGCTGTGAAAAGAGGCAGTGTAAGGATGCAGATGTTAGGTTATGAGGGGATGTGAAAAGAGGCTGTGTAAGGATGCAGGTTTGAGGTTATGAGTGGCTGTGAAATGAGGCTGTGTAAGGATGCAAGTTTGAGGTTATGAGGGGTGTAAAAGAAGCTGTGTAAGGATGCGTGTTTGAGGATATGAGGGGCTGTGAAAAGAGGCTGCTTAAGGATGTGGGTTTGAGGTTATGAGGGACTGTGAAAAGAGGCGGTGTAAGGATGCAGATCTGAGGTTATGAGGGGATGTGAAAAGAGGCTGTGTATGGATGTGGGTTTGAGGTTATGAGTGGCTGTGAAAAGAGGCTGTGTAAGGATGTAGGTTTGAGGTTGTATGGGGCTGTGAAAAGAGGCTGTGTAAGGATGCAGGTTTGAGGTTGTGAGGGTCTGTGAAAAGATTCTGTGTATGGATGCAGATTTGAGGTTATGATGGGCTGTGAAAAGAGGCTGTGTAAGGATGCGAGTTTGAGGTTATGATTGGCTGTGAAAAGAGGCTGAGTAAGGATGCAGATTTGAGGTTATGAGTGGTTGTGAAAAGATGCTGTGTAAGGATGCTGGCTTGAGGTTATTAGAGGCTGTGAAAAGAGGCTGAGTAAGGATGCAGATTTGAGGTTATGAGTGGTTGTGAAAAGAGGCTGTGTAAGGATGCTGGCTTGAGGTTAATAGGGGCTGTGAAAAGAGGCTATGTAAGGATGCAGATTTGAGGTTCTGAGGGCATGTGTAAGGATGCAGGTTTGAGGTTGAGGGGCTGTGAAAAGAGGCTGTGTAAGGATGCGGGTTTGAGGGACTGTGAAAAGTAGCTGTGTAAGGATGCGGTTTTGAGGTTGTGAGGGTCTGTGAAAAGAAGCTGCGTATGGATGCAGTTTTGAGGTAATGATGGGCTGTGTAAGGATGCAGATTTGAGGTTATGAGTGGTTGTGAAAAGATGCTGTGTAAGGATGCTGGCTTGAGGTTATAAGGGGCTGTGAAAAGAGGACGAGTATAGGTGCAGATTTGAGGTTATGAGTGGTTGTGAAAAGAGGCTGTTTAAGGTTGCCGGCTTAAGGTTAATAGGGGCTGTGAAAAGAGGCTGAGTAAGGATGCAGGTTTGAGGTTATGAACGCTGTCAAAAAAGAGGCTGAGTAAGGATGCAGATTTGAGGTTATAAGGGGATGTGTAAGGATGCGGGTTTGAGGTTATGAGTGGCTGTGAAAAGAGGCTGTGTAAGGATGCAGGTTTGAGGTTATGAAGGCTGTCAAAAAAGAGGCTGAGTAAGGATGCAGATTTGAGGTTATGAGGGGATGTGTAAGGATGTGGGTTTGAGGTTATGAAGACTGTGAAAAGAGGCTGAGTAAGGATGCAGATTTGAAGTTACAAGGGGTTGTGAAAAGAGGCTGTGTAAGGATGCAGATTTGAGGTTATGAGGGGCTGGGAAAAGAGGCTGTGTAAGGATGCAGGATTGAGGTTATGAGGGGCTGTGAAAAGAGGCTGTGTTAGGATGCAGGTTTGAGATTATGAGGGGCTGTGAAAAGAGGCTGTGTAAGGGTGCGGGTTTGAGGTTATGAGGGGCTGTGGGAAGAGGCTGTGTAAGGATGCAGGTTTGAGGTTATGAGGGGCTGTGAAAAGAGGCAGTGTAAGGATGCAGATGTTAGGTTATGAGGGGATGTGAAAAGAGGCTGTGTAAGGATGCAGGTTTGAGGTTATGAGTGGCTGTGAAATGAGGCTGTGTAAGGATGCAAGTTTGAGGTTATGAGGGGTGTAAAAGAAGCTGTGTAAGGATGCGTGTTTGAGGATATGAGGGGCTGTGAAAAGAGGCTGCTTAAGGATGTGGGTTTGAGGTTATGAGGGACTGTGAAAAGAGGCGGTGTAAGGATGCAGATCTGAGGTTATGAGGGGATGTGAAAAGAGGCTGTGTATGGATGTGGGTTTGAGGTTATGAGTGGCTGTGAAAAGAGGCTGTGTAAGGATGTAGGTTTGAGGTTGTATGGGGCTGTGAAAAGAGGCTGTGTAAGGATGCAGGTTTGAGGTTGTGAGGGTCTGTGAAAAGATTCTGTGTATGGATGCAGATTTGAGGTTATGATGGGCTGTGAAAAGAGGCTGTGTAAGGATGCGAGTTTGAGGTTATGATTGGCTGTGAAAAGAGGCTGAGTAAGGATGCAGATTTGAGGTTATGAGTGGTTGTGAAAAGATGCTGTGTAAGGATGCTGGCTTGAGGTTATTAGATGCTGTGAAAAGAGGCTGAGTAAGGATGCAGATTTGAGGTTATGAGTGGTTGTGAAAAGAGGCTGTGTAAGGATGCTGGCTTGAGGTTAATAGGGGCTGTGAAAAGAGGCTATGTAAGGATGCAGATTTGAGGTTCTGAGGGCATGTGTAAGGATGCAGGTTTGAGGTTGAGGGGCTGTGAAAAGAGGCTGTGTAAGGATGCGGGTTTGAGGGACTGTGAAAAGTAGCTGTGTAAGGATGCGGTTTTGAGGTTGTGAGGGTCTGTGAAAAGAAGCTGCGTATGGATGCAGTTTTGAGGTAATGATGGGCTGTGTAAGGATGCAGATTTGAGGTTATGAGTGGTTGTGAAAAGGTGCTGTGTAAGGATGCTGGCTTGAGGTTATAAGGGGCTGTGAAAAGAGGACGAGTATAGGTGCAGATTTGAGGTTATGAGTGGTTGTGAAAAGAGGCTGTTTAAGGTTGCCGGCTTAAGGTTAATAGGGGCTGTGAAAAGAGGCTGAGTAAGGATGCAGATTTGAGGTTCTGAGGGCATGTGTAAGGATGCAGGTTTGAGGTTGAGGGGCTGTGAAAAGAGGCTGTGTAAGGATGCAGGTTTGAGGTTATGAACGCTGTCAAAAAAGAGGCTGAGTAAGGATGCAGATTTGAGGTTATAAGGGGATGTGTAAGGATGCAGGTTTGAGGTTATGAGGGGCTGTGAAAAGAGGCTGTGTAAGGATGCAGGTTTGAGGTTATGAAGGCTGTCAAAAAGAGGCTGAGTAAGGATGCAGATTTGAGGTTATGAGGGGATGCGTAAGGATGCGGGTTTGAGGTTATGAAGACTGTGAAAAGAGGCTGAGTAAGGATGCAGATTTGAGGTTACATGGGGTTGTGAAAAGAGGCTGTGTAAGGATGCAGATTTGATGTTATGAGGGGCTGTGAAAAGAGGCTGTGTAAGGATGCAGGATTGAGGTTATGAGGGGCTGTGAAAAGAGGCTGTGTTAGGATGCAGGTTTGAGATTATGAGGGGCTGTGAAAAGAGGCTGTGTAAGGGTGCGGGTTTGAGGTTATGAGGGGCTGTGAGAAGAGGCTGTGTAAGGATGCAGGTTTGAGGTTATGAGGGGCTGTGAAAAGAGGCAGTGTAAGGATGCAGATGTTAGGTTATGAGGGGATGTGAAAAGAGGCTGTGTAAGGATGCAGGTTTGAGGTTATGAGTGGCTGTGAAATGAGGCTGTGTAAGGATGCGGGCTTGTGGTTTTGAGGGGCTGTGAAAAGAGGCTGTGTAAAGATGCAGATTTAAGGTTATGAGGGGCTGTGAAAAGAGGCTGTGTAAGGATGCAAGTTTGTGGTTATGAGGGGTGTGAAAAGAGGCTGTGTGAGGATGCGTGTTTGAGGATATAAGGGGCTGTGAAAAGAGGCTGCTTAAGGATGTGGGTTTGAGGTTATGAGGGGCTGTGAAAAGAGGTGGTGTAAGGATGCAGATCTGAGGTTATGAGGGGATGTGAAAAGAGGCTCTGTATGGATGCGGGTTTGAGGTTATGAGTGGCTGTGAAAAGAGGCTATGTAAGGATGCAGGTTTGAGGTTATGAGTGGTTGTGAAAAGATGCTGTGTAAGGATGCTGGCTTGAGGTTATTAGAGGCTGTGAAAAGAGGCTGAGTAAGGATGCAGATTTGAGGTTATGAGTGGTTGTGAAAAGAGGCTGTGTAAGGATGCTGGCTTGAGGTTAATAGGGGCTGTGAAAAGAGGCTATGTAAGGATGCAGATTTGAGGTTCTGAGGGCATGTGTAAGGATGCAGGTTTGAGGTTGAGGGGCTGTGAAAAGAGGCTGTGTAAGGATGCGGGTTTGAGGGACTGTGAAAAGTAGCTGTGTAAGGATGCGGTTTTGAGGTTGTGAGGGTCTGTGAAAAGAAGCTGCGTATGGATGCAGTTTTGAGGTAATGATGGGCTGTGTAAGGATGCAGATTTGAGGTTATGAGTGGTTGTGAAAAGATGCTGTGTAAGGATGCTGGCTTGAGGTTATAAGGGGCTGTGAAAAGAGGACGAGTATAGGTGCAGATTTGAGGTTATGAGTGGTTGTGAAAAGAGGCTGTTTAAGGTTGCCGGCTTAAGGGTAATAGGGGCTGTGAAAAGAGGCTGATTAAGGATGCAGATTTGAGGTTCTGAGGGCATGTGTAAGGATGCAGGTTTGAGGTTGAGGGGCTGTGAAAAGAGGCTGTGTAAGGATGCAGGTTTGAGGTTATGAACGCTGTCAAAAAAGAGGCTGAGTAAGGATGCAGATTTGAGGTTATAAGGGGATGTGTAAGGATGCAGGTTTGAGGTTATGAAGGCTGTCAAAAAAGAGGCTGAGTAAGGATGCAGATTTGAGGTTATGAGGGGATGTGTAAGGATGTGGGTTTGAGGTTATGAAGACTGTGAAAAGAGGCTGAGTAAGGATGCAGATTTGAAGTTACAAGGGGTTGTGAAAAGAGGCTGTGTAAGGATGCAGATTTGAGGTTATGAGGGGCTGGGAAAAGAGGCTGTGTAAGGATGCAGGATTGAGGTTATGAGGGGCTGTGAAAAGAGGCTGTGTTAGGATGCAGGTTTGAGATTATGAGGGGCTGTGAAAAGAGGCTGTGTAAGGGTGCGGGTTTGAGGTTATGAGGGGCTGTGGGAAGAGGCTGTGTAAGGATGCAGGTTTGAGGTTATGAGGGGCTGTGAAAAGAGGCAGTGTAAGGATGCAGATGTTAGGTTATGAGGGGATGTGAAAAGAGGCTGTGTAAGGATGCAGGTTTGAGGTTATGAGTGGCTGTGAAATGAGGCTGTGTAAGGATGCAAGTTTGAGGTTATGAGGGGTGTAAAAGAAGCTGTGTAAGGATGCGTGTTTGAGGATTTGAGGGGCTGTGAAAAGAGGCTGCTTAAGGATGTGGGTTTGAGGTTATGAGGGACTGTGAAAAGAGGCGGTGTAAGGATGCAGATCTGAGGTTATGAGGGGATGTGAAAAGAGGCTGTGTATGGATGTGGGTTTGAGGTTATGAGTGGCTGTGAAAAGAGGCTGTGTAAGGATGTAGGTTTGAGGTTGTATGGGGCTGTGAAAAGAGGCTGTGTAAGGATGCAGGTTTGAGGTTGTGAGGGTCTGTGAAAAGATTCTGTGTATGGATGCAGATTTCAGGTTATGATGGGCTGTGAAAAGAGGCTGTGTAAGGATGCGAGTTTGAGGTTATGATTGGCTGTGAAAAGAGGCTGAGTAAGGATGCAGATTTGAGGTTATGAGTGGTTGTGAAAAGATGCTGTGTAAGGATGCTGGCTTGAGGTTATTAGAGGCTGTGAAAAGAGGCTGAGTAAGGATGCAGATTTGAGGTTATGAGTGGTTGTGAAAAGAGGCTGTGTAAGGATACTGGCTTGAGGTTAATAGGGGCTGTGAAAAGAGGCTATGTAAGGATGCAGATTTGAGGTTCTGAGGGCATGTGTAAGGATGCAGGTTTGAGGTTGAGGGGCTGTGAAAAGAGGCTGTGTAAGGATGCGGGTTTGAGGGACTGTGAAAAGTAGCTGTGTAAGGATGCGGTTTTGAGGTTGTGAGGGTCTGTGAAAAGAAGCTGCGTATGGATGCAGTTTTGAGGTAATGATGGGCTGTGTAAGGATGCAGATTTGAGGTTATGAGTGGTTGTGAAAAGGTGCTGTGTAAGGATGCTGGCTTGAGGTTATAAGGGGCTGTGAAAAGAGGACGAGTATAGGTGCAGATTTGAGGTTATGAGTGGTTGTGAAAAGAGGCTGTTTAAGGTTGCCGGCTTAAGGTTAATAGGGGCTGTGAAAAGAGGCTGAGTAAGGATGCAGATTTGAGGTTCTGAGGGCATGTGTAAGGATGCAGGTTTGAGGTTGAGGGGCTGTGAAAAGAGGCTGTGTAAGGATGCAGGTTTGAGGTTATGAACGCTGTCAAAAAAGAGGCTGAGTAAGGATGCAGATTTGAGGTTATAAGGGGATGTGTAAGGATGCAGGTTTGAGGTTATGAGGGGCTGTGAAAAGAGGCTGTGTAAGGATGCAGGTTTGAGGTTATGAAGGCTGTCAAAAAGAGGCTGAGTAAGGATGCAGATTTGAGGTTATGAGGGGATGTGTAAGGATGCGGGTTTGAGGTTATGAAGACTGTGAAAAGAGGCTGAGTAAGGATGCAGATTTGAGGTTACATGGGGTTGTGAAAAGAGGCTGTGTAAGGATGCAGATTTGATGTTATGAGGGGCTGTGAAAAGAGGCTGTGTAAGGATGCAGGATTGAGGTTATGAGGGGCTGTGAAAAGAGGCTGTGTTAGGATGCAGGTTTGAGATTATGAGGGGCTGTGAAAAGAGGCTGTGTAAGGGTGCGGGTTTGAGGTTATGAGGGGCTGTGAGAAGAGGCTGTGTAAGGATGCAGGTTTGAGGTTATGAGGGGCTGTGAAAAGAGGCAGTGTAAGGATGCAGATGTTAGGTTATGAGGGGATGTGAAAAGAGGCTGTGTAAGGATGCAGGTTTGAGGTTATGAGTGGCTGTGAAATGAGGCTGTGTAAGGATGCGGGCTTGTGGTTTTGAGGGGCTGTGAAAAGAGGCTGTGTAAAGATGCAGATTTAAGGTTATGAGGGGCTGTGAAAAGAGGCTGTGTAAGGATGCAAGTTTGTGGTTATGAGGGGTGTGAAAAGAGGCTGTGTGAGGATGCGTGTTTGAGGATATAAGGGGCTGTGAAAAGAGGCTGCTTAAGGATGTGGGTTTGAGGTTATGAGGGGCTGTGAAAAGAGGTGGTGTAAGGATGCAGATCTGAGGTTATGAGGGGATGTGAAAAGAGGCTCTGTATGGATGCGGGTTTGAGGTTATGAGTGGCTGTGAAAAGAGGCTATGTAAGGATGCAGGTTTGAGGTTGTGAGAGGCTGTGAAAAGAGGCTGTGTAAGGATGCGGATTTGAGGTTATGAGGGCATGTGTAAGGATGCAGGTTTGAGGTTATGAGGGGCTGTGTAAGGATGCAGGCTTGAGGTTATGAGGGCTGTCAAAAAAGAGGCTGAGTAAGGATGCAGATTTGAGGTTACTAGGGGTTGTGAAAAGAGGCTGTGTAAGGATGCGGATTTGATGTTATGAGCGGCTGTGTAAGGATGCAGGTTTGAGGTTATGAGGGGCTGTGTAAGGATGCAGGCTTGAGGTTATGAGGGCTGTCAAAAAAGAGGCTGAGTAAGGATGCAGATTTGAGGTTACTAGGGGTTGTGAAAAGAGGCTGTGTAAGGATGCGGATTTGATGTTATGAGGGGCTGTGTAAGGATGCAGGTTTGAGGTTATGAGGGGCTGTGAAAAGAGGCTGTGTAAGGATGCGGTTTTGAGGATGTGAGGGTCTGTGAAAAGATTCTGTGTATGGATGCAGATTTGAGGTTATGATGGGCTGTGAAAAGAGGCTGTGTAAGGATGCGAGTTTGAGGTTATGATTGGCTGTGAAAAGAGGCTGAGTAAGGATGCAGATTTGAGGTTATGAGTGGTTGTGAAAAGAGGCTGTGTAAGGATGCTGGCTTGAGGTTAATAGGGGCTGTGAAAAGAGGCTATGTAAGGATGCAGATTTGAGGTTATGAGGGCATGTATAAGGATGCAGGTTTGAGGTTATGAGGGGCTGTGAAAAGAGGCTGTGTAAGGATGCAGGTTTGAGGTTATGAGGGCTGTCAAAAAAGAGGCTGAGTAAGGATGCAGAATTTAGTTTACTAGGGGTTGTGAACAGAGGCTGTGTAAGGATGCAGATTTGAGGTTATGAGGGGCTGTGTAGGGATGCAGGTTTGAGGTTGTGAGGGGCTGTGAAAAGAGGTTGTGTAAGGATGCGGGTTTGAGGGCCTGTGAAAAGAAGCTGTGTAAAGATGCGGTTTTGAGGTTGTGAGGGTCTGTGAAAAGAAGCCACGTATGGATGCAGTTTTGAGGTAATGATGGGCTGTGTAAGGATGCAGATTTGAGGTTATGAGTGGTTGTGAAAAGATGCTGTGTAAGGATGCTGGCTTGAGGTTATAAGGGGCTGTGAAAAGAGGACGAGTATAGGTGCAGATTTGAGGTTATGAGTGGTTGTGAAAAGAGGCTGTTTAAGGATGCCGGCTTGAGGTTAATAGGGGCTGAAAAGAGGCTGAGTAAGGATGCAGATTTGAGGTTCTATGGGCATGTGTAAGGATGCAGATTTGAGGTTATGAGGGGATGTGTAAGGATGCGGGTTTGAGGTTATGAAGACTGTGAAAAGAGGCTGAGTAAGGATGCAGATTTGAGGTTACAAGGGGTTGTGAAAAGAGGGTGTGTAAGGATGCAGATTTGAGGTTATGAGGGGCTGTTTAAGGATGCAGGTTTGAGGTTATGAGGGGCTGTGAAAAGAGGCTGTGTAAGGATGCGGGTTTGAGATTATGAGGGGCTGTGAAAAGAGGCTGTGTAAGGGTGCGGGTTTGAGGTTATGAGGGGCTGTGAGAAGAGGCTGTGTAAGGATGCAGGTTTGAGGTTATGAGGGGCTGTGAAAAGAGGCAGTGTAAGGATGCAGATGTTAGGTTATGAGGGGATGTGAAAAGAGGCTGTGTAAGGATGCAGGTTTGAGGTTATGAGTGGCTGTGAAATGAGGCTGTGTAAGGATGCGGGCTTGTGGTTTTGAGGGGCTGTGAAAAGAGGCTGTGTAAAGATGCAGATTTAAGATTATGAGGGACTGTGAAAAGAGGCTGTGTAAGGATGCAAGTTTGCGGTTATGAGGGGTGTGAAAAGAGGCTGTGTGAGGATGCGTGTTTGAGGATATAACGGGCTGTGAAAAGAGGCTGCTTAAGGATGTCGGTTTGAGGTTATGAGTGGCTGTGAAAAGAGGCTGTGTAAAGATGCAGGTTTGAGGTTGTGAGAGGCTGTGAAAAGAGGCTGTGTAAGGATGCGGATTTGAGGTTATGAGGGCATGTGTAAGGATGCAGGTTTGAGGTTATGAGGGGCTGTGTAAGGATGCAGGCTTGAGGTTATGAGGGCTGTCAAAAAAGAGGCTGAGTAAGGATGCAGATTTGAGGTTACTAGGGGTTGTGAAAAGAGGCTGTGTAAGGATGCGGATTTGATGTTATATGGGGCTGTGTAAGGATGCAGGTTTGAGGTTATGAGGGGCTGTGAAAAAAGGCTGAGTAAGAATGCAGATATGAGGTTATGAGAGGCTGTGAAAAGAGGCTCTGTATGGATGCGGGTTTGAGGTTATGAGTAGCTGTGAAAAGAGGCTGTGTAAGGATGCAGGTTTGAGGTTGTGAGGGCTATCAAAAGAGGCTGTGTAAGGATGCAGGTTTGAGGATGTGAGGGTCTGTGAAAAGATTCTGTGTATGGATGCAGATTTGAGGTTATGATGGGCTGTGAAAAGAGGCTGTGTAAGGATGCGAGTTTGAGGTTATGATTGGCTGTGAAAAGAGGCTGAGTAAGGATGCAGATGTGAGGTTATGAGTGGTTGTGAAAAGAGGCTGTGTAAGGATGCAGATTTGAGGTTACATGGGGTTGTGAAAAGAGGCTGTGTAAGGATGCAGATTTGAGGTTATGAGGGGCTGTGTAAGGATACAGGTTTGAGGTTATGAGGGGCTGTGAAAAAGGCTGAGTAAGGATGCATATATAAGGTTATGAGGGTCTGTGAAAAGAGGCTGTGTAAGGATGCAGGTTTGAGGTTATGAGAGGATGTGTAAGGATGCGGGTTTGAGGTTATGAGGGGCTGTGAAAAGAGGCTGTGTAAGGGTGCAGGTTTGAGGTTATGAGGGCTGTCAAAAAAGAGGCTGAGTAAGGATGCAGATTTGAGGTTACATGGGGTTGTGAAAAGAGGCTGTGTAAGGATGCAGATTTGAGGTTATGAGGGGCTGTGTAAGGATACAGGTTTGAGGTTATGAGGGGCTGTGAAAAAAGGCTGAGTAAGGATGCATATATAAGGTTATGAGGGTCTGTGAAAAGAGGCTGTGTAAGGATGCAGGTTTGAGGTTATGAGAGGATGTGTAAGGATGCGGGTTTGAGGTTATGAGGGGCTGTGAAAAGAGGCTGTGTAAGGATGCAGGTTTGAGGTTATGAGAGGATGTGTAAGGATGCGGATTTGAGGTTATGATGGGCTGTGAAAAGAGCCTGCGTAAGGATGCGAGTTTGAGGTTATGATTGGCTGTGAAAAGAGGCTGTGTAAGGATGCAGATTTGAGGTTGTGAGGGGCGGTGAAAAGATGTTGTGTAAGGATGCGGTTTGAGGGGCTGTGAAAAGAGGCTGTGTAAGGATGCGGGTTTGAGGTTGTCAGTGTCTGTGAAAAGAATCTGTGAATGGATGCAGATTTGAGGTTATGATGGGCTGTGAAAAGAGGCTGTGTACGGATGCGGGTTTGAGGTTATGAGTGGCTGTGAAAAGAGGCTGAGTAAGGATGCAGATTTGAGGTTATGAGTGGTTGTGAAAAGAGGCTGTGTAAGGATGCTGGCTTGAGGTTATTAGAGGCTGTGAAAAGAGACTGAGTAAGGATGTAGATTTAAGGTTATGAGTGGTTGTGAAAAGAGGCTGTGTAAGGATGCCAGCTTGAGGAATGAGGGCATGTGTAAGGTGCAGGTTTGAGGTTATGAGGGGCTGTGAAAAAAGGCTGAGTAAGGATGCAGATATGAGGTTATGAGGGGCTGTGAAAAGAGGCTCTGTATGGATGCGGGTTTGAGGTTATGAGTGGCTGTGAAAAGAGGCTGTGTAAGGATGCAGGTTTGAGATTGTGAGAGGCTGTGAAAAGAGGCTGTGTAAAGATGCGGGTTTGAGGATGTGAGGGTCTGTGAAAAGATTCTGTGTATGGATGCAGATTTGAGGTTATGAGGGACTGTGAAAAGAGGCTGTGTAAGGATGCAAGTTTGCGGTTATGAGGGGTGTGAAAAGAGGCTGTGTGAGGATGGGTGTTTGAGGATATAAGGGGCTGTGAAAAGAGGCTGCTTAAGGATGTCGGTTTGAGGTTATGAGTGGTTGTGAAAAGAGGCTGTTTAAGGTTGCCGGCTTAAGGTTAATAGGGGCTGTGAAAAGAGGCTGAGTAAGGATGCAGATTTGAGGTTCTGAGGGCATGTGTAAGGATGCAGGTTTGAGGTTGAGGGGCTGTGAAAAGAGGCTGTGTAAGGATGCAGGTTTGAGGTTATGAACGCTGTCAAAAAAGAGGCTGAGTAAGGATGCAGATTTGAGGTTATAAGGGGATGTGTAAGGATGCAGGTTTGAGGTTATGAGGGGCTGTGAAAAGAGGCTGTGTAAGGATGCAGGTTTGAGGTTATGAAGGCTGTCAAAAAAGAGGCTGAGTAAGGATGCAGATTTGAGGTTATGAGGGGATGTGTAAGGATGCGGGTTTGAGGTTATGAAGACTGTGAAAAGAGGCTGAGTAAGGATGCAGATTTGAGGTTACATGGGGTTGTGAAAAGAGGCTGTGTAAGGATGCAGATTTGATGTTATGAGGGGCTGTGAAAAGAGGCTGTGTAAGGATGCAGGATTGAGGTTATGAGGGGCTGTGAAAAGAGGCTGTGTTAGGATGCAGGTTTGAGATTATGAGGGGCTGTGAAAAGAGGCTGTGTAAGGGTGCGGGTTTGAGGTTATGAGGGGCTGTGAGAAGAGGCTGTGTAAGGATGCAGGTTTGAGGTTATGAGGGGCTGTGAAAAGAGGCAGTGTAAGGATGCAGATGTTAGGTTATGAGGGGATGTGAAAAGAGGCTGTGTAAGGATGCAGGTTTGAGGTTATGAGTGGCTGTGAAATGAGGCTGTGTAAGGATGCGGGCTTGTGGTTTTGAGGGGCTGTGAAAAGAGGCTGTGTAAAGATGCAGATTTAAGGTTATGAGGGGCTGTGAAAAGAGGCTGTGTAAGGATGCAAGTTTGTGGTTATGAGGGGTGTGAAAAGAGGCTGTGTGAGGATGCGTGTTTGAGGATATAAGGGGCTGTGAAAAGAGGCTGCTTAAGGATGTGGGTTTGAGGTTATGAGGGGCTGTGAAAAGAGGTGGTGTAAGGATGCAGATCTGAGGTTATGAGGGGATGTGAAAAGAGGCTCTGTATGGATGCGGGTTTGAGGTTATGAGTGGCTGTGAAAAGAGGCTATGTAAGGATGCAGGTTTGAGGTTGTGAGAGGCTGTGAAAAGAGGCTGTGTAAGGATGCGGATTTGAGGTTATGAGGGCATGTGTAAGGATGCAGGTTTGAGGTTATGAGGGGCTGTGTAAGGATGCAGGCTTGAGGTTATGAGGGCTGTCAAAAAAGAGGCTGAGTAAGGATGCAGATTTGAGGTTACTAGGGGTTGTGAAAAGAGGCTGTGTAAGGATGCGGATTTGATGTTATGAGCGGCTGTGTAAGGATGCAGGTTTGAGGTTATGAGGGGCTGTGTAAGGATGCAGGCTTGAGGTTATGAGGGCTGTCAAAAAAGAGGCTGAGTAAGGATGCAGATTTGAGGTTACTAGGGGTTGTGAAAAGAGGCTGTGTAAGGATGCGGATTTGATGTTATGAGGGGCTGTGTAAGGATGCAGGTTTGAGGTTATGAGGGGCTGTGAAAAGAGGCTGTGTAAGGATGCGGTTTTGAGGATGTGAGGGTCTGTGAAAAGATTCTGTGTATGGATGCAGATTTGAGGTTATGATGGGCTGTGAAAAGAGGCTGTGTAAGGATGCGAGTTTGAGGTTATGATTGGCTGTGAAAAGAGGCTGAGTAAGGATGCAGATTTGAGGTTATGAGTGGTTGTGAAAAGAGGCTGTGTAAGGATGCTGGCTTGAGGTTAATAGGGGCTGTGAAAAGAGGCTATGTAAGGATGCAGATTTGAGGTTATGAGGGCATGTATAAGGATGCAGGTTTGAGGTTATGAGGGGCTGTGAAAAGAGGCTGTGTAAGGATGCAGGTTTGAGGTTATGAGGGCTGTCAAAAAAGAGGCTGAGTAAGGATGCAGAATTTAGTTTACTAGGGGTTGTGAACAGAGGCTGTGTAAGGATGCAGATTTGAGGTTATGAGGGGCTGTGTAGGGATGCAGGTTTGAGGTTGTGAGGGGCTGTGAAAAGAGGTTGTGTAAGGATGCGGGTTTGAGGGCCTGTGAAAAGAAGCTGTGTAAAGATGCGGTTTTGAGGTTGTGAGGGTCTGTGAAAAGAAGCCACGTATGGATGCAGTTTTGAGGTAATGATGGGCTGTGTAAGGATGCAGATTTGAGGTTATGAGTGGTTGTGAAAAGATGCTGTGTAAGGATGCTGGCTTGAGGTTATAAGGGGCTGTGAAAAGAGGACGAGTATAGGTGCAGATTTGAGGTTATGAGTGGTTGTGAAAAGAGGCTGTTTAAGGATGCCGGCTTGAGGTTAATAGGGGCTGAAAAGAGGCTGAGTAAGGATGCAGATTTGAGGTTCTATGGGCATGTGTAAGGATGCAGATTTGAGGTTATGAGGGGATGTGTAAGGATGTGGGTTTGAGGTTATGAAGACTGTGAAAAGAGGCTGAGTAAGGATGCAGATTTGAGGTTACAAGGGGTTGTGAAAAGAGGGTGTGTAAGGATGCAGATTTGAGGTTATGAGGGGCTGTTTAAGGATGCAGGTTTGAGGTTATGAGGGGCTGTGAAAAGAGGCTGTGTAAGGATGCAGGTTTGTGATTATGAGGGGCTGTGAAAAGAGGCTGTGTAAGGGTGCGGGTTTGAGGTTATGAGGGGCTGTGAGAAGAGGCTGTGTAAGGATGCAGGTTTGAGGTTATGAGGGGCTGTGAAAAGAGGCAGTGTAAGGATGCAGATGTTAGGTTATGAGGGGATGTGAAAAGAGGCTGTGTAAGGATGCAGGTTTGAGGTTATGAGTGGCTGTGAAATGAGGCTGTGTAAGGATGCGGGCTTGTGGTTTTGAGGGGCTGTGAAAAGAGGCTGTGTAAAGATGCAGATTTAAGATTATGAGGGACTGTGAAAAGAGGCTGTGTAAGGATGCAAGTTTGCGGTTATGAGGGGTGTGAAAAGAGGCTGTGTGAGGATGCGTGTTTGAGGATATAACGGGCTGTGAAAAGAGGCTGCTTAAGGATGTCGGTTTGAGGTTATGAGTGGCTGTGAAAAGAGGCTGTGTAAAGATGCAGGTTTGAGGTTGTGAGAGGCTGTGAAAAGAGGCTGTGTAAGGATGCGGATTTGAGGTTATGAGGGCATGTGTAAGGATGCAGGTTTGAGGTTATGAGGGGCTGTGTAAGGATGCAGGCTTGAGGTTATGAGGGCTGTCAAAAAAGAGGCTGAGTAAGGATGCAGATTTGAGGTTACTAGGGGTTGTGAAAAGAGGCTGTGTAAGGATGCGGATTTGATGTTATGAGGGGCTGTGTAAGGATGCAGGTTTGAGGTTATGAGGGGCTGTGAAAAAGGCTGAGTAAGAATGCAGATATGAGGTTATGAGAGGCTGTGAAAAGAGGCTCTGTATGGATGCGGGTTTGAGGTTATGAGTAGCTGTGAAAAGAGGCTGTGTAAGGATGCAGGTTTGAGGTTGTGAGGGCTATCAAAAGAGGCTGTGTAAGGATGCAGGTTTGAGGATGTGAGGGTCTGTGAAAAGATTCTGTGTATGGATGCAGATTTGAGGTTATGATGGGCTGTGAAAAGAGGCTGTGTAAGGATGCGAGTTTGAGGTTATGATTGGCTGTGAAAAGAGGCTGAGTAAGGATGCAGATGTGAGGTTATGAGTGGTTGTGAAAAGAGGCTGTGTAAGGATGCAGATTTGAGGTTACATGGGGTTGTGAAAAGAGGCTGTGTAAGGATGCAGATTTGAGGTTATGAGGGGCTGTGTAAGGATACAGGTTTGAGGTTATGAGGGGCTGTGAAAAAGGCTGAGTAAGGATGCATATATAAGGTTATGAGGGTCTGTGAAAAGAGGCTGTGTAAGGATGCAGGTTTGAGGTTATGAGAGGATGTGTAAGGATGCGGGTTTGAGGTTATGAGGGGCTGTGAAAAGAGGCTGTGTAAGGGTGCAGGTTTGAGGTTATGAGGGCTGTCAAAAAGAGGCTGAGTAAGGATGCAGATTTGAGGTTACATGGGGTTGTGAAAAGAGGCTGTGTAAGGATGCAGATTTGAGGTTATGAGGGGCTGTGTAAGGATACAGGTTTGAGGTTATGAGGGGCTGTGAAAAAAGGCTGAGTAAGGATGCATATATAAGGTTATGAGGGTCTGTGAAAAGAGGCTGTGTAAGGATGCAGGTTTGAGGTTATGAGAGGATGTGTAAGGATGCGGGTTTGAGGTTATGAGGGGCTGTGAAAAGAGGCTGTGTAAGGATGCAGGTTTGAGGTTATGAGAGGATGTGTAAGGATGCGGATTTGAGGTTATGATGGGCTGTGAAAAGAGCCTGCGTAAGGATGCGAGTTTGAGGTTATGATTGGCTGTGAAAAGAGGCTGTGTAAGGATGCAGATTTGAGGTTGTGAGGGGCGGTGAAAAGATGTTGTGTAAGGATGCGGTTTGAGGGGCTGTGAAAAGAGGCTGTGTAAGGATGCGGGTTTGAGGTTGTCAGTGTCTGTGAAAAGAATCTGTGAATGGATGCAGATTTGAGGTTATGATGGGCTGTGAAAAGAGGCTGTGTACGGATGCGGGTTTGAGGTTATGAGTGGCTGTGAAAAGAGGCTGAGTAAGGATGCAGATTTGAGGTTATGAGTGGTTGTGAAAAGAGGCTGTGTAAGGATGCAGGTTTGAGGTTGTGAGAGGCTGTGAAAAGAGGCTGTGTAAGGATGCGGATTTGAGGTTATGAGGGCATGTGTAAGGATGCAGGTTTGAGGTTATGAGGGGCTGTGTAAGGATGCAGGCTTGAGGTTATGAGGGCTGTCAAAAAAGAGGCTGAGTAAGGATGCAGATTTGAGGTTACTAGGGGTTGTGAAAAGAGGCTGTGTAAGGATGCGGATTTGATGTTATGAGGGGCTGTGTAAGGATGCAAGTTTGCGGTTATGAGGGGTGTGAAAAGAGGCTGTGTGAGGATGGGTGTTTGAGGATATAAGGGGCTGTGAAAAGAGGCTGCTTAAGGATGTCGGTTTGAGGTTATGAGGGGCTGTGAAAAGAGGTGGTGTAAGGATGCAGGTCTGAGGTTATGAGGGGATGTGAAAAGAGGCTCTGTATGGATGCGGGTTTGAGGTTATGAGTGGCTGTGAAAAGAGGCTGTGTAAGGATGCAGGTTTGAGGTTGTGAGAGGCTGTGAAAAGAGGCTGTGTAAGGATGCGGATTTGAGGTTATGAGGGCATGTGTAAGGATGCAGGTTTGAGGTTATGAGGGGCTGTGTAAGGATGCAGGCTTGAGGTTATGAGGGCTGTCAAAAAAGAGGCTGAGTAAGGATGCAGATTTGAGGTTACTAGGGGTTGTGAAAAGAGGCTGTGTAAGGATGCGGATTTGATGTTATGAGGGGCTGTGTAAGGATGCAGGTTTGAGGTTATGAGGGGCTGTGAAAAAAGGCTGAGTAAGAATGCAGATATGAGGTTATGAGAGGCTGTGAAAAGAGGCTCTGTATGGATGCGGGTTTGAGGTTATGAGTGGCTGTGAAAAGAGGCTGTGTAAGGATGCAGGTTTGAGGTTGTGAGGGCTATGAAAAGAGGCTGTGTAAGGATGCAGGTTTGAGGATGTGAGGGTCTGTGAAAAGATTCTGTGTATGGATGCAGATTTGAGGTTATGATGGGCTGTGAAAAGAGGCTGTGTAAGGATGCGAGTTTGAGGTTATGATTGGCTGTGAAAAGAGGCTGAGTAAGGATGCAGATGTGAGGTTATGAGTGGTTGTGAAAAGAGGCTGTCTAAGGATGCTGGCTTGAGGTTAATAGGGGCTGTGAAAAGAAGCTGTGTAAAGATGCAGATTTGAGGTTATGAGGGCATGTGTAAGGATGCAGGTTTGAGGTTATGAGGCGCTGTGAAAAGAGGCTGTGTAAGGGTGCAGGTTTGAGGTTATGAGGGCTGTCAAAAAAGAGGCTGAGTAAGGATGCAGATTTGAGGTTACATGGGGTTGTGAAAAGAGGCTGTGTAAGGATGCAGATTTGAGGTTATGAGGGGCTGTGTAAGGATACAGGTTTGAGGTTATGAGGGGCTGTGAAAAAAGGCTGAGTAAGGATGCAGATATAAGGTTATGAGGGGCTGTGAAAAGAGGCTGTGTAAGGATGCAGGTTTGAGGTTATGAGAGGATGTGTAAGGATGCGGGTTTGAGGTTATGAGGGGCTGTGAAAAGAGGCTGTGTAAGGATGCAGGTTTGAGGTTATGAGAGGATGTGTAAGGATGCGGATTTGAGGTTATGATGGGCTGTGAAAAGAGGCTGTGTAAGGATGCGAGTTTGAGGTTATGATTGGCTGTGAAAAGAGGCTGTGTAAGGATGCAGATTTGAGGTTGTGAGGGGCGGTGAAAAGATGTTGTGTAAGGATGCAGTTTGAGGGGCTGTGAAAAGAGGCTGTGTAAGGATGCGGGTTTGAGGTTGTCAGTGTCTGTGAAAAGAATCTGTGTATGGATGCAGATTTGAGGTTATGATGGGCTGTGAAAAGAGGCTGTGTGCGGATGCGGGTTTGAGGTTATGAGTGGCTGTGAAAAGAGGCTGAGTAAGGATGCAGATTTGAGGTTATGAGTGGTTGTGAAAAGAGGCTGTGTAAGGATGCTGGCTTGAGGTTATTAGAGGCTGTGAAAAGAGACTGAGTAAGGATGTAGATTTAAGGTTATGAGTGGTTGTGAAAAGAGGCTGTGTAAGGATGCCGTCTTGAGGAATGAGGGCATGTATAAGGTGCAGGTTTGAGGTTATGAGGGGCTGTGAAAAAAGGCTGAGTAAGGATGCAGATATGAGGTTATGAGGGGCTGTGAAAAGAGGCTCTGTATGGATGCGGGTTTGAGGTTATGAGTGGCTGTGAAAAGAGGCTGTGTAAGGATGCAGGTTTGAGGTTGTGAGGGGCTGTGAAAAGAGGCTGTGTAAAGATGCGGGTTTGAGGATGTGAGGGTCTGTGAAAAGATTCTGTGTATGGATGCAGATTTGAGGTTATGATGGGCTGTGAAAAGAGGCTGTGTAAGGATGCAGATTTGAGGTTATGAGTGGTTGTGAAAAGAGGCTGTGTAAGGATGCTGGCTTTAGGTTATTAGAGGCTGTGAAAAGAGGCTGAGTAAGGATGCAGATTTGAGGTTATGAGTGGTTGTGAAAAGAGGCTGTGTAAGGATGCTGGCTTGAGGTTAATAGGGGCTGTGAAAAGAGGCTGTGTAAGGATGCAGATTTGAGGTTATGAGGGCATGTGTAAGGATGCAGGTTTGAGGTTATGAGGGGCTGTGAAAAGAGGCTGTGTAAGGATGCAGGTTTGAGGTTATGAGGGGCTGTGAAAAGAGGCTGTGTAAGGATGCAGGTTTGAGGTTACTAGGGGTTGTGAAAAGAGGCTGTGTAAGGATGCAGATTTGAGGTTATGAGGGGCTGTGGAAGGATGCAGGTTTGAGGTTCTGAGGGGCTGTGAAAAAAGGCTGAGTAAGGATGCAGATATGAGGTTATGAGGGGCTGTGAAAAGAGGCTGTGTAAGGATGCAGGTTTGAGATTATGAGAGGATGTGAAAAGAGGCTGTGTAAGGATGCAGGGGCAGATTTATGAGGAAGTGCCGCAGCGCTGTAACGCAAGCCCTTTGGCTGCGCCATGCTGCGCCACTTCCAAAGCACAGGAATGCGACATATTTACAATAATATGTCGCATTCTTGTGCTCTCCCCTGCGCTGGCGCACAAACAGCTGCCATGCGCCGGCGCAGGCACCCTTGCACCATGGTGCAAGGATACCTGCGTCATGGGGCGATTGTTTTTGTGCAGGAAGAGGCACCTTCCTGCACAAAAACAATCACTGCAGGCATTTTCCTCTTTCAATGCGTGCTGTAGAATGCAGCATGCATTGAAAGAGGAAAAAAGAAGAAATGAAAACATTTCTCCTCGTTGCGCCTCCCTACGCCTTCCCTGGGGAGGCGTAGCATTCACACGCATTTCCAGATTCACGATTCCTCGTAAATCTTGAAATGTGTCTTGTTCCATGGGTGTTGCGTGGGAACACCCACAGCAATACCCATGGAACGCCCCTTTCACGCAAAGTGCTGCGTGTAAAGGAGCCATATTTACAAGGACAGGAAAAGCCACGCACAGTTGCTTTTCCTGTCCTTGTAAATATGGAGCAGTAAAATACGCCACCAGTACGTCACAAAAAGTGACGTACTGGTGGCGCAGGGGGCTTGTAAATCTGCCCCGCAGATTTTAGGTTATATGGGGCTGTGTAAGCATGTGGGTTTGAAGTTATGAGGGGCTGTGAAAAGAGGCTGTGTAAGCATGCAAGTTTGAGGTTATGAGGGGTGTGAAAAGAGGCTGTGTAAGGATGCGTGTTTGAGGTTATGAGGGGCTGTGAAAAGAGGCTATGTAAGGATGTGGGTTTGAGGTTATGAGGGGCTGTGAAAAGAGGCGGTGTAAGGATACAGATCTGAGGTTATGAGGGGATGTGAAAAGAGGCTGTGTATGGATGCGGGTTTGAGGTTATGAGTGGCTGTGAAAAGAGGCTGTGTAAGGATGCAGGTTTGAGGTTGTGAGGGGCGGTGAAAAGATGTGTAAGGATGCGGGTTTGAGGGGCTGTGAAAAGAGGCTGTGTAATGATGCAGGTTTGAGGTTATGAGGGGTGTGAAAAGAGGCTGTGCAAGGATGCGTGTTTGAGGTTATGAGGGGCTGTGAAAAGAGGCGGTGTAAGGATGCAGATTTGAGGTTATGATGGGATGTGAAAAGAGGCTGTGTACGGATGCGGGTTTGAGGTTATGAGTGGCTGTGAAAAGAGGCTGAGTAAGGATGCAGATTTGAGGTTATGAGTGGTTGTGAAAAGAGGCTGTGTAAGGATGCAAGTTTGAGGTTATGAGGGGTGTGAAAAGAGGCTGTGCAAGGATGCGTGTTTGAGGTTATGAGGGGCTGTGAAAAGAGGCTATGTAAGGATGTGGGTTTGAGGTTATGAGGGGCTGTGAAAAGAGGCGGTGTAAGGATGCAGATTTGAGGTTATGATAGGATGTGAAAAGAGGCTGTGTACGGATGCGGGTTTGAGGTTATGAGTGGCTGTGAAAAGAGGCTGAGTAAGGATGCAGATTTGAGGTTATGAGTGGTTGTGAAAAGAGGCTGTGTAAGGATGCCGGCTTGAGGTTATTAGAGGCTGTGAAAAGAGACTGAGTAAGGATGCAGATTTAAGGTTATGATTGGTTGTGAAAAGAGGCTGTGTAAGGATGCCGGCTTGAGGTTAATAGGGGCTGTGAAAAGAGGCTGAGTAAGGATGCAGATTTGAGGTTATGAGGGCATGTGTAGGGATGGAGGTTTGAGGTTATGAGGGGCTGTGAAGAGGTTGTGTAAGGATGCTTGTTTGAGGATATGAGGGGTGTCAGAAAAGAGGCTGAGTAAGGATGCAGATTTGAGGTTATGAGGGGATGTGTAAGGATGCGGGTTTGAGGTTATGAAGACTGTGAAAAGAGGCTGAGTATGGTTGCCGATTTGAGGTTACTAGGGGTTGTGAAAAGAGGCTGTGTAAGTATGCAGATTTGAGGGGCTGTGTAAGGATGCAAGTTTGAGGTCTTGAGGGGCTGTGAAAAGAAGCGGTGTAAGGATGCAGGTTTGAGGTTATGAGGGGCTGTGAAAAGAGGCTGAGTAAGGATGCAGATTTGAGGGTATGATGGGGCTGTGAAAAGAGGCTGTGTAAGGATGCAGGTTTGATGTTATGAGGAGCTGTTGAGGCTGCGTGGAGATGATGTTGTTGTGTGACACTGGGGCCAGTGCTTGAAATGGAAATATAGAAGTGCTGGTACTCACAGTCAGAGTACCTCTTTCCTCCTGAAAAGTGCAGCTACTTTCCCATGAAATGTATTGTAGCAGTGCTGAGACTGTTGCTGTGACGAAACAAGAAGTCTGTAACTAGATGCTGGGTCTGTGGGGCTGTGGAGGGATGTGACCTCATGAGGGAATTATGGAGAGACGAGGTGCCTGGGACAGGGCGATGGCTGTGAAGGGCCTTGAAGACATGAAGTGTTAAGGGCGCTGTGCAAGGTGTGTCTGGGGGGTGTTCTTATTATTACCGGATGTTGGGTCTTCTAAAGGCTCTGGAAAGATCCTGGGCTGTAGAGGGATGCTGATATTTCATTGATATTTCATTTCATTTTAATGTTATATCTTCACAGACTTAAGCACTATAGAAGAGAACATTAAATAAGCCAGCAGTGCGCCGAGATGCTTGGGGGGTGGGAAAGGCGAGTGCATGAATGCTCTGTGACAGTGAAAGTGCCTCAACGTGGTATCATATGCTGATTTTGGCCCTGAGAGTGCACCAGTGTTATACACAGAGTGAGATAGCGATGGTGCATCAGTGCTAAGTATACTCACTGGGGCAGTGAGAGTGCTTCAGTGTGTTACATACGGACTGTGACAGTGAGAGGGCTTCAGTGTGTTATGTACAGACTGTGACAGTGAGAGGGCTTCAGCGTGTTACATACAGACTGTGACAGTGAGAGTCCCTTCAGTGTGTTCTGTACATACTGTGACAGTGAGAGTGCCTTCAGTGTGTTATGTATAGACTGTGACAGAGAGAGGGCCTTCACTATGTTATGTACAGCCTGTGACAGTGAAAAGGCCCTCAGTGTGTTGTGTACAGACTGTGACAGAGAGAGGGCCTTCACTATGTTATGTATAGCCTGTGACAGTGAGAAGGCCCTCAGTGTGTTATGTACAGACGGTGACAGAGAGAGGGCCTTCACTGTGATATGTACAGCCTGTGACAGTGAGAAGGCCCTCAGTGTGTTATGTACAGACGGTGACAGAGAGAGGGCCTTCACTGTGATATGTACAGCCTGTGACAGTGAGAAGGCCCTCAGTGTGTTATGTACAGACTGTGACAGTGAGAGGGCCTTCAGTGTGTTATGTACAGGTTGTGATGGCCAGTGCCTTCAGTGTGTTATGTACAGACTGTGACAGTGAGAGTGTATTCAATGTGTGAGAGTGTCTTTAGTGTGTTATGCACAGGTTCTGACTGTGACAGTAAGAGTGCCTTCAGTGAGTTATGTACAGGTTGTGTCAGCAAGAGGGCCTTCAGTGTGTTATATTCAGGTTGTGACAGCGACAGTGTCTTCAGTGTGTTATGTACAGGCTGTGACAGTGAGAGTGTCTTCAGTGTGTTATGTACAGGTTCTGACAGCGACAGTGCCTTTATTGTGTTATGTACAGGCTGTGATAATGAGAGGTCCTCAGTGTGTTATTTACAGACTGTGACAGTGAGAGGGCTTCAGCGTGTTATGTATAGACTGTGACAGTGAGAGGATCTTCGGTGTGGTATGTATGTGACAGTGAGAGGGCCTTCAGTGTGTTATGTACCGACTGCGACAGTGAGAAGGCCTTCAGTGTGTTACGTACAGACTGTGAGAGCAAGCGTGCCTTCAGTGTGTTATATACAGACTGTGACAGTGAGAGGGCTTTCAGTGTGTTACGTACAGACTGTGACAGCAAAAGTGCCTTCAGTGTGTTATGTACAGGTTGTGACAGCAAGCGTGCCTTCAGTGTGTTATGTACAGACTGTGACAGTGAGAGGGCTTTCTGTGTGTTATGTACAGACTGTGAAAGTGAGAGAGCCTTCAGTGTGTTATGTACAGACTGTGAAAGTGAGAGAGCCTTCAGTGTGTTATGTACAGGTTGTGACAGCGAGGGGGCCTTCAGTATATTATGTGCAGACTGTGACCGTGAGAGGGCCTTCTGTGTGTTATGTACAGACTGTGACAGCAAAAGTGCCCTCAGTGTGTTATATACAGACTGTGACAGAGAGAGGGCCTTCAGTGTGTTACGTACAGACTGTGACAGTGAGAGGGCCCTCAGTGTGTTACGTACAGAATGTGACAGTGAGAGGGCCTTCAGAGTGTTATGTATGTGACAGTGAGAGGGCCTTCAGTATATTATGTACAGACTGTGACAGCGAGAGTGCCTTCCATGTGTTATGTACAGGCTGCGATAGTGAAAGTAACATCACAAAATAAAATGATGGCCATGGAGTGTTAAAACTTTTCAAACACTTAGCCCCAGTCACAGACATGGATTTAATCTATCGTTATTTTGCTCGCCATGTCACCCCAGTTTGGACCCAGTCATATTCAAATCGGTCTTGACTCTTCTCCCCGCGGGAACAGTCCAGCCCGAACTGCCAGGCCAGGTCCTCCTTGGACCGGAAACAAACATCCTGGGACCGGTTTCGTGGTATCACCCCTCTTCAGCCATGCTAGCTTGAATCCAGTGGCGCGGCGAGCAAGGGACCCATGTCTGGGCATACCCTTAGGACCTGGCCTGGCAGTTCAGGATGGACTGTTTCCATAGGGAGCAGGGTCAAGACTGATTTCCATATGGTTGGGTCCAAACTGGGGTGGCATAGTGATCAAAAGAACGGTGATAAAAACCAGATCTTATGACTGGGGGTGAGTGGTTGAGAAGTTTCAGCACTCCGTCCATCATCTTGTGTTTGCTACGTTTGCCCTAAGTGGACACGGGTATGCCCAGACGTGGGACCCTTGCTCACTGTACCACTCGTTTCATGCTAGCCTGGCTGATGAGGGGTGATGCCCCAAATCTGGTCCCACTTCTCTACATTTCCACTGCCCCTTATGCCCTGCTTGTCATACAATGTATTTTACCATGCTATGCCATCATGATTTTTGGTACGTTTGAAGCTCGCTCCCCCCCCCCCCCCCCGTCTTACTGACCAAGCTACGCACCTGTTTAATATTGATGACACAAGTTGAAGGCGAGAATGCAGTGTAAGTCGGTGCTCCCCAGAGTAAAGTGTGAGACTGCCATGTTACCTATAGTGTAATTGTGCAAGTCCTACATAAGCCTCACACAACGAGTCGCTCAGTGTTGGATACATTGGAGGTGTAACAGTGAAAGTACAACGATGTGAAAGTTATTGACTCTGTGACCCTTAGTGTGCTCCTGTGTTGAAACCCTGGCTTAAAGAACCAGACTGCCAGGGATAGCCACACTGATTGTGCAAGTGTGAGAGTGCTCGTGTTACACACACTGGCAGTGCAAGCAAGGAATCAGACACCTTATTTTTATATTTTATATTTTTTAAGATTTTTTTTTGTTTATATTTAAAATATTACAGTTTTAAGCATCATTCTACATCAATAAATCACATTGTCGAGGTATCTGCCTTCCACCCCTCCACCAATACTTGCAAAAATGACTACGTCTCAGAGCAACCACCAGGTACTGTCAGTAAAACCCAATGGCTGAACCTCAAACAGCGGGAATGACCCAAACTCACTCTAACACTTAGGGTTGCTTCAGAACTCCTTTCAAAATGGCTACCCCTACCCCTGCCCGAAATATTTCCTTTGAAAATACCCATGCCATCTGCCAGATTAAGGCTTCATTCAGGGTGGGTGCTTGCCGCTTCCCAAAGACTCCTTTAAAATGTCCATCTGACTTGCTATAATGCGTTTTGCTGTACTTTATTGAAAGGTTCCCTTTAAAAAGCAGCCACTGTTCCTGCCAGAAAAACGACATGGAAAAATTGGATGTACCAGATGTAGTCATTCATTAATGTGGGTGGCAGGATCTTGGTACTGGCTCTATCTAAAACTGGTGGCACTGTCCCATCCTGAATGATTCCCAACAGACTGCACCACCTGCCTTCCTGAAGCTTCCAATAATATGTCCCAAAGGCTCTTTCAAAATGGGTCTCTTAATTTTCTGCCCCATGTTTTCTTCACAATGACCGCGGAGAGACGCCATTTTATGTTGTCTTTCAGACAAATACTTCTTGTTACACCGACTTTTCGCTTCATGTTACTTATAGATTGTCTGCTATGCGGTGCCACGACCTACATATTTGTTAGTCGGCCATTGACCCCCATCTTTTTCTATGCCACACACCCTGGTGCAATGACTTCCATCGCTTCTTGGAAAGTAGTCATTCGATCCAGTTGCAAAGCTTCTTCTTGTTGGGTGCTTTGGTGTTAATGTGGATCCCAAGTCCTCTAAGATTTGACGTGGGGTCTGCTCAGCCGGTGATTGTAGGGTAACTGCTGCTGTTGGTAGTAGTTGTAAGGCTTGCCAAAGGGGTAGTGCGGAGCAGATGCATAATTGTACCCATCTCCTTTCCAGGTGCCAGAGTAATCTATAGCCGAGTAATTTTGGTACATGTCCATGGCCGGCTGATAGACTTGACTCTGCTGTAGGCTCTCTTCCTGCTGCCTGGCAGCCCTGTCCTCTGGTAGCATCTGGTGTGCGTATGGCACTCCGGCATAGGTTTGGTAGGGATGGCTGGCAACTCGCTGAACAGTTCCAACGGGTTGATGCGCCTTACACCCTTGGGGGAGATGTTGTGGGACATCGCTTCCACCGCCTGGCCAGGATCCACCCTGGAATAAGAGAAAGGTTATCAACTACAAGCAGACAGCAGAACATGAGCCCACACCGCACCCAGTCTCAATAGATGTGTGGCAAATAATGGAGGGAGGGAGACACTAATTGTGCTGTGAGGATCGATAAACATGGGGATTCATGGAGGAGGGTGATGTGGGTGAGCCGCTGAATGTGAATGTATTTGGGAATCAAATAACTTGTGACTTCTGTAAGGAATGAGTTGTGACTACTATTGGGGACAGGTGAGCTTAGAAAATGATGCTGGGGTGAGCTACTATTGTATCTGGATCAATGTCCATGGGGATTGAAGGGGGAAATTACTATTCCTAGGGGATGGGAGAACTACTAGGGAGGGATGGCTGCAGATGGGAGCATCTAACTAATCAATTAATGTTGACTTTGAAGGCTGCATACCAATCATATTTAGGATTGATAACCATTGGCATTTATAGAACGGTGAGAAACAAATTATACTGGGGGAGCTATGACCCAAGGATTGATGGAGGGCTCGGACACCTATTTTATTGTGGGCTCTACGAGCTGGCGATTAACGGAGCGGTGGCCTACCTACTGTACTGAACTTGTGACCCTGGTGATTGATTGAGGGGGAACCACTTATCGGATTGTATATTGATACCCTTGCGGGTTCATACAGAGACAAACTGCTATCTTAGGGGTTGATGGTGTTCAATGTCAAGTGGTGGGTGGGTTGAAGCGAGGTGGTCAGAGATGTTGTTCAGGCTTCAGACAGATTAACTTTTGCTTAATGGATCCAGACATTAAATTATTGGGAGTGCGGAGGCGGAGCCGCTTAATCAGAAGACTGCTGGCAGATAGCTGTAAAGTCAGACTGCTGGTCAGAATGATAGAGATATAGATAGATGCATAGGATCGGTTGGTTAGAATGATATGGAGATAGATGCATAGGCGACTGCTGGTTAGAATGATAGGGAGATAGATGCATAGGCGACTGCTGGTTAGAATGATAGGGAGATAGATGCATAGGTGACTGCTAGTCAGAATGATAGAGAGATAGATGCATAGGGACAGCTGGTTAGAGTGATAGAGATAGATGCATAGGTGACTGCTAGTCAGAATGATAGCGAGATAGATGCATAGGTGACTGCTGGTTAGAATGATAGAGATAGATGCATAGGCGACTGCTGGTTAGAATGATAGGGACAAAGATGTAAAGGTGACTGCTAGTGAGAATGATAGGGAGACGGATAGATGCATAGGTGGATAAAGTGAATGGAGACAACTGTTTGATGTACTGGGACACAGATTTAGGTAGGGATTGACAGGCAGAATTGGTCATTTGACTTGGATGGATCATTGAGATGAATAGGTACCTACTGACTGAATGGAAGGAGTTGTTTTTCAAGAGAATTGTAAGTCTGTGGACCAGGGTTAGTTGGGCCAATTGAATAATTGAGCTGTTGATAGTGCATAAGACATTCTTTAAACAGGTTTCTATGTACTTTTCATTTTTATTCTAAATATATAAAAATCACATAGGCCCATTGAGGTGCAAGAAAAAAATGGTCTCAATTGTCACATCAAAACATTTTAGTTTCTTACATCCCTATCAAACCAAATTTTCAATATCCCGCAATCCACAATATACTAATTATATCCATGCCCTTTTCATATGAATGTTGGTCAAATATTTCAAAATTGTGGTAAATCTAGTGGTTGGATCAAACTGTGAAACCACTTCTCATCTTAGTGGTTTCACCGGTTGATTCAATCATTAGATTAACAAGCAATTTTGGAAAATTTGACCAACATTCATTTGAAAAGGAGAGGATATAATTATGTTGTAGATATTGAAAATTTGTTTCAAAGGGACGTAAGAAGCTAGAAAAAAATAATGACGTGACAACTAAAACCACTCTTTTTCTTGCACATAAATGGGCATTCGATATTATATGTATTTTTGTAGAATAAATGATGAAAAGTTTATAGAAACTTGTTTAAAAAATGTCTTTTTGGCCTTTGCGTGGGGTGGACCTATGCATATGAATTTTGGAAAAGCGATTGCTCTCTTTTTATTGATCAAGTAAACACAGAGTAGGTGAGAATGGTTACTGACCTAAAAGGTTTGGAGCAACGCTGGCCAATTCATTGACAGAACCTTTTACTTGTAGAAATGTCATCTTGTTCGCTGTTGGGACATGCGATGCCTCACAAGGATGGTGCGGTACTGCAGCAGGACTTTATTAACCCTAGTCGAAAAGAAATATTGGGTGGTGTCGCTAACCTTGGGTGACCTTACCTGTGGTAGCCAGTAGGCCTTGTCCATCCACATAGTCTCCTTCTGGCATCTCTTAAACTTCATCCTCCGATTCTGGAACCACGTCTTCACCTGTTGAGTGGAGCACGAGACCGTTTACCATCACAGCTTTACTATACACCTGCAGCTCATTCTACAACTAAGCATGTGCCTTCTAATGTGCCAGGACTAACGTCGGTAGAGAAAATTGAGACTGATAGAGAGCTGCTAACTCTACTGGAGAATAACCACCGAAAACTAAAATAATGGAAATTGATTAAAGAGAAACCAAATATGTGAATTTGATAAAGTCCTAATCTATTTACCAAGTAATTTTATCTGGTTTAAAAAATGAATATAGGTTGTACGTTTTGTCGGGTGGAGTTTTTGTAAGATCTAGGGCCTCATTTATGAAAAGTGACGCATCGCTGCGTGAAAACAGCGATGCGTCACTTTCATTGCGCCCTCCTTGCGACACCAATGATGCATCATATTTACAGTATGACGCATCATGTCGCAAGGAGTTACAGATACGTCAGTATTTCTGATGTATCTGTAGGCGCAAAATGACGCATTGCTGGAGTGTGTCACAAAAGTGACGCAACTCCAGCAATGTGTCCTTTCACATGGGGCAAGCCCCATGTGAAAGGGCTCTGCGTCAGTCTTACGCCTGCCATGAGGCAGGCGTAAGATATTGACGCATTAGGGTCAAAGAAATGGCGCCGTGAAATCTTATAGATTTCACTGCTTCACTTCTACGACCCTTTCTTGCGTCGGAACGCCCCCTGCATACATTATACCTGGCGCAGGTATAATGTGGCGCAGGGTTTACAAAGTGACGCATCTACATAGATGCGTCACTTTGGAAATATGACGTACCATGGCGCATTTTTTACACTGCTGGTGCGTCACAAAAAGTGACGCACCAGCAGCGTAAAAGTGACGCAAGGGCTCATAAATAAGCCCCCTTGGGGCAGATTTACGAGCCCCCTGCGCCACCAGTACGTCACTTTTCATGACGTACTGGTGGCGCATTTCACTGCTCCATATTTACAAGGACAGGAAAAGCCACCCTGCGTGACTTTTCCTCTCCTTGTAAATACGGCCCCTTCACACGCAGCACTTTGCGGTGAAGGGGCGTTCCATGGGTGTTGCTGTGGGTGTTCCCACGCAACACTCATGGAACAAGACACATCTCCAGAATTACGAGAAATCGTAACTCTGGAGATGCGTCTGAAAGCTACACCACCCTAGAGGTGGCGTAGCGAGGCGCACCGAGGAGAAATTTTTTCATTTCTCCTCGTTTTTTCCTCTTTCAATGCGTGCTGCATTCTGCAGCACGCATTGAAAGAGGAAAATGGTTGTAGTGATTGTTTTTGTGCAGGAAGGTTCCCCTTCCTGCACAAAAACAATCTCCCCACGACGCAGGCATCCTTGCACCATGGTGCAAGGGTGCCTGAGCCGGCGCATGGCTGCAGTTTGTGCGCCAGCGCAGGGGGAAGCACAAGGATGCGACATATTCTTGTAAATATGTCGCATCCCTGTGCTTCAAAACTAACGCAGCGCGGCGCAGCAAAATGAGTTGCTGTACCCCGCTGCGTTAGTTCAACGTAAATCTGCCCCCTAGTTTTTACTTGTAACCTCTGGAAGGAATGTGTTGTATCGCGCACTGTGCGGTCCTTCATCTATTACTGACATGTCCCTATAGTGTTTTTTTAGTGTCGTGCACTAAGTGCATGCCTAGCCCAGATTAATTAAGGGTTGGCATTGTCATGCAAGAATACGCATGGTGACGCAAAACCTAGAATATGATTTACCAAGCCACGCAAGGCCTCCTGCACAGAAGCAATCCTGCCTGCATGGCGCAAGGGTGCCTGCGCTGGCTATAGGCTGCGGACTGCGCCTATAGGCAGGAATGCATCATATCTTGATGGATATGGGGCGCTCCTGCCCTCGCCCTCTCGCGCAGCAAGTTGTCTTGTGTTGCATTAAAAATTGTTAATATGGCCCTAAATGTTCTGAGCCAGCTGTCGAGGGCGGGAGTGAGTAAGTCACCTAGCTGTTACTCATGGTGGATTTGTACTACGTATGTTTAACTTGTGAATAACCTCCGGAACACAGCAGCAAGCCACCAAGTCGTGCATCCTGCCCCAAGCCCCCCTCCTCAACCCCCCTTGCCCTTCCCTCCCATGCCGTCCCCCTCCCCCATACCTGTTTGCAGGTGAGGCTGAGCGAGGCCGCCACCTCACGGGTCTGGAGGGGGCTCAGGTACCGCTGGGCCTGGAAGCGCTGGTTCAGGGCGATCAGCTGCTCCTGCGTGAAGCAGGTCCTCGCTTTCTTCTTGGGACTCTTCGCCTCGTCCGAAGCCCACGGTGCCGGGGACTGCGCCTCGGGGCTCGTGGCCGAATCCGGCGGAGAGTACAGGCCGGTCTGGGGGATTGAGGAAGCGTAGGGCTGGACTGGGAAAAAATTGAGAAACTGGGTCAGATCAAATGGGCGATTCTCTCACTCTGGCGTGTTTAAAGGCCTGCCATTTAAAGCTCTCAGAAATGGCAGACATGCGCCATGAAGCGCTATGTTAAAAATGTTATTGGAATTTTAGAAGTATATCACTATGTAACGTTTGACAGCGCGACATTTTGGTGGTTGTTATTAAATATTGAATGATGCGTCAGTGGGTTAGAAAACCTGTGCTGCTCAGCGAGTGAGTAAGGTACAGCGTTATAGTTCCATGTGTCGTGTATACTTTAAAAGAAGCGCCGATTGTATTAACTATACACTTTACCAGCCTGTGTCTAGCGCCCGGGCAACCGTTGTGTGCTTTAGCCTTTGCTGCTCTCTGCTGACCAAATTAGGAACTTCAACCATCGTTGTCATCTCTTTACCTGTAGAGGCGAACAGGGTGTAGTGGCAAAAGATGTAGGCCTGCGAATCAAAATAGAAATGGAGAAAAGGATTCTCCAGAGCCCTAAGCAAAATGCGGCGACAGATGGCACCTTAGGATACAAATAGAAAGCGCTCTAGAATAAGAGGCCAGTCAGGAAGCGCCCTTTAAGCAGTGGCGTCACTTTTCTTCCAATTCCAATTCACTTGCTAGCGCTCAGCTTTGTCGCTTCGCAGCGCTATAGATATGGAACGTTACTGGATCCAGCCACGAGCAGACAGACGTGCATTGCAGTAAAACGACCGACTAACGGGGTCCTTTTAGCGACTACTGTAGTGAACATGAGAATCGGACAAAGCGTTCCTGCTAACATGGAAATTCAGGAAAGATGAAATGTTATGCATGGCCACTGCCATGAAAAACGGAGCATGTAACTTGAAGGTTATTAAGCCAGGCGCAGGTAAATTCTCCTCTGCACCCCCGATAATTATAACACGGGTTCGCCCCGATATACGTCGCGGCCCAATATTGTAAGAGTAGCGGGAATAAATGTGCAGACCTTTTATTCCTACAACAACAAGAACGCAACGGAGTTTAATCAAGTAGAAACTATGGGCACTGCGAGGACAAAGGAACGACAGAACCCGCTTCAGAGATGGTGTTATGCAGAGGAATTAAAGTTAAAAGATTCATGCGCCAGAGTACTAGCTCCTAGAAGCGATTCCGTGTTAGATATACGCTATACAGCAAATTTACGTCACTTTCCTGGAAGAGATGACGCTCGTTTTCACAAAGAATCGCCAGTCTGCAATAATAACAAGTCCCACACTCCGAAGTGCCTCCCTAAATACAGCGGTTCTTGTTTTTAATCGGACGCGAGTAGTTTGTCCTTAAAAGTGACGTCGTACCTCGATGCAGCATTTGGAGCTTTTGTAAGCAAATTAAATCAAGAGATATATAAAAATGAACGGGTGAACGATTGTATGTATGGATTAGTTTATTATTATAGTAAAAAGTATGGCTATACGCCTAAGTAAACGAGTGAAAAATAGGTATGTGCGTTAAGTAGTTTAAAAAATGCTCTCTAAGCAACGAATGTATAGTACGCTCCAAGCAATGAATATACATCGCCGATGTATACAGCAACAAGTTCTCATCTCACCTTGCAGGGCTGGGTCGCCCTTCTCGAGGCCCGGCGCATAGGGTGGCCCCTCAGCCCAGGTGCTGAGGGGGGTGCTGGCCCGCAGCGGGTAGGGCTGGTATCCGTTCACCGTCAGGTGAGTGTTCATTCCGGGGGCGGGCATGGGTGAGGGCCTTCCGGGAGAGCTCTGGGACGGGGGAGGGGATGCCCGCTGGAGATATGACCCCCGTGAGGCCTGGCCGCTCTTATAGCTTGGGCTGTTCCCCACTACGGGGGGAAGGGGGTGGGGGTTGAATTGGGGGTTGGGCATTGCATGGGGCAGCCAGGTAAGAAGAGGGGAGGGGCCAGAAGAGCTGCTTTATCGTTACCACGGAATAACAATATACGATTTATTTGAGGAGAAAAAACATTTTATACAAACAGTGAAAATCCTCCAAGGGCCCGATAGGTCGGACTGGCTTACAGGGCAACCAGGCAGTGCCAGAAGGCTTGGCCGGACAGGTCAGTGAGTGGGTCGTTTCTGGGCCGTTTTTGCCGTTTTTTTGTCTGCTGGGACGAATTTTTTTCTGTTGGATTCCCTTGTATTAAAACAAAGACTGCCTGCAGCAAGCACAAATCCATGTAATCTTCCATACCTTGAAAAACGCGTCTTTAGCAGTTCAAAAATGTTATAATTTGAAAAAATGGCCACATTTGTAGCTTTCTAATCTACTAATGGGGGCCACTTTTATTTTTGTGCCCGGACCAATTTTCTGTCCTAGTCCGACCGTGGGGTCCGGCACCTGTCTACAGCTCATTCTAGCCTCCAACAACCCCAGCACAGCTCTACTGCCCTCCACACCCTAAACCCCGTATCTATCCGCACTCCAGCGCCCCGCCAAAAAATACCGTGAGTCACGGCTCACCAACTCACCCGTAATCCGTGCAAAAGAGGGGCCCGCTCAGGCACCCTGAGGTTTTCAAGCAAAGCCACATCTACTAAAATAGTGTGAACTGTTTTGTGCAAAATCCTAGTGCCAGATGAAACCGACCGCAAACAAGGCGCCTTACGGTGCGTCGTGCGATATTGGTATGCGTGCAATGTGTGATTGCTGCAAAAGTGCTCATTATGTGGCTTTTGCATTGGAGGGTACACAACTCAAGCACACATCTAACGCAAGGTACACTTGGTTGTCGAAGCGCACAGCCTAGTGGCCTGCTAAAGTGGCGTTTTTAAGGCATTTGTTGCGTGTATGTACAGTAATCTGGGCTCTAGGGTCAAGACACGGGCTCTTATCAATCGATGATCGCAGAATGTGAGCACAGGCTCAGCATCTTTCCACATCCCTCTCATGCCCTCATATCCCAACACCCCTCAACAGCCACAGCATCTTTCTCCATCCCTGCTCCCACCCACCCTGTGGCCACAGACTCTTCATCTCTCTATACAGCTACATAAGGCACATTTTACACACATCTTTTTACCACAACCACAGACGTTTAATCTCGCCACAGCATGATAATCACGGCTTTTCCCTACAGGTACAGCATCTCTCCCTACCCACATGCCCACCCCTCGGCATTCCCAACACAGCTCCACAGCCCTCTGAAGACCAGCATCTAGTCACTGCCACTTCATCACCTCCCCTTTCCAACATCTTACCAAAGCAGGGTGTTTCCTCCACAGCCTCAGCATCTCTACTATCTCGCCATACATCAAGGTCCTTCCGCAACTCCACAGCTCTCCACATACACAGCTTCTAGTCAAAGGCTTCTCATTTCTAAACAGCCTCAGTTTCTCCTGATACCCACACCACTACCTACAACCACAGCCTCTCGCTACAGCCCCCCACAGCTTCATGTATCCACATATCTCAAAGGTTCAGGATCTTCTACCGTTTCCTCAACCTCCAAGGACCCACCTTCATCCACATCCCCAGCTTCTAGCAACAGGCACCCCGCTTTCCACCGCCATTTTCCCCCAACAGCCACATGATGTCTTGACTGACTTTCATTTCAACATAGTCACGGACAGTCACAGGATCTCATAAGTCCCCCAAATCTCACCCCAAGGCCCGCTTCCATTCACAGGGCCCCCATCTTCCCAATGCATGTCTTCACAGCCGCAGTATCTGCCCTTAACCACAGCATCACCCCAGACCTGCCGCCCCTCTCTGCAGTCTAAGCATATGGCCACACCTCCAGACATCTCTCACAGCCAAGGATGTGTAGTCTTTTCATACCGTCCTATCTCCAGAATGCTCCTCAGTTCTAGCATCTCTTCAACCCTCATCCTCCTGCAGCTTTCTATGTCCTTTTTCCCCGCAGCCCTTCGCAGCGGACTCTCCTGAGGGGCAAGCCATGCTCTCACATCGCCTCAGTCTTTGTCAGCAATGTCTGTGTTCACAAAGCATCTCTCCACAACCACAGACCATCCTCTCTAAACAGAGCTGACGGTGTGAGACTTTACTCCAATAGCTTTTACTCTATTGGTCTGTCGAAGGGTGCTGTCTGTCGGCGGAAACAGATGGTCCACCTTTCTCTAAATGACACAGCAAGAGAGGCACCTATCGCCAACCATACAAACACACACTACAGCTAGAGAGGGGCCTATTATTGACCATGGAAACACACACTGATAGCATTAGAGATACATCGCTGACCATGGAAACATACACTGACAGCAAGAGACACATCGCTGACCATGGAAACACACACTGACAGCAATAGCGGTAGACATATACTGACAGCAAGAGAGGCGTCTCCCACTGACCATAGAAACATACACTTACAGCAAGAGGCATGTATAGCTGACCATAGAAACTCACTCTCAGCTAGAAAGGCCCGTATCACTGACCATAGAATCATACGCTTACAGCAAGAGAGGCGCCTATTACTGACCATAGAAACACCCTGACAGCAAGAGAGACACTTATCACTGACCATAGAAACATTCACTGGCTGCAAGAGAGCACCTGTTACTGACCACAGAAACATACAAAGATAGAAAGAAAGGTGGCTATCACTAACCATAGAAACATGCACTTACAGCAGTAGCGGTGTCTGTCAGTGACTATACAAACATATACTGACAGCAAGAGAGGCGTCTCCTACTGCCCATAGAAACATACACTTACAGCAAGAGAGGCATGTATGGGTGACCATAGAAACACACCTATAGCTAGAGAGGTGCCTATCACTGACCATAGAAACACACCTACAGCTAGAGAGGTGACTATCACTGACCATAGAAACATACCTACAGCTAGAGAGGTGTCTATCACTGACCATAGAAACACACCTCCAGCTAGAGAGGGGCCTATTATTGACCATGGAAACACACACTGAGAGCATTAGAGACACATCGCTGACCATGGAAACATACACTGACCTCAAGAGACACATCGCTGACCATGGAAACACACACTGACAGCAATAGCGGTAGACATATACTGACAGCAAGAGAGGCGTCTCCCACTGACCATAGAAACATACACTTACAGCAAGAGGCATGTATAGCTGACCATAGAAACTCACTCTCAGCTAGAAAGGCCCGTATCACTGACCATAGAATCATACGCTTACAGCAAGAGAGGCGCCTATTACTGACCATAGAAACACCCTGACAGCAAGAGAGACACTTATCACTGACCATAGAAACATTCACTGGCTGCAAGAGAGCACCTGTTACTGACCACAGAAACAAACAAAGATAGAAAGAAAGGTGGCTATCACTAACCATAGAAACATGCACTTACAGCAGTAGCGGTGTCTGTCAGTGACTATACAAACATATACTGACAGCAAGAGAGGCGTCTCCTACTGCCCATAGAAACATACACTTACAGCAAGAGAGGCATGTATGGGTGACCATAGAAACACACCTATAGCTAGAGAGGTGCCTATCACTGACCATAGAAACACACCTACAGCTAGAGAGGTGACTATCACTGACCATAGAAACATACCTACAGCTAGAGAGGTGTCTATCACTGACCATAGAAACACACCTCCAGCTAGAGAGGGGCCTATTATTGACCATGGAAACACACACTGAGAGCATTAGAGACACATCGCTGACCATGGAAACATACACTGACAGCAAGAGACACATCGCTGACCATGGAAACACACACTGACAGCAGTAGCGGTAGACATATACTGACAGCAAGAGAGGCGTCTCCCACTGACCATAGAAACATACACTTACAGCAAGAGGCATGTATAGCTGACCATAGAAACTCACTCTCAGCTAGAAAGGCCCGTATCACTGACCATATAATCATACGCTTACAGCAAGAGAGGCGCCTATTACTGACCATAGAAACACCCTGACAGCAAGAGAGACACTTATCACTGACCATAGAAATATTCACTGGCTGCAAGAGAGCACCTGCTACTGACCACAGAAACATACAAAGATAGAAAGAAAGGCGGCTATCACTAACCATAGAAACATGCACTTACAGCAGTAGCAGTGCCTGTTAGTGACTATACAAACATATACTGACAGCAAGAGAGGCGTCTCCTACTGCCCATAGAAACATACACTTACAGCAAGAGAGGCATGTATGGGTGAGCATAGAAACACACCTACAGCTAGAGAGGTGTCTATCACTAACCATAGAAACATGCACTTACAGCAGTAGCGGTGCCTGTCAGTGACTATACAAACATATACTGACAGCAAGAGAGGCGTCTCCTACTGCCCATAGAAACATACACTTACAGCAAGAGAGGCATGTATGGGTGACCATAGAAAGTAACACACCTACAGCTACAGAGGTGCCTATCACTGACCATAGAAACATACCTACAGCTAGAGAGGTGTCTATCACTGACCATAGAAACATGCACTTACAGCAGTAGCGGTGCCTGTCAGTGACTATACAAACATATACTGACAGCAAGAGAGGCGTCTCCTACTGCCCATAGAAACATACACTTACAGCAAGAGAGGCATGTATGGGTGACAATAGAAACACACCTATAGCTAGAGAGGTGCCTATCACTGAACATAGAAACATACCTACAGCTAGAGAGGTTGCTATCACTGACCATAGAAACATGCCTACAGCTAGAGAGGTGCCTATCACTGACCATAGAAACATACACTTATAGCAAGAGAGGCCCCTATCACTGACCAAAGAAACACACCTACAGCTAGAGAGGTGTCTATTACTGACCATAGAAACATGCATTGGCTGCAAGAGAGCACCTGTTACTGACCACAGAAACATACACTTACAGCAGGAGAGGCATATATAGCTGACCATAGAAACACACCTACAGCCAGAGAGGCAGCTCCCACTGACCATGGAAACACACACTGACAGCAGTAGCGGTGCCTGTCAGTGATTATAGAAACATATACTGACAGCAAGAGAGGCACCTAACATTGACCATAGAAACACACACTAGCAACAACAGAGAAAATGCGGCTGCCCGCGGCCCCCGCAGGGGGCCCCCTAAACGGGCGGCCCCTTTAGTGCCATTTGGGCAAAAGTTGTGTTGTGTATTTATTTATGCATGCATACTCTGTTGTGGTGTGGGTGGGGTGTGTTGCCAATAATGGGACTATACACCTGCAGTGTCTGACTCTTGTGTACCACACACAGCAAAAGAGCTGCTTCCTACTGACCACAGAAACACACTCCTACAGCAAGACAGAGGACTCCAAGGTCACAAACCGCAGCAGTATACACAGCTGAAAGCCGGGGCGTCGTCTCTCGGTGGTGAAACGTTTATTTAAAGTATAGCTTTTTCTGGCTGGTGGTTCATACAGACGGATGGTCTAATAAATGTATTTATCGCCATCATGTCCACTGACGCCAAAGCCATGTACATCGAGGAGGGATGCAGCCAGAAGGATCACGAGGCACCCTGAAAGGGGAAACCCTTCCCCGCCTCTGGGAGACACGTTTATGCTGCTTTCCAATGATGAACGCGAGAGTCCCCGGATTGGGATGTTTTTGTTCAAGGTCACACCAAGCGTCGGAGAGCGACGGGCTTCACAAACTCCATTGTATTACATTCTTAAAACGACTGTGAGGCGGTTATGGTATCAACAGAGCAGAGGAAGGCCACTCCTCACCCTCTCTCCCGGGGAGCCTGCGACAACACAATAATGAGCCACTCAGCCCCCGCCCCGGGGGCGTCATCAGAGGGCACTTCTCACCTCCTCATCACCTGGGAATCGCCCAGGCCTCTGCAGCTGGGGCCGGGCTGCCAGGGTGGCTGACCCGGTGACCCCCCTGCCTTTTCAGCCCCTCAGCTGGGGGCCGAGGGTCCAAATGAAGGCTCCCGCTCCGCTCACAAAAACACATGAAACAATGACGCCCTGAACCCACGTCGGTGCACAGAAAACAGAAGTGGATATTTCAAGAAACAAACAAAAAAGCGTAAGGAGTGTCTATAAAATTATTTGCAGCAGCACCCCACGCAGGAATGTACCGGAAGTGCACAGCATTGCTTCCCAACTTGGAATAATTGATGCACAAATGTACAATGGTACATAATGGTGCAGTTATATTTGTTTTCTGGGAATTTTAATTGTTATGGCATCTTTTAGGTTTTCTTTCAGAAGCTTTTACAACCTCCCCCCCTCTCCTTCAGAATGGTCGCCTCGGCCCGCAGTAGTACATGACGTATCATGGCGTGGAGTTCATCTGGCAGCATTGTAGTCTCCCAGAAGCCTCTGCGCCTTGAAGCACTCCGTCTGCTGGTGCCCGCTGGTGCCCTGGCACCGCCCTGGTCCACGAGGTTAGGTACCCTGTAAACATCGAGCGAAATAAAGGTTTAATATGCCACTTGCTAAGGCCTCGGAGGGGGTGATAGTGATTGTAGTGCCTGAAGGTCTCAGAAGTAATCTTCGACGAGTAGGCGCGTGGAGTTTCTGTTTGAATACCCGTGGCTTTCAGTGGCCCGGGTCCCTCCGTGTCTCAGACCCGGTGAAAAATTAAAACACATTGAAACGGGTCTATATCGGCCCCTATATTCATCTCCTTAACTTCACTGGTGAAACACAATTTCTGAACAAATAATGTTAAAAACGTCAAGGTAACCCATGTCCGCGCTTTAGTTCAGTTCCTGTGTATATTTCACGTTTTACTCAATTTTGCACTCCATAAGCGTGTTAGCTATTTCCAGGATGATCAGTTTTAATATATTTTTTCATGTAACATATTATGTTGTGTGGTGCATATACTATGAATTGAGTCGCCTCGAGGTGTTTAGAACAGGCAGCGATACAGAGCTCTGGAGCTGCGGGAAGGCAGGGCGAGTTTCTCACGGGGCCTCTCATAGGGTCAAGAAGGAGCTCAGAACACAATGGTCATCCAGTCCTTGGCCTCTCTGCAGATGGCTCAGAGACAACCGCTAACAAAGCCAGTGGTCCTGGCTGGTTTTTGGGGGTATGTCAGTTGCTGTGTTAAATATCTGGATGCAATAACAGAAAGCTCAGAGCGACACCAATATGCCGGTCTGATGGAAATCACAGAAATTTAGGGTCATGTTTATCAAATTGTAACGCAGCGCAGCAAGTCACCTTACTGAGCTGCATTACAGGGAAAGGGCAGGATTGTGCCGTAAATATCACAATACGGCACATTCCTGCCTTTTCCCAGCACTGGCACACTATGCACAGCCTAGCGCCAATGCAGGCACTCTTGCACCATGGTGCAAGGGTGCCTGCATTTAAGGTGGGATAGTTTTAGTGCAGGAGGAGGAACCTTACTGCATGAAAACAATTCCCTGAGGCATTTTCCTCTTCTGCAGCACATATAGAAAGAGTTAAAAACGATGAGAAACGAAGATATTTCTCCTTGTTACGCCTGCCCTGGAAAGGCGTAGCATTTTGGAGCATTCCCACATCTACTAGTAATGGGAACTCGGGGAATGTGCCAAAACCATGGGTATTGTGCGGGAACACACACGCACCACCCATGGAATGCCTCCCTGTGGCAGAGCAATGAAGCGCAGCAATTTGCCCTGCTTTGTGTTACTCTGGATTTATCAAGCCACACAGGGGCCACGCAAGGTGGCCTTGCATGGCTTGATAGATTGCATTTTAGGGTAACCTCGTGCATGCACCATGTTAAGTGGTGCAATAGTGACACAACCCCCACACAAATATACCATAGTTTACATTTTAAGCTATGCCTATAATAACATAGGCCACACCCCTTTCCCCTTTTAGAGACCCCCCCACTTTTTTTCATCCCACTTAAAACCCTGATGATACCTGCCCTCTGCTCACGTGCAGGAACACCGCTGCCATCAGGTGTAGCCTGGGCCTAAGACCTGGTCTTGGGGTTCGTGATTTTGCACAAACCCTGTGAGGTTCTACAGTAAATAAACCCAAAAGAAGATCTTCTGCAAACCCCAACACATATACAAATGAGTATAATTCACAGAAGGGGTTTTGGGGATGCACAGTGGCAGGGGCGGCTGCTGTCAATCCGAGGTGGGGGGGAGAAAAAAAAATAGAAACTTATCTTTCCTGCCGGCGACGCAATCTTCTCCTCCTGCGGCGTTCCACTGCTCCTGTCACAACGACACTACATTTCCCATGGGCACAGGCTCCCAAACCCCACCCAATCCCAGCGCTTCTCCTAGCATGAGAGAAACGCTAGAATTGGGCGGAGCGGGCTCATTTTGTGCTCCAGCAGGGTCTTGGAGCATGTGCCCTTGAGCACTAGGATATCTCCAAGGGAATAGTCTGGAGATATCCAAGTGCGAATGTGGGTTTGGCCGGCCGTGGACTGCCGGCTAAACCCACATGCACACTTTTAGTGCCTGCCTACCACCACTGCCCCTGTTGTTTGACGCTGCTGCCAGGCCCGACTAGGCGGGCTGGTAGTAAAAATAAAATGACAATAAAATAGTTTTATTGCCATTTTATTTTTCGTCTTACTGTTGTGTCTTAGCGGTGGGGTGACGCTCCTCCGCCATAGAGGAGGAGCTGCGCCTGCATAGTGGCTTCTCCAGATTGTGGTGTATTTATAGTGGATAAGGACCACAGGTCAATAATCTACACCTCCCTCGTCTGCGCTAGACTCTGTGGTCTGCAGCTTTATCCTATTTATCCAGTAGTATTACTCCACTCTGTCTGTCACCGGCCCAAGAAGAGAGATTATATTATGCCTACTTTTGCCACGCCTGCCTTTATTGTTTGACTTTTGCCCCCTGCACAAGCACTTACCTATTCAGCTTGAATCTTCTATAGTTCTTTTTGCTTTTTTTGCAAAAAGGTATGTTTTTTTGTTACAGTACACAATTGTCAGCCTCGCCCCTCCATAACCAGACACATTACTCTTTCTGAGGGCTCTAGAACTGGGCATAATTCCATGAGGCGTGAACTCTAGAATTACGCCCCAGATGAAGACTCTGGAACTGTTCGTAATGGCCGCAGGTGTAGACTCTAAAACTGTACATAATGGTAGGCCCGGGTGAAATTTTTATTACGCCAGCGTGATTTAGCATGGTTTGCATAATTTCGCATTACTCTTGTTACATGCCATTTGCGGTAAAAATGTACTGCAAACTCGCCAATCAAGGGAAAAATGTATGCAAGTGCACAGAAATAATGCTAGCAACAGAATGCAAATGGCTGTAGTTCACGGTGCTTTTGTATTTTTGCACTATCTTTTAGGTGCCAAATGTTTTTGCACGTCCAAACTGGACAGGAGTATCCATTTCATGCTGAAATACAGTCTCAAATGCTAGTTTTACATTTCACATAATTACTGTTAATTTTGAGTATTTTTTTCTGAAATTTTGAGTAATCACGCTAAAGCAAATTACAGGAGTTTTGCACACCGCTACATAGTGCCCTTGTACAACTGAGCATAATGCCCAGGTGACAGAAGAACTGAAAGCATTACTCAAGAAGAGGCCTCTAGAGCCAGGAAGATTACTGCAGATAAGATTTCCACTATGGACATAGTTCCCCACATATGGCCTTCAAACTCATATACAATAGTATAACCAATAGTGAACAGTAAATCGAAGGTGAGGCTCAAGGCCTGGGAACATTAAGACCCACGAGGCATGAACAACTTGTGATACTCTATATGAAGCCTCAAGACAGCGCTCAAGATGAGGCCTCCAGCACTGATCTCACTGTCATCAGATGTGTCCTTAGCGATGGATCGAATAGCCTCAAGGTGGACCCTGGAAGTCCTGGGAAGACCTACGGACTTAGGGCAAGATTGATCAAGATTCGTGTAGCTCTACTTGGAAATCAGCAGCATTGCATTGAGCAAAGGCCTAAAGATTGTTCAGCCTTGTGGTTCATAGAAGTCATGGGCCGATGATGTCATTGGCTGTGCTTGTGCAAAAAAATGCTGTCTTAGCCCTGACACTTTCCGCTGCAGTGCAAAGGTGAGCAAGTGGGGTCCTGTGTGAGATTTGTACTCAAGGGACACCCTGCGGTGCAAATCTCCAGCCAGATTCCATCAGTGGTCCTTACGTCAAGGGTTTAAAAAGTAGGTTGGGGGGCGGGGGGGGGGGAGGGCTACCGGGTTCCAGTCCCATAAGTAATTGAAGTTGTTCCTCTATGAGTCCTATAATCAGGGCCACTGGAATTATGCAGCAGGAGAGAGCCAAATTATGCGGCAGAGTTGAGTAAATTATGCAGCAAGAAAAGGCAAATTATGTGGCATAATGCAGCGCATTTTATTTAATAGTATTACTTCATTATTTGTTATTTTTAAACTTGGTAACACTGTCTGGGCATTGGATGCACCTCATTAGTAACAGTTCAGCACCCAAAATATTTCAATAAGCAACTGAAAGCTGACCAGTCAAGTGTTGAAATGGGCCCACCACCCCGCTGGAACACATTTCGCTGTATTTTTAAGAACCCTTCGAACTGTTTGAGCTAGAAACATAATTATTTTTGAGGTAAAATCTGCAGATTATGTGGCAGAGGAAGGATTATGTGGCAGATGCGGCAAAGTTATAATTATTCAAAAATCGCCGCACAATTGCAGGATTCCAGTGGCCTTGCCTATAATCGTGTCCTTCACTTTACAGGCAAAACACTGAGCCCTGGGATTGAGGAAGAAGGCACCGTGAGTTTTTCACAGTGCTTGTACGTAGGTCATAAAGGTGTGCAGACTACATGTTTATCCAATCCTTGGCCTCTCTGCAGAACGTGCCGAGCAATGGCTACATATGGGCCAACTGGTATTACCACTTTATGTAAAACTGTGAGAAGAATGTACAGAGCAGTCAAAATATTGATAATGCCAAAGGGGAGGGTTTACAGGTGGGGGGAAAGAGAGAGAGAGAACAAAAGACAGAATAGGCGAGTCTGGGTATGTGAGAGAGAGAGAGAGAGACTGGTAAAAAGAACGTGATGCAAGGAAGTACTCGCAGAAGGGCAGAGAGAAAAGCCAGCGATGAAGAGGAAGAAGATGTGAGAGATGTGTAGATGGAGGATTTCAAAGAGATGTGCAGGCGGGAAGGTGTAAGTGCCTAAAAGAGTGAGAGACTGCAGAGTTAAAGTGGAGAAAAGGGAAGAACAGAAGTGACTGAGACCCTCCAAAGACCACTGCTGCCTCCACACACCTTAGTAACACTACTTTAAAAAACAAGCATTGGCATAGCCAATAGGTCGCGCTTTTGGGAACTTATAAGTGTTTAGCCATGCAACAGTTAATGTTGTTGCACCAAGGATATTGTGCTGGATAACTAAACACTTATAAGGTCCCAAAGGCGAGACCTATTGGCTATGCCAATGCTTGTTTTTATTTGTGAAGGAGACAAGAATCCGTCACCAGCTAACCAAGTCAGAGGCAGCCACCATGTCGCAAAGAAATTTAATAACTTTAAAATGAAGACAGAAAATCACCAGCAAATTGGGCACTTGAAGTGTAGGAAAAAATAAATAGCTGCTATTTAAAGTAAATGTAAAAAACAAATACTAAAATGAAAAAAGAGACTTGGAATGATGGTTATCACCGAAGAGAATGAAACCAACTTTTAGTTAAATGCGAACAATATGAACAAGCTTTGTGCTGTCACAAGGGAAAATACATAAAGGAGGATGACCCATTGCCCCAGGGTGTAAACTGATGCGGGGAATCAAAATGTGAATGACATTTTAAGAGACCAATAAGGAGACCTGACCAAAGGCCCCTCTATGCATGTCTATTATTTATGACTTGTTTTGAAAAGCAAGTCTGACGAGTATGTTAAAGCTGTCTCAAACGCCAGACCTAAAGCAGACAGAACATAGGCTAATAATCCCCAGACATTAAGGCATCCTTAGTTACAATCCAGAAATAAAATAATAGCCAACTAAAAATATATAAATGCTCTTCTACGCAAGCTTTTAGATTCTACTTTCAAACACCAAAAGGTTTCCAAAGAATTAATGAGTAAAAAAGCACCACTATGAAGTATAAAACAATTATAATGTTTTATATGCTGCTTGAGGCACTATCAATAACAAATGTTAATTTCTGGAGGGGGTGCTCCTTCCCCCTGGACAGAGTAATTCCCCTGAAGGTTGTCCTATTATTCCATTAACAGTTCAAGCTGACTGACACTTTCCCTGTGATGTTTCTAATTCTCAGGTCTACCTAAATGCCACCTGGAGAGATAGTTCATGGAAAGGCCTTCCCTCAGTGGGATTACGTCGTGGCAGTGTGATTCCTTTCTGGGACTGATATGAGGGTCTATGGCCCAAAGGAAGATTTTCAGACTAGAGAGAGAAGAATACTGGGGGAGGAGCTGTTGGAAATTGCTGCTCTCTAATTGTTGCGCTACAGCTAATCAATGCAAGCACTGGCGAAGTCAGTACTTATTGACTTTGCTAACATAGCATGGATGAGACCGCCAGGGCAGATTGATAAAGTGGCCCATCGGGTACCGAGCAATGGCCTGATGCCTGAGACCCAACTGTGGACTGTTTTTTGGGGAGGTGCAGGGCGTTTTTGGTATGCCAGTGAGTGAGTAAGTAATACATTTATTGTATAGTTAATTAAAACCATAACAATTAAAAAAAAATCAACATGATACACTGAATTTTCAAAGTACTTAATTAACAATAAAATTAGCAAAATTCCATTATTCGGGTAGTCTGCGCACTATACCTTGTTTAAAGCGCCGAGTGCATAGATCTAACCAAATCTAAAAGAAACAATTTCATTCATAAGGTAAAACGTAGTTTGTCAGTGTGGGTTGGGCCCTGGACGAAGGCTTGTGGGCCGGGTAACCTCGCTGGATGCCCACCTCCGGGCCTCTGTCACCAGTCTCTCTATACGTCGGGGGCCGCTATTATCTATCTATTAGTCCCCACCAGGCTAGCCTAGCATCACATGGCAGGCTTGGGTGGCAAAGGGCACACTGATGTGTGAAGATTGATGGCGGAGTGAAGGCGAGGGAATGCGGACTGATTGGCCTCGCTGGAGCCCTGGTGAGGTGAGATATTTTTTTATTTGTGACTTCCCCATCAGGGCGCACCACGATCCTTCCCTCGACCCCCTCCCCGGCAAGTCGGTACATTCTCCCATTATGGTCGGAGGAGAGGGAAGCGTGGCTGGCTGAGCTGGCGAGGGGCACCCAATGGCGCCTTGAAGCACCCTTTCAGAACCTCCGTACTTCTGCTCTAGTAGGTGCATTAAACGGTTGAGCAACTAAACCGAGACTGGAAGATGCGATCTACAATTTACAAACAAATACCGGTAGTGACTAGAAAACTGATTTCCTGAGCAACTCTACTTCGATTGGAATCTTTAACTTGCAGGTGATATGTTGTACCAAAAAGCACAACATGCAAGTGGGTGCTTTCAGTCTTGAAGCAGTTCAGGAGTAGCTCAGGGGTTCATGGCGCTAGTGACCACCGCTATCTGTGTCGACACTGCAGGTTCCATTTCCAGTAAAATTGCTCAGCGGGTTAATGCACCTGAGGGAGACATGTGAGCTGGAGAAAGAGCTTTGTAGTAGGCTTGGCCTCTTAAAAAGAGCAAATTCAATGCAGCGTTCACCACTGAATCATACATATACCAGGCTAGTCCGGGAGATGTTGTGGTCAGCACTGACTACGCTAATAGACTTGCGGCGAATGTATTGTTAGTAGCAAGCAGTGAATTATGGTAGAAAGGTAGAAACTTCTGAGGCAACTAAGAAAACAAGCGTGCGCGCCTCAAGTAAAAAAAAAAAAGTGAAAGCGTTTCCCTTGCGGGAGCGAGCGGCGCCAGGAGCGATAATTGCTACCATATGGCGCCGCTCGCTCCCGCAAGTGAATCGCCAAACGTGCACGCGTTGCCATTGAAGGCGTGCACGTTTTTGGCTGAAAAGCCGAAGCGATTCCAAAAGGTCTTTTTGCCTATGCAGCGCATGCGCGCTGCGTAGGCGAGACCTAAAAACAGCCAGAAGAATAAGTACTGTGTATCATTCTCTGCAGCAGTTGCATTACCCCACTGAGCACGCACTGTGTCAAATGATGAGAACTTCCCTCATAACGCTTGCTGTTCACTTTTGGCAAAGTGTTAATTACGAACCACACAACAAACAGGACATGGTAACAAACAAATGAGCCTGAATTTCTCTGACTGTTACCCGAGCCTGCTGAGGGCAGGGGGAGCTGACACCCCCTTCTCCAAGTGGTTTCAACAAACACCTAAAAGGGACACCAGAGACAAACCGGGATATTCGAGAGTCAAAAACGAGACATCCGAGTCAAACCATGGTGTGAGGTGGGGTTGTAGGCAGTGCTTGAAACGAAAAAATAGAAGTGAAGGTTCTTATTTCGTGTTTCTGAGAAGAGCCGGCACTCTCCGATTAAAAGTATTACGTCTCTCTTGAAAAGTGCATGTACTCTCCCTCTCAAAATAGAAAAGTGCCTGTACTCAGTACTGGACAGTACCAGCGCATTTAAAGCACTGGTTGTAGGGGAAGGGAGGTGGAGGGGAGGGGGCCTATGCAGGGGCGTGCAAAGGACGTTTCGAGAGCCGGGGGAACTCTGTGGGCTCTGGCGGGGTATGGCAGCCAGGTGGCGCCATTCCAGCTGCTGCCTTATGCAGCTGCAGACATTTCCCCACTGCCAGGGCTGCTGGAGCTGCACTTTTTCCCTTCTATTTACCTGTCAGGATTTTCATCTTTCTGGTAGCTACAGTTGCCAAAAGTTGCAGGTTCTTGCGTGACTAGCTGCCTCTATTCTTTCCATCACGAGACTTGAAGCCTTGTTTTATTTACAAAAAGCCTAGACTACAAGTCCCAGAATGCATAGGAAAAAAAACTTGTATTCAAGCAGCTAGTCACACGTGTCGGGGAATTTCGACGAGTTGTGAGTTCTCAGTTTTGCAGACCCGTAGTCATTCTGTGCCTGATTCACACACTGTGGTTTGTAGTATAGTATGTAAAGTAGTACTCCAGTAATACTACTTACTTATTACAAAAGTCCCACGCCCACCTCGCCTATATTTTTTGTGCGGAGGTCTCAATCCCAGTAGGGAAAATCTGCGCACATGTAAGTATAGAGGCGCAGATTTACAAGCCCCTTGCGCCACTTTTGCATCATTTTTAACATGGGAAAAGTGACATAAGGGTGGCGCAAGGGGCTTGTAAATAAGCCCCAGAGTATTTTGTAGTGAACATGGGATGGACCAGGGGAGTGGTAGGGAAGCGGGGAATAATAACACAAAAATGGGTGGGGTTAAGGGAAAATTAACGGGGAGTTTGGGATGGACTGGGGTGTGTGTCACCCACATAATTCTCTCTGGTGTAGTTATGCGGCATCATTGCAAAGTTACACAGAACTAAGCATAATTACAGGCGGAGGAGGATCCAGCATTTAGCATTATTTTCTTAAGGCAAAATGCAACCCCACATCGAAAATGACCCAAGGATGCGATTTGCCCTAAGAAAATTGCTTTAAATGCACAAGACCACAAACAGCAGCAGCCGCCCGCGCTCTCAGGAGCTCCTGTGCTCCTGCGTCATGATTTATGCCCCAATTTACTCTTAATTACGCAGGTGGGCATTGTGGTATAGTTTTGGTAATTTCACGTCACAAGAATAACTTGGAATTACCAAAATTACTCTGATTCTTCCTGCGTAATTAAAATGTCACCTAGCCCTAGCTAATACCAAACACACATCCAACAAAAAGTAAGACCACTGCAGTTCACAAAATACGCATCCAAATTTACTACAACCCTAATATTGTCAAATCATGCTTAAATGTAGTCCAGCCTGCCCAGCTCAGGAGTAGGCTAGGCATCGCAGAGGGCCAACCACTGGTATTGTAACACACTCCAATCGAAATCAATGGAGGCAAAACTAACACCACACAGGTACTTATATGAAGTTAATTAAATATATTCTACATTGAAATTATCTATCTATCTATCTATCTATCTATCTATCTATCTATCTATCTATCTATCTATCTATCTATCTATCTATCTATCTATCTATCTATCTGTCTGTCTGTCTGTCTATCTGTCTGTCTATCTATTTGTCAGTTTGTCTGCCGATCTATCTACTCACTGAAAAAATAGTTTAATTGTGTGTTATGGTTCTGGCTTAAACTTGTTAAACCACTAATATTTGCCAGTTAAAGTTAGCAACGCACATAACACATGTCAATGTATTTTGTTCTTTTTTTTGCCACTTACTTAATTTTTAACCTCTGTTTGGCACAGCCTTCTTCTCCTAACTTGCCTTGGCAGCTCTACCCACACTGCACAGGGCTTGTCATGTACCCATTCTGTGTTGTGCACAGCCTTCAGCCAGACAGGGACTGCTCCTCCGCTAATGCAGAGGAGCGTTGCCCCACTGTTACCAGAGCAGTGGAAAACGGAAAAATAAAATGATAATAACATGTTTATTATCATATTTTTAGTAGCTACGGGCCCGGGTTAGGGCAGAGCTGGTGTCACAGCCTGGGAGGAGAATTGTTTTGTGCACAATAAGTGCGCATGATGGTTTGGCCGGCTGTCTTGGGCCGGCCAAACAGTCATGTGCACTCTGCATGTTCTCCACCGGGCTGTAATACACAGCCTGGGTGGAGAACTATCACAGGCTCCCAGTCCCCCTCTGAGTGCCGAACTACGGGGCTCAGACCAATCTCAATGCTACTAACAGCAGCGTTGTGATTGGCTTAGGGGAACATGTGTGCTTTCTGGACTCACCAGGAAGAGAAGCAATGACAGAGGAGATACGGCTGTGAAGCAGCCTTTAAAAAAAAAAAATGTTCCCCCCGCCCGCCTACCCCATTTCCTGCCCGCCGCAACTGCAGCCAGGCCCTGTGCTTAACCACCTTCAGCTGTGTGGTGAGGGGGTTGGTTGCAGGGCTTTATTGGACTTGCAGCGGGCTAAATTTGCTAGCTGCCTATTTTCATGCCAAATAATTAAACAGCGCAGTCAATAGTGAATGAAACTCTAATTGCCTTCCCATTTATCTTTGGTTCCCTTGATGGATCTGCTCAAAACTTGACATAACTACCAGAAAGCTAGACCCACTAAACGTCTGACAAATGTTGTGTGGATTCTACAAATGGTGCCAAATTTATTAGCAGAGGAGCACTTCTTTACCCACTCAATGGCATCTCTTCTCCACCCTTAATGTGCCTGCATTAAAATTGAGAAAACCAAGAGCAGGTTAAATATTCTAAGTCTCATTTCATGCAGATACATCAGACAGTGCCAAAGTTATTAGTAATTCAAAAATGTTTTGAGACCTCTTTAACTCCTGCCCCCATTGAATCTGCACAAAACCTAAAATGCCTGCACTGGAGGTAAATTGCTAACTGCACGCTACCTTTGATGCAGATTCATCAAATACTGCTAAAGTTATGAGAAACTGAAAATATTATTGCCTGCCCTTGATGAATTGTCCAAAAATTTGATATACTAATCATAACTAAACTGTCATTAGTTTTGCCAAATTTTGCACTGATTCATCACACATTGCCAGTGTCATTAGTAACTCAAAAAATGGCATCCCGAAAATTAGCTGACTTGGGGCCAGATGTACAATGTTTTTTTTTGTTCGCAAACGGGCCGAGTCACAGATTTGGGCCGTTTGTGAACGAAAAAAGGTGTTTTCCAATATACAAAAGCCCAATTTGCAATTACTGAATTGCAAATTGGGTTTGCGATTCAGTATTAGGAAGGGGTGTGTTTAGGGCATCCCTTCCTTATGCCGAATCGCAGTGGTATTCATGAATGTTTAGCAACCAAAATGCGGTCCCAAACCTTCGCATTTTACCACCTATTTCAAGTAGGTGATAACCTATTTGCAAATGTGAAGGGCTCCCAAAGGACCCCTTCCCCTTTCAGAATGTTTGTAAAAATATTTTAAGAGCAGGCAGGGGTTCCATGGACCATTGCCTACTCTAGAAAAAAAGAAAAAAAAACTTGTCATTTTTCGTTTTTGAAATGCATCCCGTTTTTTTTTAAGGAAAATGGGCTGCATAAAAAAAAAAAGTATTGCTTTATTTAAAAGCAGTCATAGACATGGTGGGCTGCTGACCCCAGCAGGCCACCATCCCTGTGATTTTTGCAATTCCCAATCGGTCGAAAACCGAGACCTACCTCATGAATATTAATGAGGTATGTCTATTTGTGACCCACTGTTATACATGACTCTTAAACACACATTTGTACATGTGTGTTTGCGATTACCAAATAGCGAATGGCAAAAATTCGCTATTTGGTAATCAGAAACAATTCCCTTTGTACATCTAGCCCCTAATTATTTGATTGCAATACTGCGTGCACATCAATCCATGGGACGAGAAGATATATGCAAATCAAAAAATGCCTTTTTATTGGAAAATATGGCTAATACCATAACTGCACAGTGGCAAGTGCTACTGTATAGCATACAAAGGCTGGGACAAAGGCTGGGAAAGCCGAAACACGTTTGACGCTACATTTTTCTCTGCCTTGCTAATTAAAGAACATCAGCACCGCTCGGAGTGCCGATCTGTACTTTATTCTAGGTACAGTACTAATTTGCATATTTGGTTTCCTGGAATTTTCATGGGATGGTGGGAGGCACAACATATCTGGACTGAGGAAAATCAAGAGTGGAAACAACACGTAGCTTTCTGGACATGGTATATTGACGATTTGTTTATAATCTGGGATGGACCGTGTGAGTCCCTGGAGGCCTTTTTGGCCTGGATTAACACAAACCAGCTTAATCTTAGGTTCACTTGGAGAATACACAAATCAGTTATGGAATTTTTGGACATCCTTCTCGCAGTAGTGGATGGAGTGATCCACACTAAATTATTCAGGAAAGAGACTGCTGGGAACAGCATCTTGCATGCATGTAGCCATCACCCCCCCCCCCCCCAGTTTAAAATGGAGCATTCCCTATGGCGAGGTGCTCAGGGCCAAAAGGAACAACAGCACCACAGAAACCTTCAATGAAGAGCAGGGGAAGATGATCGCTAGGTTTAGGAATAGGGGGTACCCAACCAGAGTTATCAAATCAGCCTGTCTGAAAGCAAGTGTGAGAGATAGGGAGAGTCTGCTACAGCCCCAACCCAAAGAAAAAAGAACGGGCACAATCAGGATGATCACTACTTACAATAGTGAGTCAGAATCAGTAAGAAAGATACTGAATAAACATTGGAATCTGATAAAATCTGAGCAGGTCATTGGACGAGACATGAATCCACATCCACAGCTGACATATGGAAAGAGTAGATCTCTTAAAGACATGTTAGTGCACAGTCACCACAACGAGAACCAGGTCAACACTGGGTCATGGCTCCAGGAGCAGAAGGGATTCTACAAGTGTGCAAATTGCAAAGCCTGTACATATAGCATGAACAGGAGGACATATAAAATACCCACGGGAACGGATGTAAAAATCAACAAATTGATTAATTGCAATAGTGATTATGTAATTTATGTTTTGTTATGCCAGTGTGGTTTGCAGTACGTAAGAAGCACCATCTTTCCGGTTAAGAAGAGAATCCTAGAACACCTCAGAGCTGTTAAAAACAAGGACCCTAGTTATCCATTTGCTCGACATTGGAATTTGCAACATGCATCAGAAAATAACTGGATTTCGTTTTTTGGCATTGAAAGGGTGGTGATGGGCAAGTGAGGTGGAGATAAGGAACGCCTCTCCACCTCACTTGGAGACGTGATTCTGAATACATCATTCTGTTGAATAGCCGGCATCATGGGGGTCTCAATCAAGATGAGGAAATGCATGTCCATTTAGGCTGAACACACTGCTCCAGTTTCTTCAAAGATTTATGATTCATATTTTATTTTATTTTAGTTCTCTATCTTTACTCCAGCTTTTTTGGACTATAGTCAGAATCACGGATGGATTAAATTACAATATGCTTGAATTATAATATGCTGCAGTCTGAGTTTAGGAGGTAATTTTGGTAAGCTGCTGGAAGCACATTCAATATTAGTATTGTGAAATCAAATTTTGTATATAACTATATTTGTTTCTTAAAATCAAAGGGCAACTGTTGATCTATTTTTTGAAACAAGTGAAGTGGTGAATTTCTAGAGAAATCAAGATGGTCTAATTTGGTAATGACTCACTGATGTGGTGTATTGTACAGAAATGTAATACTGTGGTAGTGAAAAGAAAAATTACATTGAATATAAAGATATTGAAATACAGGATTAAGTAGCATAATAATCTATAATGAAATAAGGAATATGATTTGAGGTTTGAATATACTCGGGAAAGAGAAGAATTCAGCAAGTAGATGTTGTCACTTGACATCAATGAGGTGACTGCTGCATTGAACTTAAATATGTGATTGTCACTTGACTCATACATACATATTTTGTAATAATATTTTTTTATTTATTATGTTTAAAACATAAATATATGTATATATATTTTCTGTTTAATGCATTCAAATCATGAAATGCATTTAAAACATGTTTAAATGAACTCCTTCTGAATCCTACAAGAATGATGTAATTTTGAACATTGCTACAGTCTTTTCACTATGTTAATTGAGGAAGTAGTTTTTTATTATTTTTAAGGGAAGTTGGAATATTCACTATGGTGGCTTTGACAAAGACCGTGGTGGTTGAAACGCGTTGCGCAGACCAATAAAATTAACTGGTGTTAACCCCTGGAGTGCCGGCTTTTTCTTGGTTGGGATTGCAACAAGAAACCTTTTGAATTTCAAAGCGGGTCCTGTTCCCGCCGCCGTGCACTGACCCCTTCAGGTGGATGCAGTCGGTATCAGCAGGATGAGCTGTTTACATATATATACATATATATATATATATATATATATATATATATATATATATATATATATATATATATCAGAACACGCTCACATTGGATCCTTGTGAAAGTAATACATGTGTCAGATCCCTCCAAGGAGGCCCTTAAGGTGAAAAGCATACAAGAGATGTGGCCTCCTGCATAGCTTTAAAAAAACCTGTGAGCTGCTGACCACCGGAATCCTTGTGTATAGACGATCGTCATTGCTCTTGATCTCATCCTTGATGGACTGTTGACACAAGATGTGTGCGTGTATATTACCAACTGGCAGTCGCCAGTAGAAAGTTATACTTGGGGCCTAGTTTCCATAGGAAAAGCTTTTTTGATTTGCCTATATCTTTGGCAACGTTTGACAAACCTTCACAATATTTTTTTTTAAAAGTGCGCCAGTGATTCTAGTTGTGCATGGAAAGTTTCAGGGCGATCTGTCAAGCGGGGGTTGGGAAAAGGGGGGGGGGGGTTAAAAAACTGGATTTCCAATGTTAATTCCCATAGTGATCCTGAACACGACTACAGCCCAAACCCCTGGATGGAAGGCCACCAAATTTTGCAGACAGGTGGCTCTTGGTCCAAAAGCACCCTATTTGTTATGTAGTGTAAATCTGTTCAGTAGGTTTAGCGTTATTAAAAGAAATCCAAATTTAGATAACTAGGGACACAGATCCTCAGAGGATCCGACAGTCCCTGTGCTAATATCTGATTGACTGCCAGAACTTCAAGTAGGAAGTGTTGGCAGCTATTTTGGGGCTCGGACTCAGCCGAGGTCTAAAAAAAGTTAAAAAAATAAAATAAAAGAGGGCAGGGTAGGAATACCCTGACCCCCTAGCCTTGGTCCCTCCCAGGGAAAAAAACGATTTCTTTAAAAAAAAAAAGTCGCAAAATCACAACAGAGTAACAAATCCGTGCACTCTCCCATGCTTGTTTACTGTAGAGCCTCCCGGCAGTGGCGTAGCTAGGCACTCTGCCGCCCGTGGTGGTCCCTGCCTTCCTGCCTGTTGCCGCTGCGCTGAGGGGGGGGTGCTGGCGATGATTTTTGCCGCCGCCGCCGCCCCCCCCTTGCTACGCCAGTGCCTCCCGGTGGGCCAGGTCCTGGAGGCATGTAAAAGTAAAGGAAGGGGTGCACTCTTTTGAACCTCAGGGACCAACACCTCCACAGGACTTTATGTATGTATTGGAGGGGGCTGCGCGGACCCCCTCCATTGTACTCCTCGAGCCCTGGGGACCACCACTTCCCCGGGGCTCTAGTTTTAAAATGAAGGAGGGCCACCCGGACCTCCCTCCTGCGGCTGTGTAAAACCCAGGTGACTACCACATCTCCGGGGCTAAATAAATAGTAATGGGGGGGGCCACATTGACCCCGCTGGGCTCCAGGGACCACCACCTTCCTGGGTCCAAATAATTAAGAAAACTGGAAGGGGGCTGCAAGGGCCCCTCCCAGGCCATATTAAGCCCCAGGAACAATAACCTCCCCAGGGCAGGTTCATGCATTCTAAAGAATCAGGGGCAGCGTGGCCACCCTGGGGCGCCATTAATGGCCCTGGGGACCACTACCACCCAGGGCCGGCTCCTGCTATCTCCCTAGGGGCCACCCTTGGGAGATAGCAGTTTGCTTCCACTTGGCAGGAGCTGTGACAGCTCCGGCCAAGCAAGAGCAAACACTAGCTCTGCTCCAAGCAAGCAGGAGCTGTCAAACTGCTCCCACTTGCAACGAGTGGCGTTTTCATCTGTTTCCCTGCCCACTCTCAAAGGGCAGGGAAACAGATGAGAGGATTGCTCACGCACACAGGTAGCTGCATTTCTAGCATCTTCCTGTGTGTGCGAGCAATGCCAGGGACAGGGCATTGAGGCTCCTCCCACGGTCCCTAACACTGCAAACTGAGTACCCTGGGTGGGCTCAAGGGCACCCAAATGATCAGAAGAGGAAAAATAAAGGTAAAAAACAAGCAGAAAGAGGAGAAATATAGGTCAGAAATGAGGCGAGAGAGTCAAAATAAAGCTCAGAAATTAGCAAAAAGAGGAAAAAGGTTAGCAAAGAGCAGAAAGAGGCAAAATAAAAGTCAGAAAAGGGCAAAATAAAGGTTAGAAATGAGCGGAAAGAGGCAATATAAAGGTCAGAAGTGAGCAGAAAAAGGCAGAAAACATGCGGAAAAGAAGGGAGAACTGTTGGAGGGGGAGCAGGAACAAAGACCCAGTTTTTGTGCAGTCAGGAGGAAGATCTCTTGGTCTCTAAATGGCATTCTTACGTATACTGTGGTGTTTTGATATCCACCTGCCCTCCCTCCTGTCTGATTTGCAATCACCCAGAGACCCACTCAGACATTAATGTACCCACTCAGAGATCCAGTAAGATATTCATGCACCCATTCACAGACCCACTCAGAGACTCATGCATCCACTCATAGATCTGCCCAGAGACTCATGCATCCACTTACAGGCCCACTCAGATACTCCATCACCCACTCACAGAGCCATTCAGACATTCATGCACCCACTCACAGACCCACTCAGACACTCACAAACACAAACACAACACCAGACCCACTCAGAGACTTGTGCACCTACTCACAGACCCCTCAGAGATTCCTGTACCCACTCACAGATCCACTCATGCACTCACGTACCCTCTCACAGACCCATTCAGACATTCATGCACCAACTCGCAGACCCACTCAGACACTGATACACCCACTCAGACACTCATGCACCCACTCATTGACCTACTCACACACTCATACACCTACTCACACACCCACTCAGACACTTACAAACCCACTCACAGACTCACTTGCACACTCACACACCCACTCACAGACCCACTCATGCACCCACTCACAAACACACTTAGACACTCACGCACCCATTAACACACCCAGTGAGACACTCAGCACTCACTCACACACTCACTCACAAATGTTACAGGTTACAGTTAGGAAATAAAAATAAAAAAACCTTAGAAATTCTCAAAAAAGAACGAAGGTTACAAGGATGTTATAGTCAGGAAATAACATTAAAACGAGCATTTGCAATGCAATCGGTCTCGCCTTTGGGACCTTATCTGTATTTAGCTATGCAGCACATTAGCCTGGGTGCTGAAACATAAACTGTTCTTTAACATGGAGGGAAAATAAGCACCAAACTGCGTGACACGCCAGGTATGGGAACACATGGAGAGAAATATTGCCTTTCAGCAGAAAATGATATAGTGCAAAGCTCTGTTTTTAATATAAGGGCCTTCAGTGGTCATATCACTGAAAATACAAGATATGAAAAAAATATTATTGTCTACGGGTGCTCATGGAAGACAATTTCTATGGACTGGAATATACAGAATGCTTAAGTGATTCTGGTATTTTACTGACCTCTGCTGGTCGTTTTCTATCAAGAAAGTTAAATAGAGGCAGTTGCCAGAAAAATAAAAAAAAGAAAGTCCCTAAGCAGAAAGCAATTCTGGTATTTTACTGACCTCTGCTGGTTGTTTTCTATTAAGACAGTTAAATAGAGGTAGTTGAACAGAAAAAAAAGTCCCTAAGCGGCAGCAGACAAATCCTAGGGCTGATCTCCAGAGCCCACAAAGTACATACACATATAAGTATATACTAAAGTATATACAAGAGGTCTCGACTGCTCGACCTAAAACGTAGAAGTGCCCTAAAAAAACAAAGGTTACAGGGACGTTATAGGTAGAAAATAGAATTAAAAACACCATAGACATTCACTGAAAAAAACAAAGGCTACAGAGACGTAATGATTAGGCTTATATTTCACTCATGCAAAACCATAGAAATTCACCACTTATAGTTAAATGAGCTAAGTATAACTTCCGCTCCTGCAAGGCACTGCCTATGACCTCACATATTACATCACTTATGACATGGTGAGTGACATCACTCATGACATGGCCAGTGACATCACTCATGACATCATCCACAGAACCACTCACATACCCACTTACACCCCTGTACTACCTCTCATACACACACTCACCCACCCACCCGACCACTCACATACCCATACAAGTACTCACACAACCACTCACTCATCCATAGAGCCATGCACATACGTACTCACTCACTCTTACAGCCACTCACATAACCACTCACTCACCCATGCAGATACTCATATAACCAGTCACTCAAACATACAGCCACTCACATAGCCACACACTCACCCATACAGCTACTCATACACCCACGTATTCACCTATACAGCCACTCACACACCCACTCACTCATACAGCCTCTCAACACAGCCATTCACTCACCCTTACAAGCACTCAAAACTCACTCACATACCCACATAACCATTTGCATACCCATTTACACATCCATACAAGCACTCACACATCCGATCACTCACCAATACTGCCATTCACACACACTCACTCTCCAATACAGCCACTCACACACCAATTCACTTAACCAAATAACCACTCAAACTGCCACTCACTCACCTATACAGACACTTACACACCCAGTCACTCACTCATACAGCCATTCAGACACCCACTCACTCACCCATACAGTCACTCACACACCCACTCACCCACTCATCCAGCCACTCACAAAGCCACTAAGTTACCCATACAGCCACTCACATGCCAATTCACACTCCAACACATCCACTCACTCACCCATACAGCTACTCACACACCTACTTATACACCCATACTGCCATTCACACACCCTGTCACAAACCCATACAGCCACTCAGACACCCATTCACACATGGAGACACACAGTCATGCAGCCACTCACATAATATATGTTAGTAGTAGTATCACTCATTAGTAGTGCACAAAGTATACTAATTTAACTTTTGTGGTACCTTGGTATATATTTTTAATACTCATAAACTTTTCAAAAGCACTCACTATCACAGGATGATGTCATCAGTGATGTCATATATGAGGTCATAGGCGTAAGTTACAGTTAGCTCAGGTAGCTCAGGTAGCTATAACTGCAGAACCTCTATGGTTTTGTACAAGTAAAATCTGAGCCTAGCTATAACGTCCCTGTAGCCTTTGTTTTTTTCAGTGAATGTATATGTATATATATATATATACACACACACACACACACACACACATATATATGTATATATATATATATACTTATATATGTGTATATATATATATATATATATATTTATATATATATATATTTTTTTGTCCCCTAAGGTACCTATAACTCATGCCCCAGCCAAGCAGGGTCTTGTCAACAATGAAGTAATGTCAGATGTTGCAGTCATGCCATCAATGATGTCATAGATCATGTCATGAGTGATTTAATATGTATGGTAATTAGCATTGCATGGCAAGGGTACAAGTTGTAGCAAACTTAGGGTACATGTCAATAGTTACTTGAGATAACCGTAACTGGTGAATTTCAGTGGATTTGTTCATTTAAAATGATATGTTTTAACTGAAATTTTCACCTACCAATAACGTCCATTTAACCTTTGTTTTTTTCAATGATTTTTTTAGTTTTTTTTAAATGTAAAGTAACTTTATTACTATACATAACACCAAACCCTGCAGAAAAGCCCTGCTCCCAACCCGCACAGGCTGCCAAACCCATGCCACGCACACCCTTCACCTCTGTGTGGCATGGGTCTGGCCGCATGGCCAGGCCTGTGGCTAAGCTGTGCCCAAACCCCTCGCAGACAAGCAACACACATTCCATACAGCCGAGGATGTGCGCAGCATGTGGTTGGTCTTGCGGTTGTATGATAGAGGCAGGACTGGATAAACCATGCATGCCTCTACCATGCAGCCTAAACCACAAATGCGTCTTAACCACACATGCCTTTACCATGCATGCCTTTACCATGTAATTTTGTGGTAAAGGCAAGAATGGTAAAGGGGTATGCATGGCTAAGGCCACGAGCCCCCTCCCCCGCCCTAAGCTACAAACTGCCCCCACCCCCTCCCCACTCTGAGGTCCAAATACCCTGACCCTCCCAACCCGCCTGCTGTCCCTAACCCTTAAACACTACCTCGACCCCCTCCCACCCCCTTGCGCTGTCCCTACAACTACCACAACCCCTTCCATTGCCCTTAGGCAAACCCCTATTTAAAAAATTACCCCAACACCCCCAGCCCTAACAACTACCCCACCCTCTCCTAAGCCCTAAAAAGTACCCCGACTACCCATTCCCCTTTCCCTGCCCTGAGGCCTAAACCATGTCCCTTAACCCTGTCCCTTAACCTGACAAAGCCCAGCCCTGACCCAGTCCTAAAAACTATCCCGCCCTCCCCAAAGCCCTGAAAAATACCCCAACTACCCATTCCCTCCCCTGAGGCCTAATACCCTAACCCCTAATGAAAAAACCACCCCGACCCTCCCCCAGCCCTAAAAATGACTCTGACCCCCCCAGATCTGAAAACTATCCCTGACCCCCCGCAGCCCTGAAACTACCCGACCCCCCAGCCCTGAAAACTAGCCCCGAACCCCCCAGCTGAGAAAACTTTCCCCCAGCCCAGAAAACTACCCCGACCCACCCCCAGCCCAGAAAACTACCTCTGAACAAACCCCAGCCCAGAAAACTACCCTGACCCACCCCCAGCCCAGAAAACTACCCCGACCCACCCCCAGCCCACAAAACTACCCCGACCCCCCAGCCCACAAAACTACCCCGACCCCCAGCCTACAAAACTACCCCCAACCCCAGCCCAGAAAACTACCCCCAACACCCCCACCCAGAAAACTAATCTGACCCCCAGCTCAGAAAACAAACCCTGACCCCCAGCCCAGAAAATTACCCAACCCCTCCAGCCCAGAGAACTATCCCCAGCCCAGAAAACTACTGCCCAGCACCACTTACCTCACCGCGGATCTCTTCCTGCGAGGTCTTCCTGCTTCAGTCCCCAGCTGCCAACAGCTAGACAACACATTGCCTTAAACACGCATATCCGTGGTTAAAGCATATGCTTGATTAAGGCAAGCGTGGTTTAGCTTGCGGAGTTGGAACACTCATGGTTAAGACCGCAGTGTTCCAACTGTTTCCCTGGTCTTGCAGGTCCTGGCTGCACTCAGGCAGACTTACTGACTTTCTTGAAGAGTCACAACACTAAAATATAAAAAGTAAGCCTATTGGCTTTATCAAAGAGTGAACATATCAATATATATAAAGCAGATCTACTACGTTTCTCCAACTATAAGCAATATTTTTAATTACATGTATATTTCAGTAAATAGCACAATGCAATGTTTAATAATAGTGATTATCATAAAAATGGTTAATAAAGGTTTAATAAGAAACAATACGTCTGTGAGTCGCTGAGTCTTTCTTTTAAAAATTTTCAGCCCACAACATGTAATCATAAAAACAATCACAAGAGGGCCTTGCACCTCACCTGAAGAGCATAGAGCTCTAGCTATGAGTGATTTCTAAAAATATGGTAACCTCCCCTTGGGTCATGGATTTAATGGCTCAGGAGACTTGCTGTTTTTGTTGTTGTTTAAAGTTGCTGCGGGGCTACTTCACTCCCTGCAGCCCCCTACCACAATAAAAAAAGACTTAGTGTTGCCCCTCCCTGTTCTAGGGACATCACCAAGTTACTTATTTTTTATAGAAAAAAGCACTCAAACGGCATTATGGGTGTTCTTTCACGGAGCAGACAATAATAAATGAGTGGCTCCTGATACTCATTTATGGTTAATTTTTGTTTCCTGGTGCCCACCTGGGACACTCTTTTGTTATAATTACTAGGGAGGGTGCATGCATCCCCCCCTTCCAGAGCCTTTACAGGCTCCGGGGACCCCATCTACCGGGGTTGTACATATATTAAGGAGAGGGCAGGATGTCAGCCTGGTGCAATTGCAGATGGTAATCCCTGATTAGCCACTCTCTTTCTGCAAACTCACAGTCTGAAATGGTTTTGTTTTGACTTACACGGGGTGCTCCTTTGTGTCTGAACAATGCTAAACCTCTCTGAAGAGCTATTATAATAGCAAAAGACGTGTCAGGGATTGCTTTTATTCATTCTAGGTTGGTTTGGATAGTATTGTACCAACCCAAAGCTGTGATACAGTGCTTGGAGTGAGAAAATACTTTTTTTATTTTACAGATCAGCGTGGATGGCTCTGTGCCAATCCTATGCTTAAAAACTTTGCTAGAAAAACAGACATTTGAGGTGAGCAGATTCAGTGTTGCTAGTGTTTTAGGGTGCTCTATACAGGAGCTGCTGTCCACCTAATCTTGAGAACCACCCAGAATCCTCTGCTTCCTTTTTGTGCATATATATATATATTCACTGTGAAAAATAAAGGTTACAAGGACGTTATAGTTAGGCTCTGGTGTCACTCGTACAAGAAATTCAGCCATTATAGTTAGTGAGGTAACTATAACTCACGCCTCCGCAATGCACTGCTTATGACCTCACATTTTACATCACTCATGACATGGTCAGTGACATCACTGATGACATCTCAAATGACATCACTGATGATGTCATCAGGTGACTGTGACTATTTTAAAAACTTTATAAGTGTTAAATATATATGCCAAGGGGTCTTGGTGAATCAGTGAGTGTATAGATGCTTGTGTGGCTGATTCAGTGGGTGTGTGACTGACTTATAAGTGAGTGATTAGGTTTCTCAGTAAATGTATGGGTGAGTGACTGGTTGTCTGAATGTCTGTATCTGTCTGTCATTTGGTGTGTAAGTGGGTTCCTGGGTGTGTGAGTGGGTATGTGAGTTTCTGTATGGGTGAGTGATTGGTTGGCTGAGAACCTGTATGTGTGTCTGAGTGTCTGTGTGGGTCAGTGATGAGTGAGTGAGTGGGTGAGTCAGTGGCTTTATAGGTTACTGAGTATATGTGTGTGGGGGCTGTATGGGTGAGTTAGTGTGTGTATGACTGTGTCAGTAAGTGAGTGCATGTCTCAGTGGTATATGGGTGAGTAACTGGGTATGTGAAAGGCAGTCTAGGTGAGTGATGGGCTATATGAGTGAATGTAGGGGTGAGTGAGTAAATGTGAGAGTGATTGTATGGGCGAGTGTGTGCTGTTGTTGGGGACGTCACTGGTGAAGCAAGGCAATCTCACATTGTATGTTGAGATCTTTCTCTCTCACAACAGTCACTGAATGGCACAGGAGACAGCATCAATTGCAGTACTGGCAAACTGGTCCACAATGTGTCTATCCTGCCCCAATAAGTGGACTGGCACCGAAATGGAAGTACTTATACTAAGACATACTAGTGGGTGGTGGTGGCAGTCCTGCCGACTCTGAAAAGGTTGAAGTTCTTTGAGTGTCAGGAGAAGTTGTCACTGCCAATTTTGCTGCTGCAGCTTCTTGCAACTTCTTTTCCTGCCTTCAGTTTCAGCCCGCACCAACCTGGTTGACTGGCTCGTTTCCATGTGTCTGCGCATTTCTGTCATCCCGAAAGAGTACTGCTTTCTGTTGCCATAGGAAATTATCCCTTTACGAAGGTTGCAGGTTATTAGTTTGCCAAGTACTTTTTTTTTCCAGCTGGCAAGGAGAAAAACTCCCAAACAGACACTTTAAGCTTCTTCCTCCTCTTCACCTACTATACCTCCTGTTGCACCATCTGCTCTTCCTGTTCTTCCTCCACCTGAAGTAGGACAGCATCTTGTTGGTCAGCCATCAGAGTGCAGAGAAGTGTCAAAGGTGGGTTTGCAGCACTACATTTTTCCCCTGGGAAACACTACAACCTTCACATTTGAAGATCTCACTGGAAATGGTGGAAAAGCACGTAAACTTCCTGTTTCCTATAATAGAGAGAATTCTAAGCAATTGAAATGCTTGAACAATCACGAAGTACCACTGTACTATTGCAAAAGTATCTAGGAGGTACTGCGGAACTTACGAAATACAAAAAAAAATTACATATCACAAAATGAACATACATATAATAAAGAATGGCTGTTAGAACAGCCTTTGTTTTGTTTTTAAAAGTAAACATATTCTACGACCAAAAAAAGAAGAATTAAAGCATTATGGGCCAGACGTACGACCATTCCGTTTTGCGAGTCGCAAAGTGCAATTTTTTGCGACTCGCAAAACGGAATGCACTAATATATCTTAGACACATTTTGCGATTCCCAAAGGGGTTGCAAATGACCTGCCTCATCAATATTCATGAGGCAGGTCGCAATTTGCGACCCATTGGGAATGGGCAAGAACACAGGGATGGTGGAGTGCGGGGGACTGCAGACCACCATGTCTGTGTCTGCTTTTTAAATACTGCCATTTTATTCAAATGCAGCCCGTTTTCCTTAAACGAAAACCACTGCCTGCTCTTAAAAAATATTTTCGCATACATTCACAAAGGGGAAGGGGTCCCCTACCTGTTTGTGACTGGCTTACCACCTACTTGAAGTAGGTGGTAACTGCAATTGTTTTGCGACACATACCAGTGCCACTCGTTATTAGGAAGGGACGCCATTGGCATGTCCCTTCCTAATAGCGACTCGCAAACCCTATTTTGCGATTCAGTAATAGGTTACAGACTCGCAAAATAGAGTTTGTACATACTACAACTCTTTAGTGGTCGCAAACGGCCCGATTTTATGTTTGCAACCGGTAAAAACGGTCGTACATCTGGTCGTATATCATTAGTTAATAGCACCAATTGGGCTGTAAACAGAGCCCAAAACTACTAAATACCTGCGAACAGCTATAAAGACTACTGTGACTGTTAGAAAGTAACACCAAATGGACTATAAATGCAGCCCATTACTACTAAATACCAGGAACAACCATAGAGATTGTGCTGGCTGTTGGAAAGCAATACAGCTTTATTTCTTAACAAAAACAGCAGAGAAGTTGGCTGTGTATGCCCAGACGTGGGTCCCTTGCTCACTTTGCCACTGGATTCAAGCTAGCCTGGCTGATATGGGGTGTTACCCCGAAACGGGTCCCAGGATGCTTGTTTCCGGTCCATGGAAGACTTGGCTTGGCAGTTTGGGCTGAACTGTTCCCATGAGGAAAAGGATCAAGATTGATTTCATATGGCTGGGTATGAACTGGGTGGCGAAGTGAGCTAAAGAACAATGATGGATTCAACCCAGATCTGTGACTGGGGGTGAGTGTCTGAAAAGTTTCAGCGCTCCGTCCATCATCTCCTTGTGTTTGCTATGGAAAATGATACCTCATCAGATACGTGTATATGTATTGCTACAGAAAACAGGTACATTTCTATGTGAATCTGTATGGCTGTTCTGAAAAAAAAATGATGGATTCTCTTTGTATTACGTTACAAAAACATTTTTCCTAAATAAAAAAAATAGACATTTTAAAACCAAAACCAAAGGTTAAAGCTTAGTTATAGTTAGAAATTTTTTATTTATTCTTTCTGTACAAATTCAACTTAAACTACACAAACCAGGGCATGGCCAAGACAGCCAGCATAGCGGTCGCCTGAAACGCGAGCTCCGCCATGAACCACCTTGATCCATCTAACATCCGACATGTCGGCAGCTGCATTTTCTCTCACCTCGATGGGTCCCGACAGGGAGTGCTTCCGGTGACTCCTGAGGCATCCGAAGGCCGCTGAGCGCCCAAACAACCTGGCTGCTACGGAGGCGAGGGGTAAGGCCTGGGACACAGCGGAGGGCCTGCCCGACGACGACTAGGTCGCCGGCACCCGGGCTTGGGCTACGAGGCCAAAAAGGAGTGTATGGAGACATCGTCGAGTCCTCCCTGCAAACTTTGCTGTTCTGGGAGGGGGCCCCCGCCTGCTGCTATGTGACTGCGCGTTGCCCCGGAGGGCCCGTGCTGCAACAACGGGTGGCCCGACTGATAGACCTGCCTTGAGGACATGCCTGCTTAGGACCTTCTGCGTCCCCCCTCCTCCCAACTGCAGCTGGCGGTGTATTGCCAGGGGGCCGGGGACTGGCAGTAAGGTGACCGGAGGGGAGGGGTGGGGGCCTGGCCCGGCTCTGGGACACAACATTGGGGGTCGCAGACCAGCATTGGGCCCCTCTGCAAACTGCCTCTGGTGCCCCCCCTCCCTGGGCAGTGCTGAACCCGGCCTCGTTGCAGGGCCAGTGCCTAGATTGATGCCGCTCCTGTGGGCCCGGCGGCCAGGTCCAACTCGACACCCCGCCTGGTCCCGCCTCCCCGACACTGACTGGGGACACCCCCCTGGGGGCTTGCGTGGCTGTGTGGTGGACCCATTGGAGTTGGAGGGCTGACACAGCACTGCAGAACTGAAGGTAGGCGAGACCCGCCTTGGCCTGGAGATGCCGGAGTGGTGCTTGAGGGTGTGGGTGCTTTGGGGGCCCCATCCGAAGACTGCTACATTTGGCCCACTGCACGGATCGGTGGGGCCCTGGGCCGCTCTCTGGGCTACTGCATGTGCGCTGCCAGGGGGAGAATGGATCTCATGCCCTGGGGCTGAGGGGAGCCCCCTCATGAACACTGGACTAATCTGGTGCTTGATCCGCCCACTTAAGCCTGCCTCGGCCTGGGGGAGTGAAGCCCTGAGACGGGGACTAAGCGTTAAGTGAACCGGCTGCCCCTCTCTCCTCCCCTGGTGGCTGGCCCCCAACCCCTTCCAACCCCCATACCCAACTGCACTTTTCTGTTCTCATTGGGGGGGGCATGGCCCCGGATGCCTCGGAGGTGATGGGGCCCCACGTTCTCTCTGATTAATGGGAGGCCACTGGACCTGACTCCAGGCTGACACCATAGATTCAAAGCCACTTCACTGCATGACTCAGTGCAGAGCCCACATCCACAGGGGGTACCCGCCAACAGTACTCCTTCTCATTCCCTCCCTGGCACAAGCAGTGGGTGGAGGCACAGCCAGCAGATGCAACTCCTGCTGTCTCCGGAGGCCCCCTGTTGCCCCCTTCTTTGCGGAGTGGCGTCCCACTGGACTTCATGACTTGAGGCCAGGATCCTGCCTGGCGGGGGCTCAGAGACACTAGGGCCATGGGAAAAGACAGGGCCGCATGTGCTGCATCCATGCAGATGCCAATAGAGCTTTACATCACCCGCTCCAGTGGTCCCACCTCGGGTACCCCAGACCCCACGGATTCGGACAAGGCTGAGGCCCTGCCCAATGACCTCTCAGTCATCCTACAGGTGATCCAAACCTCCCAAGCCGTGGTCGGGGAAGTGAAAATGGATGTCGCTTTGCTCCCCCAAGACCTCCGCAACGCCATAGTCAGGATCACAGAGACAGAGTCAGGGATCTCCACGGTCGTGGACGATGTCTCAACTCTCTCAAATCCCAAGTTTCATTTTTCTGGCGCGAACGGCGGATTTGCATGCATGCGCAAAAGATGCAGAGAACCGCTCACGACGTAATAATGTCCACATAGTGGGGCTCCTGATGCTGTCAGGGAAACAGCCCGCAGCAAATGGCGGACATCATCGAAAAGTGGCTCAAGACTTAGATGCCCAAGGGGCTCTTGTCCCCATGGTTTGCCATCGAGAGGGCGCATCGCTCCATGGCACCACCCCAAAACTGATTATCGCTCACATCCTGAACTTCCGAGACCACGATACGGTCCTTGGTGAGGCACGCGCCCGACCTTATCTCCAGTATGGCGGCACTAAAGTCCTGGTATTCCCTGACTACACCAAAGAGGTTCAGCAACGGAGGCAATCCTTCCAAGACGTTCAACAGAAACTACAAAACATGGGTCTGCAATACCGCCTCCTTTTCCCAGCCAGACTCCGGGTCATCTTCCAAAACAAACCCATCTTCTTCTACTGAGGCAGCCTGACAATGGCTAACAGAAGAAAGGCCGATACGGGGGCGCCCCTCCCCCTCCATTGGCACTCGCAGGCAGATGATGGACCTTGCCACCCACTCCCAGCCACGATCCAGGGGCCGAGGCCACCGCTCACGGAAGCGATGTGACGGAACCTGTTCGGCCTCTCCGCTGGACTCCCCCTTGCCAACACTCTGAGCTGAAGGAACCCCACCTAAAGATCAATTGACGGGCAAAAGAAACGACTTCGAGGGAGCCATACAATCCCGCTTTCCTCCTTGAAAACCTCCAGGCCCCCGGCTCGACTCAGACCTGCCCCGAAGTCCCATACTTAGCTCTGCCTCAGACTTGGAGCACGCCACCTTATGTGGCCGCCATGGATCCCCGGCGCCCACTGGGGCGCAACCGACCCCTTGACTTGCGGCCTTAATTGGAACTCAAACCAACTCATCAGCAGTAGCTGATGTTGAAATATCCGGTCCTCGCATTAGTTCATCCCAACCATTATTATTGACTCGTCAAAGCAGAACTTATGTTAATTTTTCTGGTCTTGTTTCTTTTGGCCGACAGATGCTTCTGGGGTAGAAGTATGGGGAGGGGTGGGAGTTGGGGGGTGGGGTTTTTGTTACCCATATTTGTTGACTGTTTATGGTGTTCTCTTTCCCTTAGGCACCGGCACACTCAGTACTTTCTCTGACAACCACGATCCCGCAATCCGATGCATTCCTAGAACCTCCCTGAGGCCTGCCGCCCCAACATGCTGGCCCTCCCCGTGGCCCCCTGCCGGGCGCGCTGCTCGCCTCATGCGCCCGCTTGACCCCACCTACCGCATTCAAGGTACTAACAAGGAATGTTAACAGTCTTCTAGACCGGATCAAATGCTCAGCAGAATTGGCATTTGCCCATCGCCACTCACCAGAAGTTCTCCTCCTGTAGGAAACCCACCTTCAAAGCGAGTGTTGCCCCTTCCTATCCCGCAAAGGCTATGACAGGGTTTTTCACCCGGGGAGCAAGGGGGATCTCCATTCTCCTGCCCTGTTCCTTCCCCCTAGTGGTCTATCAAATTTCCCATGACTCCCAAGGGCATTTCACAGTACTAGAGGGCACTTTGGAGGGACAGGTGACCGTTCTGTTGGAAGCCCAAGCCACCCATCTGGAGCGACGCCTTCTCTCTGACCCAGGGGAAGCCATTTCTCACCAGCTATGTCTCGTCCAGGAGGACATACGCCTTCACTCTCTAGAAGCGGCCAAACTCCTCTGGTGCGCAACAACTGCCAATATTTACGGCTGATTCAAAAGGGGATGATGGACGGAACGTTTGAGCCAATCAAACACTCACCCCCAGTCAACTGATCTGGGTTTAATCCATCATCATTCTTTAGCTCACTCCACCACCCCAGTTTAGACATGGCCATATCCAAATCAGTCTGACCCTGTGCCTCATGGGAACAGTCCAGCCCGAACTGCCAAGCCATGTCTTCCCTGGACCGGAAACAAGCATCCTAGGACCGGTTTCTGGCATTCCAGCCGTCATCAGCCAGGCTTGCTTGAATCCAGTGGCAAAGTGAGCAAGGGACCCACGTCTGGGCATACCCCGCCAACTTAGGGCGAACAAAGCGATACAAAGGGGATGATGGACGGAACGTTTGAGCCAATCAAACACTCACCCCCAGTCAACTGATCTGGGTTTAATCCATCATCATTCTTTAGCTCACTCCACCACCCCAGTTTAGACATGGCCATATCCAAATCAGTCTGACCCTGTGCCTCATGGGAACAGTCCAGCCCGAACTGCCAAGCCATGTCTTCCCTGGACCGGAAACAAGCATCCTAGGACCGGTTTCTGGCATTCCAGCCGCCATCAGCCAGGCTTGCTTGAATCCAGTGGCAAAGTGAGCAAGGGACCCACGTCTGGGCATACCCCCGCCAACTTAGGGCGAACAAAGCGATACAAAAGGGGATGATGGACGGAACGTTTGAGCCAATCAAACACTCACCCCCAGTCAACTGATCTGGGTTTAATCCATCATCATTCTTTAGCTCACTCCACCACCCCAGTTTAGACATGGCCATATCCAAATCAGTCTGACCTCGTGCCTCATGGGAACAGTCCAGCCTCGAACTGCCAAGCCATGTCTTCCCTGGACCGGAAACAAGCATCCTAGGACCGGTTTCTGGCATTCCAGCCGTCATCAGCCAGGCTTGCTTGAATCCAGTGGCAAAGTGAGCAAGGGACCCACGTCTGGGCATACCCCCGCCAACTTAGGGCGAACAAAGCGATACAAAGGGGATGATGGACGGAACGTTTGAGCCAATCAAACACTCACCCCAGTCAACTGATCTGGGTTTAATCCATCATCATTCTTTAGCTCACTCCACCACCCCAGTTTAGACATGGCCATATCCAAATCAGTCTGACCCTGTGCCTCATGGGAACAGTCCAGCCCGAACTGCCAAGCCATGTCTTCCCTGGACCGGAAACAAGCATCCTAGGACCGGTTTCTGGCATTCCAGCCGTCATCAGCCAGGCTTGCTTGAATCAGTGGCAAAGTGAGCAAGGGACCCACGCCTGGGCATACCCCGCCAACTTAGGGCGTAACAAAGCGATACAAAAGGGGATGATGGACGGAACGCTTGAGCCAATCAAACACTCACCCCCAGTCAACTGATCTGGGTTTAATCCATCATCATTCTTTAGCTCACTCCACCACCCCAGTTTAGACATGGCCATATCCAAATCAGTCTGACCCTGTGCCTCATGGGAACAGTCCAGCCCGAACTGCCAAGCCATGTCTTCCCTGGACCGGAAACAAGCATCCTAGGACCGGTTTCTGGCATTCCAGCCGTCATCAGCCAGGCTTGCTTGAATCCAGTGGCAAAGTGAGCAAGGGACCCACGTCTGGGCATACCCCGCCAACTAGGGCGAACAAAGCGATACAAAAGGGGATGATGGACGGAACGCTTGAGCCAATCAAACACTCACCCCCAGTCAACTGATCTGGGTTTAATCCATCATCATTCTTTAGCTCACTCCACCACCCCAGTTTAGACATGGCCATATCCAAATCAGTCTGACCCTGTGCCTCATGGGAACAGTCCAGCCCGAACTGCTAGCCATGTCTTCCCTGGACCGGAAACAAGCATCCTAGGACCGGTTTCTGGCATTCCAGCCGTCATCAGCCAGGCTTGCTTGAATCCAGTGGCAAAGTGAGCAAGGGACCCACGTCTGGGCATACCCCGCCAACTTAGGGCGAACAAAGCGATACAAAAGGGGATGATGGACGGAACGTTTGAGCTAAAGAATGATGATGGATTAAACCCAGATCAGTTGACTGGGGGTGAGTGTTTGATTTGCTCAAACGCTCCGTTCATCGTCCCCTTTGGTATCGCTTTGTTCGCCCTAAGTTGGCAGGGTATGCCCAGACGTGGTCCCTTGCTCACTTTGCCACTGGATTCAAGCTAGCCTGGCTGATGACGGCTGAATGGCCAGAAACCGGTCCCAGGATGCTTGTTTCCGGTCCAGGGAAGACATGGCTTGACAGTTCGGGCTGGACTGTTCCCATGAGGCACAGGGTCAGACTGATTTGCATATGGCCATGTCTGAACTGGGGTGGTGGAGTGAGCTAAAGAATGATGATGGATTAAACCCAGATCAGTTGACTGGGAGTGAGTGTTTGATTTGCTCAAACGCTCCGTCCATCGTCCCCTTTGGTATCGCTTTGTTCGCCCTAAGTTGGCAGGGTATGCCCAGACGTGGGTCCCTTGCTCACTTTGCCACTGGATTCAAGCTAGCCTGGCTGATGACGGCTGAATGGCCAGAAACCGGTCCCAGGATGCTTGTTTCCGGTCCAGGGAAGACATGGCTTGACAGTTCGGGCTGGACTGTTCCCATGAGGCACAGGGTCAGACTGATTTGCATATGGCCATGTCTGAACTGGGGTGGTGGAGTGAGCTAAAGAATGATGATGGATTAAACCCAGATCAGTTGACTGGGGTGAGTGTTTGATTTGCTCAAACGCTCCGTCCATCGTCCCCTTTGGTATCGCTTTGTTCGCCCTAAGTTGGCAGGGTATGCCCAGACGTGGGTCCCTTGCTCACTTTGCCACTGGATTCAAGCTAGCCTGGCTGATGACGGCTGAATGGCCAGAAACCGGTCCCAGGATGCTTGTTTCCGGTCCAGGGAAGACATGGCTTGACAGTTCGGGCTGGACTGTTCCCATGAGGCACAGGGTCAGACTGATTTGCATATGGCCATGTCTGAACTGGGGTGGTGGAGTGAGCTAAAGAATGATGATGGATTAAACCCAGATCAGTTGACTGGGGGTGAGTGTTTGATTTGCTCAAACGCTCCGTCCATGCGTCCCCTTTGGTATCGCTTTGTTCGCCCTAAGTTGGCAGGGTATGCCCAGACGTGGGTCCCTTGCTCACTTTGCCACTGGATTCAAGCTAGCCTGGCTGATGACGGCTGAATGGCCAGAAACCGGTCCCAGGATGCTTGTTTCCGGTCCAGGGAAGACATGGCTTGACAGTTCGGGCTGGACTGTTCCCATGAGGCACAGGGTCAGACTGATTTGCATATGGCCATGTCTGAACTGGGGTGGTGGAGTGAGCTAAAGAATGATGATGGATTAAACCCAGATCAGTTGACTGGGGGTGAGTGTTTGATTTGCTCAAACGCTCCGTCCATCGTCCCCTTTGGTATCGCTTGTTCGCCCTAAGTTGGCAGGGTATGCCCAGACGTGGGTCCCTTGCTCACTTTGCCACTGGATTCAAGCTAGCCTGGCTGATGACGGCTGAATGGCCAGAAACCGGTCCCAGGATGCTTGTTTCCGGTCCAGGGAAGACATGGCTTGACAGTTCGGGCTGGACTGTTCCCATGAGGCACAGGGTCAGACTGATTTGCATATGGCCATGTCTGAACTGGGGTGGTGGAGTGAGCTAAAGAATGATGATGGATTAAACCCAGATCAGTTGACTGGGGGTGAGTGTTTGATTTGCTCAAACGCTCCGTCCATCGTCCCCTTTGGTATCGCTTTGTTCGCCCTAAGTTGGCAGGGTATGCCCAGACGTGGGTCCCTTGCTCACTTTGCCACTGGATTCAAGCTAGCCTGGCTGATGACGGCTGAATGGCCAGAAACCGGTCCCAGGATGCTTGTTTCCGGTCCAGGGAAGACATGGCTTGACAGTTCGGGCTGGACTGTTCCCATGAGGCACAGGGTCAGACTGATTTGCATATGGCCATGTCTGAACTGGGGTGGTGGAGTGAGCTAAAGAATGATGATGGATTAAACCCAGATCAGTTGACTGGGGGTGAGTGTTTGATTTGCTCAAACGCTCCGTCCATCGTCCCCTTTGGTATCGCAATATTTACGGCTGGGCTGACAAGAATGGAAAAATGCTGTATTGGCCGGCCTCTCACCAGTAGGCCTCTAGAATAGTCCCAGAGATTAGAGACGAAGCGGGCCACATGCATCAGGCTCTGCCAGACATTGCCTGGACCTTTGTCCGTTACTATGAGGAGCTGTATTCCATGCTGAACGACAGAACGGGAGGCCAGTGACTGCCTCCTGGATGCGGTCGGCCTACCACCCTTCCCCCGGGAAGAATCCAACTCCTCGATGATCCCATCACGATGGACGAAGTCGGAGAGGCCCTCTCAGGACTACAACCTGGGAAGACTCCAGGCCCAGACGGGTTCCCCATGGAATACCTGCTGTAAAACCGTGACTTACTGCTACCCCACCTCCTCGCCCTTTTTGAAGAGGCGTGTCACTTTGGCTCTTTCCCCGAAGACCTGGACTCTGCTACTATAGTAGTGATCCCCAAAATGCAGCCCCCCTCTCCCTCATGCACGCATTACCGCCCCATCTCCTTACTCAACTGCGAAGTAAAAGTCTTTGCTACCATCCTGGCTAATGGGCTGAGACGGGTGCTACCAACGCTCGTTAACCCAGACCAGTGTGGCTTCATGCCACTAAGAAGCACACAGCACTGTATTTGATGGCTCCATGTAGCCCTGGCCGACTGTCACTCTTTACCACACAACCTAGCCTTACTCCTCATCGACTTCGAGAAGGCGTTTGATACAGTGGACTGGCAATACCTTCGCAAGGAGCTAGCCTGTGCTGGCCTCGGCCCACGCTTCTGAGGTATGGTTGATGTGCTCTACCTCAGTGGCGGTGCGTCCATTGGGGGCGTTGAGGCGTTGCCCCACTAATCAGCAAGGCCACATTAATTTCTTCCTCGTTAACTTAACGAGGAAGATTCGTCCCGCGGCCGGAGTCAGTCAGGAGTCAGACGTGTCGCTGAAGGGGGTGGGGGCGGGGCAGCACTTGACTGACAGCAGCAGCAGGACAGGCCCAGTGCGCATGCTCGAGTTTGGGCTGATCATTTTTCTAACCAGCCTGAACATGCGCACTGCAGTGCCCTGCATTAGGAGAGCGATCGAGGGCGAGGGTTGCCAGTGGCCGCAGCCCCCGGTCTCCTATGGGCGGGGACAGTCCCTGCTCAAGCCAGTCCTGGCACTGCTGGAGCAGCGTCTGGATTGGCTGAGAGGGGTTGCCACCAGGCACCAGCCACTCACGAAGGCGCCAACGCAGACCCCGGCCCAGGAGCAACAGCAGAGGGGCGCGGACCCAGCGGTCATGTACGTTTTCAAGGTTTTACTTTATTTTTAACCCCCTCCCCTGCCCCCTCCGCGCGCTACCCCCCGACCCCCGCGAGTATTGTGACTGCTGGGCGAGCAGGCAAAGTCTGAAGGGGATTTATGGGAGTGTGGGTTTTGCAGCCTTGGCGAGCTTACCGTCTGTTTAAGTTTTATTTATGACGGAGAAATGTCAGCGTTTTTACGGGTGATTTCAAGGAAAATAACAGTTTATCATGCGCCTGGCGGTCAGCTGCTAATTTCTAACTTGAAACTGGCTTTTGCTTCTGACAGTGAAGGGCGTTTTTATGAGATTGCTTTGAGATGACGTGCCTTAAGTAGTAATCTGTGCCTGGCCCCTTCGTTGTATAGCCCAATATTTTGTTGAGGCTTTTGGGGGTCTGTGGGATGTGCACGAATTGTGGCTGACAATACCATGTTCATTATTTACAGGGCCGTGACAGTACGAGAGTTCAAAGCTGCTGTGGAGTTTTGTATAAGGGGGATTTGGTATTTTGTAATACTTTCGTGTTTGGCTTCAAGGAATCAAGTTCTCCCTACAATGTCACTTACTTCAACCAAGCACATTGTTGCTTCCAATATAAGATAACCAGGGGCCCCCATTTCACAAAAGACACAGTGGTCCAGTTCGGAGCTTTCCTTTTACAAACACTTGTAATTCAGTGGCACAGTCATTCATAGGAATCCAGACTAAAACTACCACAATGCAGTATTTTTGTGAAATAAAACCCCAGGACTGGAGCGTCCCATCGTTTGTGGCATGCAGTCATTTGGTCACTTTAATAACGTGTGAGTCCATGTCGCATGCTTAAATACGAATCGTTTACATTTGGTTAGTACAATACTAACTTTTTCACCTGAGACACCACAGTAGTCACCACGTTTTGCTCAGATTTAGAAAACTATAAATGCATGGCTGCCAACAATTCTCATGTCACGAGGGTCACAAAAGCCAGGACTGCTGTTTGTCTTCTGGGAAAATGTACAATATGCTGTACGTTACCCCATTGTTGTGTGAGGGCAGGGCCCACGTAATCACGAGAGGCCACGCCTCGAGTGGGTAATGACGTCATTCCGCACCCTCGCAGTGAACACATAGTGCGACCCAGGAAGTGAGTTAACCTGTCGGTGAGTGAGTACATCAGTGATTGAAGACAGCGTTGAGTGAGACTGTTGGTGAGCGAGTACAATCAGAGAGCATGATATGGAGTGAGCCCAGTGGTGAGTGAGCATGGCACTGAATGAGCACATAGCGTGAGCCTGCAAGTTAGCGAACCTGTCAGCGAGTGAGTGCAGCCATTAATGATCCAGTCCTGAGTTAGGCCACTGGCGGGTGGAGGCAGCAGTTAATGAAACCCCAGTGGAGAGTGTTGGCTCTCTGTGTGGAAGCCCAGTGCTGCTTTTACTATGTTAAATGCATTTTTATGTGTTACTGAAAATGTGCAATTACTTTATTGAAAGATGGTGCATGGTCTTTTTTGCAGATGATTTGTGGTGTTTGGTGACCTTCTTATTGCTTCCATGTTTTCTTTGTACTTTTATTCATCTGTTTTACCTGTATGGAAATCCTTTTGTGGATTTTGCTAATTTCTTTGATCTCTTTGGTACCTAGTCACACTTAGTGAACCTAGTCTACTTTCTAGAGCAGGCATCAGCAACCGGATATGGCGATTACTGTTGTCATGTGCACCTATTATAAGCAAGATTGAGCTTTTTTCTCCGTATAATTTGTAATTTTGCCTTGTCATTGTGTTTTTCAGGCTGGTTTTTAGATATGCAATGATGTATAGTGAGCCATATGTTTAACCTGTAAGGCAGGTGGCAAGGGATGTGTTATGTTCTGTGAAATTGACCTGTTTTATTCAAGTGACCTGTTCCAGATCATAAACGTTCTGGCATGCAAAAAAAATGGATTTAACCGAGATCTGTGACTGGGGGGGAATGTTTGATTTGTTCAGCATGAAGACTGAAGGTGGGGAGCTGGTTTCTGGCGTGTTAAACATGTAATACTCCCCTGTGTTTGGTTTCCAGTTCCCTGGGCGAGGCAGGTATGCCCGTTAAACATGTGGGTGCTGCTGAGCTCATGTCCTGGGCTGGGAAGCTTATGTTCAAGGCTATTTTTCAGCACCTTGATCCTTTTTCATGGTTTTCATGTTTCCATATTGCCTCTTGGAGTCTTGGTACAGCACTGTGGCTAATAAAAAAATGCTTCCTTTGATATTACTCAGCAATGCATTGTATCTCGAAGTCTCTTATGAAGCTCTGTGGTTATACTGAATAAGCAGCTACCTATGTTATATGACATCTCTTTATTAATGTAATAACTGCACTTTCACAATTGCTTTATTAACCTTCTTGCTTTCTCAAATTTGCTTGAAAATGCACCATTTGTCCACTCTTTTTTCAAAATTTTCTCGGGGGGGTAAACCCCCCCGAACTCCCCGTAGGTTGTTCGGGCTCGCTCGCTGCGGTGCAGTATGACAATAATTTTACGCCTCACCACCTTCAAATGTCACCAGCCGCCACTGCTCTACCTCCATCCCACAGCCAGAATACATGTAAATGGGGTCCTTTCAGACCCCTTCCCTAATAGGCATGGTACGAGGCAGGGCTGCCCCTTGTCCCCCCTTCTCTTCGCATTAGCGAAGGAGACCCTAGAGCGGCTCATTCACGGTGACCCGAATGTGGGGACTGGAGGTGGGACACCAATCACGAGGATCGCATTGCACTTTATGCAGACGACGTCCTTTTGTACTTGGCAGACCCAGCAAAGAGCAGCCCCCGCTGCCTTCGCTTGCTTGAAGCCTTCGGACGAGCCTCTGGCCTGAAGATAAACCCAGACAAATCAGTGCTGGTTCCCCTGGCCCAGTCAAGGGATTGTTTCGACTGGAAGTCAAACATTCCCCTCCGTAGGCTAAGCTTCAAATACTTGGGCGTATGGGTGGCGCTACACCCTGAACTCACCTGGGCCCTGAACCTACAACCGCTGATCCAGAAAACAAAGGCGGGCCAGACCAAGTGGCAGAGCCTCCCCCTTAATGTGATGGGCCGTATTGCCTTCTATAAAATTATGATATTGCCCCGTTTTCTCTATATCCTCCTCAACCTCCCCCTTCAGATTCCAAGGTCTTGGTTCCGTAAACTGGAGGGCGATGCATGCACCTTTTTATGGCGGAGAGCTAGGAAGTGTCTCGCACTCACCCACTGCCAACGAGGCCCGTACGACAGTGGACTGGGCATGTCCAACCTATATCTCGCCTCTCAGCTCCTTGTCGTCCAAGACTGGTACAACGGGGGTGGTCGGACCCGGCCTATGAATTAGAACTCACACGGCTCGGTTTCCCTGCTTTACAGGCAATGCTGTATGGTGCCCCGATGCCCTTCCACCTACCCACGGGTGTTGCCTTTGGCCTGGTGCGCTGCCTTGAGTCATGTGCAGTGGGATGGTAAGCTCACACAACAAACCCTGCTTTGGCACGGCACCTGGCTGAAAGAGGTAACGACACTTACAGGCTTCAGAACATGGGATACCATTGGCATTTTTCAACTTGGGGACATGTGGTCAGGAACACACATACGCTCTTTTGCCAATCTCCAGGATTCATTCGCCCTCGCCCGCTCCCAATTCTACAAATACCTCCAGATCAGACACACCCTCCATGCCCGCATACTGGATACAGAACCCCTCCCGGAGTTTAATCCCCTTGAAGCCAAAATCCTAATGGGTAACCTGGGGCGCGGAAGTGTCTCGCAAATCTACCGCACCCTCCTAATTAATTCCCCTTGTTCTCTCCACCATCTGTGGACCCAATGGGAGGGATGGGTGAGCCCCTAGATGAAGTGGATTGGCGCAATGCCCTGATGCCCCCCGTGAGCTCTCTATCTCCTCCAAGCTGAGGCTAATACAAACCTACTACCTTCATTTACGATACCTACCCCCCCACATGTCTACACAGGGCCGGTCTCCGACCTGACGCCTCCTGCCCAAGATGCGCAGCTACGCCTGCTGATTTCTTCCACATGGTTTGGTCCTGTGCTCCAATACTGGGCCGCAGTAACAAGTGAGATGTCAGAGGTGTTGGGGAGGACGATACCCCTATCTCCCAGCCTGATCCTTTTGAGAATAGTGGAGGGTGCAGGGGGTACCAGGGCTGAGAGGGCCTTCCTAGGTACAGCCTTCCTGGCCGCTAAGCACGACATCACGGCACGGTGAATGAATCCCATTCCTCCTACTGTCACAAAGTGGCGCAGTGGGGTTGACTGGCGTGCCCAGCAGGAGAGAGTACTGTTCGAGGCAAGAGATAGTCCCCAAAAACCTGGCTGTGTGTGGGGTAATTGGTTGCACATTTGACCTGCTGTCTCCATGCCTCAATTCCGGGTAGGCTCAAGGATCAATGTTCTATTTATCTATATGCCCTGATTCATCTGTTGTACTTTGTATATGTGATGCTGAACACTTAACTTGTGCCTAACTCTTGTTAGCCACCTTGTGGCTGTTAAAACCCAATAAAAGTTTTATAAAAAAAAAACTACACAAACCACAGAAGTGCTAAAGTTGAAGTTATAACTTACAGTTATACAGTTAACTCAGCATTTTAGCATGCACAGTGTTTTCATACATGATTTCAATACACGTCATGAGTATTGTTAGGAATGCAATAATTTCACATGCTAAAAGAGATGTAATATAAAAGGGTATAAGCAGTGCATGGAGAAGGCACAAGATATAGTTAATGTAGAACGGCTAGCTACTGTTCACTGTTCTCAACACTGTGTATGGAGGTGCACGAGTTATAGAACGTTTCGAGTTATAACTATAACTTTAGAATTTCTAAGGTTCGTGTAGTTTAAGTTGGTTTTGAATAGAACAAATGAAATAATAAATAATGTTTTCCTAAATATAACTAAGCTTTCACCTTTGGCTTTTTTTGTTGAATATATACATATATATGCACACCACAAATGCACTTAATTTTAAAAAATCTAATTTTTAACTTATGAAAAAAACGTTGTAAGATTAATTACATACATACATTTTAACCAAGTTAACTACACATTGAACACAAATAAAAATGTTAATAAGACTGTGTATTTAAAAAAAAGTTTAAAAATTATTACTTAAATTAAGTTAATATATAAAAATTATTTAATTATTTAGCACACATTTACATTGCGAAGTTTATGAGCTGCAACCTTTTATTTTATTAGTTAACATTTTATATCATATTTAAAAACTATTTAACATTTATATTTACATTGAAATATTCTTAACAAACTTCATTAAATTTCCCTATGCTTTTCCATAGGGAGATTTTGATCACAGGTGAAATAGTTGTAATTGTACACTTGTAAATTCAGTCCTAGATGGCTCCACCACCTGATTGGAGGGAGTAGAGACATGTAACTCAACACTTAGGTGCAAATTTCTACTCTGAAAGAGTGAATTTGCAACACAGTTTAGAGTTAACCCTATGTGTAGGAGTAGACCTTCATATAAGTAAACCTACTCGTGTGTATTTTCCTTTGTGAATTGGGCCCACAGAGGGTAATTAAAGTTAAGTAAGTTCTTTCAAGATTTACACCAAAGTTAAACTGGTGTCAGTAAAATCATCCAGAATTACATTTTGGTAGCCCAGTGTCAAACCAGAGTTAAGATGGTGCCCCTGAACTTAAGGACATTAGGGAGTACTGAACAGAAATGTTGGACGGTGCTGCTATTTCTCCCGCTGTCCCAGGGGAAGATTTATCATAGTGTTTTGTTGCCCTTGCATCACGCATTATGCAAGGGCAACACAACATTAAAGTCAGATTTGGCAAGCAAGGCAAGGCCACCTTGCGTGGCTCTGCGGTGCTTGGAAAATCTGGAGTAACTCAAGGTAGCGCAAGTCGCGGCCCTGCATTTTTTTGCTCCAGGGAGGCATTCCATGGGTGGGGCGGGGTGTTCCCATGCATCTACCCATGGGTTTTGGCGCATTCCCAGCTTTACCATGAGTGGTAGACCTAGAAATGCATCAAAAAGCTTTGCCTTCCCAGGGGAGGTGTAATAAAGAGAAATATGTTTTTCTGCATTCCGGAGGCCACGTAGAAAGAATGAAAAGTCTGAAAGGACAAAACAATCATGCCTACCACATAGGTACCCTTATTTCATGGTACAAGGGTGCCCACTTTGGTGCAAAGCAGGACATTGTGTGCCAGCGCAACGAGAGGACCGGAATGCGCCATAATCTTAAATATGGCCCATTCCTGCCCTCTCCCTTTCATACAGCAAGGTGTCTTGCTGTGTTGTGTTGCATGAAAGTTTATTTACACTGGGCTCCATTGTCTTAGGCACTGCTCCTTCCAAATGGTTAGCCAAAAACTCATGCTGTGACCTTGACTCTCTGGTGGTGCTTTTGTTGAGCAGTGGAAGCTTGTTCTTAGAGATGCTTATTTTTTTAAGGTATCTGTATTATAACAATGTCATTAAACGCATACAAAAAAATTCAATATCTGGTTGGTGTTAAAAAGACACAAGTTTATTACAAAATTATAAAAATATAACAGTTAAAAAGAACCACAATAAAGATAAACAGGAGTGTATAAAACATATATGATTTTAGATGTGACGCAAAGGGATTCTAGCGCTTAGAAAATTTAAAGCAGTCTCTTTTTGCCAATGCAGCTCATTGGGCTTAAGCTCCAGTCATTAAGGACTGGACAAAAAGTCTACTGAGGACTCTACAGTGGGAAAAGTCACAAAGGACAGGCAGACTAATGCTTCATCATAGACTTTGGGCATCTGCTCCTGAAACATATTTCTCATCACCTTCATCTTGGAGCAGTGTGGTCAAATTTTTTCAAAAACTTCGATGCTTAGGTATCCAAACCACTCAATTGGAATTTGCAAGGCCTAGTGGAGAAAATTTGTATCTTGCTTTCTGTGAACCACTGATCATGGTGAAAGCATTATTTGGGCCAGCTATTCGCCCTAGCAACTAGGAACAACCACAAAGGTTCGAGAAGTCTCAGGTTTTGTAAAATGAAGGTGGCCTAGTGAAAAACATTAAAAAGGGGTAGCATAATGTAACTGAAAGTACATTGTGAAATCTTGCCATGTTCTTATTATTTACAGAAAAATGTATTGTTTTGCATATATGAGAGTATCTGGACATGCACTAACTAACAGACCCCTTCCACCAGCAAGATATGGAACTAATCTAAACATAAATGGGTAAATATGTGTATTCATAACAAAATGAAATAAAAATCTGCCTACAGAAAATGGCACGAATCTCTGAGAGACTATATTACTTTTCTTCATTGCTTCACTTCAGGGTTGTTAGTTTCTTCTAGTCTTGCTTCTTCAAGGATGGGACACTCCAAGAGTGCATTAGAGGACTGTCCTGTTAAAAAAAGACTTAGCAATTCTGGTCGTAGGGAGGATCAGCTTAGCAATAAGTCCTTCCTCTCGTGTTTCAGCATAGTAAGTTGTGACCAGGGCTTGATGCACTATGTTCTGGTCTCAACCATGCTTGCAAAACTTCTTAACCATCGATTCTTTCCTCAAAATCCCAAAATATGGAACGCATCTCTTAAATCTTCCACCTCATAGAGCGGCTGTGGGGGAAAAGAATGGGAGACATTAAATAACAGGACAAAAAGGGAAGAACAATGGAGATATTTAAAAAATGAAGAGAGATAAAGGAGATAATGGGGAGAGAATGCGATGAGACTTCAAGGGAGGAGAGAAGATAAGAGAAATCAAGAGAAACCAAGAACAAAATGGTATATCAGAAAGAGAAAGCAAGGGAAGTTCAGAGGTGGACTCCATGATGTTTCAAGTGGTGAGATGAGGGCAGGAGAGGAGGACAGATCAGGTAGAGGAAAAATGGGGATGAAGGAGAGAAGTCAATGACGTGGACTTCATGGAAAGCTAACTAGACTTCAGAGAAATTTCGAGGGAAAGGGGGAAGAGAAGTGAGGAGATCAGTTAAGGTGAGATGAGGGCAGAGGCTAAGCTAGAAGGAGTTCTAGGTAGCAGCTGCCTTCCCCCTGGCTCCCTTTAGAAAGTGTTATGCCTCCATACCTGCCCCCACTGCCCTTGTGTCTGGATTTGTTTAGAATTTAGTAAGTGGTGCTACTAAGACTGAGCATCTCTGGGTTCAGCCTCAAGCTAACACAAACCATGGGATCTAAAGGGCAAGGAGCGCCTGTAACACGATTATTGATCATTTACATTCCACATAGCCCAGAAGATTGTTGGGGCTATTTACTAAGCTAACCTATACTTGTGAATAATTTACACGTGTAATTTACTCTTACACTTTTGAACAATATTACTATTTTGTGCTATTCACAACATCTGAGTGAAAGGTAACTTAAAAGTGTAGACTTACATGTCTCCAATCCCTGAAAAAGAGGGTGGGGCCAAATTTGTGCATGTAAGTTATGACACCAAAAAGAAACTTAGTAAGTTTAGCACCACACATGGCCAACCAATGATACTGCAACACCATCCCATAGAAAATAATGAAGCTATGGACTTGGAATAAAACCCCATAGATGTTTCATGTGCATGTTTATTTCTCTAGCTTAGAAAATTAATAAAAGTACTGCTTAAGCAATGGTCTGTCCTATTACAATTGTATATTATTTTTTTCAGTTCTTTCCTGAGGGCAGGATGTTCTTTCTGTTTAAAGTTTCAAGGTTCCTTGGAGGAGCTCTGCTGTAGTTGAACAAGATATTGCATTCCTGTGTGTCATAAATGTATGATCTCATTTCCTTAATTAAATATGTACAACTTCAAACAATAGGATGCCTTAGGAAGTAGGAGTAACTAGAGTTTTTGTACCTACTAACAGATTACGTGGTTGTCATGAATCAAACTTTTTAAATTAAACCCTTTGATGTAATGTTATGCTATAAAAATGTGTGTGCCTTCTGCCCCTAAAACATTGTAAAACAAGTGTTATTTTGTAGGAGAGCCACAATGTTTTGGACTTTTCTTTAACAACAGATTCTATGTCAGCCTATTACCATATGTATTTAGATATTTATGATTATGCTAGATTAATTGACAACTTTTTCATACTGTAATATTATTTTTGAATAAATGCACGAGGTTGATAACTTTGGAATTCCTGCCTAATGACCCTCTTAATTTCTTAACTAGATCATCAACAGTTTTTGGTGGCTCCTACAGAGATCAATTTAATTAATGAAGCTAATTAACATACATTTGGCTAGTTAGGGAAACTTTCTGGTTGTCATGGAGTTGGAGAATTCTGGAGATTTTAGGAATATTGCCAGAGTAACTGTAGATATTGTCCAAAAGGTTGATGTGGTGAATAATAATAGGGCATTGTGCAGTGTGTTTTGCAATGTGTGCTATGCTTTGGTTATTGCTCCTTGTTGTGCTTTTAGTATTGTATCATGCGCAGTATGTGTTAAATGGTATAATATGGTTTGTTGATGGTGGTGCATTATTAAATATTGTTGATGTTTTATTTGTCATTACATTGTGTATTTTATGTGAAGAATTTTGGATTTTGGAGAAATTGTGTTAGCTAAAGGAATCTTTGGAAGTTTTAAAGGTGGTGCACCAGGTTTAAGTATAAGTCGAAGTTTATGACCCTCATTAGTTTAGTTATGAGTGAGCACTAATTAGGAGTGGAATAGTAGTGATTTGTTCTGTACACAAGGGTAAATTATACTAATTCCAGGTTAGGTTATTGCTTGTCAAAGCCTGGGTGAGTGTGTGTGATGGTGTAATATTTTGAAGTACTACTTCCCGTCTTTGGTGAGTGTAACTCCTGTCCTGTGTCCCGGTACGCAGACACAAGTTCATTGTTGATTTTTTTTGGTGTTATTACTGTGTGTGGGATATTTTGGGAAATTGTAGGGTATTTAATTGTGTGCATACATTGTGAAGTTTGATTGAATCTACAATGAGTGTAATTTTGGCAAAATCTAAGAATTCATTGTTAGAAGGGCAAGCTCTGCCTGCGTTTGGATGTGCTGCACATGAAATGCTTTTGAATTACTGCATGCATAAAGAATGGCACAAAGCTACTCCACGTGTAAAAAAAAAGCTGCAATTCTTATGAAAATGGTACGTTTGAAGTGATAAACTTGATTATTTAAGGCATGTTTTGTTTGAGATTAAACCACAATCGAGATATGTGCAGTTCGAAGCACTGAATGAATGGGATTATGTAGCTAATGGCAAAGCACATAAGAAAATGTTGAAAGGTCAGATTGGTAAGGCTGTTCATAATTGGATGGATGCAAGACTGTGTTTGTGGAAAAAAGTGTGGCATAAGTAAGTGTTAGAAACTGTAGGTGCATTTTCTGTGATTGTTAGTGACCTAAATAAAAGCAAATCAATTCTGAGGAAGAAGATTAAGGTAAGGATGATTTATTGATTATCGCAAGACCACCTCCTGACATTTAGGTTCAAGAACCTGAGTTAAGTGAATTGAGTGAAAGGAAAGATGATTCAGAGGATGGTGACTCATCATAAAGTGAGACAAGGGTTGTAAAAAATAATGCTTCAAAATATAGAGTAAATTTAAAAGAATTTGTATAGATAATTTTCATTGTAAAATTTAAAAATTTACTTTTGAAGTATTGTTTTTGAATTTGGAACAGGGGAGCAAGCTTGTCGTGGCTATGAAAAACTTGGAAGAAATAGATGCAAAAATGGGTGTAAGTCTGGCTGAAAAGACAGTTTGAGAATCTTATAAACTGAGAATGACAGAATCTGAATTACAAAAAGAAAGTAACATTTAAAAGTATATTTCAGAGATATTATAGATTTAATCAAAGAATCGGAGTCTGTGAAAAAGCACAAAAATTACTGGAATGAAAAGCCACAGAAATGCAAAATGAAGAAAAAGATGAGTGAATCTAAATGTGAAGTTGTTGAAAGAGAGTTCTCATTGAGAGAAGTGCCTGGAGGACCTTATGTGCTCGTCTCTTGGAGCAGACAAGATCTTTGGACTTTTACAAAGGGTTTTCTGAAATGTAGAGAGGAACCTGAAAAATGGTACACTGACATGGATAGGTCTATGACTGTTTTAAAATTGCTTTGGGAAGATTTAGGTTACATTATTTTCAAATGTGCCTAAGGATTTATGGAATGAATGTAAAACTATGGTAAAGTGGCCAGAGTAAGAACCACAGAGAGATGTCCTACTTAAAGACCTTCACCGTTTGTCATGTACAAATATATTCAAGTAATTGAGCATTTCAAACGAAAAGTTCCAGCAAAACGTGTCAATTAGTCAAACATTATGAGATTGACACAAAATACAGATGAGTCAGCTCAGGCATATTATAATGATTAATGCTGATTTGCAGCCAACACAGTGGAGTGAATGATACATCAAAGGAAGGCGCGCCAGAGTTCATTTAAACTTGTATGCTGGGTTTGTGTCTGGAGCTGAGCTAACAGATTCAGCAGAGTGTGTTGTGTTGGCAAGCAAAGTCACTGGATGAAATACTTGTGTATACAAAATATTGTAATGATTATTGTGAGTTGATAAAGAACTCAACTAAAGAGAAGTTGATGATGGTGCAGACTCACAAAGAAGTGACCAATGAGCTTTCCAAGCTCCTGGTGTGCAATTTCAGTGTCCTCCAGGAGAGTGAAGGAAAATGTTTTCGAAGTAGAGCTAGAGGTGTTAATAACAATGCTAATAATTGTCAGATGAAATCTTGAGCTTGTCACATTTGTGGTAAAGAAGGCGATTGGAAAAGAAATTGTAAATTTAAGGTAAAGGTATTTGCAAATGGAGTACAAATGGTGTCTCAAATGAATATCTTGCAGCAGAATATAACTCCAATGTCAATGGTCCCATCCCTCCCAGCACCTGTGCAAAACATGCATGAAACAAGGCAGTTCACCCAAATTATGCAGTCAACTCCAGTTCTACAAACTCAAAAGCAAAATAATGCGATGGGTTTTTCACAGAGTTTTAAATTTCAGCAAAATCTAGCTCAATTTCAAGTGAAACAATCAGTAATTAGTGACGCTTTTCCATAATTTACAGGTACACTCGAAGTTACTTATGGATCGAGTTAGGTACAATGATGGTGCCTGAAAGGGAGACTGGTTGTGTGTTTGGTGCAGTCCTAGAGCAAAATGAGAATTCCCTGTATGTAGAAGGAGAAGCTAATGTCCATCCCATATCTTTTTTGGATGATACAGGTCATACCCATTCCACAGTTAGATCATTGGAAGTTTCAAACCTACCCCCTCTCGGGAAAAGCAATCCAAGTAGTAGGCCTTTCAAATAAACAGGTGACTAATAAGTTGTCAGGAAATGCTCCTATCAAAATAAGCTCAGGTATACATAAACATGGTTTTATCATTAGTAAAACAAGTCCAGTAAATCTATTATATTGCGATATTTTTTGCAACTTATATCGTGTAATTTATTGCACACCGGATGATGCTTGCATTCAACAAATGATCATGATGTTAATTTTGAAAGGGTAGGTAAAAGTGCTGGTGTGAAGATGAGTCATATAGGGGAAAAAACAGCCCATTTGACAAGACTGCAAGATGATTTTTAGAGATGCCAGTTTGTAATGAGTTTAGGTATTCCTTAGTATTTATTTGCTTATTTTCATAATGGATTGAGGTATAGCCAACAAGTTGTGATGCACTGACAGTTGTCAAATTGCTACAGAGGGAGTGATCCAAAAGTTTGGATTGCCAACTTCAATTGAGACAGAAAAAAGTAGATATTTTAAGAACGAAATTCTGAAGATCTGGTGCACTGATTTGAAAATTGAACAGACGTTCTCGTATAGTTAGCATCCAGAAGTATCGGGAGTCAAGGAACATTTGGATGGCATGATGAAAGAAAAAATTGCATAAGTATGTGCACCAACTTCTCTGGAATGGCCAAATGCTGTTACATTGGTGTTGTTTAGCATGAGATGTACTCCAAGTAGGCAGACTGGGTTGAGTGCCCATGAGGTCATCATGGGGAGAGCTTTGAGAACTCCTGGTATTCCATCAGTTGGTGTTGTAAATATTATTGATGATTTAGCCTTGGATTACTGCAAAGGCCTAGCTTATACAGTACGCTCTATCTCCAACCAGGTGAAGCTTGTTCTACCATTTGCAGGTACTGAGATTTGTCATGATCTTGAACTCAGACACTGGGTTATTGTGTAGAAGCATTTAAGTAGCTGTTGTCTTTATCCTCGCTGGAGAGGACTACATAAGGGGATCCTGATGACAAATAGAGATATGAAGTGTGGAGGTTTGCAGTATTAAATCCACACATCACACACAAAGAGTGTGCACTCAGATGAAGAAACAGTGACACAAACTGTTGACCTACAACTCAAACTCAAATTTGCTGTGTAGATCCGGAGGTGGGAGAACAAAGAGTTCAAGAAGAAGAAAATCGAACTCTGAAAACCCAAGAGCAAATCAAAGTGCACCACTTGCAAATTGTGAAAGCCAAGAAAGAGATAAAACTCAAGCAGATCAAGCAAATGAAACTGAAGATGGAAGCTTGATTTAAGATGATTTGCTCACTGAGTAAGAGAATGAAGCAGAGCATTGCAAAACGGATTGAAGAAAAGTGGTAAAAAATCAGCTGAAACTGTAAAAGAGAATGCTGAAAGAAAATGAACAAAGCAAAATGAATTAACATTTAAGAAGTCAACTATAGATGGTGCATCAATAAGAGTAAGAGTGTGGAACATGAATTACACAACTGTTGAATGGGCATATCTGCCATCAACTGTGCCAGAAGAAAGAGAAATTGGTTTGAATGATTTTATATTTTTTCTTGAAGAAGCTCTATAAAATGGCAAATTCATTATGAAATGGTCAATGCTAAATATGTTTTCCACAGGAAAAAGTGAACTGTTGCCTTGAATTTAAAAAAATGTGATTTCTCCTAGAAGTTTAGCTTTTGATAGGTTTGGATTACTTTTGAACTATTTTTGATTACTTGCGGTTTTATTTTTAAATTATTTTTTAGCTGCTTAGATTACTTTTAGATTATTTTTTATATTTTTATATTTTTGTTATAAAAATCACATTTATTTGAAAAACTATTTTAAAAACTGTAGAAGTTTCCTTCAAAAGAGGCTTTCCAAATAATTTTTATAATTCTTATTTGGAATGCACTAATTAGTGTGTTGGTATATCTATATACTCTTACTTAAGAACTCTCAATTCCAAATAATAGCTCAATGTTCTATAATGCAACTGATACTAAAAATCATAGATTAGATCACAAAGATAGCTATAGCAAAGAGTTTGGAGGGAATTCTTATCTAAATTTACTAAAGAATTATAGAGAACGAGTTTGTGTGATTATAATGTTTTTACTCATTTGCCTACTTCAGTTTCTGAAGATGTTACTTAGTTACAGTTACCTCTAACCTGCTGTCTTTCATGTTCTGTCTACTATGCAATTATCATGCACCAGAATTATTTAGAAGAAACTAAAATAGATTGTAATCGTCTAATAGATTATCTGTACTTGCAAATCTTGAGGTAACTGAACCTTATATGGGTGCTATAGTGTTACATTGTACTAACAATGGAAGTATTGATATACACAATATGCATAGATTGAGTGAAGTTGAGCATGATTTAATTAGAGAATATAACAGGAAGAGATCAAGAGAGAAGTTGTGAGGTTCAGAAAGAGGAAGTTTAGACTGTAAGAAGAGATTTTGATTGAGAATTAACAAATACATTCTAGTCTTAGAATCTGGAAGGAAAAAGAAGGAAGTTTGGGTATGATATAAATGAAAAGGAATGAGAAGCTTAAACCTACTAATATGGGGAATAGTTTGTGTGTTTATAGATAGATTTCATTTGTTGGGTATTCGTGATATGTTTAAAAGCATTTATCATATTTGTTCCAAAACTGCATATTTCACTGTTCCACAAGGTTGGACACATTCTTGTTATTTAGCTTAAGTTTTCCTAAAGTTCTATCAGATTAAAAGTTTTAGTGATGTGTGTCATGAAAGAGTGAAGAAGGAGTGAGGGTCAACAAGTGCTAGATGTGTTTGGTGTTTTGTTTCGTCCTGTAGGGATAGTTTTGAATGAAGCTAAGATTAAAAACGTTGTCTACTTTAGTGAAGTGTTTAGCATTTAACACAGTAGTGCTTTGACTAAAATGAATGAACATTTGTTTACAATAAGCTCTATGATGATGAAAAATCGCCTAGCTGTAGATTTGCTTTTAGCTAACGAAAAAGGAGGTCTGCCGTGTGGTGATGGTTCTTATCTGACCGGGTTCTATTTGTTATCTTTAATACTGTGCACTGTGTTCAGTAATTTAAGAAGAAAGGAGAACTTTGGATCCCAGACCTCCTTCCTGTCCATGTTACCATTTTGATTGAATGTTTTTTACTGAGAGCCAGTAAAAACCTCCAATGTACCTCAGATCAGATTGGTCTCCATTGCCACAAACGGGTCCCGGAACTGAGAAATGTACTCTCAAGAGTTCATGATGCACCTATGTCTTATTTGGTTGTGGCTGGTAAGTAATGCAGATGTCTTAGGGTACCACGTAGTGGTGGAGTTTAATAACTGCAAACTGCCAGAATAACTGTCTTTTTAGTTCTCACATAATGGACAGCCTAAGCTGTCTGTTGGTGAAAAGAACTATTGTCAGCTTACAGTGGGCTTAGAGCCCGCCCCTTGCTTACCATTGTTTAGCCTCATTGTCACTCTCATTTGCTTGATTTCTATTCACCACCTTGTGTGGGCTTTATTTCCTCTCCTTGTGTTTGAGCCTCCACTAAGGCACGGGCCCATTTCTTGTGTTCTTCCACTGCTCACTTTAAAGCACTAATTGTGTTATTTTTTGGGTTAAGCATGCCACAAGAGTGATGTGTTTTACACTGCTCTTCCCACCTCGGCTGCGCTCTGTGTTGCTGCTTCTCACCTGTGTGATTTTCCCCTGTGACCCTCAATATTGTGCTCGCTCTCGTATACTTCTCCCCATGTTGCTTTCATGTCGATGTGCTTCCCCCCAAAAGCTTCATGTAAATCTCTCTAGCATGTGCTTCTCTTCCCCCCTGGACTCCACATTCCTATCACACGTGCTGCTTCCATTCCACCCTCTGTAGTGCTTCCTCCACCTGTGCCCTCCCTGTTGCTTCTGCCTCTGTCCTCTGAGTTGCTTTTGCCTCCATGTGTTGATCGGCCTCCCCTGGAATTGCTTCCTTCTCCTTCCGCTTCTGTGCCCTCTGTGTTGTTTCCCCCACTCTCCACTCCCCACTCCAACTCGGATCAGTAAATAAAAAGAAAAAAAACACCTGCATCATTTTCTAGGTGTGCATGCGGGTTGCATGTGCATACAAAAGGATGTGGGCAGATGCGTCATAGTAGCTTTTTTTATTTACTCTTTAGCCATGCTGCACTGCATCAGGGATGCTGAACAGCATTGCTGAAAACCATTGGTAAAGCCAATAGGTCCCACAGGTGAGACTTTTTTGGCTTTGCCAATGCTTGTTGTTTTTTATGCACATGGAACACTCCACTAACTATTTGGGCTTGAGTACAGAATATTCTCATGCCAACCATGAGTGGAAGGACCCCTCACCTGAAGGATCCGGCGCAGCTTCCTGGACAGACGCACAGCGTTTTGGTGCAGCCCCTCCCAAGCCTTGAATGTCTTCTCCTTTGTTTCCACAAATGTATTCCAGCAGTAAAAGTAATCTGACAGGAGACAAAAGAGAATCAAAAACTTTTGAAAACCAAATTCCATCACACCCCTCTCCTTTTAAGGCATAACCCTCAGTTAGACATAGACTTAAAGAACCTCTTCTGGCCACAGACCGCCTCACCTTTGAAGGTAAAGACCCCCCAGTAATACCTAAAATTAAATGATCTCTTCTGACCATAGTCTGCCTTGCCTTTAAAGGTCATGACCCCCAGTTAGACTTAGACTTAAAGGGCCAGTCTGCCTCACCTTAGAAGGATGTGACACCCAGTTAGACCTTCCATAAAAGACCACTTCTGACCACAAACTCTTTCAGCCTTGAAGGTAAGCACCCCCAGTTACACCTGACCTTAAAGGACCTCTTCTGACTACAGTCTGCCTTACCTTTGAAGGTCATGACCCCCAGCTGGACCCCAGCCTGGTGCAGGCGCCGCAGTCCTTCAGGCTCAGCGTTTTGCTCCTCGCAGAAGTAGAGGCGAGAGGTGAAGATGCGAAGACGCAGGTTGGGGTGCTCCTGCAGGAAGTCGGCGGTGTGCCGAGCGCAGTCGTAGCAGGGGCTCCAGGAAGTGAACCAGGTGATGCGGTAGCATCGATGGGGGTCCATCTTCCAGCCCACAATGTAGCGCAGGAAAAGCAGCTCGACATGGCAGCCTAACTTGTTGCGGAGGTAGCCAAAGTCCATTGAGCAGGAGGTGGCGCTGTCCCGCACCTTGATGATGTAGCACAGGTAGGTCTCGTGGCGGCCGCGAGCCCAGCGCATGTTCTTGTAGTGGTACAGGAACTTAGTTTTCTTCATAAGCATGCTGGGGAGAGAGAGGGAAGGTAGGAGTGGAAAATCAGTTGTTACAGCGCATGTTGTTATAAAGCATGCATTTTACACAACTTTGTATGACGCATTGTTGTTTCCAAAGCATTGTCTTACAGTGTGGCATTTAAAAATGTATTATATGTTGGAACTACTTCTCTCTCTCTCTCTCTCTCTCTCTCTCTCTCTCTCTCTCTCTCTCTCTCTCTCTCTCTCATATATATATATATATATATATATATATATATATATATATATATATATGTGTGTATATATACACATATATGTGTGTGTTCCAATCTAAGAGCAACTGTAGTTTACATGAAGCTGATGATTCCGGTCCAATTTTAACCAGCATCAAAGCGATGACGGAGGAAGGGGTGTATAGACAAGTATGTAGCCAGAGGAAGAGGGACCATACCCAAAGAGGGGTCCAATAGAAATGGGATATCATAAGGAGCAAGGGACAGAGGGATACACTAGAATGTGGATGAATTGGAACTGTACATGGGTGGGGGATTAAAGAAATAAAATGGAGACAGTTAAATTGTCATGTTTACATACACATGGCGGCATCAAAACAGGGTTCATAATCAAAGGAAATACACAAGACGGGAGTTATAGGGTCCATCCATATGGCTGGAAACTGAGAAATGGTGGTTATAGAAAAGACTTGCCAATAGAGATTAGACCATGAAGAAGGACATTCTGCTGAGAATAAATGGTGGGCGGCGCAGACTTACTGTGCCTATATATGTGGCCACTGCAGCTGATGATCTGTAAAATGTTCCCGGAAGAACGAGTCTTTGCGTACATTACAACATTTTAGAACAGGAAAGTGGTTAATTTTAAAAATAAAATTGGGGGAATGTACTTTTTCCGTTGACTACTATTAGAGTAGAGGGATTTTAGGAGAGAGACAGGTAAAATTAAGGCATTTGCAGACCTGCCACCTCACATTGTGTCACTGTGTGTCACACGATTTCGGCTCCCTTTGCGTGGTCACCCGGTGAGGAGCCGAAATCACCTGGTGGCAGGAAAAACAAGCTGAAATACACTGTAAAGAGTGGATTTTCAGATCGTTTTCGGAGGCTGTAAGAAGCCAATGTCCATAAAAGCTGTGAAAACCCCCCAGGACATCGGCGACAGCCTCGATGACCCTTTGTTTTTTTGTTGTTTTGGAGGGAATGGGGGTGTCTTGGTAAGAGGCAGAGTACCTCTTAGTTAGCTCTCGACACCAGGCCTCGCCTCCTCCTCACGCGATGAAAATATTTTGTACGTGGGCAGGTATGTCTTTGTGGCTTGAAAACTCTGGAATCTCCCGCCTGAATCGGGTCTACTCACTGGCATGTATTCTTATGTACGCTTATAATTTAACAAGATTAGCATTTGGCTCAAGGATTTTCGTCGCTGCAGGTAATATTGCATTTTGCAGGCTTTTGTGTGTTCCATTGTAATAGGGCGCCATCTAGTGGCGACACAGCATTACACCCATTACATCCAGTGCTTATTTAACAAGCATTGGCATAGCCAATAGGTCTCGCCTTTGGGGCCTTATAAGTGTTTAGCCAGAGCTATTGACTTTGCCAATGTCTTCAAGATGTGCTGTAGAGAAGTGTGGCTGCTGTGCAGCATGCTGAAAAGTTATAATAAAAAAGTGTCAGAAGCATTTTTGTTACTTTATATAGGACCAGGAAGGCATTATGTAAAACTGAACGACCATATTTAAAAAAGTATTTACAATAAAACATTTCCTCATTTTTCTTTTGTTCTTGCAATGCTGGCAACTTGTTTCTGCCTATTGCAATGGTTGTTTGTTAAAGCTTTTTTTTTGAGGGGGCATAAACAATCGGAGGGTGAAGGTTGGGAACTAGTACCTGTATTATAACACTAGCAGCGGCCAGACGCTAGGGGGAATCAACAGATGCCAGATTCCGAGAGCAGGCTGAGGTGGTGCTGAGTGATGTTGAGGTGGTAGTGGTGGTGGTGGTGACTGCTGCGGAGACGATGCTGAGGTGATGCTGAATGATACTCAGGTCTTGCTGAGTGATACTGCTGTGGTGCTGAGTGATGCTGTGGTGGTGCTGAGTGATATTGTCTTGGTGCTGAGTGATGCTGTGGTGGTGCTGAGTGATGCTGTGGTGGCCCTGAGTGATGCTGTGGTGGTGCTGAGCGATGCTGTGGTGGTGCTGAGCGATGCTGTGGTGGTGCTGAGCGATGCTGTGGTGGTGCTGAGCGATGCTGTGGTGGTGCTGAGCGATGCTGTGGTGGTGCTGAGCGATGCTGTGGTGGTGCTGAGCGATGCTGTGGTGGTGCTGAGTGATGCTGTGGTGGTGCTGAGTGATATTGTTGTGGCACTGAGTGATGCTGTGGTGATGCTGTGGTAGTTCTGAGTGATGCTGTTGTGGTGCCGAGTGATGCTGTGGTGGCGCCGAGTGATGCTGTGGTGGCGCCGAGTGATGCTGTGGTGGCGCGGAGTGATATTGTTGTGGCGCATAGTGATGCTGTGGTGGCCCTGAGTGATGCTGTGGTGGTGCTGAGTGATGCTGTGGTGGCCCTGAGTGATGCTGTGGTGGTGCTGAGCGATGCTGTGGTGGTGCTGAGCGATGCTGTGGTGTTGCTGAGCGATGCTGTGGTGGTGCTGAGCGATGCTGTGGTGGTGCTGAGCGATGCTGTGGTGGTGCTGAGCGATGCTGTGGTGGTGCTGAGCGATGCTGTGGTGGTGCTGAGTGATGCTGTGGTGGTGCTGAGTGATGCTGTGGTGGTGCTGAGTGATGCTGTGGTGGTGCTGAGTGATGCTGTGGTGGTGCTGAGTGATGCTGTGGTGGTGCTGAGTGATATTGTTGTGGCACTGAGTGATGCTGTGGTGATGCTGTGGTAGTTCTGAGTGATGCTGTTGTGGTGCCGAGTGATGCTGTTGTGGTGCCGAGTGATGCTGTGGTGGCGCCGAGTGATGCTGTGGTGGCGCGGAGTGATATTGTTGTGGCGCATAGTGATGCTGTGGTGACCCTGAGTGATGCTGTGGTGACCCTGAGTGATGCTGTGGTGACCCTGAGTGATGCTGTGGTGACCCTGAGTGATGCTGTGGTGGCCCTGAGTGACGCTGTGGTGGCGCTGAGTGATGTTGTGGTGGCGCTGAGTGATGCTGTGGTGGCGCTGCATGATGCTGTGGTGGTGCTGCGTGATGCTGTGGTGGCGCTGAGTGATGCTGTGGTGGCGCTGAGTGATGCTGTGGTGGCGCTGAGTGATGCTGTGGTGGCGCTGAGTGATGCTGTGGTGGCGCTGAGTGATGCTGTGGTGGCGCTGAGCGATGCTGTGGTGGTGCCGAGTCATCTTGTGGTGGTGCTGAGTCATCCTGTGGTGGTGCTGAGTGATGCAGTGTTGGCCCTGAGTGATGATGTGGTGTCGCTGAGTGAAGCTATGGTGGTGCTGAGTGATGCTGTGGTGGCGCGCAGTGCTGTTGTGGTGCTGCTGAGTAATGCTGTGGTGGCGCTGAGTGATGCTGTTGTGGCGCTAAGTGATGCTGTGGTTGTGCTGAGTAATGCTGTGGTTGTGCTGAGTAATGCTGTGGTTGCACTGAGTGATGCTGTGGTTGCACTGAGTGATGCTGTGATGGCGTTGAGTGATGCTGTGATGGCGTTGAGAGATGTTGTGTTGGTGCTGAGTGATGCTGTGGTTGCGCTGAGTGATGCTGTGGTGATGCTGAGTGAGAGATAGAGTGAAGATATAATGCCCAATTAGAGAGGGTGGTGAGAGAGAGAAAGGGTGTACATAGAATAAAGAGTGGAGCGGGATAGAGAGAGAGAAAGAAGGGGAGAGAGAGTGAATGAAGGAGTTTGAAAGAGAAACAGATAAAGGGGTGAGAGAGAATGAAAGGCTAAAAAAGATAGAGAGGGGAGAGTTAATTAAGTAGAGAGAGAATTAGAGAGGGGAGAGAGAAGGAGAGAGACAATAAGAGTGGGGGTGTGGAGTTTAAATAGAGTGAAGAAGTGACGCGGAAAAAGTACCCTTAAATATAGCTTTGTGCGAATAAATATATTTTAAAAAAACAGAGTGAGACAAAAATACTGGTAATTAGGCTGTGACTCCCAATATAAAACAAATAGCGATATAAGGTGAAATCAACCAACTGAAGCAATATTTCTAACTAGACAAAAAAAGCTTGCATTTCAATGCTAATCGCTGTTGTTTTTCATGTGACTGTAGTCCAGGGCCGTCAGTTGGTAATGTGAGCTGCTGCTGCGATTGAAACATCAGAGTCCAGAGATTAATGAGCCATGACGAGGAAATGAGGAAGAGATAGGAAACCCAGATGGCAGCTGCGCGCGTGCATGTGCACGTAACCGCACGCAGAATGCCACCCAAAAAGCTGTGGTCGCATTTCCGAAAGCCCACTGACTAAATGTCTCGCCCAGAGCCAGCTGGCTTTCAGGGCGAGACCTAAAAAAAAAAAAAGGTGCCAGGGCTCTTGACGGGAGGCCACTGCGGCTTGCACCGCACATCGCCATTGCCAGCTGCCAATGACAGTGCCAACACAACTACTAACCATCACACTCATAGAAGTGTAACAATTCCTACTATTCTAGGCCCCCAAAGCTAAAGGAATGGCTTGGGAGGCAGATATTAATCATTGTAAATGTAAATTGAACTAATAAACTGCTGTTGTTGTGCTCATACCTAAGTTAGCCAGACAGCTCTTCTATGTGGCAGACTGTCACAAGCGCCTGTGCTTGCAATTAAGTGCCGAGGCCAAGCAGTGGAAACCTCCGGCTCATATTAAGCACTGATTACATCGCTTCGTGGATGAGCTGCTGCACATTGCCAATAAACCAGTCCTCATTGAAAAAACCTTAGCCTCCTCCTCTGGTATGATCCAGGGACATCTTAAGGATTTTGGCCCCCTGCTTGGAACAACTCAGAATTTATTTTCCATTTTCAGCTCATTCAAGCCCTAGTGATCAATGACAATCCTCTTTGTTGGCCCCCAAACATTTAAGGGAAACACAGTCCTTCAGGGGGGCCTCATTCATTGTAAAGTCTTTGTCTATTTAAGATATATTGGAGACCTGGGAGCCCCTTTCCATGTTGTGAAGGGGGCCCGTCATTTTTGCGCTATGCCACTGTTTGGGACTGTCCTGAAAGCTTAATGATGGGGCCCCTAGAAAGGTGGGGCCCTGGGCCAAAACCCACTTTGCCCATGCCTTAAAACGTCTCGATCTTATCCCTTTAATTCTCTCCTCGCTGTCAACACCATGGACCATGGACCACGCCCCACTCCTGATCTCATGACGTGACGGCTGCATGAGTGACGTTGCCTTCAACCACCACTTCCACTTACTTGGCTGTATGTGATTTGAATTTTGAAAAATGACTTGAAGAAACTACTTCTAGTGAAACTTCTCACTCATACACATTCCTTTGACATTTCCATCCAGAAAGCATTCAAGTAGTACTCGCTATCAAACCCTTACATGCCCCTCAGCTCGACAAATTTAACTCTGTCTTTTTTTGCACCCAGAATAAATAGATACATTTATTCTTGCTGTTTTTTTTTCCTTCAAGTTTTGGTGATTGAAATTCGCCCAAACCACCCCATTTTAAATCTAATTTCCCGTTCTCCAGGTCTCTTGACTTCTGTGTTTCAACAGAGGTGCCTCCCAGATCCCACCGCGTTTTCTTCTCCCCTCCCTTTCTTAAGTGCACCCTCTCAAGTCTGCTTCATTCTCTCTTTTTTTTTTTTTTTTAGGTGTAGTAGTGCAATAAAACATTAAAACAGTAGAGTGTGTCATAAAGTTACTAAACCGTCTACATATTTATATTGTATTTAATTTATTTGGCCTAACAGAGCTGGGAGAAACAACATTTTAGCAGAACACGCTAACTTCAGAAACTGATGAGAGGTTGGCTTCCAATTAAAAGCCATTCTACAATTCTTTCCACCTGTCTGGGTTCCCGTTCTTTTGTATATTAAGGCATTTAGTAGTAGTAAAGTTAGGACTCCTAACTTACTACTACTAAACTGAGACAAAATCCTAACTTATGACTTTTGGTATTCACAAAAGCCATTTAGTAGTAGTAAAGTTAGGAGTCCTAACTTTACTACTACTAAATGCCTTCTGTGAATACCAAAAGTAGTAAGTTTAGAATTTTATCTCACTTTAGTAGTAGTAAAGTTAGGAGTCCTAACTTTACTACTACTAAATGCCTTCTGTGAATACTAAAAGTAGTAAGTTTAGGATTTTATCTCAGATTAGTTCTGTGAATCGGCCCCTTTGTTTTTCTTGGTCAAAGATTTTACCTTCTGACTTTAGTCCTTTAAGTGACAAACCACCACAGGAGTACACTTCTAAATCCCTCCAATACCTCAGGGGAAGCACTTAAAGACTCACAGGGTGTTAGGCCACAGAAGGGCCCAATCCAACTCCAGTTGCCACTGACAAGCTGCACAGTTGCAGGAAAGGCCTCTTGTAGCTTGGTGTATCTCTGTAGCTTGAACCGGAGGGCAGCCATATGACCTTGGAGTCCACTTCTTTCACCTGAGTGTAACAGAGAGCATGCCCAGTCCTTCATAGCTCCTCTTAGGGCACTGGCAGATGTCAAGTCCTCTCCTCTTCTTCCTCAGTTCCAGGAGTGTTATAAAGTTGGTGCTTGTAGTGGGTGCCTGGATGTGCCACATTTATGCCTGTCACGAGCTAGTGGGTGGGAATGACTCCTGGGCACGCTCTAACCAAAGGGGCAAAAGTTTCTGGAGAAAGCCCAACCCAGTTTGGGCCATTTCAGAAGGCAAAGGTCTTTGGCCACATAAAATGTGGGCTTTGAGGACTGGGGTTGTGTGTGGGGAGATTACTATGGTAATCAATAATAATCGTAGCATCCTATCACATCTAACAACATGATCCAGTTTGAAGCAGCCACAGTGCACCCAATAACCCCAAGGAGAGATGTCTTTTGGGGCAAAGCAGGTCGAGGAACCAGACCGTGGATACACAAGAATTGTTTTGGCATTCTGTTTTCCCTCCTTTCAAGTAAGCACCCAGTGTTATATGTAAAAACCCAACCCATCAGACCTGTCAAGCAGGATTTGACATTTAAGCAGGATTTGACACTGTAATTTCAAAAATGATGCTCACAGCCACCACCCTGCATATTCTGTGAGGTTCAGGTAAGTCATCTCTGTCCATTCAGGTCAGCCTATTGTTTGCTCCTCTGAAGCACTTTTGACCCTTTTCACACCTATTCAAATGGTAATTTGGGGTGGCAGAAGTGGTAGAGCAAATGCAAATTTATCCTCCAGCAACTTCAGGGGAGGTATAAGGTAACTTTCTAATAGTTACTTTTTCTTAATTAATAAATTTCAACTTCACCATTGAATAGGATTTTTGATACCTATTAAAGATAGTTGTTTAATTATTTTTCTAGATAGTCCCATTCCTGAGATACTTTATTAGGATTTTTAATCTGCATTCTGGTTTTCTGCACAGGACAGCCATGCCTGCCAGAGTGAAAAATATCTTTTGGGTGCTTACCACTGTAAGCACATGTTAACATTAAGGGCCTGATTATGATGTCGGGGACACCGTCTTGGTCCTGGGACCAACTGACCTCCTGTCGGCGTTCCCGACCGGCTAATTACAATGCGACCGAAGACTGCAGTCGCATACTCCCATTTCTCAATGGGAGCTCGTGTTACGGCCGTAAACCAGCCCCCTTGAGAAATGGGCAGTGTTCATCCATAGGTGCCCCCTCAGCCCCCAACCAGAGGCCACACACCTAAGGGGGCCCTGCTGTGGGTCCCCAAACATGCTTTCCGACATGGTTTCTATGTCAGACAGGCCAGCATGGAAACCGTGCCGGAAACCGTGCATTGTAATCCCAAGGGCAGAAAGGCCCGCCCTTTGGGATTACAAGCCGGTTCTGACTTCCGTCAGAAGCCAGCTGGAATAAACGGCCGGTTTACTTTCCAACCGCCAGCATCATAATGCGGTGGTTGGTATGTAAACCAATCGGACGATTACGATGCGGCCCAGAAGGCTCCGACAGTCGGACGGAGCCTTTACGGGCCGCATCGTAATCGGCCCCATAATTTCTACATGTTCTACTTTTAAATGCCATTCACCCTGTATTGTGGACATTGACATTATATATTTGATGTTTATATTAATGTTACTGCTGACTTGAGAAAAAGACGGATTTTAGGAGAGGCTCAGCTCCTAAATGAGCACAATTACATAATTAGAAAAAACAAGGAGGTCTTGGAGCCCACATAGCATTTGATCCTTGGGCTACAGCTTTTCAAGAAGTTGCTTGTGAAGTGTAGCATGATTTCCATCAGGCATGTCCTGTCTCAGTGTTTGATCTTCGGTGTCTGTGAAAACATTCCAAACAGGAATGGACACATTTAAATGTTATGATTACTGTGAGAAATTGGGTTGCTGGTTGAGTGGAGTGTTAACCCTATTCAAGCAACAGACACAAACCCTGTCAGGGTGAACCACAAAAGTCACTAAATTAACCTGTGCTTAACCTTCTAGTAGCTTGGCACAAAAATAGTCAGGCTTAACTTAGAGGCAATGTGTAAAGTATTTATGCAGTACACAAACAGTTATACAGTGAAAATACAACACAAGAAAAATCCCAAACCAATTTAGAAAAACAGAACACATTTTAATAAATCATTTGACAGTAAAACACCAAAAATCCAATCAGTACTACTGGTTATATGCAAGGTTAAAGATGTATGTGAAAACAGTGCCGAAAAGCAAAAAGCACCAACTGTGGTTATTTGGTTGCACCGGACTGGCACATAGTCGCAAGTTTAGGCGGACTGGAATAGAGCACAGGCCAGATACAGGGACCCAGGTAAGCCCTCTGAACAAAGTAACTTAAATCCTGGTTTGCAGAGCGTAGTAAGATCCAGAGTCGGGAATGAGTCACACAGCGGTTCTCAGGAAGCTGCGGAGCACTAATGCGGAGTCATGCATTATTGTCAAGAATGCCATTGATAAGGAGCTTGGGATGCAAAGTCCTGCATCTTGGATGCTTTGCGCAGCGGTGGTTCAGTGAAAGCTACGGGGATGCAATACAAAGTCCTGTTTCATCATCGAGGATGCCATCGATCAGAAGCTTGCAATGTGAGGTCCTGCATCTGGGATGCATCGCACAGCAGTGGTTTCAATACAGCTGTGAGGAGATTTGTTGTGTTGGTTCTGCTCCCAGGACCACAGCTGGGCTGGCAGAGCACCTTCAGGCCCACATCCAAGGGTCCAGGACTGGAGAGGCACCATTTGGGGGGTAGAACTCACAGGAGACAGAGTTCAGGTGGTTGGTGCCTTTTCTGCCCTTGAGGCTCTGATCAGGAGGTCAGCCAAATAGCTCTTGGCGTCATTCTGGAGATCCTGGGTTCAAGATGTAGGTCCAGTCTTTTTCACACAGGCAGCAGGGCAACAGAGCAGCAGTTCTTCTTGCAGAGCAGCACAGCAGTCCTTTTGAGTCTTCCACAGATCCAGAGGTGTACTGAGGAGTGTGTCTGAGGATCCAATATTTATACCTGGTGCCCACTTTGAAGTAGGAGACGTTTCTAGAGGCTTCTTGAGTTGGTGTCTATTGGAGCTGGCTGCTTTCAAGCTTGCTGCTTTTCCATGTAACCCTACAATAAATCTTTCTTTGAAGAGGAGTTGTGCTTTAAGGGAAGGAGAATAAAAGGTAAAATCTATGTTGCTGTCAAAGGTCTAAACATTTTAGGGTGGTTCCACCAAGGGCTTTTCGGAATGATCCTTAAACCTGGAACCAAAGAACAAGTCCTTGTTGTTGGGTGCTCTGATGAAGTCCAAACTCTCAAGGACAAGTTTCCTTCTGTTTTCAGCTCTGATTTAGGTAAAATTCAGGGTTTTAAACACAGAATCATAGTTAAAGAGGGGTCTTTACCAGTCAAACACAAACTCAGGGGTGTACCCTATAGTGTCAGAGATGACTTGGAGAAGGAATTACTTCAACTGTGCGAGAAGGGTGTTATAGAGCCAATTGAATCCTCCCTTTGGCTTTCGCCTTTGGTTGTTGCCAGGAAGAGGTGTGGTCAACTCAGGGTGTGTTTTGACTTAAGGTCCCTCAATAAGGAAATCTGGGTTGATTCACATCCTCTTCCTAAAATAAATGATCTGTTTGCATCCACCAAAGGTGCCAAATTTTTCACCAAGCTTGACCTGGCCAGCGCATATCACCAGGTTGAGTTGCATCCGGATTCCCGTCATCTTACTTCCTTTGTGTCCCCTCTTGGCACGTTTTAGTAGTCTGAGAACCAGCTATCAGATGGGAGGTTTGGCATGACGCCTTTGAAACTTATTTAGGGGCTATAGGTGCAGCTAGATTCAGTGCAGATAGAAAAAAATATCTACTGTTGCATTCTCTGGGTTTTGAAGGCAGATCTGTATTCAAGCATTTACCAGATTTACCTCAAGTAAAAGGCGCACAAAACGACGAATACAGAGAAACTGTACAGAAGCTCAAACTACGCTTTGACAAGCAGCCCAGCCTCATGGTCCTCAGGCATACATTTTTTAAGAGGAAGCAAAGTGAGGGGGAAGATGTTGATTCTTACATTTCTGTATTGCGCAGATTGGCAGCTGACTGCAGCTTCGAGAATTTCACGGATCAACTCATCAGAGACCAATTTGTGTGTCACTGTAGAGACAAAAACATCAGACAGAAATTACTTACCATGGGTGATCCGTCTCTAGATGATACCATTAAATTAGCTAAGAGTATAGAGATTTCTATGGTCTCTTTAAAAGAATTAGAGGAGAAAGTTGTTGAACCAGTTAATGCTATCAATCTAAATTCATCTGTTAAGTCTGTCAAAAAAAATTAGAACGAGTTAAACAGAACCAGGAATACTGTGCGCGTCTGAACTAGCTGTGCGCATCAGCGGGAAGTGATTCCGATGAAGAATAACGCTGGCGTCTTTTTTTTTTCAGAAACGGGCTGTGCGCATCAGCGCTGAGTGGTTGCTAGGAGACAGGGAGATGCTTGCCGGCTGTGCGCATCGGCGCTGAACGTTGCCAGGAGACAGTGAGACGCTGGAGGCAATGTTGTGGCGTATTGCGTAGGGACGCAGGGACGCGCTGACACAATGCGTTGAGATGCTGACGTCACAAGAGTCCCATTAACCTCCGAAGAGACCGTGCTTTCCTCAAGGGCTCGAGCAATGGAAGACTGCACGCACGAGCTATTCCAGGTAGGGTGAGCGAGTCGTTGAGAGTGGAGCGTGTGCGCAAGCGGCGAGAGAACACTTTTAAAAAAAAATACTCTCTGCGCGACACGTTAGGAGAGGGTTGCAAGCACACGGAAACAAACAGTCTAGAAACAAGTAGAGCCAGAAGCGATAATTAGTCTAATAAAAAAATATCTTGAAGAGCGTCAGCGTAAGGGTGAGTTCCGATGGGTAAAGGAGTAAAAACGCCCTACCGTATCAGCTGACTTGGCTGGAACTGACACAAATCTTCATAAATCTTCAACCTCCTTGAAAGGGAAACAGATTAGAGATTTGAGGCTTGAGGCTGGATATAACTCCGGCTTGGAGCTTGTGGCAAAGAGCTTGAGGCTTGACTTGTCTAGAAAGTAGATAGATGTCCTGGATGAGGAATCTTGCACGCAGGGTAATCCATGTAACCAGGATCGTCGCCAATCAAATGTAGTAAAGAACCAGGATACAGTTGTTGTCTTGAGTAGATTTATTGTAGGGTTACATGGAAAAGGAGCTAGCTTGAAAGCAGCCAGCTCCAACAGACACCAACTCAAGAATAACACATGTACATTCTAAAGTATCTAAGCAGCATGAGAACATTCTAAGAAGAACTCCATACATTACAAGTAAAGATTACAGTGATAGGAAGGTTAATAATACAGAGCTAACATAATCTGACTTAACAGATTACTACATTATGCTTGAAGTTTCCTGATTCCCCTGCCCTGGCTCCAAGCTGGCTGCATGAACAATGCAGGGGTGACACGTCCTTTGTGTGAAGGCAGATTCCACTTCGAAGTGCTTGAAGTTTCCTGATTCCCCTACCCTGGCTCCAAGCTGGCTGCATGAATAATGCAGGGGTGACACGTCCTTTGTGTGAAGGCAGATTCCACTTCGAAGTGCTTGAAGTTTCCTGCTACAAGATGGCTGCACGAACAATGCAGGGGTGATAAGTCCTTTGTGTGAAGGCAGAGCACTGCCTATTCCGTTGCAAGTGGGGCTGTGCCCAGCTCCACCCCTCCATTCAGTCAGTTGATGGCTCACCCAGGCACACCTAATCCCTCTAATGTGTGGCTGTCTGGGACGAATAAACAAAGTCCAACTGTCAGCTACACCCAGTCATGTGATCCAGGAGCAGGCTGCAGGCACAAAATAGGGCAGGAAAATGCTAACTTTTTAAAAGTGTAACATACAACAATGTCTCCAACAGGTAACAATTAAGGACAATTTTGATCAATCATGCACATAAATTGCAGAGGGAGGAAGGCAAGGAGATGTCCATCACTCCCTTAATTTAGTAGAGAGCAAAAATGAATTTATGGAGAAAGAAAAGAGGGAAAATTATTGTCCTTAATTATTACCTGTTGAGGCATTGTTGTATGCAACATTACTAGACACTAAGCCTGGGTGGACTTTGCGGGGTTCTACTACGCTGAACTCAGCAAAGTGACAAAAAAACTCCACCAAGCTATGCGGAGTTCTGCGGGCGACGGAGTGGCTTACCTCGTGCCATTCACACTGATTTATAGTGCCGGGTGTTTGTCCCACGCTGTAAAATCAACACGAATGGCCTCTCACACAGTGCAAGAGGGTGCTACTTCTTGAGTAGAAGTTCTACCCGAGCGGCAGCTTCTTCAACGCGAACGGAAGGTTTCTCAACTGGAGCGGTAGCGACCATCGGCAACTGCCCACGTTGAGAAATCTCACTAGGAAGTGGTCTAGCGTTGAATTTTCCTCACTCGTGCTCACCAACTTAGTGAATGGAGAGGAGTTCACGGCCCAAGCTTGCTAGACACCATGGGGCTTATTTATGTGCCCTTGCGGCACTTTTGCGCCGCCGGTGCATCACTTTTTGTGACGCAACAGTGGCGTAAAAAATGCGCCATGTTGCACCATATTTACAAAGTGACGCATCTAGGTAGATGCGTCACTTTGTAAACCCCTACGCCACAATATACCTGCGCCAGGTATAATGTATGCAGGGGGGGAGTTCCGACGCAAGAAAGGGTCGTAGAAGTGATGCAGTGAAATCTATAAGAGTTCACTGCGCCACTTCTAGGACGCAAATGCGTCAATATCTTATGCCTGCCTCATGGCAGGCGTAAGAGTGTCGCAATCACATTTAACATGGGACTTGCCCCTGTGTAATGACCCATTGCTGGAGTTGCGTCACTTTTGTGATGCACTCCAGCAATGCGCCATTTTTGCGCCTACAGATACGTCAGAAATACTGACGTATCTGTAACTCCTTGCGACATGATGCGTCATACTGTAAATATGACGCATCATTGGTGTCGCAAGGAGGGCGCAATGAAAAGTGACGCATCGCTGTTTTCTCGCAGTGATGCGTCACTTTTCATAAATGAGGCCCCCAAATCTCAACTCAGTTTATGGGTATCCTCCTGTTGTGGTTAACTTTCTAAAAGTGGCATTTTTAAATTGTAACTTAAAATTGGACTTTACCATTAAGGAGGATTTTTAATAACAATATCTCAGACACCAAACGTGAAAATTCTACCTATTTTCAATAAAAAACTTGCATTTACTAAATGTAATAAGGTAACCCAAGGTTCTCCTCTGGGAGAGGTAGGTCTCACAGTAGTGAAAAAACGAATTTAAGAGCACTTTAGCGCTGGTTAGCAGTGGTAAAGTACACAGAGTCCTAAAGCCAACAAAAACAAATTCAGCAACATTGCAGGGGTAAAGGTAAAAGGTTTGGGAGATACCCTGCAGAGGGGAAAAGGCCTTTACAACCCAGGCTGAGCCATGCGCGCCGTTTCCCCGCAAGCGTAACAAAGCCTGCCTGAACCATGCATCTGCCTTAACCACGCATAAGCTTGGTTAAGGCAGATAGCGGTCTAGTGTCAGGATGGGCAGCAAGAGGAAGCGTCGGAACAGGAAGCTCTGGACATGGACAGGTAAGAGGGGCTGGGGCCAGGCTTGGGGCGGTAGTGTTTAGAGGTGGGGGTCTGGTTTAGGGCTCAGGGCAGGGGGAGGTCAGGGTAGATTTTGGAAGGGGTCAGGGTTTTAGGGCACAAGGCGGGGGAGGGTCGGTAGTTTTAAGGGCTGGTCTTGGGTTTGGGGAGGAGTTTTTAGGAGTGGGGCAGTTTTAAGGCTGTGGGTGGGGGGGTCAGTGTGCATTTTTTAAAGGTGGCAGGGTTTTAGCCTTCAGGGTGGGGAAGGGGTAGGGGTAATTTTAAGGGCAGCACAGGGGTACATTTTAGGGCTGAGGGCAAGGGGGCTGGCGTAGTTTTTGGTAGGGGGCAGAGTTTTAGGTGTCAGGGCAAGGGGAGGGTAATGGGCAGTTTTAAGGGCAGGCTGGGTATTATTAAGCCTCAGAATGGGGGTCAAAGTAGGGAGACAGGGTTTTAGGGCTTAGGGCGGGGAAGGGGGGTTGGGACAGTGGTGATTTACCACGCAAATCCCTTTACCAATCATGCCTTCACAACAAAATTGCATGGTAAAGGCAAGCATGGTAAAGGAATGCATGGTTATGACGCATTTGTGGTTGGGACCGCGTTGTAGAGGCACATGTGGTTCAGCCATGCGAGCCTCTGTCATGCAACGCCTGCAGAGAGGGCATGTCCAAAAATTATACATATGTATACATGTATGTGTATAGCAGTGGTCTTCAAACTTTTTAATGCTGTGCTCCCCCCCAGAGGGAAAAAAAATCATCATGCCCCACTCAAAATCTTTCACAATTATTTTATTATATTGCCAACGTTTAAATATGTCTAGACTTATTTAAATGTTGCAGTGAAGTTCTGTTGCCGGTTTAAAAATGCAATCACATACATGATTGCCAAACATGCTATTCTGGTCAGGCAGCCCTTACTAACGTGTAAAAGTATCCACAGTGTGATTATTAGACATGGGAGCGGGGATTTTGAAGAATACTTGGAGTCCCTTCCCTTTTGACATATGCCCCTAGCTAGGATATAAATGACAAAAGATGTTAGTGATGGCCCATTACAGAGCGGCTTACTGCGGCTCATTTTTGTCTCCTTAAACCAAAGCACAGTTATCAGCATAATGCTTCTTTTGGACAGACCCTGTCACCCCTCTGGGATCACTTGAGGCCCCCCTAGTGGGGCCCGCCCCCCAGTTTGAAGACCACTGGTGCAGAGAGTCAGTTCAGTGGCGTAGCTAGCCCTTTGGCCGCCCGTGGCGGTCCCTGAGTTTGCCGCCCCGTGGCGGCCTGAGTGAAGAGCAGGCAGGGGGGTGCTGGCGAGATCTCTGGTTCGTTTGCCACCGCGGCGGCCGATTGAAGAGGGTGGTGGGGGGGAGGTCCCGACTCAAGACTGTAGGTGAGAGCAGTGGGAGGCCGCCGCCCCCAAAACCTGAGCCGCCAGGGGCGGACCGCCCCCCCTTGCTACGCCACTGAGTCAGTTAGATTTTAGGTGTGATACGTGTATTTATTGAGCACTACATACCAACACTAATAGAATTTGAAACAATTGAATCCCTTAAATGTACAGACATTTGGTGTTGAACAGAAGAGAGAAGGATGTAACCCTACAGTCAGTCTCTGAACTGCACAATATGCAGCTCTGGACTCAAATCCCGGTTTGCCTTCTTGAACGAATTGTTTGACCCATGGGCCATCGCTTTACTTCACTATGTATCATTGTCCTTAACAATTCAGCCTGACAGCACATTTAAGTAATTCAATTTGCTGTGCAAAAGCTTCACACATATATTGTATTGTATTATATTGTATTGCAGCATTTATTTAGCGCTTACTACCCATATGCAGAGTGCAAAGCGCTTGCCTACATGAGTAGCATGCTACACCATGTAGGGTGTGCGACTGGAAGGATGCTGCTTTTGTTTTGATCCTGTGTGGGAAGTGTTCGCATGTTGTGCATGGTAACCACTGAGGTGCGGTTATTGTGTTATGGGACGCAGCGCATAGCAGAGCATTGGATGATGAGGTGTAAGAGGAAGGCGTGCAGTTTTATGGTTTTCAGTATGCAGGTAGCTTTGAACAGCTCTGCAGGTCCGTTTATGGTATTTCATATGACATAGTGTATATCCGGTTCCCACACTAGGTTGTCCAATCTGAGATTTTGTGCATAGTTGAGGGCCAGAGCTGGCACAGTTTGAGAGAGAGAGAGAAGTGGAGGGATCTGTATATAAATGTATGCCAACGTTTTAGAACAGGAAAGGGGGCGATTTTTAAAACAAAATCGGTGGAATACATTTTCCCCATTGACCTCTGTTAAAGTAGAGACAGCTGAAATAAAACCATTTCTAGCTTCAAACGTCGGGAGTTTCCCGCCTGAATCGGGTCTATTGGCATGTATAAGTTATTACAAAATAATCTTGCTTCTCAATTAATAACAATGTAGGCTGTACGAAATATAGAACACAGCAGACTGAAACATTTCGGGTAACTTGAAGCAAAGTTATCAGGACATTGGGGTATTTTTGAATGTTTCATGTTTAAAAATATTACTTTCAATGCATGTCGCTCCCTTCAGTGATATAATGATAGGTACTTAATTCAGACACTGAGAAATGTTCACATTGTTTTTTCTTTCTACTGTCTTTTCATATGTTTTAATGACATTGTTAACCTGTTTTATATTTTCTGATTGCTTGGCTCGTGTTTTGGCTCTTAGTGTCAAGCCATACCCCTGGCTCGGTTCTCCCCAAAGGCTGTCCGTGCCCCCCTCCCCCAGAAATGTAGTGTCTCTACGCCCTTGAACACAATCCTCTGCTTTACTCACCATTGTGCCGCCCACGTCACTGTGTTGTCCTGATATATGTTTATCTGGCACCCACGTGCAGCAATTCATGCGTAATGACTCAGACTAACAAAGGTACCCGAGAGTTGCACATTCACACCCAGTTACTATTGTTACATTTCAGAGCGCATGCAGGGCGCCAGCAAGAGCTGCCTGTCAGGGACAGGAAGTCAGCGCCGGGGAGTCTCTGCAGTCAGATTTGAATTTTGTGGCCGGGTGAGTCAGCCCCGTCCGGCGTGAGAGCAGGGCTCACTCCTCCAAGTTCAGACAAACAGATCCAGCCTATTGTCCCAGACTCCATTTTCTAACTTCACCGCCCAGTTGTGTCTAGAAAACTGCAAAGACTGCTCGTGGTTGTTTCTGCGGGAATTTGCTGGCGTTCTCCAGATATTCTGGAAACTCGGGGAAGCAGAGCATTGCATGTCGTGCCGCACTGGACATGCTCTGTACACGAAGTGCTGTTACAGGCATTATGCAAAATAAATCGGTTGATGTAGCCTTGATGCCTTCATTAAAAATAATCCCATTGCATTCTGCGCTAAAGCTACAAATAGCAATGTACCATTATACTCACCCCTCAATCCTGATCTCTTGATCGATTGACAACTAGAGAGACAGACATACAAACCTTCTCCTCATATACATGTATATATTACATGTATGCATGTATGTCCTGGGTTCTGGCATGGCATCTTATCTTATCTTGACTAATAAAGCGCATAGCTACCCTAAGGCTTCCCAGCGCTGTGAGAGTCAAAGCGAGCACCCATGGAACTGGAAAATGTCTAAAATTACTGGGGGAATAGCCAAGTTTTAAGACGCTTTCTGAATCTGATCTCGTCCAACTCCATCCTCACTCTCAAAACTTTCCTATGGTAGATATTAACAATTGAGTTGGCAACAATCACAATATTTTCAGACGGGGCTCCTCCAAATGACACATTATACAGAAACACTCTTTTTATAGAAAGAAAGCACAAACTGACAGGTGGGAAGTGGTGAAAGCGAGAATGAGAGAAAGTGCTGCGGCGTTGACACCGATACTGAGAGTCAATGGTGGTTTTGCTCTGAGTCAGTCATTTTCTCTCACCACTGATGGTGTGTTGGCATTGAGTCATCCTTTATGTGTAACAAACGTCTCATCACTCACCTGTCCATGGTTTCGACTCCTGCCACGGTCCCCCCAGCGCTGTGATTCACCCTCTGAGACTGAATGTGGAGCACAGACAAAGTACCCCGCTACAGCCGCTGCCGGAATTAAAACTGCCCCGCTTGCTGCACCACCCCAAAACATCCACGCCCCCTCCATGGATGAAAGGGTTTGAGGAGGTCTTCCGAACATGCCTCTTTTGAAAAATGTATCTGATGTGTGTGGGGGTGTTTACATATTCAAAAAGATACTTCTGTAAACATGTGTACATGCTGATTGGCAGATGGTGTACTATCTTTAACCCTGTGACTTAAAATCTCCACCTCATTAACTTCCGTCTGTATGAGGCTCGCAGCTTCAGCACTCACCAAGTCAGACCTGGTTTACTTCTTTATATTTATTTAAGAAATGTATAATATATTACACATTATGTAACTAGTAGTACAAGCAAGAACTTGACAAATAAACTGAAATAGAAAGGGTGTGACAAGGGCGTTTGCTGATTAATTTAAGTCATCTAGTTGGTAATGTCCAAGTCTCTGCGGAAATGTTCCCAAAAAGTGGTTATGCCTAGGTAGATTGTTTTGCTTCAGAGACACTTGATATTTCAGAATATGTATTTTATCCACCAAGATTTTAATTTAGGGCGGGGTTTAGACAATTTTTGTGGAAATACAGAGTTAGACCTAACACGTAAAATGGGCAACAGGTCTAAAGTCATCATTTGAGATAGAGAGTCAGCCATTGCCCATGAGTAGTTACTGAGTTTCCTAAGGTGTCAAACGTATGTATCTGCTCTGTCCCATGCTTGCCATCTCAAACAATCCCGCTTGTGCCCATTGCATTTGACGATGTTCCCAGGAGTATTTCAAATATCATCCATAAGGTTATATTGCTGCATTCTGAATGTAGAAGCCATTATAATTGTGTAAGCACCTGCAAGTGAACGGCTTAAGTATGTCAGGTGTGATCTAGAGAGGTAGGCAATATGAACATTTGGCAGCCCAGATTACGGGCCTGATAATGAGTTTGGTGGTCCTGTAGCGAGCCGCCACGCCAGTGTCCCGCTCCAGGACCACCAAACTCGACCACCGGCCGCCTGCCAGATGCATGTTGCTTCCCCAGACCACAGCACCACCACCACCAGGGATCACGGATCCCTGGCGGTTGCAACGGTCCCAAAATACTCAAACCTCCAAACTCGTAATACGGCGGTCGGACCGCTGGTGTGGCGGTCCCCGGCTGCCACCACAACTCCACCACGGGTTCGGCAATGCGTATACAGGCCCTAAGCGATCATCTTCCATGTTGATGGACTGGTAGAGCCCAGAACGGTATGGACCATATGGGTATCTCTGTAGTGACTGCTCTATGCTAAGGAAATCACAGCTTTAAAGGTACTTACAAAAGTTTTGTATAAGATATACCAAATCTAGAGGTTTGTATATAATTGGGCAGGTCACATACAGTAGATCAAACTGCACACTGACTGGTTGTGATGAAGTCTGGGCAAAATAAAATTATGATGGTGTTATTCACGGACATTAGTCTTGTTAAGCACAATTAGCAAAATGTCCTCACTATGCCACAACACCTAATTACACTGCAAATCATGGTACAGTTATAGTGAGGCAGCGTAAGAACAACGTGAATAACCAGTAAGCAAGTAGCTATTGTTTGCGCAAATTGTGTTTCTCATTCTATTTTTAGCGTGAAATGCATCCTCACATGAGAAATTTATAAAAAGCCGCATTTCACATTAAACTATAGTGCTGACAGATTTGCATGTTTTCTAATTGCGCCTAATTTCACATAATTTTATGTAATTATTCGAAAGCAAATTAAGTGAACCCCTAGTTGCGTCCTCTCTGCATTTTTCGATGTAACTAATGAACTTTTCAGACACATCCCAAAATGACCATTCACAGGAAGTAGCAAAACCTCCTGCTTCATGAATATTAATGAGGCAGGATGCAGTTTACCACCACCTCCACATGGCTTTAAATACAATTATGGAGGTCTCCAAGGGAGAGAAAACCACCATTCCTGCATTTGCATTTGTGATAAGAAAGCATTTTTAGGTCTGGCTTGACAGCGCAGTTGATGCAAGACCTATGACTACCAATTTCTTTAATATATACACAGACTGTGCTTTGGTTATTCCCAAAGAGGTATTTCTCTCACCTCATTCTGTTGGATGTCTTACATACCCTTTGACCTTCTAGGAAGTGCTTCCATTGAAAAACATGAGGATCTATTTTACATCTGAAAGGTAAACTCAATCATCACACTCCATCACATTGATTTCTTTATCTTCAATATTCTTTCCATACAGAAAAAAAATGTTTTGCTACTTTTTACCAGGATTGGTTAAGCAAAGAGATCTGGCTTTCATGTGCTCATGCAAACTGCATTTAGCATCCCTGCATTCAAATGCATTAGGACATGAATTCACACCTATTGACTTTGCCAATGATTGTTTTGAAAGCAGTTCTTGTCCCTTATACAGACAGAGGCTGCTTTGAAGAAAACCTGTTAAGGAATAACAGGAACCCAACAGTGATGATTCTCAAATGGCAAGGTGTCTGTGGTAGGAAGCAGATACTGCTCGAAAAAGGATGTCTATATCTGATCAATGACTTGTGACAGATATTGCAGTTTCAAAGCATTGATGCCATTGTGAACTCCCAAATTGGATGGGGACGCCCTTTTCACACCCCTTCGCGCACACCCCTATTAGTAATTCATAATGGATTACAAAACCCCTTTTAAGTTTGGAATCAATTTTCTGACTCTTAAAGGCGTTTTTTTTTAAATGTATTTATTTATTTAGGAATTTATAAAGCGCACAGCTACCCCCAACGGGGGTGTCGCGACGCTGAGGCAGACGACAGATGACGGGCGCGGAGAGGAGAACTAGAGGTTGGTGAACAACCAGGTTTTCAAGGCACGTCGAAAAATGGGTTCTGACTGATGAGCGGATGGAGAGTGGCAGGGCATTCCAGAGTTTAGAGGTTATGACCGCAAAGGCTCTGCCACCAGTTCTTGTCTTGCGAAAACGGGGGATAGCGAGGAGACGATGGTGGTTTGATCTAAGGGTCCGGTCGTGATGATAGTGCTTGAGTCTAGCTCTCAGGTACGCTGGACCATGACCCCGGAATGCTCTGAATGCCAGTGTAAGAGCCTTGAATTCAATGCGTGTAATCACCGGTAACCAGTGTAAATTCCACAAATGGGGGGTAATCGAGTGGCGGAAAGGAATTTTACAAATCACTCTGGCCGCACCGTTTTGTAATATCTGCAGACGCCGAGTCAAATAGGCGGGAGCCCCCAAAAGAGCAAAACACTTTTTTTGTGGTTGGAAGCCCTGTGACTTTGTGATTTGCAGGCTTTGCAGCTGCAAAAGTGATTTTTACACGAGGTGTTTAGATACCAGCTGTGAGGAGGTTTTGAGTTTTGTACGTCTAAATGGCTTGGACAGGCTGGGCAATTCATATAGCACTATTGCCATAATGACGAACAGTGGCCGTAGGAGTCCCATGTAGCCAAGGTGACTAGCATTGTAAAGTATCTTTCCATAAAATTATGGACACCACTAGGCTTAGTCACATTGTCAAATCTTGGAGAATGTTGGGTCTTGTCAGGTCTTTTGAGGTCTTTTCCCACCTGCTGCCAGTTGACATCTGTAATAATGTTGTTCACTGTTGTCCCTCAATGCAAAGTAAACTGAACTTTCCATTCTTTTTCTCTATTGTACCTACGTTTTTCTCACTGTAAAGCTCTCTGACACCCTCTGGTCTAGTGCGCTCTGTAAAACACTGCAACAATAATGAATAAATAAATTGGAAGCCAATAAAAAATATCAAAACCGATATTCGATGCAAGTGCTTGGAATCAGATACAGATGTCTCTAGCTCATGGCCGCCCAATGATATAGCTGAAATTGTTTTAGGGCCTCTCCATCTCCAAGCAGAGGTTTTGAAGAAAGTGATCAGCGGCGTCTAACGCACTGCGTGACTTTTACAGCAAGAATCACTAGATTCTTCTTGTGGTGGTGTAGGTGCAGGGACACTGCAAGCCTGAGTAGGGTAAGAGATGCTTTGATACGAACCTCACAGATAGAAATGAGTGCAAAGCCGGTGACATCACCCAGGGAAGGGCACCCCTAACACTCTGAGGCTCTTGGTCCATTTATGTTGCATATTAATGGGATAGTCTAACACCAAGGTTCTGTTGGACCATTACTGGCCTGTAGGACTACCATGGGGCTCTTGGGCCACTACTGGCCCACAGATAAGGTCACCTCTAAAACCAAACCACTTTTGGGCTATGACTGTCCCAGAGGGTAGGGCACCCCGTACATAATTGGGTTGTGGAGCCATTACTGGCCAGAATGAAGGGCGTTCAGTTGCCTGGGTATTCTCCATCCGAAATATCATGGGGCTATTGGGCCCTAGCTGGTCTGGAGGAAACAGTGCCTCACACTTCTTGGCTGCCATGGTTTTGAGGCAAATTCAGTTGTCTGCTGACTGTGGACTCAGTGCATAGACTTACTTTGCTCCTTCTCCCTTCTGCAGTCACTGTTCTGTACCATCTTTATCACCTAAGTGAAGTAAATGTTACCATCCGTATCTGTACTGGGTATTCTACAAGTCAATTGAAAAGGTATTTATATGAGATGTCACTGTCCTGTGTTCCATATGAAACTTTATTACTCCAAGTGCCAGTAAGGATTATCAGGTGGGTTTGTAGCATGGGATAAGGGTGTGTGGGATGATCCAGTACATCCCCCTAAATTTACAGAAACCTTGCTGAGTTCTTTTCTCAAATAAATCTCCATAGACATTCAGTTCTCATTCGCACACCTAAACTGTACCCACTTTACTCATTCACTCACTTTTAACTATACTCACTTCACTCACTTATTCACTGATTGCACTCACTCACAGCAGTCATTCACTCAATTCCGTTTTTCTCTCTATTCACTCCAGTTACTTACTCACTCATGTACTCTTTAACTGACTCTCTCACTCACTCACTCATTCACTCACTCACTCACCAATCATAGGCCCTTGTGCTGTGGTTCCATTTCACTGCACTCTGTTGGCAGTAAAGAGCTGTGCAAGGTTTTGAAGGGATGGTGTGTAGGGCTGGCCTATGTAATTAACTCCCATAAGAGGTTGACGTCTGCCCGTGGGAGTTCCTGGCTTACACAGCCCTGTAGTCCTCATGACCTTAAAAGAGTTGAGGCGAAGAATTTAGCAACAAATAGGTCTTCTGTCCTTCTTGAAGCATTTGCTTTGTGTTCAAATGTGAAATGTGAGGAAATGTTGTCTGACAGACTGGGGAGTGAAAAAGTTACATTACAATAAGCTTTTATTAAACATTAAAGCTTTTATAATGCACATGTAAATAAAGTTTACTTTATTTAGTAAAGTAAGTTTACTATTTGTTTGCTAATTACAAACTCCGAGTTAATAGTAAGTTTACGACTGCGAGACTCCGCAGTTGGAGCAGAGAACTCCACACGTAAAAAGATAGGACAGGCCTACTTATGTGTGGAGTTCTCCACCCCGACTGTGGAATCTCTGCAGTTGCAAACCTACTATTCACTCTGAGTGTGCGAATAGCAAAAAAATATTAAACTTACACAAAAGTGTAAGTTTACCTTTGTGAATCAGGCACAGATACTTGCTTTAGAAACTAAAACACAATTATTTTAACATACACATCAGAAGAGGATGGATATTCAAGAGGAGCCAAAGTTGATGGCTTCAAAGATTTTAGTAGGGTCACACCAAACCAACAAACATTACCCTTGTAGGAGGAGTTGCCTACAAGTTTAAACTGCTCTTCTTTGTTTCTCAGTTTTAAATATGTCCCCTTTCAATTTAACAGTGATGCAATTGCAAACACAAAGACACCAAAATCATGGCATTTTGTGACACGACAGTGAACTTGAATGTACCGTTGGTTTTCCATGTCACGTATCAAGCATCGTATTCACTGGTGCTTATTTAGAGAGCTGTAGAAATTGTAAATACGTGTGAAAACCTAATTTCTGCACATATTAGCATTTGTGTGCATTGTGGCAGCTGTAGAATCGTGTGTGTGATGTTGTTTAACCTCATTGATGTCAAGTCAAGGTAAAACCACACAATGACATGCAAAGTGCACGCCTCAAGACACTGGACAAATGCATCTGTAAAAACTTTCCAAATCATGAGATATTTGTGTTATCGTGTGTGATGCTTTGTCTTCCCACTGAAAGCACAACACTAAATTAGGGAGTAGAGCTCAATTTAAACTTTTTTACACTCATGGCTTTGTTCACTATTTAGCACTGTTTTCTAAGTGAGCTTTCTGAGTTAGAAATTTGTGTTTTAACTTTTTAACTTTGTAATAGTGGAAGTTCTGCATTGTTTCAGTGATGCTGATTTTTAACTGAAGGTGCTTGCATCTTCCTCAGTTTGAGATATTTTGCACAAGGTACATTAATCACAGCTTAAGTGGGAGGTAGTGTGACTGGTAGTTTGGTAGTCTGTTCTTAGCTCACCTTCCAACAGCAGGGGGCAGGAGCAGCCTGGTATCACAACATCTTAGGATGCAGTGGGGGCATTTTGACACTAGTTCTCCTTAGCATGGCCTTTGCATTGTAAGGCTCGTCCCATTGTCAGCCTTGCCTGTGTGTGACGGTGCTAGAGGAAGGAATGCCCCGGTTACTTACGGTAATCTTCATTACTCCGAGTGTAGTCTTCCTCGCCACATGAGTTCCCATCCCTCCCTTCCCTGTTTGGCTATCCGCTTCATGTTGTTGGGTGCTGAGGCTTGGTACTTGAACAGGAAGTGGGGGGGGGGGGTCGTGCCTCCTCTTGTACTAGGTCAGGGGTGAAGAAGGTCGGCCATGTTAGGAAGGGATGGGAGGACTAGAGCGCTAATTTGCTTGGAGGGTTCTGTTGGGGAGCTGCAGCTCACTACGTTAGTCATGTGGCGAGGAAGACTTACGAGGAGGTAATGAGGCATATTTCCGTGTTGCGAGGACACACTGCTTTCATTCAACAAATCAATGCATTCTGTGAGTGTTCCTCATTTGCTTTTGATCGGATCAGTTGGAACAATACACTTGACAACAACGATCTGTAAAAAAGAAAAGACAAAACAAAGTGAGTGAATGAGTTGCATATGCTAAAAAGTTGCTTGGCTTGAAGCGGACTTTTGTGTGCCTAGTTGTGGCTGAAGAGTCCAAGAACCACACTTTTAAGGTACGGTATTGAGGGGTATAATTTTTTGAGAAGGCCTTCATGTGTTAAAGGCTGTAAACAGGTTGAGAAGTATCAGTAGGCAAGGATCAGCCTTGTCAGTGACGCGAAGAGCATCATCTAACATGGAGTCTGGGTCACACCCAGTACGCAAACAGGCAAAGCCCACCAACATTCAGAGAGTGAGCATCTTACTTGCTTTAAATGTGCACATGAATTGATCACCAATAGAGTTATGAATAGAATCAATTTACGTGGAGGACAAAAACCTGAACTCTGTTTAAAACAGACTAAGATAATGTATGAAAAGCAAATAAGTTCTTACTTTTCCATAATCAACATAGAGCTTGCAGTCCAGTTGTGATTGCCTTAGATGCACAAAGATACTTTTGTTTTGTATGTAGTACCTGATGTTTCACAGTGGCAGCTAGAACTATGAAGATATGGTGGGTCATGACAGCGCCAAACTCACCATACATACTGCTACCCTGGGCGCGGCACTTCTCTCCTCGATCAGCCTCCTCGAGCGGGAAAGGGAAGGACTTCCTTCCTGCTCAGTGGAATGCCAACAACCAATCCTGGAGCTGCTCTCAGCGTGACAGCAGCTCGAGGATTGGTGGGAGCAGGCTAACCCAGTGCTTATTTTGAGGATGGGGACCTTTGCCAGCAATCCCCCAGCTGTTTCAGAGCCAAGGGATTGCTGGGTCTACAGTGCGCATGTCAGGCTGGCCGTAGCAATAGAGCTGGCCAACCCGACATGCGCACTGCATGGGAAGCTGTAGTTCTGCAATTGCAGGATTCAGCCCCACCCCCTGCACTCACACTGTGGCTTATAAGTAAAATTGCATTGACATGCCATTTTACATATTTGTGTGTGCCTGCTGTGCTTGCAGCAGGCGGGGCGACGCTCCTCCGCTCCTGAGGAGGAGCAGCCCCTGATGTTTTGCATTCCTTCTTTATTCATTTATTTTGCAGTTTCATATAGCGCTCCTCTATCTACGATAGGCGTAAGTGCACTCTACATAGTCAACGATGGATGGGGATCTGTAGTATGGTGGTGACACGAATCTATTTACAATAACGTGAAACAAAGAACAGAAAGTTATAACTGACATTAAAATTGGGCATTCAACGGAGAGCGGGAACAGCCAGGCGGAGCATGTGTTGTATTAGAACAGCGATACTCACAAATATTTACCAAAACATAAATATCGAGTGGCCCCTTGGTAGACCATTCAGCCACTCCTGCCTTTTTAGCCAGCAGCACTTTGAGTGCTTGAATGTATCCTATTCTGACAAGTTAAAAGCAGACCTGCAAATCCCAGAATGGATGATTCTATTGGTTAAAAAGAAAAGTTGTTTATTACCCGTGATATTGGGCCATGGCCAGCTGTGCTTCACACATGTGAAAATAATGAGAAAGTCCCAAAAACAATCAGCAAAATAATAATAAAACTCTGGATCGCATGCACCAGAGTGGTGCCTCAGAAATCCATGTGTTCCTGCGCACTGTTTCTTTGCATATAATTCCACGATGAAACTGGTAGCACTCTGACATGGCAGTGGCTGCTTTCACTACTTCAGGCTTAAAATGGCAGTGCAAGTGCTCGCAAGGAGGGCCTCATAAAAGGGCCTGGTGGACAAGGAGAATCAGAAGGTTAGGGGAAACAGATGGGATCAAAGGCTCTTAATTGAGGTGACATCAAAGGGCCAGCACCCTCGCCTTTTTTTGCTTTGTTGCAGTTTCTGAGTGCTTTACATGAGCACCAGTTACATTACACAAGGAAATATAAATTTTTGTTTATTTAGGCACGAGGAGATACAGGGGCATATTATCAAGGGCCTTATCTCCGCTTTTTTGGCTTTAAGAGCCAAAAAAGCGGAGATTATGTTTTCGCCCTATTAACAAGAGGGTGATAACATGCATTAGCGCATGTTAGCACCCTTTACCCGACGCTCCCTCTGCATCTCTAATGAGATGCAAAGTGGGCGTCACTGGGTAGAATAACCTTGTAAATATCGCTGAGGTGCACATCGCGATATTTACAAGGAGGTCCAGGCATTTTGCAGACGTAGCTTTTGGCGAAAACCGTGGTTTTCGCTAAAAACTAACGTCTGCAAAAATGCTGACTTACCTATACTTTATATTGGAGGTGGATTAATCTGATACGACCACAGGGTCGTATCAGCAAGGTTATCGCCGTTTTCCATGGAACATCGCTGGAAAACCAGCGATGTTCCATGGAAAACAAACTATCGCAAGAATAATTATCGCCATTGCGCTATGCGTTGTTAATACAGCGCTAGCATGGCAATAATTATCAGCGATAGCCGGCGATAACAATTGTCACGCTGAGAACGGCCGGCGATACTTATCGCTGGCCGTTGATAATATGCCCCTAAGTGGTTTGACCGAAATCACAAAAAGCTCTACAGATTGTTTCAGCGCCTCTGAGCCAGCAACCTCGGCATGATCCTCGACAGCAAACTCTACATGAAACGACAAGTCAACGCCATCTCCTCAGCCTGCTTCCATACTCTCTGCATGCTTTGCAGAATTTTCAAATGACTACCCACGAGCACCAGGAAAATGGTGACGCAGGCCCTTATCACCCGCCGCCTGGACAACAGCAACAGACTCTATGCAGGCACCACCAGCGAACTCTTGAGTAGACTCCAGAACTCAGCAGCCAGACTGATCCTCAACCTGCCCAAAAGGACCCACATCACCCAGCACCTGAGAGACCTCCACTTGCTTCTCATCCAGAAGAGATGCCACTTCAAGCTTCTGACCCACGCCTACAAAGCGTTGGCTGATAGATCATTCCAGGTTTTTGAGAACAATTCTATCTCGGAAAGTATGCCTCTGCGATGTGGGGTGCCTCAGGGCTCCTCCCTGAGCCCCATACTTTTTTATGTTTATCTACGCCCATTGGCCGAGGTGGTCAAGCCCTTTGGGGTTAGGATCATCTCGTATGCTGATGACACTCAGCTGATTGTGTCCCTTAATCTTCTGGACAATTCTAAGATTAATTTGGCCAATTGCTTGGAAAGGATCTCCGCGTGGATGGATGGCTCTTTCCTAAAACTGAATGCAGCCAAAACGGAGTTGATGTTTTTGGTCAAGACCACCAATCTTGATACCAGCGTACTTTGGCCTAAATGCTTAGGTGTGATGCCCACCCCCAAAGAGCAAATAAAAAGTCTCGGGGTGTGGTTGGATCACAACCTGAACTTTAGGGAACAGGCGCGCAGGGTGGCAGGCACCTGTTATGGTCTCTTAAAAATGATTAGGAAAGTTCTTCCCTTTTTACCTTTTATTGCAAGGAAATTATTGGTGCAAGCCTTGATTCTTTCGAGGATTGACTATGCCAATGTGCTCTATCTTGGAGCCCCTTGCTCTACCATTAAAAAACTCCAAACGGTTCAAAACTGTGCGGCCCGACTTCTTATGCAGGCTCATAATCGGGAATCTGCCAAGCCACACATTATTGCTTTGCACTGGCTACCAGTGGCCGAAAGGATTCAGTTCAAGGCTTTGTGCATCGCCCATAAGTCACTGTCAGCTAGGGCACCACCAATTCTGCAATTTATCATTTCCCCATACCTCCCGCTACGAGCATTGCGCTCCGGGAAAAAAACTCCTAGCAGCTGTCCCTAGAATAAACCGAGCTCGGAGTGGTGGACGTCTGTTTTCCTTCATTGCGGCAAAATGTTGGAATCAGTTACCAGACCATATCCGGCTGGAGGTCAATCATCTTTCTTTTCGCAAACTTCTGAAGACTCTGCTGTTTCCTTGATCCCCCCTGTTACTCTTTAGTTGTCGGCTTTGTCTCTAGCGCTGGGAGGCCTTTGGTAGCCATGTGCTTTATAAGTGTATACTCACTAACTCACTCACTCACAACCAAGGACCGGCATACATGAACCACCGCCTGAACTTACACCAAATACAGAGAAACCTCCACTACAGCTTTTGAATTTTTAATGGTTATTACTATGTTATGTTTTTTATTATTTGGATCACTGGTCACAGCTACCTTTATACATTTTCCATTGTAATATGGACATTGTGTATAGTCTCCTAAACTCAGATCAAGTCACAGCGGAGAACAAAGTAATGAAGTAATGATCTTGTCCATGGAAGACATTGTGTGTGTGTGTGTGGGGGGGGGGTGTATGTGTGTGTGCATGCGTGTGTGTGCGTTCATACACACAGTCCGAAGTCCCCCATTAGACACAGCAGTTTGCGGGTCTCTGTACTCTGATAACAGCACTTATGCTGGCCTTGAGTGTGGTGCTTCAGCATAGCTATATGTGCCTTTCCTAAATTCAGCTAGCGTTGGTTTCTGCTGACTGACGGCTGCCAAGGTCACACGTTTTCAAAAGTCAACATCTGATTTTTGTTGTTCAAAAAAGCAGTATCGCATTTTTCCGGTAAAGGTGATACATACGGTAAATTAGATCGTGTGCCCAAGAAGTGTTTTTAAAAAGCCCGGGCTAGTAAACAGGAAACATGTCACAGGAAGCGTGCTGTGTGGTGGTCTGATTTGTTTCCACCAGGCCTTGCCTGGAAGAGCTGCTCAAATCTGCCGCCCACGGCTCTGCTTAGCTGCTCTCTTGAGGCAGCTTGGGGGGCCGGCGAGGGAGGGGGTGCGGGGGTGAGAGCACCTGCTTCCTTTAGGGTCCAGGATAAGCAAAAAATAACCCTGACTGTGCAACTTTCTCTGCTGCTTACAGTGAGGCCACAGCGGAGAAAACAAGTCCTAATATACATTGGCAGTGTTCAAAATGATACCTTGTGTGGTCAAAGGGTGCCTTCATACTGCTGCCACGTCACACGGTGTCATCAGTGTTCAGGCACCCAGTGAATAGTAAGGTGGGCTGGAGACCCTTACACGGAGTTTGTTTCCAGCATGACTTTGAAGACCCCGCATTCCCACAATCCATGTTTTGGTTTCAGTACTACCAGGAGGCATGGAGGCAGCCTCCAAAATATTTGTCTTGTTGGGAAGTGTCACTCAGCATGTGAACGCTCTACCAATGGCAGCGCTGCAGGGGCACCAAAGCTCCGCCCCTTCTGAAGGACCCTGCCCCTGCAAAGATCCCCCTCCTCCTTACATTTAGTATTATCAAGCAGATTTGTCCCAGTACTGTTGTTCACTGTGTACCCCGTTCAAAAGTTGGAGAAACTCCAATGACACTTTTCTAAAAAATATATAAAATAGATATTACAGAAAAGCCAATATTATCCAGAAAAAAACAGTTTATTTGTAGTTGTTTGGTTACCCATTTTATAAGTAATCTGATTGGTGGTGAAATCATTCAGAAACTGCTACAGGAGAAGGACCCTGTTGCATTGTAGAGCACAAAAGGTAAAGGGAGGAAATATAACCAGTGACCCGTTTTAAAAAAAGGAAAAAAAAAACCAGCTAGGTAATTGCATAGTTATTTCAAGTGTAATTCACTGGACATTAAATTTGCTATTTTAAATTATGTAATTTGAAACCGGTGAGTACGCAATGTTGCGACTCTTTTAGGCAAATTCAAGGTCTTCCTCAGGACAAACCAAAGGTCAATGGCAGATTGCCAGCATTCAAAAGAGGCAAGAAGGGAGCTTAAAGCATCAGCACTTGAAGAGGAGATCAAACAGTAACAACTCAGAAGGTCAGGCTTCCCCTTCATTTGTAGATATTTTGTCAAAAGTGCTAACCAGATCAATTGGCAATTAGTGGCCTTCAAAGTGGTGGATGCAGCAGCAGCCAATGCCAACTTGGTACCAACTGCACATTTATCATTTCCTTCTACAGACAAATCCCAGTAGAGGCATCCGGAGGTGTCAAGTGATGGTGCGTCTGTGCACGTCTGTTGGGATGAACTAGAGACCCTGGCATGGAGTGGCCTTGGCGCTCCGGTAAGAACAAGGGGAATGTTTTATCCCTCCCCTTCTTCCTTACCTGCTTTTTTGGTGTTAAAATACCGGCATGTTTTGGGTGAAGAGGGCCCCTGAAGCTCTTAGGCCCCGCTACATCTGCAGCTGCCTCACCATTATTAGGCATGCCTCTGCCAACATGCCTTCAGGAATGTCACCCTCAAACAAGAAATCAAGGACCAGCTTCAAAGCTGGGCAAATAAGGGAAGACATAAATATGGGTGCCATTGCAGCAGCTATTCCACTAGAGGGAGTCCTTACATCGTCAACCTACCCCTCTATAACTATTAATATCTTTGGCCTCCCAGAGCCTTCACCCTGGCACAATTCCAGGGTACTTGGTTAAAGCACAAGAAATTCTCTTGTAGGGCTCAAAGCCTGCAGCCTTCCAGAGAACAGTTGTATAAGAGTTTTGTATCTGCTTTGCATCAGGACAGATTGCAAGGGAAGGGGCCGCTCTCCAGCGGAAAGAGATGGTGTACCACTCATTCTCTCAAAAGCAAAGTCCGTGGTAGATATCATACATGCACACTTGCACTGTGGTGCAAAGATATGTGCATGGAGCAAGGCTGTCTACGGTGCGCCAATGGGGGGAGAGAGCACTGCCATATCTTAGTAGATATAGGCAGTGATTAATTGATAAAAGAAGTGGTCCTGGGCCCAGAGTTTTGCTCACTCGTGGCGGTTGCTATTGAATGTCGGGAGTACTGATACCATGGCTATGTAGTTTTATTCTCACCTCATGCCTCTTTCATCCATCACTTCCTACAACTTTTACTTCTCTCTCAGGCTCCTTTTTATCCCTGATTGCTATCTTTGTCATTGTTTCCATCCTTCTCTTTCTTCTTCTTTCCCCTTTTTGCATTTTTTTCTCTCTTGCACTTTGTCAAAGTTTGATGAGGAACAGTAGCGGCCAGCAACATAAAAATATGGTGGTCGCGATGCCCAAAAAACTCACCATATGTATGTTGCTGGCCACAGTCTCTGGTCGCTGTCTCTTGTCCCGGCGCTATCCTTGGACTCAGGCCGAAAGGGAGGGACTTCCTCCTTTGTGCCACGTGAATCCAACCAATCCTGGAGCTGCAACGCAGCTCCAGGATTGGCTGGAGCAGGCTAAACCAGCGCTCATTTTGAGGCTGGGGGCCTGCGGCTGTAATCCCTCGGCTGGTTTTTCAGCCCTGGGATTGCAGGCTTTGAAGTACGCATGACAGATTGGTCGGCTGTAGACAGCCGGCCAATCTTTCATGCGCACTGGCAGAGGGCTGACATAAGTGCAGTTGCACTAATCAGCCGCGTCCTCTGCCCTTGAGCTGAAGCAGCGCGAGCCTGTCACACATAATAAAATGGTATTTATTACCATTTTTAGGTCGAGCCTAGGCAGCGCGCATGCGCTGTCGGCAAGACCTGTAGTATTGAGTAAACGAGGTAGCTCCCACCTGCTGCTCACCATTTGTTAAGTGCAGTGTCGGTCTTCTTTGCTGCCCCGTAATTGGTTTAGGCAGCGAACGTCACTTCCGTTTTTTTCTCAGTGAAGCACCGACCAACTACAGTTTTGTTACGCTTACACAGCGTAACTGTTATTTGGGGAACTCTTTTTTTGCTCCATGCTTGTGTCAGTGCTCACTGCTCCATGCATGACTGCGTCGTCCCCCCACCACCGGCCCCTCGCTCCTTGTTTGTCTATGGTGTTTACTTAGCTTTCCTAGAACTCAGCTCCTCATCCACGTCCCGCCCCCGGGGGCTGCGCTTATTGTTGCAGCAAGAGCCCGCTTTCACTTTTAAAACACGGGCGCGCACATTTAACAATGGCGCAGTAATTTATGTGGCAAGAAAAGGCAAATTAAGCTGCTTACTGCTGCACATTTTATGATACTATTCCTCTATTATTTTGGGATTTTCAAATGTAACATTCTCTCATATCCCGTCATCCTGGGCGCCGCGCTTTCACTTTCACAATGTCAGCATGTCACAGTTTAACATTAGCGGCCGCGCGCCTCGTTCATTAGCTCTGGCAAGTTCTCCATTTATTTTTATTTCTCCAGCCTTACTTCCCTTCTCCTCTGCCTTTCAAACAGTTCATTTTTCTATATTTTCATCTCTTAACCTTTTTCTATTCTTTTCTCACCCTCACGCAATTTTTGGTTAAATAAGACCTCCTTGTTTCTTTCTCCCTCCCTTATTTATCTCTCCCCACCTCCCCGTGTGCTCCATTTTTCGTAACTTTTAAGCTTTCCCCGCTTCCACCCTTCTCCTGTTTACACCTGCTCTTCCTCAGCTCACTCGGCTATTCCCAATCTCCTGCTGCTGCCAGGCCTCCGCGCTCCTTCATCTCCTGCCCTGGGCTTTCAGTCCCCAAATAGATCATTTCTCGAGACGTAACTCCCCCATTAAACAGACTTCAACAGAACCGAATGGATATTACCCGTCAGGAAAAGAAATAGCAGCTTGTCCAATGCCTGCCAAACCACTGCAGAGAAATCTGTCACACATACAGCATTGAGAGTCTTTTTATTTTCTGAAATTGGCCGCCTGCGTTTTCTTTTATGCCCACCTTTCGGTTAAAGCTTACCAGACAGCAGCTAAAGAAATCTTGGGGACATTCAGAAAGCTGACCTAGGAATGCATTCCGTCCTTCCTAACCATTGGCTTTGTGGTTTGTAACTTACATTTTCTGGCTTTCTGTTTCCTGGCTTTACAAGCATTTGCAATGCAATAGGTCTCACATTTGTGAAAGTTTGAGCTATAGGCATTATAAATGAGCATGCCTTTTATTTAAATGTTTTGAAAACCTGCAAGTGGTGCGCAAACACGCACTTTGTACTTAGGAGAAGCAAGGCTGGCAATAAAAGAGGCACAGTTACTGCCAGCCTTGCTTCTTGTAAGCAACAACTATAAGTACAAAGTGCATGTTTATGCACCACTGGTAGGTTTTCAAAGCACATAAATAAAAGGCATTGTCATTTACAATGCCAATCGCTCGCAAATGCGAGACCTATTGCATTGCAAATGCTTGTTTGAATGTGTGTGCCTGCTGCGCTGGCAGCAGGTGGGGCGACGCTGCACCGCCATAATGGAGGAGCCTCCGCTGATGAGAAAAAGGAAGTGCAAGTCCCTAAAATGAGTGCTAGGGGGACCCTCGTGCAACCATCAGATAAAATTTAGCACTGGATATGGCGTTGTTCTGCTCTCTCACTTTGAGGTAAAGTAGCACAGTAACTTTGGTTGCTGCTCTGCATTGCGTCAAATGGTAGAAAATCTGCCCGCACATTTTGTACTGGAAGGGCACCCTTCAGTAACAGTAAGAAGAAGCATACAAACCTGCACTTTTATGCAAGGTGTGTGCCTGACACAAGGCAGCTTAAAGAGTGTCAGTGCGGGAAGAGAGAGCATCAGCACCATTACTTAGTAGATATGAAGCAATCCTGCTCTCTACCTTTCATGCAACACAGCACAGCACAGCAACTTTGGTTGCTGCACTGCGTTGCATGACTTCTTGGTAAAGTTGTCCCAGAGTGGCCTTTTTCTTCTCCATCTGAAAGCACTTCCGGGTCTTGTCAGGGTTATGTGGCAATAAAAATGTTCAGTGGAGTTAGGTAGGGAGCCATATACAGACCTCCAGGACCCCCAGAGGCCCATTCTGCTTATGATGAATGCAGACTGCTCCACACACATGCTCCATACTGGTGCAACAAGTGCCCTCGAGGACAGCAGGTGAAACTGATCTGTCTCGCTGCCACATACTCTGAGAGATAAAGATCTCATCCCCAGGCTTGCAGACACTACTGTGTAGATAAATAGACTTGACCCCTCTGGTTGCCCCACTGAATTTTGTAGACATGAATTATTGACATACAGATAACTTTTTTTTTAAACTGTTGTGTGTGCAAACCTCACCCATTCGCTTGCACACTGGTCCGCACATCATAGAAGCACATGAAAATAATACAACTCAAAAATCACACACAGGCACCTCACATGTCACAGCACACATCTCTCAAACACAGTTGACAACCAACAGACACAGCAGAGACAACTCAGATAGAGCAAAAATATTACAGACATGCAAATTGCTTATGAAAGACGCAATGAGTGCAGTGCTGTGTGAGTGCAGCAGAGTGCTTTCTGTGGCATCCAAGTTCAGTGCATACTGTGTGGGCACAACAGAGTGCAGTCTGTACATTTTGGCATTACCGGGTGTGGTCTTTGAGTGCTTGACATGCGTTGCAGGGCTTTCCTGATAATACATATGTTACATCCAAACCAAGTCTAATTGTATGGCAAGCATGAGGGTGACTAATTTTTTAGAGTATGTATGCATAAGACTTAGGGCCTATAAAATAATATTCTGAGTGATGATTCTAATTAACAGAATGTGTACGGAATTGCCATATTATTTTAGTAACAGGTTGACATTAGTAACACTAACAATACATAGCAGAAACCCATATGGTGAAACCATCCATTCTGCTGTCCACAGAGTGATTAGCACTGCAGTGCCATCTAGCCTTGTATGAAACAAATTTAGAAGGAAGCAACATTGGTTACAGTTGCTTGTCTGAGAGGAACATTGTTTATGGTTTGCAGTGCAGAAAGGATTTGCTTGGGTAGAAATACTTTCTTATTAGTTACGCCAACCTCAACCACTGTAGCACATTTTAAATCCTGAGTTTGTGCTTCCCCGGATCAAACACTCTTAAAATACACTGCCTACTATAATGGATGACATGTGACTCCTACACCTTGTAATGCGCATTGTTTTTTCTAACATTTCCTATAGACTGATTTACACACCTATGTGTGTTTGATGTAAAGTGCTCTGACACCCCACACTTAAATGGGTAGCACTATAATACAAATGAAATACATGTGAGAGAGGGGCTATGGAGAGGTGAGGGGCACTGGTGGAGAGTGGTAGAGAGGGGATTTGTGAAGAAAGAGATAATTGGGGAGGGGGGGGGCAAAAAAGATTGTTGCACGGGGCGCCACCAGCACTAAAGCCAGGTCTGCTGAAATATCCCAGCCAAGTCCTTACAAAAAAAGACCGTTCCAGCCCACAACAAATATTAAGAGCAACTGCACCAAACATTTTGCCTCCCTCACACAAGAAACACAGGCAGCTAAGTAAAAGATGCCCAGAGGTGACCTGAAGACACAATTCCAGAAGCAACCTTGCACCTGATGCTTGCAGACAGCCTGTGAAAGCAGTTCCATAGATGGGTGGGTTAGGCAGACATGCCTGCAAGCAACATGTGAACACCTTTCTCTGGTGGTCTTGGTTGGCAGGCCTAAGAGCAGGGTGAAAACCTGGCCCACATGCAGCATAGGAGCACAGAAACCAAACATACCACTAGGCAAGCTCACATGTAAATCAAACGCCAAGTTACCATGGGACTACTATCAGCGCTTCATTTGTAGTAAAAATAAGTGCCAGGGCCCTCGTCAGGATGCCACAGCAGCTTGCAATTTCCATTGTCCCTGCCAGCACTGTCAATGATAGTACCAACACAACTACTAATGATTACACTTCTACAAGTGGGGCAATTCAGACTATTTCAGGCCCCCAAAAGCTATAAGAATGTCTTGGGAGACACGTACTAGTCATTTTTCATTTATATTCCCTTAATAAACAACTCTTGTTGTCCTCATCTCTAAATTAGACAGACAGCACCCCTATGTGGCAGACTGTCATAAGTGCCAGTGTTGACAATTAAGTGCCAGTATCGAGCACTGGAAACCACCAGCTCAAATTAAGCACAGACTATTAAAGAGAGGAATGGATGTGTGCAGGTGCACACTGCACACACTGGGTGTGAATGTACATCTAATGCAATGAAATAAAAGAGAGGAATGGATGTGAGCAGGTGCACACTGGGTGTGAATTCATGTCTAATGCGATGAAATAAAAGAGAGGAATGGATGTGTGCAGGTGCACACTGGGTGAGAATCCATTTCCAATGGGATAAAATAAAAGAGAGGAATGGATGTGTGCAGGTGCACACTGTGTGTGAATCCACGTGCAAGGTGATAAATTAAAGGAGAGGAATGGATGTGAATTAAGTGCACAGTGGGTGTGCATCACTTCCAATGTGATGAAATATTTAGGCCTGGGCTGTGAACTCCACTCCGTTTGCAGAGTTTGCGAAGTTTTCTGCACTCTGCTCTCCGCGGAGCTCGCGGAATGCAGAAAACTTAGCTCTGCGTAGTGCAGTGGAGTTTTTTCCCCACTCCCGATCGAGAACGGTAAGTTGGCGAGCGTGAGCTGCCACTCGGGTAGAATTTTTACCCGAGCGGCAGGAAGATCAGCGCGAACGGAAGTTTGCACTGCACTCCGCCACTTGCGGAACTCCGCAGAGGTTTTTGTCACTTAGCAGAGTTCCGCGTAGTGAAACTCCAAGAACTACGCCCAGGCCTGGAAATAATGGAGCCTGATGACCATCGTGTCACCCACTCTGCAGCTGATGTGTGCGCCATATCTATATGCCTATTTACCCCACATCCAGAGTCTGACGTTGTCTCTGTAGGATCTCGAATTTGTGCCCATTTTGAGGTGTACTAGTGCAGGGTGTTCTCTGAGTTCACTGCACGGTCTGGGCTCTATGAGTGCGGTGAATGCAGTAAGTGTTCTCTGGCTGCAACCAAATGTAGCATGTGCTCCCTCAAGGGCTTATTTACAAGCCCCTTGCACCGCCAGTGTGTCACTTTTTATGTAATGTAATAAAAAGTGACATACCGGTGGCACAAAGGGTTAGTAAATAAACCCCTCAGTCTGCTAGAGCAACTGAATGCAACTACTGTCTTGTGTGTGCTGCTGGGCACAAATAGTGCTCTTGGGTGTAAATGGGTGCAGCCAGTGCTCTCTAAGCAGTCAGGGCTTTGTGGGTGCTAGCTGACTCCCATCGGTGTGCTTTAGACGCCTTTGGGTCTAGTTTCTGCTCAGTGCATGCTGATGTATGAAGCGTGTGCTCTCTTCATGTGGCAGATTACACATTTTGCTCTGTGTGTTCCTCTAAGCTCATCCAGTGGTCTGGTACTGGAGTCAGTGTCCAGTAGTCTTGTACTGGAGCCAGCGTCTAGTGGTCTGTTACTGGAGCCAGTGTCCAGTGGTCTGTTACTGGAGTCAGTGTCCAGTGGTCTGTTACTGGAGCCAGTGTCTAGTGGTTTGTTACTGGAGTCAGTGTCCAGTGGTCTGTTACTAGAGTCAGCGTCCAGTGGACTGTTACTGGAGTCAATTTCCAGTGGTCTGTTACTGGAGTCATTGTCCAGTGGTCTGTTATTGGAGTCAGTGTCCAGTGGTCTGTTACTGGAGCCAGCGTCCAGTGGTTTGTTACTGGAGTCAGTGTCCAGTGGTCTGTTACTGGAGCCAGCGTCCAGTGGTCTGTTACTGTAGTCAGTGTCCAGTGGTCTGTTACTGCAGCCAGCGTCCAGTGGTTTGTTAATGGAGTCACCGTCCAGTGGTCTGTTACTGGAGTCAATTTCCAGTGGTCTGTTACTGGAGTCACCATCCAGTGGTTTGTTACTGGAGTCAGTGTCCAGTGGTCTGTTACTGGAGCCAGTGTCCAGTAGTCTGTTGCTGGTGTCATTGTCCAGTGGTTTGTTACTGGAGTCAGTGTCCAGTGCTCTGTTACTGGAGTCAGTGTCCAGTGGTCTGTTACTGGAGCCAGTGTCTAGTGGTTTGTTACTGGAGTCAGTGTCCAGTGGTCTGTTACTGGAGTCAGTGTCCAGTGGTCAGTTACTGGAGCCAGCGTCCAGTGGTCTGTTACTAGAGTCAGCGTCCAGTGGTTTGTTACTGGAGTCAGTGTCCAGTGGTCTGTTACTGGAGTCAGTGTCTAGTGGTCTGTTACAGTAGTCAGTGTCCAGTGGTCTGTTACTGCAGCCAGCGTCCAGTGGTTTGTTACTGGCATCACCGTCCAGTGGTCTGTTACTGGAGTCAATTTCCAGTGGTCTGTTACTGGAGTCAACGTCCAGTGGTTTGTTACTGGAGTCAGTGTCCAGTGGTCTGTTACTGGAGTCAGTGTCCAGTGGTCTGTTACTGGAGCCAGTGTCCAGTAGTCTGTTACTGGAGCCAGTGTCCAGTAGTCTGTTACTGGTGTCAGTGTCCAGTGGTTTGTTACTGGAGTCAGTGTCCAGTGGTCTGTTACTGGAGTCAGTGTCCAGTGGGCTGTTACTGGAGCCAGTGTCTAGTGGTTTGTTACTGGAGTCAGTATCCAGTGGTCTGTTACTGGAGTCAGTGTCCAGTGGTCAGTTACTGGAATCAGTGTCCAGTGGGCTGTTACTGGAGCCAGCGTCCAGTGGTTTGTTACTGGAGTCAGCGTCCAGTGGTCTGTTACTGGAGTCAATTTCCAATGGCCTGTTACTGGAGTCAGCGTCCAGTGGACTGTTACTGGAGTCAATTTCCAGTGGTCTGTTACTGGAGTCAGTGTCCAGTGGTTTGTTACTGGAGTCAGCGTCCAGTGGTCTGTTACTGGAGTCAATTTCCAGTGGTCTGTTACTGGAGTCAGTGTCCAGTGGTTTGTTACTGGAGTCAGTGTCCAGTGGTCTGTTACTGGAGTCAGTGTCCAGTGGTCTGTTACTGGAGCCAGTGTCCAGTAGTCTGTTACTGGAGTCAGTGTCCAGTGGTTTGTTACCGGAGCCAGTGTCCAGTAGTCTGTTACTGGAGTCAGTGTCCAGTGGTTTGTTACTGGAGTCAGTGTCCAGTGGTCTGTTACTGGAGTCAGTGTCCAGTGGTCTGTTACTGGAGCCAGTGTCCAGTGGTCTGTTACTGGAGTCAGTGTCCAGTGGTCTGTTACTGGAGTCAGTGTCCAGTGGGCTCTTACTGGAGCCAGTGTCTAGTGGTTTGTTACTGTAGTCAGTGTCCAGTGGTCTGTTACTGGAGTCAGCATCCAGTAGTCTGTTACTGGAGCCAGTGACTAGTGGTTTGTTACTGGAGTCAGTGTCCAGTGGTCTGTTACTGGAGTCAGTGTCCAGTGGTCTGTTACTGGAGTCAGTGTACAGTGGTCTGTTAATGGAGTCAGTGTCCAGTGGTCTGTTACTGGAGCCAGTGCCCAGTGGTCTGTTACTGGAGTCAGTGTCCAGTGGTCTGTTACTGGAGTCAGTGTCCAGTGGTCTGTTACTGGAGTCAGCGCCCAGTGGTCTGTTACTGGAGTCAGCGCCCAGTGGTCTGTTACTGGAGTCAGCGTCCAGTGGTCTGTTACTGGAGTCAGTGTCCAGTGGTCTGTTACTGGAGTCAGTATCCAGTGGTTTGTTACTGGAGTCAATTTCCAGTGGTCTGTTACTGGAGTCAGTGCCCAGTGGTCTGGTATTGGAGTCCGTGTCCAGTGGTCTGTTAATGGAGTCAGTGTTTAGCTGGTGCTTGCTTAGCTCAATCTTTGTATTTTAGGTGCTTTTCAGTGCTACTTGTGCCAGGTGGGTGCTGCTGCGTCCAGCGGGTGTTCTTTAAATGCAGCTGGTGAAATTGTTCATCTCTGGGTGTAGCTGGGTGCAGCATGTGTGTTGTCAGTGCTGCCTGTGATTTGGGAGTGTGCTCTGTGCTGGGTGTGATATATGGATGGTACTGTGTGAGTGTAATCCCTGTTCCCATTACGCAGTCTATGACCTGTATGCAGCTAATTGAAGTGCATGCTCACTGAGTGTGTGTACTTGCCTTTTTTGCTCTGTGGGCGCATATGAGTGCAGTGTACGCTTTGTGGGTTCAGCTGTGTGTGGGTGTCTTCAGCACTTTGCATTGTGGCCTGCAGCAGATATGCGACATTGGTGTACAGTTGCAAAATAATACCCCATCTGGGCGCAGCAACCACAGACCACATCCTCCCCCGCCCAGCCTCTGCAGTTCAGGTCTGTGGTGTATTCAAATGCACTGTATCACAAAAAGTGCACACAGACACTGACACAGCACCTTCATATACTGCTCCCACAAAGTGTTTTTCTCACACAGATGCACATTACACTGTAGTTCAGTGGTTCTTCACCTATTGACGTCTGTGTACCCCCACTAAATCCAAAATAAAAACAAAAATGGGGAAACAAGTGTATATCAAACAAATACACAAATTATAAAATATTTTATTTCATTCACAAACAAAAAATATGTAAAAAACTAAATTTTCATAGGAAGTTTGGAACTTTTCAAAATGTATTTTTACAAGACAATGCAACATACTTTCATATTTCTCCTGTGCAATCCTACAGGCTACTCTTTTTCACTTCTGAACTGACTCTTTAAATCACTCAGGATAGCTGCCTGTATAAAGTCCTCGCCAAGACTGCTCCCCTGCACTCATGGGAGGACCTTATACTACACTTATGATGGCTGCCAGTAACCATGGCCACTAGAATTATGCGATTGAGAGGCCACCGCATTTTCGGTGTAATGATAGATTTGCCGCATTTACCACATAATCCAGCATCTGCTGCATAATCTGCAGATTTAAATAGAACACATTGGGGCATATTAGCAAGCGATTTATCGCCGCTTAGCGGCACTTTTGCCGCTAAAGCAGCGATAAATCTATCGCCCTATCAGCAAGCTGTCGCTAACAGCAGTTAGCGACAACTTTCTGACGAAAGCGATCGGTTTGGGTGCCGCTTTGCATGTCAGCGATGTTTATCGCTAATGACATGCAAAGTAGGCGTTCCCGACCAACATACCCTGTAAACATACGCTAACAGGCCTATCACCTATTAGCAAGGAGTCCCTGACCCCGGTTAGCGACGTGAAAAGTCACGCTAACCGGGGCTATCGCCATTTTTTTATCACCTGCTATTTTCCTGATTTAGCCATACATAACATGGGGGGTGGATTATGCTGATACGACCACAGGGTCGTATCAGCAAGGTTTTCCACCTCCCCCATGCAACATCGCTGGTTTTGACGCGATGTTGGCCCTTCCCTCCCGCTATCGCTGGAATATTTATCGCCATGGCGCTAAATGTCGCTAATATAATACAGCGTTAGCGTGGCGATATATTCCAGCGATAGCCGGCGATAAAAAAAATCACGCTAAGCAGGGTTAGCGATGATTATCGCCTCTTCTTGCTAATATGCCCCATTGTGTTTCTAACTCAAACGGCTCAAATATTACTAAATATTCTGGGACACGTGTTGCAATGAAGTGGAAGGCCCTTTGCAAAGGTTAACTGGTCACCTTTCTTTTGCTTATTAGTATATTTGGGTGTTAAACTGGTACTAATGAGCTGCAACCAATGCCAGACAGTGTTAACAAGTGTAAAAACGCCAAAATAATGAAGTAACACTATCACAAAATGTGCTGCATTATGCTGCATAATTTGCCTTTCCGTGCTGCATAATTTACTCAACCCTGCCGCATAATTTAGCCCTCCCCAGCCGCATAATTCCAGTGGCCCTGCCAGTAACCAGTAAATGCCATGTGCTGTTTCTCTACTGCTTCTGGATGGACTTGATAGAGTATTTCCTGGCTGTCTGTGTCCTGTCTGTGACGATGGAGCACTCTCGGCTCCTCCTTGGTGGAGCTCTCACTCTGCATGCCTAAAGCTAGCGCACTCCTATAGAAATCCCTCTGCTGCTCCTCGGTAGTTCCTAAATAACATTTATAACTGCTGGATGGGATCTGGGGAGCATTCACCATACCTTACTCCTTGCATTGCATACCTGTGGGCATCTCACCTGTCACTCTAGGGATTATATAGAGCTTTGGCCATGACTGCCTGTATACAGTGCATGCTGCATGCTGCAGTTATGTTGCGCCTGGTTGTATTCGATGTAGAAACGTAGTATAATGTAAAATACTTGTGTGCTGTCTCTTATTCCTCTTCCCACCATTCCATGCGCAGGCGCTGGGGTCTAAGACAGGATAAGAGGCTGGTCACTCATGCATTACAATAGTAAGTGGTCCCAGCAAAATAACATTCAACAGTAATAATAAAATAAACAAAATTGGAAGAACTAAGAAAACACGTTTATACAATTGGTCAGTGTTATTTAATCACACTGAACATAAAAGAATTGTAATTGCAAAAACTTTGTATACAATACTGACAAAAGTGCCCAGAAAAAGCGGGGAAAGAAGGTTTCAGGAAAAGTAAGTGATTCAAGTGAGGGTAGCGGGGGGGTGTGAAGCAAGATTTTTTATCGTGGTCCTGAACAGGAAAAAAAGTACCTCAGAATTACCTCCTTAAATAGGACAGTTGGTCTGAGGTACTTTACACAGACAACCCTATCCCCGTCAGTGTAAGATTTACACAGGTGGAGCCGGTGGGGGCACCACCACAGAAACATGACACTTCTTTCAACTCTAAATAGAGCGGGTGGAAGGTCAGTGTAGTGGACAGGGTACTCTGCCATGTTTGTGGTGGAGTACTTCTGTCTGCCACACTCGAATTGAGACCCCAAGTCCTTTATTTATGTATTTATTTATCTGACATGTACAGCACTGACTTCTGACAGCGAGCCACTGTGTAACCCTTATTATTTCCTAAAGGGTTTTCATTTTTCAGCTTTTCTCACGAGTGGTATCAGCATGGGAGGGGGATGGGTGATCCACATATTTATATAACAGGGGCGCTTCAAACGAGGGTGTATTGGTATAAGTGGTGCCCCCTTGGAGGGAGAGATGGTTCTTGTGATTTCTGGGCAGGGGTTAAGCCTCTCTCAAGAGACTTGTTTTTAGATTTGTTTTAAATGATGCCACCTTTAGCTGATTTTGCAACTTATAGGAAGTGCAAAGTAAACTTTTTGCTACCACTTAGTGAAATGGTACTTAATTTATCAGCCTTGAAATGCTAGATGACTGCGCTGGTTCTGCAAGGTTTTGACACCGTGGGCCAGCTAGCACAAATAATCTCTCTTTCTAGAAAGTGCAATGACTGTACCAAAAGTGCTGTCTCTGGCACAGTCTGGTATGACACACTGCAGTTTACCGTGTTAACAACACTCGCGTACGCTGCACGGAACTCCCTACGCAAGGAAAAACAAATGTGCCGTAGAACGGAAAGGCGCTGGAGAGCGAACTATGACACAGCAGAAAAAGGGTTGTATAAAACTACCCTAAGTCACTATAAAAATTCATTAAAAACTGCTAAAAGGGACTATTTTACTCAACAAATCGAGAAAGCCAAAAATACCTCCAAAGAACTGTTTAGGGTAGTAAACAGTTTAGCGTCACTACCAAAGACTGACGCAACAAAATGTGACCAAAACTTCTGTGACTTGATAGCAATCGCTTTTAAATCTAAAGTCATGAATATCTACAACGCTTTTTAACCTCGTCCGAATACAGTTCCATAGAATCGCCCTTTGTGCCGAATCTAAGAGGAATAATTTCTGTTCGTTCTCTCCAATATCCCCGGATGTGGTAGTAAAACACATATTAGAAGCTAAATCTGGATCGCCCACTGATCCCTGCCCTCCTGCAGTCCTTAAAAAGATAGCGGAGGTGGTAAGCCCTGACCTTACACAGATTTTTAACACCATGTTCAGCCTGGGCAACTTCCCTTCTATATGGAAAGATTGCTCCATTCTCCCTCTTTGAAGAAGCCCAATATAGATGTGGCCAATACATCTAACTATCGCCCCATCGCCCCATTGCCCGTCTACCACTTCCGGCCAAAATAGTTGAAAAAATTATGAATAAGCAACTTTCTCACTTCGTTCAGGACAACGATCTGCTCGATCACTCTCAATACGGATTTCGACAGGAGCACAGCACTGAAACTGCTCTGATTAATGCTACTGAGGAAATCAGAACAGTGATGGACAGAGGTGGGACTGCCGCCCTGGTCCTCCTCGACTTATCAGCCGTATTTGACACTGTGGACCACAATTTGTTGCAACAGCGGCTGGAATCGATGGGGGTCCAGGGAATGGCATTGGCTTTATTGGCCTCCTTCCTGAAGGAAAGGAGATTAACAGTCACTATGGACAGTTTTCAATCAGAGCCATATGTTTTGCCCTGTGGAGTCCCTCAGGGATCTTCCTTGAGTCCAATATATATGTCGCGGAACTCGCCTCTCTGATTCGAAAATTTGGTTTTAGTCTGACGTCCTATGCGGACGACACCCAGATAGTCATAGCAGCATACAGAAATCAAGCCTCGCCCACTCAACAGTTTCAAAACTGTATGAGAGAGGTAAACAGATGGATGGGTTTGCATTGTCTGAAGCTTAACTCTAAAAAGACCGAGATCATTATCTTCGGTGATCTGAAACCCAGATGGGACAATCTTTGGTGGCCGGGAGAGATGGGTGAAGCACCCAAACCTGTGCAAAAGGCCAAAAATTTAGGAGTGTGGATTGACACCAAACCAGCACTATCACACCAGACTAATGCTATCGTCTCCGCCTCCCACTTTCTGATAAAAAAAAAACTGAAGAAAATCATGCCATACGTTCCTACAGATTCCAGAAAGTTGGTGGTTACTGCACTGGTCCAGGCTAAACTGGACTATTGCAATGGTCTCTACCTTGGTATGCAAAAGCAATATCAAAAAAAACTTCAGATGATTCAAAATACCGCCGCACGGCTACTGGGAAACATCCCCAAATATGACTCAATCTCCCAGGAGATTCGCAAACTTCACTGGCTCCCGGTGGCTCAGCGAATTAAGTTCAAAGTTCTCTGTTTAGCATATAAGGCTCTAAACAACACAGGACCTCTTTCTCTTAGAAATCTTTTCGTCTGGTACCAACCGTCCAGACAGTTGCGGTCCTCAGGAGCAAGACTGATGAAAGTGCCAAGAATACGAACCGCAGGTTGGGGCGCCCGAAGTTTATCTTACGGTACCGCTAAATTGTGGAATACGCTTCCGGCCGAGCTCAGAGGGGCGCCTTCCCTCACTACTTTCTGAAAAAAGTTAAAAACATGGCTTTTCCAGAACTGATTCCTGGTGGTGAATACTGCAGTCATAGCGCCAAGACACCTCTGGGTATTTGTGCGCTCAATAAGTCTCATTAACATATTCAAACGGTTGAGCTCCAGGTTTTTCATTACTTTAACAGCCATTATAATTAGCAGACACGTTACGGATGTTAATTCTGGTCGCACGAATCTTTTGGTATTACAGGCGTCTTTACGTACTATACCGGATTTAAAGTTCTGTTTACGATTCATTCGCAGTGGCACCTAGGACACATTCCTCTTTTCACCTTTTGGAGTTAACTGAAGTGACGAATACCATAGATTGGTCGCAAAACAACTCTCATTTATTTTCATTCACTTCCTTCAGGATCTTCACAAGCATATTTTCACAAACTCACATCCCTTATAAAGTTTCTATGTCTGAGTCACCCAGATAAATTTTGCTTGTCTAGTAGCATCTTGTATCATTTGATTAATTTGAAATGTTACCTTCTAGGAACTATCCCCTGATGAAGGGGGAGTCCCGGAATGCATTGGGTGTTGTGTATTCATGGGTAATTGCTGACTACGATGGCTATGTAGTGTGATCTCCTAACACTATACCATTGATGAAGCTTATACCAATGACAAAAAAAGAAGGAAGACTGTATGAGCTATTTGTCTACATTTTAATCCATACATTTTTGAAGAATAGATCAACTACATTGATGAAAGTTCAGTGAATTAAAACTTTGTGAGTGCCGGAGGGAAGGTTTTGTCCTCTGCAGGAAAACACATCATTTCGGGTCTACTCACTAACAACAGCATCAAAATTCACCAATATGCACACAGTACAGACGTTTTACTTGAAAATCTTCTCCACTACAGACATACAGCATTTCAAATGCTGCCGGCACCTCATCAAGATATTCATGTCCAGCACCAACCTGAAGTTCAACCCCACCAAGACATAATTCCTGTTTTTCACTAATAATAACAAGCAACAAGTAGTCCAAGCCTGGGTTAATGGTAAAATCCTTAATGACATTGAGCCCCAACTTTCACCCAATGTCAAGTTACTTGGCGTTAACATTGACACAGCCCTCATCTTCAAGGAGCACATTGCCAAAAAACAAAAATGGCTTGGTACCAACCCCCTCTTCTAAAAAAGTGTAACCATTTCTTCCAGAAAGGAACTTCAGAACTGCTGCTCAAGAACTTGTGCTCTTGCTCTAGATGGTGGTAACACACTGTTCCATGGCCTCCCATATTCCACAGTGGCACTCCTTAGGACATTCTGCATACTTCAGTACATCTTATCCAGAGCTTGAAGAAATATGATCACATCACCCCGATCCAGATGGATCTCTTTTGGCTTCCCTTGCCTGCTGGCACCGTCTTCAAAGCCAGCGGCATCGTATACAAGGCCGTCATCCCAGCATCCCTGCTTTTCTTGCAGACAAACTCCCCAGCTCTGGTGGTTCTTGACTGACCTGCAGCCAGGGCACCATCAGACTGTAGACCAAGAAGTGTAAACAAGAATAAACCAGGCACCGGGCCTTTTCCTTTTAAGCACCCAAAATCTAGAACAACATCCCGTATACATCAGGACCGCCCCAACACTGCTCCAATTCAGGAAAGGGTTGAAGACACACCTCTTAAAGAACAGTATATGAAAATGCATTAGGCAGTCACAAATCAACTACCACTCCTATCACACGTTGACTTTATTCTTGTCGTTGAGCCTGTACAGCACTTTGATGCCTTTTGACAAGGTTTGCACAATAGAGAAACCATATATACCTTCCAGCACAAAACCAATCATTAATGGCATGTTCCTCTTTCTATGCGTGCTGCAAAATGCAGCATGGATAAAAAGAGGAACAAATGAGGAGAAATAAAAGTATTTCTCCTTGTTGTGACATTCTTGCTCCTCCCCTGGGGAGGCGTAGGATTCTGACGCATTCTCAGTTTTACAAAACGTTGTAAATCTGGGAATGCGTCAAGTTCCATGGATACTGTGTGGGAACACCCACAGCAACACCCATGGAGCGCCCAAGGTGCCCACATTTACAAGGCCATGAAAAGTCATGCAGGGTGGCTTTACGTGGCCTTGTAAATATGGGCAAACCCATTGCACCGCTGGAGCGTAAAATAAAAGTGAGGCACCGACGGCGCAATGGGCTTGTAAATAAGCCCCTGATTTTATAGCAAAATTTAATTGGAAGATCCATCTGAAGACATTTTTGATACAAGAAAACAATGTAGTCTGTGGTCTTCAGAGCTTCATAAAGTACAATGATGTACGTTCCCTGAAGAAATCCTATGAGCTGAAGGTCTCTCCCTTCATTAAATGTGCAAGTACTGGCTGTGTGGTATTTACTTGAAAGTAATTTGAGAAACAAGAAGGAATCAAGGAGCAATTAGGTTGGAACTTGGGCTTAGGAGCATGAAATGTAAAAGCTGCTTACAATGATTATGAAAGTGGTGACTCCTAATAGTCTCTTATGCTAATTTAGGGTGGTCAGATATACTGTTTTGTTTAGTTTAAAGAAAATGGATTGATATTATGTTATAAGACGATAAATATTACGAAGAACAATAAAGTACATTATGAATGTTGTTATGAATACAATTATGAATAATACTGAATAGGGAAAACATAGGTACAATGCATGGCATTTGGAAAACGGAATGAAGAGGGAGAAATTATAAAACAAAATCCAAAATTCAAACTCATTTCAGAAAATACATAATATATAAGCAAATATATGAAATGAAACTTTACGCAATAATTAATAAGTATAAGAGGCAACACAATTTCATAGACATTATTTAAAGTATAACTGATCAAGGTGGCTTTAACACTTCCAGAATAGACGGTGAATGCATATTTGATTCAGTTGAAGCCTTGGATAAAAAGGCAGTGATTGGGGAACAAACTAATTCTCGTTTAGATAACAAAGTCATGGGTGTGACAAATGGTAATCTATGGTTAAACCAAACTCCATACCACCATGCTTGAAAAAAACATTAGAATTCTTTCCAAAGTTTTGTTTTCTGTTCAAAGGCTAGAGCTAAAAGAAGATCAAGAATGTGAACATTAAACAAACAACAATTCCATTTGCCTGATAAACCTCCTAGAAACAGATCAATGCTATAAAAGGGTATGTTAGTTTGAAAGATACAGTTAATCTGCCACCAACCTTTATGCCAAAATTCAGAAATATTCTTGCAATCAAAAAGCAAGTTTGCATGGGGTGCATTACAAGACCAACAATTGGTAAGAAAATTAGAATTCATTTTTATATAATCAATCAGGTGTCAATAATGATCTAGTATAGAAAATAAGGGTTGTGTAGCATTAGCAGTATGAGATGATTTATGTACTTTCCTCCAGATTTCATTACACAAATGGGTAGGCCAAGATATATTTATGCCTTCTTCCCATAGGAGCTCTATATTAGATTTTGGTCTAACCACAAGAGAAGAGGATTTAATACTTTGTAGATTAAAGAACCTTTTACAAAGATGGGGATAATTTGTAGGAGCTTATTATTGGGTGGAGAAGAGTCATTTAAATTGGTATATTTGTGTAAAGATTCCAATAAATCTTGGGATAATAAATTATTTTTGGTTTTATAATGTGAAGGAAAAGCAAAAGCAAATAATGCCTGAACATCTGAAAAGGGGATGTTATCATCTGAAACTAGTTGATTAACTCATGTAAGACCCTTACGTCTCCAGGTAGTTCTATATATAGGTTTTTGTTTAATTCTAATTAGTGTCTTGTACCAAGTAGTAGAATTTAGCAAGGGGTACTTGTCCTTTTGGGTGGATGAAAACAAGGGTTGGATTAAAGAAGAATTGTGTTTTAAAAATAGATGAAGATAAATAAATTAGATGGTGGCCTAGTAAATTGCAAAAATCCATAAAGGTGAAAGTGGTTATTAATGATTGTTCAATATTCACCCATAGAGAATAAAAATGAGTATTGGTAGCTGAGAGACAAAATGATGATTGTTCAAAGCGAAAGGCTTGATGATATAATTTCAAATTTGGAAACTTAACACCCCCTTCATCTTTGGAAAGTTTCAGTCTAGAGGAGGCTTCTCCAACGAGTAGCTCGTGAGCTACTGGTAGCTCTCCAGCTACCTGGAAGTAGCTCTCCTATGTGCAGCACAGCATATTAAATTAGAAGTTTCTGTTTGGTAGAATTAATATATGTATCCCAAAATTGAAAGGTTTGTATTCATGATGAAAATGTGTATGTTCTCAGAACTCATAAGCTGATGTTTGCAGAAAAATGAATTTGCAAAATATATTTACAGCTAATATTTGAGTGATAAATCATGCAATACTACTAATCTTACCCCCGAGCCTGGGGAATCGCAACTATGGTTGCCATGTATTACCCATGTAGAGGCATTCCAAATTGAAAAAGGCTTTTTACATTAGGGCTGGCAACTCTGCATGTTGCACTGAGGTGATCTCTGCTAAGAATCTTGCATGGGATGTCCACTAACGTAATATTGTTTGATGTGATCACTATTACAACAATAAAAATATTAGTAGCTCAAGATCATTTTATTGAACATAAGTAGCTCTAGTTATAGAAAAGGTCTTTAATAGAAATGGAAAACTGCTAAAATATTTGATTTTGCTAGGACTCCAAGAAAAATTTGAAAAATCAAACATATGTTTAAAACAATGTATTTTAATGAAAAGAATCAGTTTATAACCTGAAACAGTAGAGGATGAGTTAACTTCAGTGTGAAAAGGGGGGATTGAGGATTCAGGGGTTGAAATAAACATAGGAATATCATCCATGTAAACTGACAGTTTTAATTATTTATCTCTGTAAGGGAATGCTTGTATTTTTATATTGTGTCGTATTTTTGTCAAAAAAGGTTCAAGGGCTACACTAAATGAAAGAGGCGATCATGGACAGCCTAGTCTAATACCTCTATGCAATTGAAAGGGAGCTGATTAAGATCTGTTAAAACAAGCATTTGCAATGCAATAGGTCTCGCATTTATGCAAGTAAGCTATTGGCATTGTAAATGACAATGTGTTTTATTTATGTTTCAAAAACCAAAACATAAATAAAAGGCATTGTCATTTACAATGCCAATAGCTCAAACTCGCGTAAATGCGAGACCTGTTGCATTGCAAATGCTTGTTTAGAATGGTATGGCCTGTTATTGTATAATATGTATAATATGGTAACCTACAGTATGGACTGCCATTGTATTAAATGGTATGGTCTGTTATTATACAGTATGTTATGGTTTGTTATTGTATAATATGGTAAGTTGTGGTCTGTTACTGTATGGTATAGTGTGGTATGGCATGGCCTTTTATTGTATCGTATACTACGATATATGACTAAGGTATGGCATGTTATTGAGGTGTACAACCTATGAACTAACTGTACACGTACATGTGCATTTAGGCAAGCGCTAATATCACTCGTTGGTACAATTTTAAAACCGGTAACTTAAGTTGGATTTCCCCAATTGGAATGCGACCAAAACATGGACAAGTCAGAAACAAATGTAGCCTTAGTAAATGCTTTATCATGTAGCTTTATTAAAATGCCATAAATTGTGGTGTTGTGTTATGCGGCTCGGACAAAACTGGCTGGAAAAAAACGGCTTACTGGAATGCAAAGTTTTGAAAAATCGGGAAAGCGAACGAGTGATGGGAGCAAGCTAGAACAGGATGTGCTTTAGATGCAAGCGTCGCCTAAGATCAAGCAGTGAGCGTGCCAGAGGAGGGATTACAAATAATTCAAGCTTGTCTATAGGCTTGCAGAGCAGACCGGGTGGAGCATCCTCCTCAGAGAGTAGGGAAAGGTACAAGGAAGCGGACGAGGACGTAATGAGGTCTGAGCTCGATCACACACACCATCATATTTTATATACAGCCCCTTACATTTGAGATGTTCCTCCTGCAATACAAGTGTTAGCTTTCTGGCCATCTAAACAGCTGCCACCTTTCTGTAAACTCTACCGCTGCTGCTCAGTGGAGCTAAGCACGTTACGTTAGGCATCTAAAACAATTACCACAAAAATAATCCTTCATGCACTTGATTTAAACAGGGGAAAATAAACTTCGCCAATATGTTCTGCTATTCTGCTTGTCATACACTATTGACCGGTCGGGAGGAGCGTTTTATTTCTTCCCAGCTGTTCACGCAGCACCTTTCTCTCATGCTCGCTCACAGTGCCAAGAAGAGCTTGCTGGATTTAGGAAAGCACATCACAGCATGAGCTATTTTTAAACCTCCCTGCGCGCACGGCCAGGGCCGAGTTAGCACGTACGGCGTGTGGACAGTAGCGCACAGGCGCGGTGATGCTGCACATAGTAATCCTTTAATTCTGTCCGGGGACAAAGAGGTTTATGCGGACGCAGGGTCACGCTGCAGTGCGTGAGCAGCTGTTGGGCAGGGGGTGTGCTCAGGGCACGCAGAGGAAGAAGAGGAGCTATAAAAAACAAGCATTTGCAATGCAATAGGACTCGCATTTACGCAAGACCTATTGCATTAGAAAAGGGAGTACGGGCGGGCGGGAAGGCACGAACGGGAGTGGGAGGGGCAGGGGGGGGCCCCGAGAAGTCACGGACTGCTGGAGGGGGCGGGGGGGAGACAGGGAAGAAAATAGTTTTCGGAGTAAAGGGGCCAGTAGCCATGGAAGGATACATTTGACAACATGGCCGTCATGAGGAGGGACTAACAAGCCTAAAACCAATCGGAAGGCAGCATTTAGGACCTAAGCCAATGAAGAAGATGGGTGGAGAGTGGGCGGAGTTTCCACGAAGCTTCCACACTATACTGAATACTGCATGCCTCGCAAAGCGAGCAGCGCATGCGCTGCAACACTAGGCTCAACATAAAAATGGATGCTTTGGGAGCTGGATATAATAATTATATTAATTGCTGAATCTTAGGGCCAAAGCCAAACCATTTAAGAGAAGCAAACATAAAATTGCAGTTTATTCCATCTAATTCATTTTCAGCCTCAAGAAAAATGGCAGGTTAAGGGTGCGTAAACATGGAAGATTTGCCCAGTTTGACAAAACTAGATTACCTCTATGCCAATTAGTTTCAATAGGAAAGGATCTATTTGAAGAGTAATCATTTTTGTGAAAACCTTATAACAAGTGTTCACTAAGGAGATAGGACTGTAATTTTTAAACTGTCTAGGATCTGGACAATCTTTAGGAATTAAACAAATAAGTGCATCCTGGGAAGTGCCATTAGAAGTTTTGGAATTAGAAAAGTGAGTAAACAGTTCCAAAAGTGTAGATAATAAAAGATTTGAAAAGTATACATACAATTCAGTTGTAAAACCATCTGGGCCAGATGCTTTACTTTTTTTAATCAAGTGAAGCGTTTTATGGATTTTGCCAAATGAAATATCTTCTTCTATGGATTGAAAATCAATATCAGTCTTGAATTCTTTCATAATTGAAGAGAGGTAATCAGAAATTGTTTCAACTTGTGAAGGTGTTTCAGGAGTACAGAGAAATTTATGATAATAAAAGAAATTGAGATAATTCTGATTTATTACATGTTAACATGTTATTGGAGGTGTAAATACTTTCAATTATCGTGTGTTCTTTTTTAATTTTCAAATAATTAGCTAACAGCTTACCAATTCTGTTTTGACCTCTGTAATAATGAGCGCTAGATTTAAGAAGCTATGAAGAGCTATTTTCAGTGGAAAGTTTATTGGGTTGAGATTTGGCTTTTATTACATTATTTTCTAGACATTTTGGAGATTTTGAACTATAGTTAATGTGTTCAAGACATTTAATATTAAAAAAATGTTGTTTCCATGGGGTTTTTTTTGCGACAGACTAAATGATAAAATCCTTGGATGCTGGTTTAAAAGAATCACAAATCATGTGAAATGTTATATCAGGTGTTGTAAGGAATGTAAAAAGAATCTTTAACAAAAGAATGGAAAGATTGTGTAAAGGATTGGTCAGAAAGCAGAGTATTATTAAATCTCCATCTTCGGGGGCCTTTTGAAAGAAGAGCAAGATCAAAATCAATAATAAGTACAGCTTGATCTGAAATTAAAATTGCTTTTTTTCTACTTAGAAAATGTAATCAATTCAAGACTTGGAGCCATGAGCCAGGGAATAAAGGGTATATTCTCTTTTATCAGGATTAATTCTCCAGGCATCAGTGAGGGATCATTGAGTAATTGCATTTAAAAATCCTTTCTGCATAGAATCTGGAATATATTTAACTTTAGACTGTCAGTCTAAAAAGGGATCTATTTCTTGATTATAATCACCACCAAGGAGCAAGTTGTCATCTGCATATTCCATTAATTAAGAGGCCATACAATTCCAAAACTCATTATCAGCTTGAGTGGGACCATATATATTAACCAGTGTAATGGTGATATTAACAATTTACAATTTAACAATGAGCTTTTCTGCCTTTAGTATCATTATATGCTAATAAAACTACCTGTATTTTTATTTAACAAAAAATAGCTTCACCATTTTTCTTCTTAGGGACAGGTGAAGATAAAACACTGCCAACCCAGCTTCTTTTTAATTTCTTAGTTTCATATTCATTTAAATGTGTTTCTTGTAGAAGTGCAATATCAATTGTAAGTTCAGACAAGTGGTCTTGTACTCTCTTTCTTTTGAAGTGAGAGTCAAGCCCTTTGATATTCCGAGAGAATATTTTAAGTATCGAATTATTTGAATATCATAACATAGGTGAAAACTATATTCTAAACAGCCTGAGTCATGGGAACAGATTAATAATAGTTTCTGCAAAGACTAAATGAAAGAATAAAAAAGAGATATAAGATTAGATTGAGAGGAAGAGGGAAAGAATATTGACGTAAAAGAGAAAGTGAGAAGAGAAGGGAAAAGAAAGAACAGACATAGCATTGAATAAGAATGAATAAACCAAATAATTTACCTAGAGGAGTCACAAACCAAAGACGATGCATCTGTATGTCATTTGGGGTCTGGGAGAGGATAACATGAAAGACATATGTGAGACAAGAACAACATGGTAGGGAATGTACATTAAAGGAGAAGAAACAAACAATTAAGAATGTGAAGACGATTGATAAAACTAATAAGTAGCAGGTCCTAGAAGATGGAGATAATTGATTAGGGCATTATATAAGATAAGCAAATTAAGCATATGAGAATTGTGAATTTTCCATAGCTTCTTCTTTACAATTGTCAATGAATTGTTTAATTTTTGAGGGATCATGTTAGGTCATGGTTTTATTGTTGTAGGTAACCTTAAAAAGGCATAGATGAAATAAGCCATATCTAGTGGTGAGAGAGCAAAGTGCAGGCCACATGTCCAAAGATTTATTTTGACAATCAGCAGCACATTTAGCAACATCTTGGGAAAAGAATAAATTGTTACTGAACCATGAGATGGTCTTCTTACATTTAGCAGGCAAGATGACATTGAGAAGATCTGTGTATTCCAAGAATAAAAGTATGGCTCCTCTGGGTTTGACAGGCAATGACGAGGAACAAGGTTTTAGACCTAGTCTATGCGCTCTCTTTATATTCAGTGAAGTGAATCGAGGCATTTCCAAGACCTTTGGAATGAATGTGTGGAAGAATGTGATGGGTCATTTCCTCAATTCCCTCTGGTAGACCATAAATTCTGACATTATTTCTTCTGTTTCTAATTTCCAGGTCTTCTGTCTGTTTTTTAAAAAGAGCAAATTCTTGTTGCATTGGATCAACTTTTTGAGTACAATCCTGTAGATCACTTACATGTTGTTCTGCTTCAGCTACTCTCTTCTCCATATGAGACCATTTATTATCCAAAGATTGCAGTCTCTTAATAGTCTATTTCATATATGGTTTTAAGGCTCTAATTTTTTCAAGCAACAGATCAAGGGAAACAGAGGGAGAAGAGTTAATGGTAGAAGGAGGATCTTTCGTAGGTCTTGTTTTGTATTAAATATGAGGAAAAGCCCGATTTACGGCCAGATTTACTATGCATTTTTGTGGTCACAAATGGGCAGTTTCTCAGGATCGGGCCGTTTGCAACTGCAAAAATGCTTTTTCTAATGTACAAAATACAAAATGTGATTTGGTAACTTCTTACTGAATCACAATTTGCATTTGCGATTCGATATTTAGAAGAGGGATGTTTTGGGCATCCCTTCCAAATACCGAATCGGTATGGTATGGATTATTATTTTACAACCAAATTCCGGTGGAAAAACAATAATACTTTATCACCAGCTAAAACATTGCATTAGCCCATTTTCAAATGGAGAGGGGTACCCTTCCCTTTTGAGAATGTGAAAAAAATATTTTTTAATAGCAGGCAGTGGCCCCACAGACCACTGCCTACTCCTAAATAATGAACTTCAAAGTTTCCTTTTTTATCTTTTTAAAAGCATCTGATTTTCCTTTACGGAAAATGGGCTGCATTTTAAAAAAACAAGATTGCTTTATTAAAAAGCAATCACAGAGGTGGTTGTCCGCTGACCTCAGAAGGCCACCACCCCTGTGATTGCTGCATTTCCTAATGCGTCACAAAATGCGACCTTCCTCATTAATATTCATGAGGTTGGTCAATTTGTGACCTACTAGGAATCGCTATATGGGAATAAAAATAATTCATACAAATGGAATACTGATTTCCTAATTGCGATTCAGGAGATAATCACAATTAGGAAGTATGCATTACTAATATTTGTACATCTGGCCCTTAGTGAGGATGGTCCAGGGATCCTTGAGATTGCAGAGTCATATTTAGGAGTTGAAGGGTCATGCATGGTATCAAATGCAGATATGGATTGTATAGTTGTACTATCCTGAAAAGTAAAGCAAACAGACTTAGAGGAGTCAGTAAGATATAGGGCCAGATGTACAAACATTAGGAGTACCGATTTCCTAATTGCGATTCTCTCGGAATCACAATTAGGAACTCGGTATTCCTAATGTATGAAACTCTTTTGATTTTTATTAACGATGCCTTGTGGATCGGAAATAGACCTCCCTCATGCCTATTAATGAGTTAGGTTCACAATTTGCGACCCATTAGGAATCGTAGCCATCACAGAGATGGTGGCCTGCTGAGGTCAGCAGACCACCATGCTTGTGTTTGCTTTTTAATAAAGCAATTTTTTTTTTTTAAATGCAGCTCATTTCCCTTAAAAGAATACCGAATGCATTTAAAAATAATATATAAACTTTGCAGTTTAATTTTTAAGTATAGGCAGGGATCTGTGGGACCACTGCCTGCTGTTAATTATATTATTTTAACATTCTCAAAGGGGAAGGGGTCCACAAGGGACCCCTTCCGCTTTTTATCAATGGGTTACCACCAGTTTTAAACTGGTGGTAAAGTATTGCTGTTTTGCGACTTGAATTTGGTTGCAAAGCATTAATACATGCACTCTGATTCGGTATTTGGAAGGGACGCCCCTTCCAAATACCTAATTGGTATTTGGCAGTGTTAGACTTGACATCTTTGGCGTGGTTTCCCCAGACTTTTTGCCTCTACCTCCTGTATTTTTGATGATGTGCTGGATTTTGTTTTTGCTGGATTAGATGCTTTGGGCACTTTACCACTGCGGATCAGTGTCAAACTGCAAGTGCTCCCTGTGTATATTGTTATTGTGATTGGTTCTCCCTGATTGGCATAATTGATTTACTGGTCAGTCCCTAGTAAAGTGCACTGAGTGTGCCAGGGCTGGTAAATCAAATACTACTAGTGGGCCTGCAGCACTGATTGTGCCACCCACACGATTAGTCCTGAAACGGTAACTCAGACTTGCCAACGCAGTGTCTGTGCGCAGTTGTTAACTGCCATGTCGACTTGGCAAGTGCACCCACTTGCCAGGCCCTAACCTTCCCTTTTCTTACATGTCAGTCATCCCTAAGGTAAGCCCAAGGTACCCCTGTGGGCAGGGTGCAGTGTATGTGAAAGGTAGGACATGCCCTGATGTGTGTGGCATGTCCTGATAGTGAATTACTGCCAATTTCGTTTTTCACTGTTGGAAGGCTACCTGCTCCCATAGGACAGAATGGGCAGTTTGTTTATAACATCTTATAAACATAACTGCCCCTGGGAACAAGGTAGGAAAATAAAGTTTAGTATGCCTGGACTCAGAATCTTAAAATGCATCTTTTAGTGAGGGTGATTTTTACATTCTGTGTTTGAAAATGCCACTTTTAGAAAGTAGGTATTTTCTTGTTTAGCCTTCCAGTGTGCCTCTGCTAGGATGTGGATTGACTGTCTGGGTTTGGAGTGTCAGAGGCTGGGGAGGAGCAGTGGCTCCAGAGAGCCTGATGAGTCAGGGCTGGGTTGAATAGACCTTGGGCTGCATTTAGAGTAGGGGGAGGAGATTTCCTTTCACCTGAATGGGCCTGGTCTGCTGGCCACAATGCTGTCTCCACCTCCTGCCAGGAAGCGGCACAGAGAGGACAGAACTGGTTTTGACTGGGCACAGGGCTTCTCTGCACAAAGGGAGAACAAAGACATTTTGGGGTATAAGTATTAGACCTAAAACCCCTGAACTTTAGACTACTTCTGGAATCAGGAGGAACCTTTGCCAAGGAGAAGAGCTGGAGAAACTGAGGAGAAGTATTGCCCTTGCGGTGTGTCTGGGGTTGGCCTGCAGTTGCTGTTTCTGCCAAGGAAAGGAGAAGGACTTTGCTGTGTGCTGTGTCCCCTGCTTGAGGAAAGTCTCCAAGGGCTTGAGTAGAGCTTGCCTCCTATTTTGCAGTCTCAGGAACACAAAGACTTCACCCTCAGCTCCCCTGAACTCCTTGCTGGGAGTTCTGACCTGCCAGGAGTGTCTGTGACTGTGTGGGGCCTCTGGAGGTTGTTTCTGCTGCTGGGAGCCAGAAAGCAATGCAACAACAAGAAAATCGACGCATCGCTCTTCTTGTGACAGTTTTTCCGATGCAACGCCGCGGTGCGAGGAGAATCTCCCCACACCGCCGCGCCGCTGCTGAAACTGACGCAGCGCCTGTCGCCGCTGCAAGAGTCGACGCAGCGAGGGATCGCGGCTGAAGAAATCGACGCAGCGCCACTCGATGAGGCCGCATCGTTCCCCGACACATCCCGGATTTCCACGCAGTAGGTTCTTGTAATCCTTACGGGGGGGTCTTCCTCAGGACTGAAGTGAGGGGAAAAGGGAGGGCACCATGAAAAAACCCACAGCGGGGGCTGATGTAAGAATATAGGCCTCGTAGGCTCCAAACACAAGAGAGCGGAAAACAGCACCTTATTTAAAAGTGAAACAGTACAATTCTTTCCTCTTCAAAATATACTCTCCAAAGAGAGCCAGACTCCTTGGTTTATTTATTTGCGCATTAATCTGTCCTTTCCATATTCTCAGAAGGACTTCTGAGTAGAAGGAGGTTTTTCTGCGAGTAGCGATTCTGCACTGCTGGTTTCATGCTATCCCGGAGGCAGCTTTTCATATATAAACAGATATCCTCATTACAAGAACCTACACCGTGTATTGGGGGTCGAAACGTCGACACTTATGTAGCTTGCCAGTACAATCGACAGCAATGATGTGACTGTGATTTGTATACATGGCTTTATACTATATACGGACTATAGAATTGTGAAGTTGTTGGCTAAATGATGTGCCATTATTTTATGTATATTATTCTAAGTGATTTACACAGTATTCTTGCTTCACAGTCTTTCACCGCGTTATGAGGGCCTGTCTGGACTATCAAATTTTGGGTCCGTGACGGGACAACTGGATTTTAATCAAGATTAATTTTGGACATGGACCATATATTTTATACCAATTTGAGGGTTTGATTGTATGTGGCACTACCAAGACCAGGATGCATTGTGTCCCATTGGGGAATCATATTGGAGGACTATAAATTAATTTCACCTGTGGTAGTCTTGGTAGCCATAAGAATTGCCGCTAGTACCCGCGATCAAGGCGGAATGCTGAAACGCGTAGGGGAGCCACTGTTGGTTCCATGTTGACTACGTGATTAAAGAAGATTGTAACCAGTTTTGAGCATGCTGCCTATGCTTCTCGGGGCCATGTGGGAAGCACTTTGGTTCATTAATATTCACGGCACAGCCCGGTGCCGGTAGAAGCGTGCACCACCTCCAAACGACACTGAACCGCCCGTAGGAAGCGAAACGGGTGGTTCATGTCATCGCAGATTTCCGCGTTATGAGGGCCTGTCTGGACTATCAAATTTTGGGTCCGTGACGGGACAACTGGATTTTAATCAAGATTAATTTTGGACATGGACCATATATTTTATACCAATTTGAGGGTTTGATTGTATGTGGCACTACCAAGACCAGGATGCATTGTGTCCCATTGGGGAATCATATTGGAGGACTATAAATTCATTTCACCTGTGGTAGTCTTGGTAGCCATAAGAATTGCCTCTAGTACCCGCGATCAAGGCGGAATGCTGAAACGCGTAGGGGAGGCACTGTTGGATCCATGTTGACTACGTGATTAAAGAAGATTGTAACCAGTTTTGAGCGTGCTGCCTATGCTTCTCGGGGCCATGTGGGAAGCACTTTGGTTCATTAATATTCACGGCACAGCCCAGTGCCGGTAGAGGCATGCACCACCCCCAAACGACACTGAACCGCACGTAGGAAGCGAAACGGGTGGTTCATGTCATCGCGGATTTCCGCGTTATGAGGGCCTGTCTGGACAATCAAATTTTGGGTCCGTGACGGGACAACTGGATTTTAATCAAGATTAATTTTGGACATGGACCATATATTTTATACCAATTTGAGGGTTTGACTGTATGTGGCACTACCAAGACCAGGATGCATTGTGTCCCATTGGGGAATCATATTAGAGGACTATAAATTAATTTCACCTGTGGTAGTCTTGGTAGCCATAAGAATTGCCGCTAGTACCCGTGATCAAGGCAAAATGCTGAAACGCGTAGGGGAGGCACTGTTGGTTCCATGTTGACTACGTGATTAAAGAAGATCGTAACCAGTTTTGAGCGTGCTGCCTATGCTTCTCGGGGCCATGTGGGAAGCACTTTGGTTCATAAATATATATATATATATATATACATACAATATCTACCGCAAATGCTGTTCTATATTTACATACCGTGTCTACCTCAAAAGTCGTCCATGTATACAACTGTTCATCGTAAATTTCCTTTATATATTGTTATGTACTTTTATTTACTCCAAATGCAATTCGTGCACTTACTGCCTTGCTAACTCTGTACAGTGCAATATGTACTTATACTTACAGCCTCAAAACTAGAATGCATAAAAGCAACCCCTTACACATATTAGAGTTCTTCAGAGAGTTATAGCTTTGTCTAGACACAAGGGAGCACCCAGTATAAGTCAAAACAATACCCTTTCAGGCTTAGACTAATGAGAGCGAAACACTTGTCAGGAGTTGCTTTTATGCATTTCCAGGTTGGCTTGGATAGTATTTTACCAATCCAAAGTTATAATACTGTGCCTGGAGTGGTAAAAGCCTTTTGTCATTTTACAACTCGGCATGGATGAGCACTTTGCTAATCCTATGCTAAAAGATTTTGCTGAATAAACGGCAAAAGGCTTTGTTCGTTTCTAGCTCGGCGTGGATGGCACTGTGCTAATCCTATGCTTAAAAACTTTGCTTGAAAAACAGACATTTTAGGTGAGCAGATTCAGAGTGTCGCTGGTGTTGCAGGGTGCTCTATATAGGAGCTGGTCTCTACCTAAATTTGGGAACCACCCAGAGTTCTCTGCTTCCTATTTTGCATATATTTGCCAAATTCCAGATGTGTTCTCCAGTCTTGCATTTGCACTTCAGAATAATAATATGCACAAAAGCATTTGCACTTTATCATATACGAGACTAGAAGATAGTTCATCTCAAAAGAAGCATCACGTTGAGGGATGTGGTTGCGTATATTTTAATGCCTTTTTAAAGTATAAGCATTTGCACTTTACTCAAAATCAAAATTGCACGGAAGCACTTGCACTTTGAGAGTTTAGTGACTGGAAGAAATAGGCATCTTGTTTCAGTACCATTGGTAGTCTAGAGATCCACAGTAAAGAGCATTTTTGCACTTTTTCTGCGTAATTGCATATTTCGAGGCCAAAATACTTAGGTTGAGTCCAAAATAACAGATGAGAGACAGAAGTCGAATGATCCAACAAGAAAGGTTGGGATATCTGATACTGACTCGCCAACTTTGATGGTAACCTGAGCACTTGCACTTTACGCACACGGTACGAGGTAATTGCACTCGCACCTTATTGCTATGACCTATCAGGTTGAAGTATTTATTATCTCATGGAGAAATATTGTGTATATTACATTGGAGAATATCTCCGTCCAGGTTAGAGCAAAAACATAAGGATATCACTGGTTGGTTATAAACAGATCTAAAGATAGAAGAAGGAGAGATATTTATACATGTGCCAGACAGTTGCCCATGGAATAAACCCACTGAGAGAAACACACATTAAGGGGCGTTAAGCTGAGACACATAAAAGATTATCTATACACATGTGGTTTTGTTTGGAGGGAAATTTCACGTATTTGCACATAAAGTTTAAATTTTGATAAAATAAAAATAATAAATAGGAAAAAACGAAAAAACAATGAAAATGAAAAATTTAACTTTGTAATAATAAAGTATAATAAGAAAAGGAAAAAAGATTAATGTATGTGTAAAAAATGCAAAAACCAGAGATAGTCAAAAGACCAATGAAACCTATACAATTGAGAACGAAGGATGTGCTTTCGGAAGTATGTTGTTTATGTCCATGACATCATGTGACTGTTCTTTTCATCAACATAAAAGTAATTGCAGTAAGATGGCTCACTGTGTGAACAAGGCAGGGGATCCTGCCGAAACGCGTTACAGCCCTGTAATGAAACAATAAAACTTATCTGGATTACTGGAACTGCAGTGTCGATGTCTGGCTTGAGAATTACGTGTGCCGGAGGTGTTTGGAGAGATTAAGCCGCTTCCTGCTGAGTGCGGCATTTCCGACACGCCCTTGATCAGGAGCCTCGAGGTGACTTGGCAAAGTTGCTCTGAAGTGCATCGCACAACGTGGGGCCCCCCCCAGGAGACAAATAAGGCTGCAGTAGCTGCTTCGAGCCGGGCAGAAGTGCTGCCGCGAATGGTGCGTCGGAGGACGCCTGAGAGCATGTAAGCGTCTGCTTGGCGGGAGCGGGAGGCAAAAAACTGAAGTGGGGAAAGGCGGCGTGGATGCGGAGTGCGTCCTTGAAGGCGAGTTCCAGTATTGTTTGAATTCATGATACGAAGCAAGGGCTTGTGCTAGGCAGCGGATTAGTTGCCTGGCATTTGGAGCAGCTGCAAAACAGTGACAGACAAGCTGACAATACTATAATAAATCATGGAAGAGTGGGTTAAATTGCGTGAGGAGGCTGCAGGGGCAGTTTTTGATGAAGAGCGACCAGGTACGAGCGGTACCAATAAAGGGAAGACAGCAGATATAGCTCCATCAGAAATAGATACACAAACGATCATGCGCAAACTGGAGAAACTCCGGCGAACTGAACTATCCAAATGGTGGGAAATCCGATCCTTAGACAGATACCTCTAGGTGGGAAGAGTCCCTCGTGGTTTAAGAATTTTAATCGCCCCAACATTTGAGAACCTTGACCCAGAAATGTTACAAGAGTGGGCCAACAACAGCGCTGAATCCTCTAGCAACATGATGCGGATCCTGGTGAAATACGCAAAACGCAACAGAGAAAAAATTCTGGAAGAAATTAAAAAACTACAACAAGAATGAAATGTTATAGCAAAACCAGAGGTTATTGGGACATTTGAGAAAGACCTGGAGTCAAAATTAAACAAACATTAAAAATCAATCAAAGAGAGAAAGGCGATTAAATTCACCAGGGACCACCTGGACTACCAAAGAGGCCAAATTTATATGTTTGCCAGGCGATTTGATTCTCTACGCCGTCAGAAAATATCAAGTAATGCAACCTCAGGAAATACAAACAAAGAAAAAAGACGGATGGGAGACACAAGCTCTGAGTTGAGCTCTGAGGTAGATACAGATTTTGAAGATGGTGCCAGAGCCTCAGGCAATGCAGAAAAACCATTGACAGTGGTTGAAGAGATGCGTTTTTTAGGATTGGATCAAAACATCAATGCCAGGCAAAGGCCACCCAGAAGGGGAAGAGGCCGGGGATCCAGAGGAAGCGTAAGAGACGAAGGAGAAGGTATGGAGCTACGGTCAGGTGTGAAGATGAAAGAGAACAAACAGAGCAAGTAGAAAAAACATCCATTACTGTCATCAACCTATCAGACCTGACACTATCTGAAGCAAAGATCAACACCTTATCTCTAGGCCTTTCCTATTACAAATGAACAAACTTTAACTACGCCCAAACTCGAATTGACTTTTACAAATATGTAAGAAAATTAAAACTAAAAAATATTTTGGAAATAAAACGGGCAGTAAAGGTTGTGGACAAGAGAACTTGTGTCAAGAGGCACAGAGCAATTTGGTGATAGATAACTTAAACCTTCTTAGGGATTTGGATGCATTGGAGAGAGCCAATGAGGATTTGAATATGGGAACATCATTCAAGGACACTGCTGACAGACTGGGCATAGACATTTATGGAACCAGTATAACTGATTTTAAAAAGAAATCAACCTTTGTCCCGATACTTCCAAAAGATTCAATTGACTTATTTTCAGATCAAGTCATTAAGGACCTAAAAGAACTTTCGAAAGAATCCAGCAAAAACTATGGAAAGGACATCACGGAAAGAGAAAGAAACTACACAAGAATCATGGTCAATTTGAAATCAAGGACAGACATAGTGATCCGACAATCGGATAAAGGGGGAAATGTAGTTTTGTGGCCCCTGAGCAAATACAACGAAGAAGCCAAACTACAGCTAAGGGACAATGAATGCTATCAGCGAGTACCACAAAGTAATCTCGTGGAGGTCAAGAATAAATATCATAAAGAGCTATCGAGATGGAGGGGTATGGGACTCATTATGGAAGGAGAATATCAATATTTAAGAATCAACAATCCTGTAACACCATTATTGTACCTTATACCAAAGGTCCACAAAGATATGGTATCCCCTCCAGGCAGACCGATAATCTCGGCCATTGGGAGTCTTTTTGAAACCTCATCACGTTACATAGATTACTTCCTACAGGATCTTGTAAAATTCCTGCCGTCCTATATCCAGGACACCAGGGATTTTTAAAGAAAGTTGCATGAAGTTCATTGGGAAGAATCAGATCTCCTGATAGCTTTAGATGTAGCCTCGTTGTATACGAGTATTGCACACAGAGATGGCTTAAGGGCTCTTAGACATTTTCTGGGCACCAGACCGATAAAGGTTTATCAACACTCGGAGATGTTGATCAAAATGGATGAACTGTGCTTAGAAAATAATTTCTTCCTCTTTGGGAATGACACCTACAGGCAGCTAAGGGGCACGGCCATGGGCACCTGCTTCGCCCCCCAGCTATGCGAACTTACACATGGACTGGTGGGAGGAGCAGGTGCTCAGGGTCGAATATGAGGCAGAGTGGCAAGATAACATTAAGGTCTGGTATCGTTTTATAGATGACCTGTTTATTGTATGGAGAGGGGCACCTGAAAGGGCGAGAGATTTTATAGCAGCTCTGAACAACAATGAGTTAAACCTAACCTTTACAAGTACCATCAGTGAATCACGAGTGCACTTTTTAGATTTGGAAGTTTTTATTAAAGAAGGCAAATTGCACACATGCACTTTTAGAAAACCCACTGCAGGAAACTCCATTCTTCACTCAAGCAGTTTTCATCCTCAAAAGTTGAAACAAAGTATCCCCTATGAGGAACATCTCCGCATGAAGAGAAATTGCAGTGAGGTCAGCTCTCTTAAGCAAGCACAAACTGATTTAACAGCAAGATTCAAAGAGAGAGGTTAAAGTCAGCAAGTTCTGAATCAAGCACTAGTGAAGGTAGATGGGATACCCAGAGAAGACATCTTATTTAAAGAAAAAAGAGTGAAGATACCAACAGGAGACACAGCACAGGAAGTGAGGATGATAACCGGATACAATGCCTATCATGCAAGGGTGAGAGACTGCATGAATAGGCATTGGCATCTGGTGAAAGGGGACTCAATGTTAAGCACTTTGGTTACACGCAAACCTCTCATCTCCTTTAGACGAGCTAAGTCCATGAGGCAGCAATTGGTGAAACACAGCCCAGAAGTAGTTGAAACAGAGAGTTGGCTGAAGGCAAACCCAGGTTTAACAGATGTTCTAAGTGCAAGGCGTGCAAACATGGAATAAATAAAAAGGAAATCCAACTACCATTTTTTAACAAAAAATTCCATGCTTCTTTAATTGTAAAAGCGACCATGTAGTGTATGTCCTTCAATGCACCTGCCCCAAGTACTATGTGGGTAGTACAATCCACATGGTTCATGTTAGGATCTTACAGCACCTTAGGGCAGTGAAAAACGGAGACAAGTCATACCCTGTAGTCCGTCATATAAATGATGTCCATGCAGGAAAAGTTGAAGAGTTGATGTACTTTGTAGTGGACTCTGTCCCCAAAAGTAGACAAGGTGGTAATCGTGAAGGCAAGCTTAGGCAGCTAGAATCTCAATACATACTCATGTTTGTTTGTAAGACACCTAGAGGCCTAAACTCTGATGAAGATATGTATGTCCACCTAGCGTAAGATCAACACGCAAATGACCGATTTAACATTAGAAAAATTAAATCTATGAAATTAAATCTATGTATGAATTATGCTATTCATGTCTGTACACTGTTTTAATGTTTTATGGGATTCATCACTGAGGTGAAATTTGTTATGTGAACAACTTGATTTTAGGACCATGCCCCAATGTTCTCTCTTCTTTTAATATGGAGTGTATTAGGCAGTCAGGCGAAAATGTTATTTGAGCAATTTGAATATACATGAGCGGATGCTAATGCAATGCTCAGATTAGGCTATACTATACTGATATACTGTAACTAACATCTTTTTCATGCACTTGCACTTTCATGCCAAATTCCAGATGTGTTCTCCAGTCTTGCATTTGCACTTTAGAATAATAATATGCATGAAAGCACTTGCACTTTATCACGCTGAGGGATGTGGTTGCATATATTTTAATACCTTTTTAAAGTATAAGCATTTGCACTTTACTCAAAATCAAAATTGCACGGAAGCACTTGCACTTTGAGAGTTTAGAGACTGGAAGAAAGAAATTCTAATCGGAATAGGCATCTTGTTTCAGTACCATTGGTAGTCTAGAGATCCACAGTAAAGAGCATTTTTGCACTTTATCTGCGTAATTGCACATTTCGAGGCCAAAATAGTTAGGTTGAGTCCAAAATAACAGATGAGAGATAGAACTCGAATGATCCAACAAGAAAGGTTGGGATATCTGATACAGACTCGCCAACTTTGATGGTAACCTGAGCACTTGCACTTTACGCACACGGTACGAGGTAATTGCACTCGCACCTTATTGCTATGACCCATCAGGTTGAAATATTTATTATCTCATGGAGAAATATTGTCTATATTACATTGGAGAATATCTCCGTCCGGGTTAGAGCAAAAACATAAGAATATCACTGGTTGGTTCTAAACAGATCTACAGATATAAGAGGGAGAGATATTAATACATGTGCCAGACAGTTACCCATGGAATAAACCCACTGAGACAAACACACATTAAGGGACGTTAAGCTGAGACACATAAAAGATTATCTATACACATTTAGTTTTGTTTGGAGGGAAATTTCACGTACTTGCACATAAAGTTTAAATTTTGATAAAATGAAAATAAAAATAATAAATAGGAAAAAACAATGAAAATGAAAAATTGAACTTTGTAATAATAAAGTATAATAAGAAAAGGAAAAAAGATTAATGTATGTGTAAAAAATGAAAAAAACCAGAGATAGTCAAAAGACCAATGAAACCTATACAATTGAGAACGAAGGATGTGCTTTCGGAAGTATGTTGTTTATGTCCATGACATCATGTGACTGTTCTTTTCATCAACATAAAAGTAATTGCAGTATGATGGCTCGCTGTGTGAACAAGGCAGGGGATCCTGCCGAAACGTGTTACAGCCCTGTAATGAAACAATAAAACTTATCTGGATTACTGGAACTGCAGTGTCGGTGTCTGGCTTGAGAATTACGTGTGCCGGAGGTGTTTGGAGAGATTAAGCCGCTTCCTGCTGGGTCCGACACTGCTCGGGTGAGTTGTCAGGTGGAATTATTCCAATAAAATATTGCACATAGCGTTTAGTTCAAGGGTCCGTGAAACGCTCAGGCAGACGCGCTTCAGCCGTGTGGCTTTCCTAAGTGCTGGTTTCACTACAGAGAGCCATTTCACCTGGATGCTTGTTTAAATGTTTGAATGTCCACTCCCATTGGAGTACGATCTTTGCCCCTCCTCCGCCTTAAAGTTGTAATGCCCCATCCTGGGGCTACACCATGCGCTGCTCCCAGAGATGCTCCACGCCGGTATGTATGTCCCGCTGCGGACGCCCATTAAGTAATTAGGCATTCGTACACCCAGTGGTGTCCGAATCCTGTTGGCCCGCGGTCTGCATATCCACCGTGGCAGCCTGTCCAAAGGAGTATGTTGTTGCTGGTAAGTCCACTTGTAAGGCCCCTTCATGCAGTAAATACTGCTTCCTCTCTCCCCTTGCAGTAGTGTTAACACTTTGGGCCCGATTCATAAACTGGGATTTTGTCTCAGTTAAACTTAAGACAAACTTAAGTTTAAACAAAATCCCAGTCGTAAAGTTAGGATTTTGTCTCAGTTAAACTTAAGCTTACAGCGTTACAGCGTATTTTGAATTAAATGCTACCCCCGTGTCGGTATCCGTTTCATTATTGAGGATTCGGAAGTGGTGTTCATATATATATATATATATATATATATATATATATATATATAGATAGATATATCGCTTTACAGAGTTAGCACAGTAGCAAGTGCACGAATTACATGTGGCGTAAATAAAATACATAATGACAATATATAAAGGTAATTTGCGATGGACAGTAGTATACATGGACGATATACATTCTGAGGTAGCTAAGGTAGGGTGTTGTAAGGGTGGGGAGAGTAGTGGCACAGTTCTCCCCGAGTTAGTGATGCTCAGATTTGTTTAGAGGTTGTGGTGGGAGCCAACAGACCAGTCGGATCGTTTAAGGGTGTAGGTTGAGGTATTTGTTGAAGAGAAGAAGTTTCAGTTTCTTCCTAAAGTGAAGGAATGATTTTCACGTAATTCCTGAGGCAAGGAGTTCCAGATTCTAGGAACCTTCCTGGAGGAGGAATGGGTGCGAGATTTCTCTTTGTAAGATTTTGTCAGAATCAAGAGGAGACTGTTAGAGCTTCGAAGAGGTCGCTTTTGACGGGCTTTTGATAATTTATTTGCGAGGTAGACATTTTTTCCATGTAGAGAGTGTTGTGGGTATGCAAGCGATTTTTAGTATAGCTCTTGCCTCGATTGGTAGCAAGTTGAGTTTCTTGAGAGTTGGGAATGATGTGGTTGAATTGAGTCTCCCCCAACAGCAGTCTAGCCGCTGTGTGGAGTGTGGCTTTCAAAGAAGTTAGGTGTGTTTTTTGGGCACCTGTAATCATTGCGTTGCATAGTCTAGCTTGGGGAGGATTTAGGATTGCACTATAGTCTTTAGGTCTTCAATGGGGATGAAGGGTTTGACTTTTTGGGTTTCAGTGTGTAAAAAGCACTTTTAGCAGAGGCATTAATATGCTCTTTCATGCTCAGGTGTCTGTCAAGTGTAATTTCCAGGGATTTAACAGAGTTGGATATGGATAGTTAGCAGTTTAATGCAGTGAGGCTGTCAAGCCAGATATCTATGGGAAATTATTTTTCTTTGGGTTGGATGAGAAGGAGTTCGGCTTTGTTGGGGTTGAGCTTAATATGGTTGTTGGACAGCCAGGAGAGAGTGCTATTTAAGTGCTGAATGTCTGACTCATGAGATTTTCATGTAGAGTTGGGTGTCATCTGCATAGAGATGATAGGCAGTTTTGGCTTGTTTCAGGATATTTGCAAGGGGTTCTAATTAGAGGTTGAATAGGGCAAGAGACAGGATTGACCCTTGGGGGACTCCTTTTGGGACTGGCGTTGCTTTTGAGGTCGAGTTGTTTAGCTTGATTCCTTGTGAGCGTTGGTTAAGGAAAAAGCAAATCACTGAAGGACTGTTCCATTGATGCCTGCAGACTGCGAGAGGATGTTTAGGAGTATGTCATGGTTGACAGTATCAAAGGCAGCTGAGAGGTCCAGGAGGACTAGGAGGCATGCCTGACCATCATCCAGAGATCTGTGTAGGTCGCCTATGATGTTCAGTAGGGCAGTCTCTGTACTGCAGCCTTTCCTGAACCCAGATTGGAAGGTGTTGTGCGAGTTGTATTTTTCAATGTGGTTTTTGAGTTGTGCGAGCACACATTTTTCTATGGTTTTGGCAAGGAGAGGGAGGTTAGTTATAGGTCTGTAGTTGTTACCCTTGTTCTGTTTAGCGTCTGTTTTTTTGATGAGGGGTTGACTTGACTGAGTTTGAGGGGGGCCGGAATGGAGCCTCTCAATAGGGAGGAGTTAATGATTTAGGTCCATATAGGAGAGATGATGTGATTGAGATTTTTAAAAAAGCATCAGGGGGGGTGGGAAATGTGTGATGTCGGCTTCATGCTAGCGAGTAATTTGAGGACTTCTTCTTCAGGGATATGGTTGAATTCAGTCCAGGCTGCATCGTTAGGTCGAGCATTCGAGACCTATTGTAATTTCTTATGTTGGGTTAAAGCCATCCCCCAGCTTTTGATTTGTTTGTTTCAGTGTCCTTCAAAAATCCTTGCTTGCCAGTGGTCAGTCCTGCCTCTTTGTCCCTCCTTTCTCTCTTCCGTTCTTCCCATGCAGCAGGGACTAAGTACTGTCTCATCACACTACAGTTCTTTGTCTGTTCTCTGGGGGACTACTTTTTTTCTTGGTTTCCTGCTCTGTTTCTGTTTGCCTGTGTGTAGTTTTGGCATCATAGCTGAGAACATTTAAATATAGTTTTCCCCCCTCCCACCTCCTCCTAATTACACAGTTGTAGTGGGGGTACGTCTTTCACTATGCCTCCTTCTTCGTTGGTGATATTTTTTAGGCTTTTAGCAATTTTCAATGCCGACCGTAATTCTTTTTTTTTTTAGTAGTATGTTAGTTGGTTTTGGGCTTTGTTTAAAGGAGGATTGGGCTTGTTTTTTCTGGCTTGCGGCCTCAGGCAGCGCGAGGGCCCCTGCTGTTCAAATCTGCCCGGAGACACTGCTGGTTTTTTCACTGACACCGAGCACTTCCCACATAGCATGGCACTCGAGTCACTTTTGCGTGAAGCTGCTTTGTTTTGGGCCACAGTTTTAGGGTTGTTTATTTTTTTAACTGTGTACAGCATCTGCTTTCTGCCCATTGAGTTTAATTTGATACTGCACATCCCTTGGGTGCACCCTCCTCCCGGCTCCCGTCCCCGCTGCAAGCCTCACATTCCCGCCCCTTATTCCCCGAGCTGGTGCAGGTGCCCACTGGTTGTGCAACGGGGGACGCTGTGTAAAGGATCCCGGTGCGCCATGTGCTGAGGACAAGTCGAGACTTGCAGCTCAGCTCCTGTTTTGGGCGGGGCTCCAGGGATCGCAGGCGGGACAGAGGGGTCGTCACACCTCCTCATACCCTGTCGGGCTGTGTACGGGCCCAGACACTGACATCTCTCGTAGCCCCCTTGCCCCTGAACCACAGACCCCCCCCCACCGCCTTGCCAGCCCCCTGACGAGTAACGCCACTCTCATTGAGGGCAGAGGGTTCTGCCAGACGCCCTCACTGCACACAATGAGACTGCAAGGACCGGCCGACAGGTAAAGCGATGCTTTCATTTTTAATTCACAGTATTGCAGGGAAACATTACAAATCTTGATGCATATTTCTTTTATATTCCGTAATGTAAAAACTGGCCATTTTTTCCTTTCTACAATTGATTTTTTTTAAATTACCGTGTCTCAATTGCAGGCAAATGATTTTGCCCCTTTTGGTGCCACGCGTTTCCTGGAGACACATTTCCGTTTCTAAACTATCCGTTTCTGGAGATGATTTTTCTGGCGAGAACGGCTCATGTGTCATTTAAAGAGGGTGTGAGAAGAGTTTAAAACTCCAGACCACTTGCAGTAACTTTTCTGAGGACTGCAGAGAGGCCTGTTCTTTGCCCAGGGACACACACAATGTCCAGGGCTGACCCGGGAGACACTCTAGGGTTCACCAACTAGCTCCTGATGTCGCTGAATGTACTGGCACAGAACAAAATAAACTTTCCCCTTGTGCATTGGCATTTTGAACCGACATTTGCCCCTTCCGAGCAGTACCTATATAAAACATGTTTCGATCGGTAGGTTGAAATGTAATTTTTTGGGGAACGTTTTAGCAGTTTGGCCCTTAGAGTCTGGTGGTGCATGCACGTCACTTGTCTGTCCCCATATCTCTCTTTTCAGAGGGCGTGAGGTGCAGAAAAACGGTACGAGAGAGACAGAAGGTGTTTCTTCTACAGTAGCATGTTGTGGAAAAAAGGTCATTGAGGAAGCGTTTTGAAAAAAGATTGTTTTCTCATGAATGTAGTTGTAATCCGTGGGAAATTTAAACATGTCAATATTTTGGGGCGCTTAACTCTGGACATTGCTAATATTATTCTTGTAGTGTTGCAGGCTTTTGTTAAAAATACTTAGCTTCTTTTGTTTTCCCTTTGGTGACTTGCTTTAATTTTTTTCGATTATTGTTTATTGGTGAAACTCCTGTACAGCCATTGGTTTTCTGTTTCCGTAGCGTTAAATGGGTGCTGCCTTCCAAAAGTAATTTTGTTGTTCGTTTTGGGGCAGAGTAAAAATGCTCTTTGGGAACCTGTTTAATGTCATTGAAGTCTCTCCTAATTTCACGCACATAGAGCTAAAACAAGCATTTGCAATGCAATAGGTCTCACATTTACACAAGTTTAAGCTATTGGCATTGTAAATGTCATTGCCTTTTATTTATGTCTTAAAAACCAAAACAGAAATAAAAGGCATTGTCATTTACAATGCCAATAGCTCAAACTCACGTAAATGCGAGACCTATTGCATTGCAAATACTTGTTTTTCAATTGCAAGGGGTTGAGGTTTGTGAACTGTGTTGCTGAGAGGGGAAGACAGCCATCTTTTGGTGGTAGTGTTTAGGTGGACCCTTTTCGCAAGGGGGCAATCTTGGTGTAGGGTGGGGAGGTGGGTGGTTTAAGAGAGACTTTGATGTGAGATATTTTTTCTGAGAAAAATGTTGCAAAGTCTTTACAGCGCTTAGTAGAGTCATTAATTGAGTGTTGGGGGAAAGAGGAGGTTTGCGGTTTGATGATGTTGAAGAGGTCTTTGGATCTGTTCCTAGACCTGTCAAGTTGATCTCGGAAAAAGGAGGCTTTTTCTCTGGAGATGTGTTTTTTGTATTTTACTCTTTCAGCTCAGAGGACCGAGAGATTGGTTAATGAGGGCTGCCAGCTCCAATTTCTTTCCGCCTGTCGGAGTTGACGCCTCTCAATGTTAAGGTCTTTATTGAACCTGCATCTGGAGGGGATGTTACTTGATTTCTTGAGTTTCAGAGGGGCGACTTTTTCAAAGAGTCTGTCATTTTTAGGTCTAGCGCCTAGTGTTGCAGTGCGAAGCACTGCTCGCGCAGCGCGAGACTTATTGTTAGGGGGTTTCAAAAGCTGACCAGACGCTCGTGCGTCATGGCCTTTTTCCTGCGGTTACGCGCGCAGGGCCGACATCTGTTTCCCATTATCGTGCCCAGACGCGGGCGCGATAATTGGAAACACATGCCTGCCGTGCGTGTAATCGCAGGCAAAAGGCCACGACGCACGAGCGTCTGGTCAGCTCTGCAGGCTGCCGCGCTCGCTCGCCCCCGCTCCTCTCTTGTTACAGAAGTGATGGTTTCAACCAATAACACCCCCCGCCCTCTAACCCACCACACACGCGCACACACTTTGTAAAGAGAAGGCCTGGTAGGTATGCACCCAGTACTAGAGAAGAAGGGCGGCAAATGGCGCCCATTAGCATATTTATATTTTTGTTGACGGTTCCTGTCTGGTGGGGGAGGTGGGATTAGGGGAATTAGCGTGAAGCATAATTAAAAGCCTCGCTGACCCTTGCATGAAATTGCCTGTGGGACCCTGTTATAATTGGGTCTGACACACCCTCCGCCCAGCGCGCGCCCTCGGTCTGCTGCAGGAAGTGCGGAGCAGTGGAGAGGCCCGGGCGCCATTGAAGGTCTCCTGAGGAGAAGCTCTGCCAGGAACAGACACAGCGGCCTCGGCGCGGTCCCTGCGGCTCGGTTGCCCTCTGAAGCGGCTGTTTATCGCCGAGGCGCTATCCGCACGTTGCTGTCTATACCAGCACACATCCCACCCGCTATCACGGCTGCCCCTAGCGCCTAGAGAAAAGGTCAGTTTGAGGTGAGAGGTCAGGGTCAGGCCTCGCGCTGGAAAGGTTGGTGTGTTTTCTTTCCACAAATAACTGCGACTCTTCATTTTCTCACTCATTTTAATTAATGCCCGAAAGACAGGAGCGTTTATGCTCAGATGGCAGGATTTGAATACTTATGTTTAGTTTTACTACATTGGCTGCATGTTTATAAGTATGTTCGCTCTGGGTTTTTGGGTATTGATTATATATGTCGACACGGAAAGGGCGCTAAATGTATAGAAGCGTCTTTAAAGAGACTGAGGGAGGGAACAGTAACTTAACTTAAGACCAGCCTGAGATCGACATAGGAGCAGTGAGGTCTTGGACATAAAGTGATACAAAAGCAGTGTCCGCAGCGACCTTGGCGCACTAGAGGCCAGGTGTCCCTACGCACTCTCAACTTCCCCCATTCATGCTGGCCGAGAAGGGCACTTATTGTGCTTTCAAAACAAACGGAAGAGTCGCATGCCCTTTACCAAAGGACTGGAGGAAGTTGTATGAGACACATGGGGTCCTGTGTGCACCCTTGTTATTCAATGAAGAGGTATGAGACACATGGGGGCCTGTGTGCGCCCTTGTTATTCAATGAAGAGGTATGAGACACACGGGGGCCTGTGTGCGCCCTTGTTATTCAATGAAGAGGTATGAGACACACGGGGGCCTGTGTGCGCCCTTGTTATTCAATGAAGAGGTATGAGACACATGGGGGCCTGTGTGCGCCCTTGTTATTCAATAAAGAGGTATGAGACACATTTGTGTGCGCCCTTGTTATTCAATGAAGAGGTATGAGACACATGGGGGCCTGTGTGCGCCCTTGTTATTCAATAAAGAGGTATGAGACACATTTGTGTGCGCCCTTGTTATTCAATGAAGAGGTATGAGACACATGGGGGCCTGTGTGTGCCCTTGTTATTCAATAAAGAGGTATGAGACACATTTGTGTGCGCCCTTGTTATTCAATGAAGAGGTATGAGACACATGGGGGCCTGTGTGCGCCCTTGTTATTCAATGAAGAGGTATGAGATACATGCACCCTTTTTATTGAATCAAGATTTATGAGATATGCATATGGGCTGTTCACACCCCTTGTTATTGAATGAAGAGGCATGAAATACAAGAATGGCCTGTCCTCACCCGTTTTATTGAATGCGCAGGTATCTGATACATGAATGGCATGTTGAAGTCCTCTGGTTGAATGACAATGCATGAATGGCCTGCCCACGCCCCTGTTTATTCAATGAAGACATATACCATACATCAATAGTCTGTCCACACACCTTATTATTGATGAAGAATGTTAGGTATGTTAATGGCCTGTCCACAGTTCTTTTTATTGAATCAAGAGGTAAGATGTGCATGGACGACCTCTCCACACCCCTTCCATTCAACGAAGAGGAATGAGACATGCATGTGGGCTGTTCGCACCCCTTGTTATTGAATGAAGAGGCATGAGATACAAGAACGGCCTGTCCACACCAGTTTTATAGAATGCCAAGGTATCTGATACATGAATGGTACGTTGAAGTCCTCTGGTGGAATGACAATGCAAGAATGGCCTGCCCGCGCCCCTGTTTATTTAATAAGGAGTTTAACATACATCAATAGTCTGTCCACACCCCTTTTGATTGAATGAAGAGTGCTAGGTACGTGAATGGCCTGTCCGCCCCCCTTTAATTGTATGAAGAGGTATGAGATACATGAATGGCTAGTCACATTCCTTGTGGTTAAATGAAGACGTATGATGATACATAAGTGACCTACCCACACCCCTTTTCCTGAATGAAGGTCATGAAGATGTCTGATGGTCGGCGCAGAAGACCTTTAATTGAATAGAGAAACATAAGGACACTTCACAGGCCTCGACCATTCCAGTTCATAAAATAGTTAATAGTGTTAGGAAAAATACGTGATCTGCATAATACCACTTTCTCACCAAAAAGTCATAAACCACATACAAAAGCTGTATATAATGTAATATTTCGGGCCCCATTATAAGTACAGAACTGTTTTAGTGCAGCAAATGTGGAGTTAGGAAAGCCAGCAAGTATGCTGTTACCATCATCCAGGTGAAAAATGACAATAGTCTGATGGGCGGTTGGGGGGGTAGAGGATTGAATACTGCAGACGAGTGAAAGTTGCCTCCAGGCTGTTGCCATTTTCTCGGGCATGCAAGTCCTTAAGGAGAGGTCACATTCAGAATGAAGAGGAGTGATTTGGATTCTGTGGACAGTTGAGGCATGAGGCATCTAACTTCATACAGACATCCATGCCTGCATTGGCTTTCAACAGGAATTCTGTTTTGTTTGGGTTCAGTTTGAGGCAAGCACTTGAGGCCTGCGTTTGAATGAGGCGAAGGCGGTTTTGAGTCATTGATAATGGAGACCTCCAAGTATTCTTTTCACTTTTTTGTGAGTGTTGTTCAACAGATGCAATTTTGGTGTCATCTTTTTATCTCTCAGTGCCATTTCTTGTACCTTGTAAATCGGAAGGAAGGAATACTTGTTGTCGGAGTGAGATTTGAGGAACATTTGTTTGGTAATGTTAAATCTCATAATAGCAGCATAACTGAAAAGTATTTTCGAAAAATGACATCAAATGGAAGACACAAAATTCATAAAAGCTCCAATTATTATATTGCCTCTAAGATTAGAAATTCCGACACCTTTCCTCACATGAATGGAAAAAATTAAGAACGAGTCCTCCAGCGTTGCAGTTTTGTAATGGCTCCACGGTAGACATTGTAACTGATTACATTATCAAGGATCCATTTTGCAATAACAAAAAATTCTCACTTATAGTTAAATTTGTTGCTGCATTAACACATCCTTGTTGAAAAAATCTGCCAGATTCCTGTTTGAGTGAACACATTGTCAAACCTTATGGATTTTGCCTACAACAGGGATACAAGTGTTTTGACTTTGTGATGCCCTTCCACGCTCTTAGAACACCCCTGGAAACGTAGAAGGGCTCATGACCCTTTTTAAGCCCATTTTCCCCAGTCATTTTTAGGTCGAGCCTCGAGTAGCGCGCAAGCGCTGCTCTGCGAGACTTATAGTTAGGGAGTTTGAAAAGCTGATCAGACGCTCGTGCGTCATGGCCTTTTACCTGCGGTTACACGCGCGGCAGACATGTGTTTCCAATTATCGTGCCCAGACGCGGGTGCGATAATTGGAAACACATGCCTGCCTTGCGTGTAATCGCAGGCAAAAGGCCATGACGCACGAGCGTCTGGTCAGCTCTGCAGGCTGCCGCGCTCGCTCGCCCCCGCTCCTCTCTTGTTTAATTTACATTCGTGGGCTGTTCTCGTCTTTAGCACATGTACATTTTCTGTATTCGCTCCTGCCCCTGATTGTACCGTTACCCCCTCCTCCAGTTTCACATGGGGGTCGATAGGTTTAGGGCTGGTTTCCCGCGGGAGGTGGGACGGGGGGGTAAACAAAAAGTTAACGATTCTTTTGAGTGGAACAATACATATTCCCTGACACAGTAGTGCAACAAAAGACCCCGCGATGCAGGAGGGGGGTGGGGGGGCTGGCAGGTCTATGACCTGAGCGCTCTGTACTGGGTCTGGAGAACGGGGGGCTTTCTGCATGTACTTGCAGGGGTCCCCCTCAAGTTTTGTTAAGCCACTGCCCTGACATTCGTTTATCCCTCCATCCCAAACTCCTCCCCTCCCCCTGGCGCCCCATGACAAAAGGATACATTCATTTCTGTGTTTTATGATTCCCGACCCGCCCAAGTCACAATTATCATAGTTCTTTCTCCAAAAGGCTATCGGGACAAAGCTCCCTTTCTTTCAACATCGTATTCTAAAAGCAAAGTTTTGAAGGTATGCCCACAAATATATCACGTGACGCACAGTGACCGTGCTCCAGTGTCTTCCCTTTACTCACAGATACGTCACGTGGAGCACAGCAGTACCCTGGCACACCTCCTTGTAGTGCCCCTGTGCATTACTCACGGACGTGATTGGTCTCCATCTTGGCCCTGGTGCATGCATTAGCATTCGGGCTCTCTGCTCGCGGAGTCCCAGATTTTTCTCAAATCCACCCAAGCTACTTTATTCCCTGAATGTCCTATGCGGGGTCTGTGGGTTTACTGTTCCCAGCCTCCTTGGACTTCCTGTCAGTTATCACTGCACGGTCTCGCGCTTTGCTGCGCCCACCCAGGTTGCCTGTTTCCCAGCATGCTCTTTAATGACCGGCGTGCACGTCTCCGGCTTTACTCTGATCCCACCGTCTCACTTATTGCCCACTACTTTTGATCTTGCACAGTCCCCATCTTTTACCAAGTACTGGTGCTCCTGGTTACTTGCATGGTCTCCAGTTTATTACCAAGGCCACTGGAATTATGCTGCAGGAGAGGGCCAAATTATGTAGCAGAGTTGAGTAAATTATGCAGCAAGAAAAGGCACATTATGTGGCATAATGCAGCACATTTTTAAATAGTATTATTTCATTATTTTGTACTTTTTCTCTTCTTAAAACTGTCTGGGCATTGGGTGCACCTCATCAGTACCAGCAAAATACCCAAGTATAGCAATAAGCAACAGAAAGATGACCAGTCAACTTTTGCAAAAGGCCTTCCCCTGTGCGGCAACAGTGCTGCTGCGTTTTTAGTAACTTTTAAACAGTTTGTGCTAGAAACACATGTTGTTATTATTATAATCTGCAGATTGCGTAGCAGGTCACGGATTAGGTGCCAAATGCGGCTAATCTATAATCATGCGAAAATCGGTGCAGCCGCATAATTCCAGTATCCCTGCCTATTACTCGTGGGTGTGTTATTGCCCACAACGTACGCGGTCTCTGGCATTGCCCCCGCTCCTGTTGGGTGATTTGGTTCGAGTGGGTAATCGGATGTTGTGCCACAGGGCGGGAGGGTGGCGACGGCGGCGGTTTGTCCTCCGGCCGGGGCCACGCCTCCCCTCCCAGTCCCCGGACCGGACCGCCCGGTTACTCCGGCTTCCTAGTTTTGTTGTTGCTTCTGTTGTTGCCGTCAGTGGGAGGGGGGAGGGGCCGGAGTACGGAGGTGGGAGGCGCATAGGCAGGAGGGGAGAGCCTGTGTAATTAGATACAGAAAGCTCTCGCACAGCCAGCCCTGGACACAACATTATCGGCTGCCTGCATCCTTCTGGGAGCAGCGGGGAACTTTTTTTGCGGCCCGGTTTCCTCCTGGTCCGGTGTTTGGGGCGCAGGAGCCATGGCCGGGCAGCCGATCAATCGCCCCCCTAGCTCGTCCTGGTACTACACCTTTAAAAGAGAGATGCTCCTGGAGAGATCTGATTGGCTGAATGGGCTGTCGGAGCAGGAGAGGAAGGGACACCTGTACAAGAAGCTCTGCTGTGTGGGTAGGTGATGGGGGGCGGGGAGGGGTTCACTCGTAGACTGCCCCCCAGGTTTTGCAGGGGTGCGTTGGCTGTGTTTGTAACTGTGGCTGCATATCCGACTGGCAACCAGGTGTCTAGGACACGCCCCCCGAGAGAAGACTACTTGTTGCTCATGCGTGTTTTTATTGCACAGGTGTGCAGATGTGTTTGGGTATTAGGTTGAGATTGCAATGTCAGCTCATTGAAGACACGTGGCTACACTGCACTGGTGTGCAACCAAACTTTACAGGTGTGTGAGTGATGGCTGTATTGTTGTGGGACCACGCTGTGTAGGTGTGAGTGATTGAGTGCTGTTTTTTGACCTGGTTATGCAGGTACGTGACACACCCCGATGGTGTGTCACTATGTCTTCAGTAGTGTGATTTGCAGTGTGTGACTACAGATGTGTGTCTGCAATGCACAGGCAAGTGACTTCCTGTCCAACTACACCATCCAAGTGTGAACCTATGCCATGCACAAGAGCCCTTTGTGCAGGGCTTCGACTGAAACCAGCAGGAATGTATCCATCATGCAGGTGTGTGTCGTGCACTGCACAGGTGTGTGGGGACACGATGTAGTGTGAGCCTCTTGTGCAGGCTTGTGCCTGCCTTTTTCAGAGTGCCCCTGTTGAGTGCCTGGTTGCCTGGACGCTGAGGCAAGTGGTGGGAATCCCAGTGTACTCTGCAGGGATGTAAAGGTGCTGGTCTTGTGACCCAGGGGTGCTCTGCAGTTATAGAAAGGTGTGAGGAGGTAGTGTGTGAGTGTTATTTCTATATGTGTCTTTGGTTGCTTTGCAGGTGTTTGGGAGTGGGTGGTCTGGAAGGGGTTGAGTAACTGTTTAGTAAGTGGGCGCTTCTTAGGCCTAGGAGTGGTCGCCATGGACATGTGTGAGAGTAGTTCTCTGGGTGTGCGAGAGTGGCTTTTCTACGGGTATGCAAGGGTGGTGGGTGCCCTGCGTGTCTGCAGGGATGCAACTCACGTGGCCCCCAGGATGCTCTGCATGTACGGGAGGATGGGGCGTTGCAGATTTGTAAAGGTAAGGATAGTGTGACTCGGGGTGTGTGAGGGTGGGTGATCTGCAGGCGTGTGTTAGGTGCTCTGTAGGTGTGTGTGCGTATTCCATAGGTGTATTGGTATAGGTACTTTGCAAATGCAAGAATGGGTGCATGGCAGTTGTGTGAGGTGGCTGTTTGTTAAGTGGTTGGTAAGGCCAAGTGCTATGCCCGTGATTGTGGGTAGACACTCTCTAGGTGGTCATTTGATCCTGTGACTCCCAGGGTATTCTGCAGGTGTGTGAGAGTGGGTGTTATTTTTGTGTGTGGGAATGGTTCTTTCAGTGTGTTAGGTTGGTGAGGACAGTTGCTATGCAGGTGATTGTGGGCGGGTACTCTCCAGGCAGTGAGCTGGTCTTGTGTCTCCCAGGCGTTCTGCAGGTGTGTGAGAGTGAGTGTTGTTTTTGTGTGTGGGAATGGTTCTTCAAAGGCGTTTGAGAGTGGCTCTTTCAGTGTGTTAGGTTGGTGAGGACAGTTGCTATGCAGGTGATTGTGGGTGGGTACTCTCCAGGCAATGAGCTGGTCTTGTGTCTTCCAGGGCGATCTACAGGTGTGCAAGTGTGGGTGTTGTTTTTGTGTGTGGGAATGATTCTTCCCAGGAGTTTGAGAGTGTCTTTCAGTGTGCTAGGTTGGTGAGTACAGTTGCTATGCAGGTGATTGAATGTGGGTACTCTCCAGGCAGTGAGCTGGTCTTGTGTCTAACAGAGCGTTTTGCAGGTGTGCAAGAGTGTAGTTTTTTGTGTTTCCGGGCGGTTAACTGCATGTGTGGGAGGGCTGGAGCTCCTCAGGTTGGGGATAATGTAAACATAGGAGCTTGGAGAGGACGTCCTGACAGTAACATGACCACGCTTGGCCGTCAGTGCACACAAGTACTGCCTGTGTGTGTGCGTGTGCGTGGGGGATCAGGCATGCTCGCCCGTGCTGGCAGGCCCCAGAGGAGGCCTTGTGTCCGTCAGCCTGGCCACCTCCGGGTGCTGTCAGAACAGGAGACAGGCAGGGGGTCTGCGGATCACAAGCTCCCAGCATGACTCGTCAAGCAGCTCCTGCTGATACAAGTTTGTGTGTTTTACAGAACACTGCAGGGCACATCTGGATGCTGTTTTTCGGCCACCTAGACATCCGGTAGTGAAGTCATTGAGCGCATTTGGCTTATTCTGCACTGACACAATAGTCACAAGCATTGGCATAGCCAATAGGTCTCGCCTTTGGGACCTTATACGTGTTTAGCCATGCAACAGTTGATGTTGTTGCACCAAGGATATTGTGCTGCATAACTAAATACTTATAAGGTCCCAAAAGCGAGACCTATTGGCTATGCCAATGCTTGTTGTGTTGTAGTGGTGGGAAGGTCATCGGCGGAAAAGAGGTCGGATGGAGGTAGGATTTGGGAACTGACTAATGCTTCCTATCTGTCTTGGAAACACGATGTATGTTCCTCACGCAGTGCTTGAGAAGGCTCGATTGGGGGTGGTCCTTTAGTCGGGTGGAATTGAGATAAAAAAGGATTCGATGGTGTTCAGTCCAGTCGGATATTAGGATAGAGTTGAGGGTTAGGGTGCTATGTTTAGAGAATGATGAGTCAAGCCCTTATTATGAGTTTGTTTATTGCAGTGTTGAGTAAGATCGTTTGCTTCCAGAAGGGTGGATAAGGCTTGCACTGTAGGATCTTTAGCATTATTCAGGTGTAGGTTTAGGTCTCCAGGTATAATGTCTGTACTGTCTTTTAGGGAGTTTTGCAATATCAGGCCTGTTAAGTCTTCAAGGAATTGTCAGTTTTCACCTGGAGGGTGATAGATGACGTGGAGTTTGATGGGTTGGGCCTTTAGAGGAGAGCTGAACTCCTAAATATTCAAAGGTAGGGTATTTGGTAGTGCGGAAGGGAGTTAGACAGAGATCGCTTTTGTGTATGACTGTTACTCCACTGCCCCTGTGATACTTGCGGTCACAGCGAATGATTGAGAAGCCCGGTGGGGTGAGGAGGTTGATGTAAAGGGATGAGGGGTCCTTTAGCCAGGTTCCATTTAGAAAGCAGATATCAATATTATATCATAAGATAGTTTCCGCTATATCAGTGGCATGCTTAAATACTGTTCAACAGTTTAGTAGTAAGTAGAAAAGCATAGGTAAAGACCTCAGGATAGGCTGACTGGTTTGGATGGTAATTAGTTGGCCGGGCCGCCTGGGAGGGTGCGTGGTGTTGCAGGTCCTATTTGTGTCAATGATGACCGAGATCTTGCAGTGGCAGGGTTGGTTGGGGGCATTGTCATAGGAGTTGCTTAGTGTTTCGGCTTCCCACTGCGACATTCAAGTTTAAGGAAGGTGGTGATGAATGTAGGGTACGGTTAGGCTAGGGGTGAGGGATGGATTAGTTCTCTGGGAGAGGGTGGGGGGGATGGTTCACCTGGAGAGGGAGGGGGTGAAAGTGAACCGGATAGCATGGAGGCGATCAAAGATGGTTAGGTTTAGTTCAGAGGCTTGGACTGGGATTTTCCCATTTCTGTAAATGGTTATGGACACTTCTCCGCTGAAGTCTTTGGATGAGTATATAGTGAGCTTAGTTCCATAAGGGATGTTGGTATTCTTAGTGACGTGAAGGTGTTGTAGGAAGTTCTCTCTCCATTTGGTGGGTTTCTTAGTGTAAAAGATGAAGTCACTTTTAAGGCCTCCGAGTGCAGGACTGTAGAAGATGTCAGTTATTGGTGTCTCTGGATGTTCTTTGAGGATTCTGTGCTTTAATGTTTTTACAGCAAATTTCGAGAGATTAAGGAAAGTACTTAATGAAAATTACAAGGTGCAGTTTAGGGATAAGGGCCTGATTTAGAGTTTGGTGGTCATACTTCGTCTGTCTTATTACAAGTGCATTATATTTTTTGGCACTTGTAATAAGTTGGACGGGATATCCGACATGTACGTTACGGAGTATCTGTCTGCCAATCTCTAAATCAGGCCCTAAGAATGTATGTACAAAAATAAAAGCTGGTATTTTTTGGGGGAAAGTAGACCCTTTTCAGAAAATGGCAAGCATTTTCCTTGGGGGAATTGAGTTTATTTAACCACAAGAAAAATAAAATAACAAGCTTTAATTTGGTAGTAAAATGTATGCACTTTCAGAACTCTAGGGACAAAAATATTGCACTTCCAATACATACATGTGTGTGCATGTGTATGTGAGTATATGTGTGGAGAGCAGCATCATGACTCACTAGAGACTTCACATCTTCTGAGGAATGGTCCTTCCCCACTCTCAACAATGGTAGTAAATAGCAGTATATATATATTTTCACTGAAGAAAACAAAGGATACAAGGACGTTATAGTCAGGAAATAGAATTTTTTAAAAACGTAGAAATTCCATGAAAAAACCAAGGGTTACAGAGATGTTGTAGTTCGGCTCAGATTTTATTCGTACAAAACCAGTGAAATTCAACAGTTATAATTACATGAGCTAACTATAACTTACACCCCCATAATGCACTGCTTATGATCTCACATATTATATCACTCATGACATGATCATGCTCACTTCTGACCTTTATTTTTCCTCTTTCTGATTGTTTCTGACCTGTATTTTGCCTTTTTCTGCTCGTTTCTGACCTTTATTTTGTCTCTTTCTGCTCATTTCTGTACTTTATTTTGCCTTTCTGCTCGTTTATGACCTTTATTTTGCCTTTCTGCTCATTTCTGATCTCTATTTTGCCTCTTAATGCTAGTTTATGACCTTTATTTTGCCTTTTTCTGCTAATTTCTAAGCTTTATTTTGCCTCTTTCCCTCTTTCTGCTCATTTCTGATCTCTATTTTGCCTCTTTCAGCTCGTTTCTGACCTTTCTTTTGCCTCTTTCTGCTCGTTTCCGATCTTTATTTTGCCTTTTCTGCTCGTTTATGGTCTCTATTTATGCTCTTTCTGCTCTTCTCCTTCTGACAGTTTCTGATCTCTAATTTGCCTCTTTCTGCTCATTTCTGACCTTTATTTTGACTCTTTCTGCTCGTTTCTAATCTGCATTTTGACCTTTCTGCTTGCTTCTGACTTTTATTATGCCTCTTGCTGCTCATTTCTGACCTTTATTTTGCCCCTTTCTGCTCATTTTTTATCTCGATTTTGCCTCTTGCTGCTTGTTTCTGTCCTTTATTTTGCCTCTTTCTGCTAGTTTCTGACCTTTATTTTGCATCTTTCTGCTAGTTTCTAATCTGTATTTTTCCTCTTTCTGCTCGTTTCTGACCTTTATTCTGCCTCTTGCAGTTCATTTCTGAACTCTATTCTGCCTCTCTGCTTGTTTCTCACCTTTATCATGCCTCTTTCTGTTCGTGGCTGACCTTTATTTTGCTTCTTTGTGCTCTTTTCTGACCTTTATTCTGCCTCTTTCTGAATGTTTCACACCTTTATTTTGCCTCTTTCAGATTGTTGCGGACCTTCATTCCTCTTGCTGGTCATTTCTGACCTCTATTCTGCCTCTTTCTGCTCATTACTGACCTCTATTCTGCTTCTTTCTGCTAATTTCTCACCTTTATCATGCCTATTTCTGTCCGTTGCTGACCTTCATTTTGCCTCTTTCTGCTCATTTCACACCTTTATTTTGCCACTTTCTGCTCGTTGCTGACCTTTAGTCTGCCTCTCTCTGCTCATTTCTAACCTGTATTTTCCCTCTTTCTGCTTGTTTCTTACCTGTATTCTGCCTCTTTCTGCTCATTCCTGACCTTTATTTTGCCTCTTTCTCGCTGTCTGTTAGAGCAATACTTTTGTCTGTTTCCCTGCCCACCTGACAGCGGGCAGGAAAACATACAAAAACTCATCTCTCAGCAAGCAGCAGCAGTTTTACTGCTCTCGCTTGCTGAGAGCAGAGTTCATGTTTGCACTGAAGTGGCAGGAGCTGTCTAAGCTCCCGTCAAGTCACAGCAAACAGATATGTCCCAGGGTGGGCACCCCAGGACATAGCAGAAGCCGGCCCTGTGGTGTAGTGGTCCCCAGGGCCATTATTGGCTTCAGGAGGGGGGCTGCACGGCCCTCCTCCTTTGATCAAGCATTGCCAGCCCAGGGATGGTGTTGATCCCCAGGGCTGTATATTGCCCGGGAGAGGGGTGTGTGACCCCCTCCCAGTTTTTTAAGTGATGTGGCCCCGGAAGGTTGTGATCCCCGGGGCCTGGGGGGGCCATGCAGCCTCCCATTCTTTTTATATTTAGCCCCGGGGAGGTGTTGGTCCCCAGGGCTTGTAATAAGCCCAGGAGGGGGGTCTGCACAGCCCCCCTCCATAATTAATATGAAATCCCGGGTAGGTAGTGGTCCCCGGGGCTCAGAGGAAGCCCTGGAGGGGTATCTGTGCGGCCCCACTACCTTATGTAAATAAAGACCTGGGGAGGTGGTTGGTCCCTGGGGCTCTAGGAGCCTTAGGGGGGGTCCCGTGAGCCCCATCCCTTTTTTTTTAAATGCCCCCAGGACCCAGCCCACCCCGGGGCTCATTTCAAAACAAGCGTGGGAGACTGTTATGGGTTTTTTCAATTTTGCCGTGAATCTGCAGATCCACCCCCAATTTCGCAGCAAAATTGAAAAAAAATGTTTTTAAACCCCAGCAGGATCCCTTGGGAGCAGGACATGCTTATGATTGTACTGGATATAACAAGTCTGTATATAAGTATTTCTCATGAACATGGTATAAAAGTGATACAGTATTTCCTTAAGGGAAGGTCATTGAAACTCTTAGAACCCAATGAATAGCTTATTGAGTTCCTTACGTTCTCTCTCATGAACAATATTTTTTTGTTTCAGAAACAGCTGTATAGACAAATACATGGTACAGCCATGGGCACTTACTTCGCCCCCAGTTACACAAATTTATTTGTGGGCTTCTGGGAAAAGCAGGTGGCCTGGTCGGATGTGAACAGCACATGGGTAAATTGTGCAGTGGGATGGTACAGATACATAGATAATCTATTTATTCTGTGGAAAGGGTCACTAACATCAGCCGAAGACTACATCAGAACCTTAAATACGAATAATGTTAATCTCCAATTTACAGAGGAAGTTAGTGCAACAGAAGGGAATTTTTTTGATTTATAGATATTTATTGCAGATGGGAAAATACGCACTACATTATATCGTAAATTCACAGCTCAAAATTCTGTCTTAGAAGCCACAAGTAGGCATCCCACTTCACTAAAACGTAGTTCCCTTACCGAAAGCTATTGAGATTTAAAAGAAACTGTACTAGAAAAGAAGATTACAAGCAAGTAGCATATGAAACAATGGATAGATTCAGGACAAGAGGATAGTCTGAAAAAGTACTGGAAAATGCACAAGAAAGGGCAGCTAAAGTTTCACATAACATTTTACTTCAAGAAAAGACTGAGGAGAAACCAGATCAAGAATTTGGACTTATTACGACCTTCTCCAAAGACGGGGGCACCATAAGTAAAATAATACGATACAATTGGCATATTCTGAAAAACGATCTGATTCTAGGAAATACAATGCAAAATTATCCCAAAATAACATATGGGAAAAGTTATTCAATAAAGGACACTATAGTACAGAGTTATTTACCTACAGCTACTATTAGCTGAAGGGTCAGTAATATCACAGGCTTTTATCCAAGTACACAGTGGACAGCTTATAAAAATAGCACCAATTGTTTAATATAGTGTACCTAGTTGCAATAAACCAAGAATCATCACTAAAGTTTTGAACTGTAACACCTCATATTGTGTTTACTGTCTGAAACGTCCATGCCAACTCATGTATATTGGGAGTACCATACACCCGACCAAACGTTGGATTCTGTAGCATGCACGTGCTATTGAAAACAATGACCAAACCTATCCAGTCGCAAGACATTTTGCAACGTACCACAAGGGTAATAGAAATTTACTCCGATTTATTTGCTTGGATCAAGTCCCACTGAACGAGAGAGCCGGGGATAGAATAGCAAAATTGATACGATTAGAGTCAAGATATATAGTGGACTTGCAAACTAAAACACCATTAGGCCTCAATATTGAAGAAGAATTGGCAGTTCACTTAGGATAAGTAAGTAGAAGATAGCTCTCTATCCATAACCGTTTGGTGTAATGCAGTAGCTTAAGGTCCCTTAAGGTTGAGTTAATTTTGCAGTAATGAGTTAAAACCCTTTGAGTCCAAATTAGAATCACATGGAGTTTCTTTATAATTATAGTAGATCATCTCTCATGGAAAGGTATAAGATCATTCAGAGCAGTATCATGACAAAGCTAATTTTGAGTATTTAAGAGTTAATAATTTTAACTGAGTAATTTACTAATTATTATGGTGATTGCCCCATACAGGGCATGATTGAGTTTCAATAGAGGAATGGAACTTATACTCACTGTCAAATAATCGATGTGATAATTTGGAAATGAATTGTGTTGTAGTGATATAAATTCTGAAAATTAAGATTTCAATCTATTTGAGAGATTAATATAATGACTAAAAACGATCACGTAATCATAAGCAATGATGAACTGTCTTTAATTTTAAGATATAGGATTTACCTGTATATTCAAGACATGATTCAATATGGCGCTCGCAAATGCACGCTTGATTATGTATTGAATCATTGCCCTCTCTTAATGTCAATGAATTAATGACGACACAGGAAGCCGCATAATGGTTTGTGTTGAAAATACACGGAAGTGCTAACACAATGCTGAATGTTGATAAAGCCGCAAGCCGAAACGTGTCCATCGTACGTGTAACTCGTTTCATTAAACATAGTTATTTTCCTCTCCTGTGAGTGCTGTATCTTCTTTGGATGTATTCTGTGCTGGATATATATATATATATATATTTATCTATGTTTTTCTCTTTTTGTCTTTTAATATTAATGAACGGTTTATATGCATTATGTAGAGCGTAATATGCTCTTTATTACTATTGTTGAGTGTGGCAAGGGGTCATGATTCACAACTGCCGAAGCTTCCAGTGATTGATGCTGATTCTCCCTCCCTAAACAATAACAATAAATAGCATATTATACTATGCGAAGCTGCATATATGGTTTTGCAAAGGTAATTTTTCTTGTTTATTTGTTTTAACAAATGTAGTTAACCAAAACCAGAATGCAAGCAATTAGATTTGTGCAGCAGGGTAAAATCACACTCAAGAAATGTCCTGTCTATTACGAAAGTTGTTTGCATGTGTAAATTATATATGTGCTATCTTTGAGGCAGTAAAAAGGGTTTTTCTCAAGTCACTTTTGCTGCGAGGTCATTATAAGTATAATGTTTGCCTTTGCCCTGTAGTAATGTGTGAATGCACAATTGCTCTAAATAACTTGTGGAATTGGGCCACATGTATTTGAACTGCCAAGGCATAAATACAGAGCTTAATTTGTGACAGTATTTTCCAGTGGTCAGCACCAGCACCCATGCTCTGATTTAGAGTTTGATGATTAACGAAAACAATAGCTCCTGTGGAATAATATCAAAGTGATATTGATATACTTATGCACAATGGCAATGAAGAGGGTTAGAGTGATGTCAAAAGGAGAAAAGACCTCATACACCTTAATTTTTGTATTTCACAATCAAGTTTATATAGTTCTTGAAAGAAATCATGATATGTACAAGGAAATAATATCACAGTAGTGCGTAGTGTCCCCAGTAAGAAAAAAGGAACCTAAAATATTGGTGACATATTTGTGACATATGTACAAGGTTTCCAATTAATCATAGAGTCGACCATTTGTAAGTATACAAAATGTACACCGCATTTCTTATACAATGATAAGCACTGGTTTAATGGTTCGCTTCTGTTATCTGCCGATGACGTTTCGACCCTTTGTGCAATGTAGGGTCTCTTCAGGACCTAGAAATGTAGGGACATCTGAAGGGTGGTTTGCGCAGCCGTGTAGTAGATGTGTGCCACAAGTGAGTATAGAAAAGAGACACAGAAGAAGAAGATACTCACAAGGGTCCCAGCCGGGCACCCATGTGAGGGTAGAGTAGAGGGTAGAGTAGGGCTGGCAGCCTGTGGTGTAGCACGACGTGAGGATTTCACGTGTTGAAACCTGATTCTAACAGCACGATAGTGCGTGCGTTCCTGGTACGATCTCCAGTTGCTATGAATGACGTGCACACAGGAGGGGCGTCCGCTCTGTCCTGTGGGTTATGGATAACTTCCTACGTATTAGGCTGGATTTGCATTACTTGTTAAAAACGGGTGGATGAATGCCGGAGGTGCAGTCACTCCGTGTTGGGGTTAGAAGGTGCGACCGACCGAGTCAATCAGTCATTTACGTGGTCGACCTCTAAAGTATGTTAAAAGGAGATCAGCCCAGCCTGCTGATGCAGCGCGTGGGAGCAGGACAGAGTGTGTCTGTCTGCTTGGCCTAATGACCTCTCTCTGATTTAGAGTTTGGCAGAGAGAGTACTCTGTCGCAATGGTGACGGAGTACCTTCTTCACCAAACTGAAGGTCCGCCCACCTCATTTAGAGTCAGGCCGACCTTCAGTATGTCAACAACAGAGACTGCTCTGTCTCTGCTGCTGACACACATCGCCAACAGCCTGACAGAGTGAGGGCCATCGGAGGTTTGGCCATTTAGTTGCACAACCTATTTAGAGTGGGCAGACAAATGGCAGGTTTTAACTGTCCATCACTGCCAGGTAAAACTGTCGGTAAGGGAAAGCGAAAACTGTAAAATGACCCTCACGTCCTTGGAGAAAATTCCAATGGCGCGGGGCTCTTGTTTTTTTTTAATTTTCAAAAAGAAAATTCCACTTTGGGATTTTCTTTTTGAAAATAAAAACATTCAAAGTTTGCCATATGGCTTCATCATGTTGACAGAGCCAGACATAAAACTTTCAATGCATTTACACAACCGCTGTAACAACGGCTCCTGTAAATGAGCGGACATCTCTAAATATGGCGGTGGAGTACCATTGCAAAAAACGTGGGGTTCCAACCTGCACACCTAATTCAAAAGTATCTAAACTTGAGTGTATTATGGTAATCTATTTTATGCCAATGCGTGCAGCTGTATACTTAAGGTCCAGCCTAAGACCTGTATCAATATCAATGAGAGGATCCGGAAATCTCCGTCCCTATCATACAGCGCACTGTCAAACCGTCCCTAGGGTTTCAATACATTAACTTTTGAAAATACCAATATTTATCTCAAAAGAAACATACAATTACTGTGAAAATTTTAAATTCATTGCGATATATACTTTATGAAGATAAACAAAAATGCAAGATTAACAGTTATCCACACTGTTAGTACAAACAATAAAGTTCAAATCCTTTGTTGTGTGCAAGCATATATACAAAGCATCAATTTTTGCTGTTTAGCAATGTTTTAAAGACGGACCCAATGCATTTCGGGTACAACCCTTCATCAGGGGAAACACATAGTTATATTAGAAATTAGGTGGGGGGTTTTTAGTACAAACAGGAAAATGGCGCTCAAGCTATTGCGTGTACTAACTATAGACCTATGTACATGCGGTGCTGCCAGGTCAGGGGAGTAACCCGATAACCCCTGGGAATTGTATGAATCGCAGGATTCACACTGTGAGATGAGTACTGTCCAGGGTGAGGGGAACATAAGGCAGAACTGAACAAGAAATGCAAAGGTTGACAAGTGACGTGTGATGTGTGGAGTGATTTCACGTATGTCACTCCACACATCACACGTCACGTGTCAACCTTTGCATTTCTTGTTCAGTTCTGCCCAGTAGTCACATAAGATGATCCCTTTCTAATCTATTATCTTTTTTGTTTTGTTTTGTTGTTTTTAACCCCTTATGTTCCCCTCACCCTGTTTCTTTTGTATCCTTCCCAGCCCTGATGAGTCACGGGATATTTCCCAGTGACGAAACACGTGTCGGCTGGTTTCTGTATCCAACATAATTGGTGTTGAAATATAAATAAACCTTTTGGTTCCAATACTGATGCCGACCTCCGCATTTATATAACGTACTGCAACAGACTGACGTTCTGTTAATACCCTCACCTCGTGTGCCCAGGACAGTACTCACATAGTTATATTAGATGTCTTGAACAGTAAGGCCTCCTGCCGGAACAGTAAAATAGAGAGAGAATCATGAAGATCTCTGAGTGTGACCACAATAAAAATACAATAAAATAAGATGTCTGTACTTGCGTCCACTATCGAGAGATGACGACAGTGAATCAATGGATTGGTGAACTATGAGTACAGAAAGGAAAGAGCCCGTGAATGTACTTCGTTTCAAACGGTGAAAGTGAAGAAATCACCACTTAGTGTGAATTTTTTCCGATAACTGGTACGTGGAAATTAAGTTAAATCGTGATAGTGCCAAGAGCCAAAAGGATACTAATTAAAAAAAGGTCTGATTAAAAGGTGTTAAGTTACCTCACAATCTTGAAAGGGTTTAGCTGTACTGTCTGACTCTTCGTTACAACATATCTGAACAGAAGAAGTAAGTCAACGTCCTTTAAATGAAAAAATAGCCATGGAAACCAATTGCAAAGGACGAAAGATCTTAGCTATATTAGTAATAAGCGACCTCGGTCCACGCTAGGTAATGAGGAGGGAACGCTCCTAATCTAAAAAAGTGAAACGATGAAAGAAAAAACCTTTCATTTAGGTTTGCGTTCATCGCAGGTTTTAAAAGGGGGTTAACAAAAAGCTACCTGTAATCTAGCTGAATCAATCTTAACTCACCGCTTCCTCCGTGAGCGTTTTGAACTGACTCTGCAAGGACGTACAGCTGAACCGAGCCTCTAAGGCACATCTGAATATGTGCGCTTGTTATTGGTAAAAGTACGTCATATGATCTAAGCACGTGATCATTCTTCTAAAAGCTATACGCTACAAGGCGTAATCCTCACGGGTAAAAAACTTTATTGTCCCCGATATTTGACAGTGATATCAAAATGCTGCTATACGATAGTAAGAAGCAGCCATAGATACAACGATTAGTGAAAAGAAATATGTCTAAGTAAAAACAGATCTTGAAAAGAAAATATGAGAATAAAAACGCTCGTAGGCACAAAAAGTGACTGGTGGTACTGTGGTGAGCTAGCGTTATCTGGGTGATACGAGTGAAGTAATAATGATAAGAGAAATGATGAATATAAATAAAATTGATACAAAACACCCGTAAGTCTAAAGGTGTGATGATTGAAGAAGCAGGAAATGTGACAGAGTGTAAACGATAGTGAGTGCAAGTACAGATTTACAGCAACGAAGAAGTAAAGAACACAATTGTGAATACACTCATGTGATGTTTATAAAAAACATAGCATTTCATAGTGGTCATTCAAACCTTTAGGGATAATAGTCCCAAGATATTTTATCCAAAATGTTTCACGTTGTGCCAACACTGTATGGGTTTCCATACCGGCACGGTCACACACTTTTTCCAAAATAGTGAATCTAAGTTGTGGTATGGTATGTGGTGTGTCTATCCAGTGTGCTGCTAGACATGAGTTCTTGTTCTTATTGCGTATCGTACTTTTGTGTTCGATAATGCGTGTTTTGATTTTTCGAGAGGTTCTTCCAACGTATCCACCTTTTGATTATAAATTTCTTTGTCCATGACTACAATCGCCCCTCCTAGTAGCCAAGAAAAAACGTGAGGACTTACTACAAAAAACTGAAAAAGCCACAAAAAAACGAGAAGTATTAGTCCTCAAACATTCTTGGGAGGCTGTGAAGATTAAAAAAATCATCATGAAAAGATGGGAAATTGTTGAACAGGAAATGGATTTCAGAGGGGTCTTTTTGGATAAACCCCTTTTAGCTCACACACGATCCAAGAACCTCAGAGAACTTTTGAAGTTAACACTTACACAATCAACAACAGAACACAGAGGCATGAGAAAATGTCACAATTGTGGACAATGTGGAAACATAATCATAGGCAACATTTTTCACCACCCTCATACCGGCAGAAACATTAAACTAAAACATACCTCGGATTGCAACACAGAGGGAGTCATATACGCAATATGTTGTCCGTGCGGATTGACATATGTTGGAAGAACCTCTCAAAAAATCAAAACACGCATAATCGAACACAAAACTATGATACGCAATAAGAACAAGAACTCATGTCTAGCAGCTCACTGGATAGACACACCACATACCATACCACAACTTAGATTCACTATTTTGGAAAAAGTGTGTGACCGTGCCAGTATGGAAACCCATACAGTGTTGGCACAACGTGAAACATTTTGGATAAAATATCTTGGGACTATTATCCCTAAAGGTTTGAATGACCACTATGAAATGCTATGTTTTTTATAAACATCACATGAGTGTATTCGCAATTGTGTTCTTTACTTCTTCGTTGCTGTAAATCTGTACTTGCACTCACTATCGTTTACACTCTGTCACATAGCCATCTTCTTCAATCATCACACCTTTAGACTTACGGGTGTTTTGTATCAATTTTATTTATATTCATCATTTCTCTTATCATTATTACTTCACTTGTATCACCTAGATAACGCTAGCTCACCACAGTACCACCAGTCACTTTTTTGTGCCTACGAGCGTTTTTTATTCTCATATTTTTCTTTTCAAGATCTGTTTTTTATTTAGACATATTTCTTTTCACTAATCGTTGTATCTATGGCTGCTTCTTACTATCGTATAGCAGCATTTTGATATCACTGTCAAATATCGGGGACAAAAAGTTTTTACCCGTGAGCATTACGCCTTGTAGCGTATAGCTTTTAGAAGAATGATCACGTGCTTAGATCATATGACGTACTTGATAACGCCGATTCTTATCTAATTATCTATAAGAACTTTCTGGTCGCCAAGATATTTTTACCTGTTGAATAGTGTAAAGGAGAGAATCTCATCTGGTTATATAACAGTACTCATTTTGTCTGAAAGGACCACTGACTCCGAATTCAAGTTTATGAATTTATTATCGCCAAAAATAACTGGACATGCAAACACCTCAACACGAGGTTAAAGAAATAGATGGGCACTAATACAAATAATAACCTACGCAGGAGTCTCATCCGACTCAGAATAAAGAGGATCGATAGCTCTAGAAGGATCAACCAAGCTATGATTGCTCCAATTTCTACGTTGCTCTTCATTTATCTAAGCAAGTTTTAAATCAATTGCTGTCCCTACACTAGCACTTAGTGACATCCCTACATAACGATTCTCCCAGGCAAGAGTGAATAAAAAAATGTCAGCTGTGAAGACTTCCTCAGAAGTGCAATCACATAGTACCTAAGCTCAGCTCTGTCCTCCTCTCTGGTCTCCCCTACCTCGTCTCTGGCTTCCTCCCTCGGGGCACTATCCCTAATACAAATCCCTAATACAATTGTACACGCCTTGGTCACGCCTCCTTGGCCAGGTCTTCTTTCTTGTACTTTTCCATCGAAACGGTTACTTCATCCTGGACGGTTGCGATGACCTTGAGTCCCAGGCACCTTCTCCGCTGAAAGTATCATCCCTAAATTCCATTTCACTCCCCGTACCATGCCTCCCATCACTCTAACTTTTGAAAACAAAGAGTTAGTCTTTTACTAACGAGGCATGTGTCCTTGCACCTGCAACAAAAGATACGTTCAACAGAAACCTTCTACTGTGCTAATTAAATCTACCGTTTGTGCCCAGAGAGCCTTACCAAGAGAAACTTTTCTCTGCCTACAAATAAGCTAACATAAGAATAAACCAGGCCTTCCCTAAGCATATATGTAGTCAGGCCTTCACATATGACTTTTAAACACACATCTTACTTTTCCCTATAAGCATTTTCATTACAATTCATATACGAAAATGAATTACATGTGCAACTTTAATATGGTGCACGTTTAACTATTGCAACTGAATTACACACAAACTAATTTCTCTATGCATTATTTTTCACACAATTCAATAAACGTTACATTGCATAATTATCATAACACAATTATACTGCTGCGTTCACTTAATATTAGTGAACTATTCACTCTTACTAAACATGCATGAATATACAACTGAATATATGCGAATATATGTCTGATTACATGCGGGTGCGAACTACCAGCGATTATGATGCACCCCTACAATTCACAAGAACATTTCGCTCTATCATACTTTTACCAATAACAAGCGCACATATTCAGATGAGCCTTAGAGGCTCGGTTCAGCTGTACGTCCTTGCAGAGTCAGTTCAAAACGCTCACGGAGGAAGCGGTGAGTTAAGATTGATTCAGCTAGATTACAGGTAGCTTTTTGTTAACCCCCTTTTAAAACCTGCGATGAACGCAAACCTAAATGAAAGGTTTTTTCTTTCATCGTTTCACTTTTTTAGATTAGGAGCGTTCCCTCCTCATTACCTAGCGTGGACCGAGGTTGCTTATTACTAATATAGGTAAGATCTTTCGTCCTTTGCAATTGGTTTCCATGGCTATTTTTTCATTTAAAGGACGTTGACTTACGTTCCTTCTTCTGTTCAGATATGTTGTAACGAAGAGTCAGACAGTACAGCTAAACCCTTTCAAGATTGTGAGGTAACTTAACACCTTTTAATCAGACCTTTTTTTAATTAGTATCCTTTTGGCTCTTGGCACTATCACGATTTAACTTAATTTCCACGTACCAGTTATCGGAAAAATTCACACTAAGTGGTGATTTCTTCACTTTCACCGTTTGAAACGAAGTACATTCACGGGCTCTTTCCTTTCTGTACTCATAGTTCACCAATACATTGATTCACTGTCGTCATCTCTCGATAGTGGACGCAAGTACAGACATCTTATTTTATTGTATTTTTATTGTGGTCACACTCAGAGATCTTCATGATTCTCTCTCTTTTTTACTGTTCCGGCAGGAGGCCTTACTGTTCAAGACATCTAATATAACTATGTGTTTCCCCTGATGAAGGGTTGTACCCGAAATGCATTGGGTCCGTCTTTAAAACATTGCTAAACAGCAAAAATTGATGCTTTGTATATATGCTTGCACACAACAAAGGATTTGAACTTTATTGTTTGTACTAACAGTGTGGATAACTGTTAATCTTGCATTTTTGTTTATCTTCATAAAGTATATATCGCAATGAATTTAAAATTTTCAGAGTAATTGTATGTTTCTTTTGAGATAAATATTGGTATTTTCAAAAGTTAATGTATTGAAACCCTAGGGACGGTTTGACAGTGCGCTGTATGATAGGGTGGAGTACCATTGCCATGGCGGGAGTAAAGTACTTTGCCAAGGCGATGGTACTAAATCTGTCTGCCAAACTCCCAAAGTGGGATTTTGTTTTTGAAAAACAAGCAATATATGACCCTGACAATCTGTGAGTTTTCTCCCAGGGCGTCAGAGCCATTTTGTCAGTTTTTTTAGTCCTGGTGTGCGAGGGTGTCCCTGGAGGTTCCAAATGGAAAAAAATGCATCAGACCATCTGCACTAAATAGCTTAGAAGGCCTGATGCACCAGCACCCACAGCCCCAGCTCTGTAGAATTTCCAGCTGCAGAGCCAGCAAGGGCACCACTGTAGGAAACATGCCAGTTGACCTGACTCTAAATTAAGTGGGCAGACTGTCCGTTTGGTGGACAGGGTACTCTGCCACAATTGCTGGGCAGTTCTCTGTGTGCTACAATCTGAATCTGGACCTAAATCTTTGTTATTGAGACATACAATGCGACTTAAGCATATTTGCAGTCCTCACCTGCTGTGAACCATAGAAGAACTGTCTCTCTCATGATGGTGATGGACTATGTTGAGTTGAGTTTTACTCTGTATACAGAGTAGTACAAACCTATAAATTGTAAGTCTTGGGGCAAACTTTCTTTAGTAGGCTGTAACGTCAATTATTATTGGACAAAAACAAACGTTTAGGGTCCTACACATGCATTAAGATTCTACCAGCACTCTTCATCTCTAAAGTGTCACTTCCCTTTTACGGCTTTCTTCCTCAACAGGTTACTCTGGACATAACATTGCAGGGAACATGCAACAAGCAGCGCATGTAAGGACCAAGGAACTGTGCTGTATTGATAACAAATCTTTATTGCTAATACCCAACATTTACAATGAACAAATGCAACCACAGCTTCCATGCAGTTGTGTGCTTGCTCAAATATCTGAAAATACTGTGGACAGTATCGGAGTCATTCACTGAGCCACAGTGGAGATAGAGTCATTCATTGAGCCATAGTGGAGATAGTAATCAGATGTTACTACAGATGAATTGCACACATAAAGAACCTTGAAAGGCCCCGATACAAAGCATGTTCTCTGGAAGGGAGCGATTATACTGCAGAATGAAGAACGGTCCTGCTGTCTTTCCCACACGGTGTTTTACGAAGTCTGGCATCAGGTGTGGCACGAAAGAACAAGGAAAGTGCAGCGTCCAAGGTCCACAATAATCTCTGCTAACCCATTGTGTTCTGATGGGAATAAAACATCAGAAGCAAATTAAGAAAAAAACCACTGTCATGATTAACCCAACACATTTCAACTGTTCCTACCCAGGCATAATAGATTCTGCAACGTTAAGAAGACAGGAGAGTCTGGGGAGGTTTTACTAAACTCCTATTTATCACATGTTGCATTTTTATTCAAGGCTAAATTATTTTAAGGTCTGTTGTGGGTGGATAGAATAGCCTTGCCTCCATCTAGAGCAGCCAGACTCACTATGAAGGTAAGTGTGGATCACAGGGATCTAAAAAGCACGAGACAGTGGTGTGGGAGCAGGGATTTGGAGTGCCAATTATTTTATTTTGCTTATTTTCCAATTATTCTAGTTCTTCAGTAACAAGAAGCCATATATGTTTAAATTAACAGCCTGATTTAGACTTTGACAGATGGAGTACACTCCATTGGGAGGGCAGGGGACAATATCTACTCCAACCCAAGGAACAGCTGCATGCCAGATTTAGGAGTTGAGTGTTTTAGTGGTATGTATGCTCCGTTGCAACGGCGACGGAGTATACATACTGCTAAGATAAAGGTCTGCCCGGGCTATTTTGATTTGGGCGGACCATAAGTTTGGCTACAGGGGTGACTACTCCATCAAACCACGTAAGAGAGTATTGGAGGTGAATCCTCAAGTATATCCTCTCATATAAAAGATCAACATAAAAAAATACTTGAAGATAATATGGTCACCACTGTTCATTTTCAGTTCGGACGTCTTGGAGGAGAAGTTCATCAAAAGATATTTGAGAGATCGCTTCACCCTTTACGTATCAAGGCATGCTTCATCATTTTATGACCTCTCACACTGGGGTAGGAACACTGCTACCCCAGCGGACTCAACTTAGGGAAAAATGCCCTGGGAGTTCTTATAAATCTGTTTTCAGGACAGTTACTTGGGTCCTGTTCCAGGCAAAATCAATGAAAACATACTTAGGGTCCATTGCGGCAGTGGAGGGGGCCCGCTAGCTCCAGCGGCAACGTCTGATTTCTGACGAGTGTCCCCCAAACTCAGCTATGACATCTGTAGTTTAATATAACTCAGGTTGAAACCTATCCAAATGAGGGACTGGTAGGGTTTTATTTATTACCTTTTTTTCATGGTTTGATTGGATACCACAGCTAGGGAGTCCTTATACCATGAAGAAGACCTGAGACCTTTTTAGGCTGTTGTATAGGTCAAAACATGTTGGTAACTTATGGATTCTTGATGGCCAGATGATTCATTGTATTTCACCATATGACTATTTTTTATATTTTTAATGATACTAGAGGTACTCACTAATACAGGAAACCTTTGAGTATACCTCTACGTTTTAATTGTTTTTGCCTGAAACAGACCCAGGTAACTGTCCTGAAAACAGAAGAACTCCCAGGGCATTTTTCCCTCGGTTGAGTCCGCTGGGGTGGCATTGTTCCTACCCCAGTGTGAGAGGCCGTCAAATGATAAAGCGTGCCTACTCCATCACCACCATAGTCAAACATCTCTGACTGAGTAAGGGCTTTTGGAGAAATGGTTATATGTCATTAATTTTTTTATTTTCAAAAACAATCACAATTTGGGATTTTTCTTTTTGAAAATAAAAAAGAAACCTGTTTGGGACAGACAGCAAAAAGCATTGACAGACGTGTTCAGCCAATTACTTATAGATGACTACCATCTAGGTGGTCATTTATACATTCAGTGGGTAGTCCTTCCATCAGGGGACAGAGTAATCTACTCCTTCCCCCTGGTGGAACAATAGGTCATCTCCCGACTTCTAAATCAGGCCCTTAGAGATGTCCGGCAGCTCTGTGGACCACTGTCTACATTGACAGGCTTCGCCATCATGTTGGTTCCTGTCTAAGCAGGGAAAGTTTGACATATGGTACCATCAGCCATGATGGCCAGCCATCAAACTTTTCTCTCAGGTTTTCGGGGTCATTATTGTTTTTTTCCTGTTGCTTGCTGCCAGGTTTTTTCCAGAGGTGATGGGCTGGTAAAAAAAAGACTTTGTTGATGGTGTTGGCTGTCAGAGATACAGTCCGTTGATTGAGCCAACGCGGGCTCTGCTGATGAAATAATTATGGTCCACCTGACTCTAAATGACAGAGGATCGCGTAATGCAGGCAATGAAAAGTTAGAGCTTGTTTCCTTAGTGTTTCCAGCAACACACCTTTGAGACCTGCTACCGTTTCAGGCTTATCAAGGCCCTGAGCTGCACTGTTGCCTTGGACTTCATACTTTTCCGTATATATTACATAGATACATTGGAGGCTTACCAAGGGCCCACGCTCTAACTTTTCGTTGCCTGCATTACACGGGTGGCTAGCATGCAGGTTCTTTGCAATGAGGCACTATTTGACAATGCGCTCATTAGGATCAATTTCTTGCCAATATTTTTCAGCCTTGGAAAAGTCTCTATGACGAAACATTTGTCAGCTGTCTGTCTGTGCTGGATATTACGCCCTAACCAAAGAATGTGAATAACTGTGGAAAGAATAAATCACATGCAACATATCTTCAACTTTGTGAAATTTCTTCATCGATTGCATTTCATGCTTTTGGACTTCTGTGTGTGCTTCGGTATTTTCTTTTGATACAGAGACAATATTAGCAAAAGTAACATTTGCTTATATTGGGATTTTATTAGTAACAGAAATGACTCATCACAGGAGAAGGTAGGGAAGTGAGTAACTTGCAGAAAGATAAAGTATCCACCATAAATATCATTACCAAAGGCAAGGAACGATTTCTTCTGATGGATACTTCTTCCCACAGATTCCTAACCTAACAAATGAGTCCCAAAAGCAATACCTTCCTGGAACTGGAACTGCCTAATGCCTGGCAAAGTATCCATCAAAGAAGCTGTGAGCTAATAATCTTTTTCCAAAGTATTTAAGTAAAACCAAGTGACCGACCCACAAATATCAGCCACCGGGAAACACCTGGTGAGAGTGAGAGAAGAAGCTAATGATACTCGTGGAGTGGAGCAAGGCACTACAGATCTTATTGTAAAGAGTTCTTTAAGCATGAGATCATATGCTTGGTTACCACTTTACCTTTCTTGGCACTAGCGAAGTCCACAAAGAACTGATCATCCACTCCACCCTATTGTGTGCCATCAGTATAATAAGACACCACACATCTGAGGTCCTATCTGCACAGTCCCTTGGTGGGGTGATGAGGAGGAAAGAAGGATGAAAGAGACTCATCTGGAAAGCAGACACAACCTTCTGCAAAAATTATCTACAGGTAGAAAGTACCAGTTATCTGGCTAGAACACAGTGAAAGGTGGATGGACCAAAAGATCACAAACTCTACGTGCTGAAGTAATCACCTCTAAGAATACAGGCATTAATGACAGTAAAAACACTGGGCAACTGTGCGTTAGTTTAAATGGTTAAGTCTTGAGGAAGATTAACAAATTTAAATCCCACAGTGGAATAATGAATGCTGGGAAAATAAATAAATAGAGTAAACCTTTCGGAAAACCAAGAGAGATTTATAGAGAGAGGCTTAATCCAGCAGAAACATGAAGGTGGACAAGGCAGCAAAATATCGTTTTATGGAGGCAACTGCCAATCCCTGCTGGGCAAGGGAAAGTACAAAGTGCAGGACATCAGAGAGACGAGTCTAGATTGCATTCAAACCTTCAGACTCAAACAAGCGACAAACCAGTGGCTCACAGAAACATTTTGAGTTGGAAGGGAAGAGGGCCTACAGGGTAAGGTGCACTGCAAGCAGTTCCTACACATTTATGTGTAGCTCTGCTCTGATGCAAACCAAAGCCCTGCACCATCATGTCTCCCAGATGGGCACCCCAGCCCAATGACTATACCATGGCTGCCTGCAACTCTTATGACTGAATGGATGGCCCACCAGGAGGTTTGAGAGGCAGATATACCAATGCAGGCCCAGAAGATCAGATTGGAATATCTGTACCTGAGTCAAAAAGTTTTCCCTAGCTGGATCCAGCAGGATGCATGAGGCCATCAGGCCAAGCAGATATAAGCATTGGGATTGAAACCTGAATCTGAAACATCTTAATCATATCCTGAATATCTGTAATCCTTTGAAAAAGAGGAACAATCTTGCTACAGGTGTTGCTTAACACCACATCAATGAAGAGGGACCCAAGTTGTGTTGGAGGATCATGGTGGTCTAAAGATGTAATGTCACAGGCACTGGGGCCTACCACCTTTAGCAGACCATTGCCGAAGTACAGAAATCCATGGAAACCCACAGTGAATCAGAGGTAACGCCTGTGGGGGGGCATCGTTAGATAAAATAAGTGTTCCGGAGATCCAGGAATACCAATAAATCTCTGCATTGAGGACAAAGAGAATCTAACCCAGGGATAGATTTTTCAACACTGCATGTCAAATAAAGAGGTTTAAGAGACACAGGTCCTTGATGGCTCTGAAGGCTTTGCCCCTTTTGGGGATCAAGAAGTAAAGGTAGTAAAATTCCATGCCACTCACTTCTAAGTGCACCACTTATATGGCCACTTTGTTCAGCAGAGGTAAAACCTCAATTTTTCAATTGCGAGGCTTGTGTCAGAGAGCATTTTGTGACAGAAGGAGGGTGAAATGTTGGGGAGGAGAGTAAGGGGAGGGTGTAGCCCTTGTGGGCAATCGAATCATTCAGGTAACTACCATAATCATCTCCAAATTTGGGGTAAATGTGTACACCTTCCTTCTCCTCAAGGCCTACTGGAAGCTGATGTTAGAGGGTAGACATCTGATCCAATGGAGGTTAGCAGAGACTAGGGCTGCTGCTATTATTGATGTTGGCATCCCTAAGGACCACAACTGCCCCAGAAGAACAGGCTACTTAACTATAACAACCGTTCTCCAATAATGGTATCTTTCATAGATCCGCATGCTTGAATTTCTCCCCTTAATCAGGTTCGGAATCCCCAGTGATTTAAAAATACTATAAACATTGTTAAAATGTCCATTGGATCAAAACTGTGCTTGGTTGGTGACACATTGACCTAATTTGAAAGCTCCCAAACTTTTATCAATGTTTTTAAAGTACCTAGCACTCTCAGTCTCCTAGAAGCCACCATAGTTCAGATTTTCAAAGCACATGTATGAAAGTGTAGAGTAGTAATACTGAGCCTTTGACTGAGAAGAAGGGACGGTCACATGTGAGTGTATGAAAGATAACAACGCTGGAGAACTGTAGTTACAGGTAAGTACATTGTTTCTTTTCCATCATTGAATTTTTAATGAATTGTTAAAAGTCCATAACAAGCAGGAAGCAGGCTCACCTTATTGAAAGAGGTTGCGCAGAACTGACTGTTCCAATGAAGAATCTACTGCTGCATCCATATCCAGAAAGTAGTGCTTGGTGAATGTTTGCCTGTTCTTCCAGGTTGTAGCCCTTCCAGATGTTGTGCAGCTGCACATTAGCATATATGGCTGACATTGAGGATATGATTCTGGATGAGTGCACAAGCAGTCTTCATGTCAGAAGTCAATTTGCCTTCTTCCTGCAGAACAATATAGAGGCTAAGAGCCATCTTGATGAATCTTGTTTAGAGAGAGGCAACCCTTTCCAGGGTGAGAACTGGTAGCAGAAGCCTGGTAAAAAAAGAAACCTTCATCCAAGGTAGGGTGCTACATTAAGCAGAGACTGAGGCATCCCCTGTATAAGGACATATGCAACATATTTCAGGCAGAATGGCCAAGACTCTCCATTGAGGGTATGGTTGCAGCAACTCCTGAATTAGATACCACAATGGTAACTTTCATGTGAAAGCTCATAAAGTACCTTAAGAGGGGCATTCATGTCAGGATAAACTCCTTGACATTACTGACCTGATTACTAGGATTATGGAAATGGTGGAAGATGTCAAATAGATGGGTGACACAACTAACACAGATATCCATTCACAGTGAGCCCAAAGAGAGATATGCATGTTGGGTATTGTCAACCATGCTCTGTCCACCGGACGGAGGAACTCTCTCTTATTGAGGGTAGACCCTAAATAGGGGGAACTGACCTCTACTGAGGCTGGTCCAGAAGTGAAAGGTAACCTATTTGGGAACGCCTTTGTTAAAGTCCTTGCAATATTTGTACAAGCCATAACAGCTTTAGATAAGGCGAATTCTCAATCAAAACTGTTTTCAACCTCAGAGCTTTTGGATGGGTGGGGCTGCTCATCCAGGCACTTTCACTTCTTCAACCAAGGTTCCTGGATTCAGACTGGACAGACCAAAGGGGTTACTTGCCCTTCTTTTTCTCCACAAGCAAGTTTAAACTAGGCCTGGGCAGTGAACTCTGCTCCTTTCACGGAGTTTGCAGAGTTTTTTACACTCCGCAGAGCTTGCGGAGTTCCTAAAAACTCCTGTCTGCTTAGCGTAGCAGAGTTTTTTCATCGCTTGCGCTCGCCAATAGTAAGTTGGGGAGCAAGAACAAGGAAAATCCAATGCTAGACCGCTTCCCAGTGAGATTTTTCAATGTGGGCATCGCAGGTGGTCACTACCACTCGTGTTGAGAAACACCCGGTGCTAAACTTCAGCACGAATGGCGCAAGAGTTTTTTTGTCACTTCGTGGAGTTCCGTGACAAGATTTCAATACGAACTGGCCCGTTCACAGTGGTGAAGAGACCAAAACTTCTGGATTGCTCCCTGGCTTTAAGAGGAGTGTACTCTGAAGCCAGCCAAGGCTTCAGGACATGGGGAGATATCTCTTGGGGTCCAGTGACTCACTTTAGCAGAGGCCTGCAGGGCTCAGGCAGATCCAGTTGCCAGTCCAGGCAGGTTCAGTTGCAGCACGTCTGCTGGGCAGTTGCAAGGAGGCCTCTGGAGCTTGTGGTATTCTTGTCGCTCAGAACAGGAGGTCAGCGAACAGACCATTGGAGTCACTATGGTAGCCCTGGGTTCAAAGAGATGGTCCTCTCTCCTTCAAACAGCTAGGCAGACCCAAACAGCAGGGCAGTCTTCTGAAGAACAAGGCAGCCCTCCAGCAGCAGGGCACTCCTCTTAGAAAAGAGGCAGGCCTCAAGCTACAGGGCGGTCCTCTGTAGTACAAGGCAGTCCTTCTGAAGTCTTCCAAAGGTCCAGGAGTGTACTGAAGAGAGGTTCAGAAGGTCCAATATTTATACGTGGTGCCAGCATTTTAAGTGGAGGGAAACACCCTAGCCTCCCCTCCCAGCTCAGGAAATATCTTCCCTTACCCTGCCAGGTTCATTAAAAAACGCTGGTGACAGGTTCTTTATGTGCGTGTTGAATGCAGTCATTTGAAAGGTAAGTGTGGCAGGAAAAAGCTTTGCCCCTCCCATCCTGGCAAGATGGCCCATCCTGATAACACCTAGTCTCCCTTTGTCTCACTGTCTGGGAGGAATACACAAAAGCCAACTGCCAAATACACCCAGTCATGTGATCCGGGACACAAACTGTAGGCATGAAAGGGTTAGGATAAAAGAATGCCAACTTTCTAAAAGTGTCATTTTTAGAATTGTGACTTAGAATCCAACTTTACCATTAAGGAGGATTTTAAATTACAATTCATTTGAGTGTAAACATGATTTTCCTACCTGCTCCCAATCAAACAGTATCACTTATTAAATGTAGTCAAGGTAACCCAATGTTATCCAAAGAGAGAGATAGGCCTTACAGCAGTGAAACAATTCACCGTGCCCTATGGTATGCTATGTTAAGAGCCTACCCTAGGGGTGACATACTTTTTATAAAGGAAGTTCTGGGCCTGGCAAAAGGCTTATTTTGCCTAGTGCAAATGGCAGTTCAAAACTAGGCCTGGGCAATGAACTCCTCTCCGCTAGCAACTGCACCCACAAATGCTTTGATAAAACAAATTTACATGCTAAAAAGCGTATAACCAATTCACAAAAGAGAACTTTGAACATGAAAAATATCAGGCAATGAGAGAGGTGATGATTTTGGGGTCCCACCTAACCTAGGGGGAGGACCAAGCAGATGCCTTGAACACAAAGAACATATCATGCTGAACGATTCAGTGCTGGTCCCATCCTCTTAGGACCACCCCAAGCACAGTTATGGGCAAAAATACAATCCCAATCAAAGGCCCTGCAAAGCATTATGGGACGAGATTAGCAGTGGGCAGTGAATATTATAGTATCCAATATCAAAATAATTCTACAAAGAGCTGCATTTCAACTAGTCGTTACTAGGTGTCCCTCACGAGTAAATTGCAAAAGCATTGAAATTATTACATCAAGCTGCAGTTCAACTAGTTGTTACTAGGTGTAGCTCACGAGTCAAATGCAAAAGCATTGAAACCCTTTCATGAAGCTGCAGTTCCACTAGTCGTTACGACTTATAAGTAAATTAAATGTGCCAATTGGGTGTAGTAGGGGTAGAGTGGACAGAGCCCTAAAGCCAACAAATACGAATTCCAGCAAATGGGAGGGGAGAAGGCAAAAAGTTTGGGGAAGACCACAACAAGGCTGTCGGGTCTAACATGTCCGATTCCTCTACGGTGTGCTGAGTCACTGGGCCCATTATAGGGGACTCCCCCTCCTCCTCTAATTATTTGTGTATATTGACAACAGAGCCATCAATTTTTACTGACTCATATGCCTCCCCTTCATGCTTGCTATGGTGCAAAACACTTTTACACAAAGTGACAGTAGCTCTGCTCTTACTTTTCTTTTCACAACCTATATTTTTCCTAATTTCCAAAACTTTTGGTAATGTACAATTACAATATTTCAATTGTTTCCAAACATCTAAATGTACTGATTACAGCTGTGAATCCATAAGAACTTTACTTGTGATTTTGGGTGTGTACAACCACAGACTTGTTGCAACATAAGACCTTCCTGCTCAGAAAGACATTTAAGCAACAATCTGACTGAATCTGAAACTCCTCTTCCTCCTGGCAGGGATGGCAGACATAAACTTTTTTGGTCTGTTTTTCATGCCACTTCTCTGTAAGTGTCTTGCTCTTCACACCATCTCTCTGCCTCACCACTTTCCTCACTCCATTCTTCTTATTCTTAATAATCCAACTATCATGCTGGTTGTGTCATCCTTTTCTCCTCCCCTTCTGCCCCCCCTTTTGTTGGTTACTGAATTTAAATTGTTGTCAGTAAATATATCTTGTATATGTTAATACAATTTTCTGTCAAGTGCTTAAATATCTTCTGGTGTAGTGGCGCTAAAGAAAAATAAGAATACGCAAATAAATAAATAAAAACAGTAGGTTCAAACCAGTGGCAATCTTTGGTTGTACATTCATCCAAATCTGGTGTTCTTTTTTTCCATGGCTATTTCAGATTTAGGGGAATAAAAATGTATAGCGGTCACAGCTAGCGGTCTTAAGTTACCAGCAGTAAATGCATTTAAGATCTTCTGCCAACGATTTATTTAACTTGCAGTTGGAACAAGCCTTGAATATGGATTTCTTCTCCTTGAGTAGATGATGTCATTATGACAGAAGCCTGACGTAGCCCAGAAGTCTAAAGCCCCAAAACACACTCTCTGTGAGGTTGCAGGAGAAGATGGGTGTGAAATCCTGAGGTTCTGCAGTGACTAGAAGAGACAGAGCACAGCGTTGCCCGGGGATTCCCTCATGCATGATGTACGGTAGAAAATCTGTTATTATGCACCAAGATACCACTGGGTGAACGTGCGCTTTAGAAATACATGTTACATTACATTATGTTATGTTATATTATGTAATGGTGGCAAGTCGTTTTTTCATGTATTCAAGGGAGGAGTCATTCAGGGACATCATGAGTGAATGGGAGCCGGAGCTCTTAACTCTGCCCCTGTAATATTTATTGCTCTAATCTCATGTTACCAAATGCTCCTTGGATTGCAAACCAGGGGTGGGCCTAGGGACAGACGGGCTAATCAGTTGCGCTGGTATTTTCCCTGTAGGCTGTAGGATAAGGGGATGCTGTCCAGTGGCGGCTGCTATGGAAAGAGGGTGGTGAGATTGGGCGGGGGGAGATAAAAAAATAAAAAAGATCACTTACCTGATTACGGTCATAGCTTCTCCTCCATCCTCTTCTCTTCCTGGCTCCCGGCAGCACACAGGCTCCCTCAAGCCAATCACGTCTCTGCTGTCACCAGCATGACAGCAGCATCATGACTGGTCTGGGCGCCTGTTTGGCCGCTCAGACAGTGCCTGGGAGTCCTGGGACTGTTCTCCACCCAGCTGAGCAACACAGCCAAGTGGAGAAATGCTAAGTGCGCATGACTGTTTGGCCAGCCCAAGGTGGCCGGCCAAACTGTCATGCACACTTATGGTGCACCAACTACTCCTCCTCCCTGTGACCCCAGCCCCGCCCGCCCTAACCTGGCCCCACAGCTGGTACTAAAAATAAAATGATAATAACGTTTTTATTATCATTTTTTCTTTTTCAACTGCTCTGAGAGGAGTGGGACGAAGTTCCTCCGCCTTAGCGGAGAAGCACCCGCTGATGCTGCCAGAGCTGCATGACCCATGCATGCTTTCATGGCCACAAACTAGTTACAGCCTCCAGCAGTGTTGGGGCTTAGTAGAACATTTTTGATAGGGCAGATTTTTGTTTGCAGTTCAGTCCTGGAGGGGATGCACAAACATTTTTCCTCTGTGCCCCCTAAAAGCTTGAGACAAGCCTGAAATCTGCTTTTTCCCAGAAAAGCCACTTTCCAGCAAAGGGCATGGTCGTTAGGGCCATTTTACATCTTATGAAAATCTTGTAGAGCATAACCAGGCATGTTGGTGCAAAGTTACTGGCATGGGCAACGAGCCACTCTGTGGGCATTATTCTGATCGCACCTCAAGATCTGTTTGGAGACTTGGAAATTGTCCTTGTAATACTGATTCCAAGTCACACAGGACCCAACAGGAGGCATCTGGTACTCTGTCCCCCTCGAAACACAGATTCAGCATTTGAACATATAGGGTGGACCTAATTTACTGCTGGTTTATAGTCCTCCCAGGAATCCATCACAATTATTATCAATGTGACCCTTTGCCCTCACTGATCAGATAAGGATATGTGGCCAGCTGCAGCTAAGGATTCTGGGACTTGGAACCGCTAAATATACTAAACTATTGGGGAGCCATCTACATCCAAGGTGAGACTCTCCAGGAAAGGCATGGGAATAACCACACACCCCACCCTCTGCTCTGAATCCCTCACACATATTTAGAACTAAAGAGAGTTTTTCAAAGTTTTACTAAAAAATCAAGACCCATTACATACACATGCCCCCTCCTCACACCCCATTCAGTTTAGTAAAGCAGAAGCCTGAATACGTATGGGTGCAAATGTAAACTGCACTGTATTTTAAACACCTTATTAGTTCTCTTCAAAATACGTACCAATTTGGGGCTTGCCCTCGTAGCTAAAAAGAAAAGTAGACACATTTAGACAACTTTATTTTAAGAAATGACAGAACGAAAATAACATGAATTGAAAATTAAAATGCACTTAAGTGGTATTAAAACAATACAATGTATTTCATCCCAAGTTGATTGATGTTTAATGGAGGTCTCGATTTCAAAATGTCTGGCTCTGTCTGCAGCCATCTTTTTTAGCATGCAGCCATCTTTCTCTTCTTTTTTCACCATGCACACTGCACCCATAAGCAACTTTGTAAACAGTCATGAAACGTGACGTCTTTTTCCCATTTACAACATGATGCATGCTTTCTTCTCAATGGTTAATAAAATATTGCTTAAACAAAGTCAGTATTTTCAAGGCATCACTTATTGGGACCTCAGTGTGGCTCTATATTATGTGAACCTGTTTCTTTAAACTATGTAATGAATCACAGACCAGTCTGAAGGACACCCGGAATGAGAACTGCATTGTGTGAAACTGCGAGACAGTGATGAATAATGTAATTTCACCTGCATTGCTCTTTCTTTAATATGGTTGGTTGGGATTGTGGCACCTTCACACATTTACATCAAATGTACGATTCCTTTGTGGAATTTTCAATAAAAGAATCCCCATCATGAAGATTATTGGCTCAGTCTCCACTGATCTTTAGAAGGCGACACTGTGTCACTCTGACCTCTGATTTAGAACTTATTTTATTTGTGATGAATGCCGACAAGACCTAATCTACTCTTTGTATCGACCGGCGCTCCAAAGGGGTCGGCCATATTTGTTTACTTTGACCCGGTCTCACGCAACTAGATGTCCGCGGTTGGCGCTTTGATCTTTTAGGCACTATTTTTTACCTTAAACTTTAAAAATTCATAACTCCGGTTCTACTGACTGGAGTTTTGTTGTTTTGGTATCAAATGATTTATTAAAATTTACTTTATTGTTCTAAATTGGCGTGGGATTTTTCTTGTATTGAGTTTTCACGTTAGTACCATTTGTGTGCTGAATACCATTACACATTGCCTCTAAATTAAGCCTGGCTGTTTTTGTGCCAAGCTACCAATGGGTTAATCACTGGTTAATTTTGTGAATTTTGTGGTTGACCCTAGCAGGGAATGCAGCTGTTGCTTGAATAGGAGGTCACACCCCCTTCAACCAACAACCAAATTTCTCACTTTCACTTTATATACTTTATTTCGGCTTTCGTAGCCATAAAAGTTCATAAATAACACACAGTTTACAAAAAACAATAAAATTACATAAATTAAATAGGCCAATACCATTGTAGTTGATAGTCAAAACATTAAAACGCATCATTACATTAATTCAAGGACATTTCCACAGATACTGACTTGGAGCCATTTGAAGTGTGTGTGCATTGTTTAGACAGTAACGGCTCGTACCACAATGAATTTCCCACTAAGTTGTCGCTATTATCTTGTGTGTTCTAAGGCGCCATGTCCATAATAAGAATCTGGACATACTAAAAACAGTTATCGCCTTCGTATCACAATGAAAAAGTCTGGAGGCTTCCCAAAAGTGATCAACACCCATCAACTTACACACAGGTAAGATCCATTTCTTGCGGGGCACAATATAGACAGGACAGAAGAATAAAAAGTGGTCCATAGTTTCATCTGACATTAGACAGAGTGGGCAGTAAATGAATTTAGGGGTAAAGTGCCAAACCTAATTTAAATATACAAAGTTTTGGCTTGGGATGGATGTATTCTATCCAAAAAGGACTCAAAACATGGAAAGGTGGCTCAAAACTTTTCAGTGAGTCTCCCCATTGTTTGTCTGTTTATGTCTGTGCATAAGCGTTCCAGGGGGCCCTCCCAGTATATTTATTTATTTATTTATTTATTTTAGAGTCTTGTAAAGCGCCCGAATCACCCCCTGAAGGATATCTCCGCGCTGCGGGAATACTATAGAAGGACAAGAGGAGATCAGAAAAGTTCAGTTTTCAGGAGCTTGCGGAATCGAAGATAGTCGGTACATTTCCGGAGGTGGCTGGGAAGTGAATTCCAGAGGGAGGGGGCCAGATGGTAAAAAGCTTTCCCGCCGATGCAGGATTTCTTAACACGGGGCACCAAGAGGAGTGATTTAGAACCTGAACGTAGTGTTCTGGAAGGTTGATATTGGATGAGTCTGTCTGCTAGATAGCTAGGGCCATTACCATGTGTTGCTTTATGCACTATGCAGCAGATCTTAAATTGAATTTGCTTGCGGATAGGCAACCAATGTAGTCCCTGGAGAAGCGGCAAAGAGGCGGTCCTGGCAGGAGAGTTGGAGACTAAGCGGGCTGCAGCGTCTTGGACCACCTGAAGTCTGTTAAGAGAAGATTCATTGGCTGAAATCAGGAGGGCATTACAATAGTCTAAGCGACTCATTACTAATGCCTGAAGGAGAGTTTTGCGGACTGTCATGGGGAGAAGAGGGAAAACCCTTCTCAGGAGGCACAGAGCATGGCTCAGAAGAGTGTAGACAGAGGATGCCAACTGATTTCAGAAAGATGTAAGACTGACAAGTTCTTCTGCCATAGAGGGCAATTCTCCATGCTCTATCCCCTTAGCAGGGAGGCACATCAAGGTATTGATTAGCCTACATTGGCTTTAGGCTGCAGGGGGGTCGTGTTGGGCTTGACCCTCTCTGAAGGGTCACCCCCAACCCTTTTGCCTTCACCCGTCTTACTTTTGCTGAGTTCGTTTTTGTAGGCCTTAGGACACTATGCACTTTACCAAGCTAACAGTGCTAAAGTGCTTGTGCTCTCTCCTTTAAATGTGACAAAATTGGCTTAAACCTGATTGGCATAATTAGTTTACTTATAGGTCCCTTGTAGAGTGGTATACAATATACCCAGGGCTTGTAAATTAAATGTTACTAGTGGGCCTGCAGCACTTTTTGTGCCACCCACTTAAGTAGCCCTTTAAAACATGTCCTAGGCCTGCCATTCCAGGATGAATGCAGTTTTAAACTGCCAATTCGACTTAGCAATATACCCCTTTGCCAAGCATTAACCTCCCAATTATTGCATATAAGTCACCCCTAAGGTAGGCCCTAGGTAGCCCATTGTAATTAAAAGGTTGAACACGTATTTTTATGTTTTACATGTCCTGGCAGTGAAAAACACTTAAATTTGTTTTTCACTTCTGTGAGGCCTACCTCTCCCATAGGATACCATTGTGTTGCCTTAATACATTAATAAGTGCTAACGTTTGATTGGGAACAGGTGAGCATTTATGTCTGGTGCCTGAGAAATTGTAATTAAAAAGCCTCTTTAATGGTAAAGTTGGATTTCAAGTTACAATTTTGATAATGCCACTTTTAGAAAGTTTACATTTTCCTGGCTTACACTATATTATTATTATTATTTTGGTTTTGTATAGCACCAGAATCGACTCCGAGGAGTATCTCTGCGCTTTGGACGTGTAACAAATTCAAATACAGAACTGTCAAACTTAAAAGCAAAACAGAGTAGTTTTAAGTAACTTTCTAAAATGAAGATGGTTCGAACATTCTCTTAAATGTAGGGGAGTTCATTCCAGTATTTCGGACCGAGATGAGAGAGAGCTTTTCCTCCTAATCTTGCTCTCCTGATTCGGGGGACCTTCAGCAAATGTTTAGTACTAGAGCGTAGGGATCTTGGGGGATGATAGAAAGTGAACTTTTCTGATAAATAACTAGGGCCAAGATTAAACAATGCCTTGTGGATAGTACAACAGACTTTAAATTTTATCCGTTGACGTATGGGTAACCAGTGAAGTTTTAAAAGAAGAGGGCGGGAGGCTGATCTGGGAGGCATGTTCAGAACCAGTCGTGCCGTCGTATTCTGAACCACCTGAAGTTTATTAATAGAAGTTTCATTGGCAGAGAGCAGCAGACCGTTACAATAATCTAGGCGACTCAATATGAGTGCCTGAGTCAGAGTCCTTCGAACAGAGTCTGGGAGCAAAGGAAAAACTCGTCGAAGTAGGCCCAAAGTATGGAAACATGTGCCTACGGTCTGGCCAATATGTTCCTTAAATGTAAGGGCACGGTCTAAACGGACTCCTAAGTTCTTAACAGAAGTTTTAGGAATGGGAGGCTTTCCAAGATTAATAGGCCACCAATTTGGTGACCAAAATATGGTTCCTGCAGCCTCTCCCGGGTCACATGACTGATTGGAGGTGGCAGTTGGACTTTGTTTATTCCTCTCAGACAGCCACACAATAAAGGGATTAGGTGTACTGGCAGGATGAAGGGGCAGAGGTGGGCACAGCCCCAGTTGGAACTGAATAAGCTGTGTTCTGCCATCACACAAAGGACTTGTCACCCCTGCATTGGTCATGTAGACAGCCTGGAGCCAGGCCAAGGGAGTCAGGAAACTTCCAGAAATTCAAAGGGAATTCTATAGAAATGTCTCCTACTTTAAAGAAAGCGCCATGTATAAAAAGGGGGCCCTCAGACCCACTCTTCAGTTCACTTTCTGCATCTGCGGAAGGACGTTCAGAGGACTGCCTGCTGCTGTGGCCTGCTGTATATTTCACATCACTGCTTTGCTGCACCAGGAAGGACTGCTGTGCTGCCTGGAGCCTGCCTTGAACCCTCGGAGGCTTGCCGTGCTGTTTGAGCCCTGCTTCATCACATTGTCCCTGGACTACCAGAATGAGGGTTAGTTTGCTGGCCTCCTGTTCAGAGCCTTAGGGACAGAAAAGGCTCCCACCATCTTAAACCCACATCTGGACCCAGCCTCAGTGAGTCCTAACCCTTCAGTGGACCCGTCCCTTGGTGGTGGTGCTAAAGGTGAACAGGTAGCCAAAATTAAAAAATATTTGCCTAAAAGCTGCTCTGAGAACCTGAGAGAAGACCAAGACCAACCTGCTCGTCTATCTGCCCAAGGTGCAACGCTATTTGGCCTGACTTCACAGTAGCTCCTGCAGCGTTCTTCTACACAGCAGCAAATCCTGTTCTGCGGTCCATCACTAAAGGGGTATCTGCCCTTATCGGATGTTCATTGGCTAGAACCTCCTGCCTCGTCCGCTGGAGATTTTCGACTTCCAAAAAAGTGACTAAGTCCGAACGTAGAAACCTTCACTGGGACTCCATCCAGCAGGTACCCGACGATGATGCTTCCTCCTTGGACACCGCCTACAGCCTTGCCTCACTGAACTTTACCTTCTCAGAACATTTTCTTTGACATTTCTTCTAAATCCGAAGTTAAGCGCCGACTGGCCCCAATCCATTCTTTGTATCCGGCTTGTGCTTCATCGCGGTTGACCATATTTTTCCACTTTGACCTGATCTCGCATGACTAAATGTCTGCAGTTGGCACTTTGATCTTTCAGGGGCTAAAAGTTTATAACTCCAGTTCTTCTGATGGGATTTTTGTTGCTTTGGTCCCAAGTGATTTATTAAAATGTACTCTGTTTTTCCAAGTTGGTGCAGGATTTTTTTGCTATGTGTTTCCACATTATTACTTTTTCTGCGCTGCATAGGTACTTTACACATTGCTTCTCATTTAAGCCTGACTGATTTTGTACCAAACTACTAGAGACTTAAGCTCAGGTCAATATAGAGAATGTTGTGGTTAATACTGATAGGGATTGTGGCTTTTGCTTGAACAGGGGTCACCCCCCTTCAACCAACAACCCAAGCTTCTCACAGAGTGGCTCGAAATGATGTGAAGATCTGAAAGTTGTCTACCCTGTGTATCAATTGGCTTCTAATACTGCAGGTGCCTTAACAACCCTTAACAAAGAACTAATGGCTATGTCAGCTATAGATAGGCAAAACAGGGTAGTTCTAGATATATTATAGGTGAGAAAAGGCAGAGTCTGCCGCATGATGAAGGTATGTGCCCATCACTAACATCACACATGAGGTAAAAGTTCTTGAAGAAGCAGTTGGAAGGGAGGGAGTTTCAAAGATTGGTAAATGGTTTGGTAAGTTAGGAAGAGATGTCCTTAGAATTACACTAGCCCCTATAATAACTGTTTGGTGACAAGTGTGTTTTTGTTGGAAAAATGAGCTGTGAGTAGTTCATCAAAAGGAGGGCTAAACTGTTGTGGAAAAAAGGAGCTGCCAGCAATGAGCGGAATGAAAAGAAAAAGAGAAGATTATGAACTAGAAGACATCCGATCTACGGCATACGATGAGATGAAAGAGTTGGAGCAATCCAGGTACAAGGTTCAGGAATTACAATTGTATTTTAAAGCAGATTGTGATGCTTTAAAAAAATCACTGTCTCGTAAACGAGCAGGGTCAGTTATAACTCTTTGAAAACATACCAGAGGCTCCTGTTTCTTTTTATTTGTTTTTAATAAGGGTTTAAAAGTTTTGATTTCAAACAAAAATACTTAAACATTTATTTGACTATTTAGCTGCTCTTTTAAGAAACGAATACCAAAAAAAAGATGCAAAGTTCTGTTTCTAATATGCAAGTTTTCTTTAAGTTAATGCACCTCTGTCAATAGTCTATTCTTTTGCCTGCGTAGCCTCCCGTAAACATTGCACAGTGAATTTGCTCTATGAATGTAAGTATGTCCAACCCTTAACTTCTCAACATCATAAAGACCTTTCAGTCAATGTTCAAAGTACTCACTTGGTTGAACTGTGTTTTCCGATGGTGATGTTAGGAAAAACGGAAGCAATAATCTGAGTCAAAATACAGCATACCAAATCCTGTAAATATGATAGATTTTGACTAAGAAATTACTTTGCATACTTGCTCTAGAACCTGGGCGGGAAAGATTTAATTGAATCCTGTATTTCCTGTTGTGATATTTAGATTAGAAGAACCAAGGTGGGCCTTTTAACGATAACTATTTGCTGTATGCTTTAGCAATCATGAGTACATCAGACCCCACACATTCAAATCACTTTTTAAAATATTTTTGGGACTATGTGTAACATGGATCTTTCTGACAGAAAAAGACTAATGTTTCTCACAACCATTACTGAAGTGGAGGCGGTTCTTAGGACCCTAGGAGTATCTGTAGAAACTTTGCTGTATGAGATGTGCATTCTCTTCAGCAACCTTACTTCATCATCTTAGCTGCTAGTTCAAAACATGGTTATTCAATCTTGTCATCCTAGGGGGGGCATGGCTTGGAGCCGACAGGAATGGCTGCCTCCTGGTAGAGCTCAGCAGCTGTTCGGGAGAGTCAAGCTCCTTCAGACCGGACCTTTTCATCCGGTGGCGCTCTACTTGGCTCTATGCGGCCATGAAGACGTACACTTCTGTATGCGGCCACTGAAATTCATTTCTCCACCAGCGGTGAGCGGTATTTACTTTTATAACAGGCCGACACGTTACCTCACAGGACTCTTACACGCCACTTTGTTTTTCACCTTGGCAATGATTCCCTCTACTAAGCGGTAGAGGTGCTTTTTCAGCAATTTATTTTCAGCGTTTTTGCTCACAACAGGGTTCTCTATGCATTCTTCTCACTGCTACTCACGCTGGAAACCTGTCATTAAGTATGACCGCCAGAAATTTAATTTAGTGGATTCTTGCATTTAGTTTCCTCCTCAAAGGCATTTCTAGTGACTACTGTTCCTGTCCGGGTCCCTTGAGGTCCTACTGCCTTAAATTTTTAATAATAATTTTCCTCTGAACATTCTTTTATTGAAGAGGCGAAGGAATATTATTTTCTCTATAATATCATTTTTTTTCAAGGCACAGTATATAGAGCTTGTTATTGCTTTGATTCTTTTGTGTATGTCGAAGACAAAGCCTGCCTGTTGTGCTTTTAACACCTCTTCTACTCCTCCATCTGTGGTGGATTATAACCCTTTTAGTGTTCTTCAAGAGACCTAGGGCCCGATTACGATGCGGTTAGGAAGGCCTCCTAAGAGCATGTGCTCCTTCCGAATTGGATCGGGAACGTGTCTTCCCGACCGAGGGCCAGATTACGATGCGATTAGGAACATAGGCTCCCATAGAAGTCAATGGGAGTCCAACCAAATCGTATCTGGAAGCATCCGGATGCATCATATAAGGTCGGTCGGACTCTCCTGATCCGAGTCGGTTGGAAACCATTTCCAAACCGATTCGATCGGGAAGATTTCCTAACCGCATGGTAATCGGGCCCTATGGCGGAGTCAGAGCAAGGTGTGGTACCTCTTCCAATAAACGCTACTTCCTCAAGTATTCCACTTCCTACTTCTAAAATAACACCTAAATTAGCTGTTACTTTGACGCTTTCATCAGGAAAAGGGGTTAAAAAAATACCCTCCTTTACCAGCTATATTTCCTCCACCAATATACATGGAACTAAATCTTGAGGAAATACGAGTGCTTGAACCAAACATGCAGGAAACTAATATACATCTTCAAAATGTGGATGATAAATGGTCTACTATGGAGAGTAAAGTCATTCAAATAGATAGTAGAGTGAACTCTTTTCAATCTATTGTGAGTCAAGTTGCCTCTACACAGTTGCAAATCTCACAGCTTCAGAAACAGGTTGAGAATCTTGAAAATGATAACAAGCAAAATAATCTGCATATTTATGGATTAGCAGAAGGACTCGAAGGCTCTAATCCTATCACCTTTTTTCAATCTTTTCTTTAAAAGATTCTTGGTCTTCCTGATACACCAGAATTAAATATTCAAAGAGCTCATCGTTTAGGTTATAGTCCACAAACTGAGCCTTCATCTAATAAGCCAAGAAGTGTTATTCTGTATTTTTTAGAATACACGGATTTGTTGGAGGTACTGCAAGCAGTCAAAGGCAAAGGAAGAATTTCTTGGCAAGGGCCTACTCTTTTCTTTTCCCAGGATTACGCTAAAGCAACGGCGGATAGAAGGAAGGGGTTTTTGGACATGAGACCAGCAATTCGTAATATCAATGCTGGATTTAGTCTTATACATCCTTGCCTTTTCAAGGTTACTCTTAAAAATAAAACTACGACCTATGCGGACCCTACTCTGCTACATTTTCTGAACAGTTGCAGACAGGAAGACATGGAAGTTACTAGATCCACTGTTTGACTTTATATTATCTCATTTTAAGTTTATTCCTTGTTGCTTGTAATGTGTACTGTGTTGTGTTGTATTTTGTATAACATGTGTTTTCTTTTGTCAGGTGCTGTTTTTCATAATTCTTCAATGTGACTCCTCGTCGGTCTGGAGGGTGTGGTTCCTCCCTCCTGTTTCCACCCTGGGGTCTCCGGTCAGTTGTGTCATTCCCTTATGTGGCCTCACCACCCTCTACTTTTGTGTATGTTTTTTGGTATGTCAATTTTTCTACTTCTCTTTTGTATATGGCTTTTGTCTTTTTCTTCCTTAGTCTTTTTCATACTCTCTCATCTCTTTTTTCCTGTTTTCTTTTTTCTCAGACCTCTCTTATCAATCAATCAATTTTTCTTTATTCCATTCACGCAAAGTGTATCATAAAAGAGTACATAAAGGTTAAAAATGTCATAAAAACAAGTGCAAACAGGTAAAATACATTAACATCAAAGGGGCAAAAATCAGTTTACATTATAACCAAGAATTCATGAATCAACATAATGCTCTTATCAATTTTCTTCTTGCTTGAGTCGCCCTAAGGAATCTTACAAGTACCACACACTTGTAAAGGTTTGAAAGCAGTTGTAAGTATAAAAATGCTGGCCTGCATTTTTTAAAATTTAGTGATTTCAATAAAGGTACAATAAAGGAACTTCTCAAATCCATATAAAATTTACAGAAAAGTGCAATGTGCATGGTTGATTGATTGGATACATTGTCACACGGGCAACATTGTCAATCATTTGACCAGTCATTGGGATTTGGAAAACTTATCAGGCGGTAGAAAATATTTAGTCTAAAACGTGTTAAAACGAATCGATGTTGAGCATTAAGAACATTAAAAAGGTATGGTTGCATGGAAAAGGTGGTCAGGACAATTTGGTTCTGTTTCACAATTGGTTTGGCCAGTTCCACACATAATCACAAATCCTCCAGATGATTTAGACACTCTGTTTTTAATCCTTTCCTTGAAATATTTAACAGGGATTCTGGTCGCTCATAAAATTCCGGACGGCCCATATCTGTCAGGGAGTTCTTGATAAACTTTAACCAAGGAATCTTTAGGGCCCTTTCAGAGTCACAGCAATCCTTAGCTATGGCACGATTCAAGTCCATATGTTCAGAAGTCCATAATTAGTGCAATAGCAAAAGTGGTTGAATCCTCACCAAGTCTGTTAGATAATTAGTCCCCAGTTCAGAGTGACATACGTGATTTGAACAACTGGTGGGAAGTGCTAAAAGGTTTTTAAAAAAGGCATTTTCCGCCACCTGCAATGATTCAACGTTTGCATATCCCCAGATATCCGAGCCATACATTGCAATTGTTCTACATTTTGCATAGTAAATAGATAGCATTTCTTTTAGTTGGATGTTCCCCAATTTTCTGGCAAAATTGCGAAGTGCCGAAATAGATCTTAAAAATTGCAATCTTCTGGATTCAATTGCACTTTTCCATGTACCTTCACTGTCAAATAAGATTCCCAAATAAGAAAACGCTCGAGTTTGGGGTACAATTTCGCCTTTTTTAAATATAGGCACAATTTGAGACTCTGCCCAAGTCAAAGGGAGGGGAGCCCAGAGTTCAATGTTTGCTTTAAATAAGTCGATTGGAACGCCATCTGGCCCAAGGGCTTTGTTTCCTTTACTAGAACCAATAACGAGGGAAACTTCTTCCAGAGTAAAGTTTAAAGCGGACCAATCCGGTACGGGAGCAAGCACCTGTGGGGCAACCTCGGGACTTAATGCTGGTTGATAAATTGCACTGTTTGCATTAGACGAATAGAGGGCAGAGAAGTGTATTACCCACTCTTCCTCAGTCACTGCAATCTCAATTTTGGGTATATCAGTATTACTGAGGAATGGGGAGTTAACCACACGCCAAAAGGCAGCGGTATCATTATTTTGGCTAGCCTCATGCAGTTTCTCCCACATCTCCTCTTTTAATGTTTTCTTACGCTTTTTTAAGGTAAGCCTATATTCCCGCCTCCAAAGCTGAATCTACTTGGTGTTTCTAGGGTTTTTTTTCAATGCTCCTATAAGTTTTTTGTGGGTCTTACTGCATACATGATCAAACCAACCCTTCCTGTTTTCTGAACCTGCCTTCTGCCGTGATGATAACCCCGCCTTAATGGCGCTGGTTATTTGTCTGAAGGATTCCGTAATACCCGAAGCCTCCTTTGAAATATCCAGACATGCATTAAAGGCACTTTTATGCTTCTGAATTAATTTCTCTATAAAGACAGTTGGGTTGACCAATGTAATGTAAACCCATGTAATCGGGAGAGCTCTAAGTTCTCCACGGCAAAGGCACGGGAGGGGTCCCTCTGGTCATTTGCTGATCCAAAGTTTAGCGTTCGGCTCTGGGGATAGTGATCACTTAGGGTGCAATCATGTAAGGTAAAATTACCAATATAAGTTGAATAACGGATTGGAAAAAGTAAAAAGTCTATAACACTTTTACCCATGGTGCCATTGAAGGTACAAGGTACCTCAATAGGAATATTACCAAGCTCATTGCAGAAGCCTAAATCATATTTAGAGATAAGCTCGTTGAGCTTCCTACCATACTCTGAGTGTAAAAAATGCGTGGTATCCCCGTTTGTTGATGAAATCAAACCACAAATAGATTTTGAGGGCAATTTACATATTTGGATATTAAAATCCCCACCCAGAGTATTAATGTCTCCCCAGACCCCTGCAGGAGAATGGTGTCCAGGTCATTTTCCAGAGAGGGCAATATAGCCAATATATCAGAGCCGCAAGCATTATTGTAAAAGTTTACCAAACACATCCTGAGTGGTCCAGAAAGATCAATACTGACATTTTGGTAAAAAGAGCTGTTGGTCCTAAGTTTTACAGAAGAGGAAGATTGTTTGTTCGAAACATAAGTACAAAGACCGCCCCTATTTCTACCGTGACTAGATGGAATAGCCGGCAAGTTGTACGTTTTGAAGCCATTGAGATGACAAGGATCGGTAACCCAGGTTTCTTGTAAACAAACAATAGAAAAAATGCTTATAAAGTTTAGACACTCTGGTAGATTAAGCTTGCTGCGCAACCCTGCTACATTCCAGGAAATTACTGTGATACTAGTAGGGTCAGGGAGCGTGGGGTCACTCAGTATCTCTTTAACTTGCACAGATGGTGCCAGAATCATTAGATCCTCAGAGCTCGAATCAATCTGCAAGTTCATATCAGAAGGTGGGGTGCCAGGTCTTACCTTTGGCGTTGGAGTGGCCTTTAGTGAATTATCCTTTAGTCAGTCTACCCCAGCAAGGTTACATAGAGTGTCAAATCTTAAATGGGGGGGGAATAGAAAATAAAGGGATATTTGCATGGTTTGCCCCAACAGTTTGGGGTAAATGTTGCAGTATGCCCTGTGTTGAGGGGCAAAGTGGGGTCAATACATTCAGCTGACTGTAGCATTGTATAGGGGGTTTGTAGAAGAAACCAAGCGGGAGGACCATAATTTTCTCTTCATTCAAATGCAAGGACTTGAACCTGCCCAGTATATCGTTAACTAGTCCTGGTGATTTGAATGAGAGAACTATACAATCACCCGCAAACACTTTGGGATCTCTACCGACCCAGCCCACCCGTCTGGCCATCTTAAGATCTGCAAAAAGTGTGCCCCCCAACCCCACTTTAGAATTTAACCAGTTGAGAGATTTGTTTTTTAGTGACTCCCATGATTCGTGCTGTGGGGACTCTGTTGGTGGGACATTTGCCAAAATGACCACATAAGGAGTAACCTCTGGTGGCAGATCTAATCTATCCCTGGCGAACGAAGAATGTTTGGGAGTTCTGCCCCCCGCATACGTATTGGATTTGGGGGTTAATGAAATCCCCTTATTCGGAACCCCCCTCATATCTGTAGCCGGGATTGCTTGTAACTGGGTCACTGGGGTTGACCTATCATAATGAGGCTTTGGAGGTTGCTGGGTCACTCCTTGGGACTCCTTATCAGTTTGCTGTACTAGGGTAGTGCAGAGTATGCCAGCAATATGAATTATAGGTTCATCCCTCCCAGTCCCAGTACATGTATTTACCGTACCCAATCTTTCCGCACAGGATAATACAGCACATTCCACAGCTTTTAAACACTCGGTGAGGCTGCATACAGAGGTTTTAATAAGATCTAAAAGTTTGTGTACGCAACCCACTAATGAAGAACAAGCCAGGGAATCTAATGGTGCAGCAGAAGGACCCTTATTTAAATCTCTCTAAGATTTTGAACATTGTCCCATTTTCAAGGTGGTTACCTTCTTTGCTGGCTTTACTTTCCCTTCACACAGAGTCATATTAGTCTTTGCCAAAGTAAGTTTAATAGTTTTGGAGCGCTTAGATGGAGGACTAGAGCTTAAAGTGACCAGAGTAGCTTTAGCAAGAGTTTGGCCTGACTCGTCTTTATTCACAGCGTCTTGGCTAGTGCATTGTATTTCCGGGATTAATTCCAAATCCAAAGGTGTTGGGATACATCTGCTTAGTGGATCGACCCCACTCTCAGTACATATAGTTATTGTTTCCTCTACGCTTAGTATTTGCTTTTCGATGGCTCCCATTGCTCCAGTTATAAAATTCATAATTGATTGCCTTGATTTAGGATGTGATTTGGCTAACGCAGAGCTCGGTTGTTTCCTTTTCCCCATGACCAAATAGTATATTAAAAATGTACTACAATTTCAAAGAGGCTCCGAATAAACTCTCGGTGATAAACACGTCACCAAACAGGGGACACAATTTACAAGTAACAGTACCTTTGTAGGAGGGTCCTCTGATGCACAGGGGGCGGATGGACATCAATCGCAGCCAAATTTCGCAGCCCAGCCCTGCCTCCTCCTGAAGCTGATGGGCACAGACGGCCTGCCCATGGCCCGGGCATGCCCGCGCACGTCCCGCGCTGCAGGAGCCCGCGGCCGCACTTGTAGCGCCTCCTGGTGCGAAGCGATGACGTGGGCGGCTTCGCGCCGCAACGAGAACAGGTGAGGTGGTGCTCCCCCCGGTCTCCGGACCAGCTGGGGAGAAAATGCAGATAGAAGCGGGACCCCGCGCTGCGGGAGCCCACGGCCGCACTTGTAGCACCTCCTGGCGCGAAGCGATGACGTGGGTGGCTTTGCGCCGCAACGAGAACAGGTGAGGTGGTGCTCCCCCGGTCTCCGGACCAGCAGGGGAGAATATGCAGATAGAAACTTTATTTCTTTTTTCATTTTTCATTCCTATTTTACGACTTTTTTATATCCTTTTAGTCTATTCTTTTTTCCTATTGATTTTATTCTTTCTTCCTCTTTTTCTGCACTTCCATTTTCTTTTTTGGATACTATCTATTTTTCAATGTTATTACATTTTCATTGTTATATCTTTTTATCCTTATGCTGTCTTTACATTTTCATAGTGATGGGGTTAAGCTCCAAAATGAAAACTCCTGCCCCTCTTAACGCCTTAGTCCATCCAAGTGATGCAAGCCCAATACAGCCACTCCAGGCCTCAGCCATCGAGGCTCCTGAGGTTGTTTTACTGCCCCCAAATCCTCCTCCCTCTGAAAATCGTCAAACTCAGAAGGCCACTAAACAAACTAAGCGGCCCACTATACCAAGAAATGGAAGAAAAGTCTCCCAGATAACCAAGTTTGCCAAGGCACCAAAGACCATAAAGGATTCAGGAACCTTCCCAGCACCTAAAGAACAGGAAACCCTAGAGGCAGGGGGAGAACATGACAATGAACATAATAATGACACCAGGGTGGGGGATTCGGCGTTTGGAAGCAGAACTTATCGATCAAATTTCTACTCTCCTACTGGAAGAATTGTGACTGATTTGGGCTAGGCTGGATGCTTACAGGACCTTAAAAACATGAAAGGGAACCCAGAAGTTTTTTTCTTCCCACCCAGTCAATGAAACTCATAATGTTAGAGGCCCCCAGGTTTCCTAGAGTCAACTCAGAGGAACCAGCCCCCTGTGATACTCTTAATTCTATTCCTATACCACTAACAAACTTTGAAAAGGGTCAGGATAGGCCACAAGCTCAGGGTGGTCCCAGGGGATACAATTATGAAGAAGCACCCGCTGGGATGAGTGCAGCCCGCAGTCAGGGAAGTAGAGGGGGGCAGAATAATGCAAGGGAAGAACTGCTCAAAGATAAACAACCAGTAATAGGCCTCCCCCATGCTACATGTCCTTATGTAGTCATCCTTGTAGGGGTTCCCAGATTAAGAAAAGATCATAAGGAATTGTACAAAGAACTGTTTAACAAAACCATAAACGGGCTGGCCCATCACAGAGGCTTTCCGGTCTCACAGGCCAAAAATATTTTGATGGTAAGGAGGGTGGGCTGGATTGGCCCCGAGGCAGCGGACCGCCAAGGGAATTAAATCATCGTTAATTTTAATCCCCCGTTCCTAGGTAAAAGTATTTTACTGGGAAATATGAGCACACATTTTGAGCCAAGTAAAATTGATTTGATGCCTCTTGGTTACTTTTACAGACCTAATTCAAAAACACAAAGGGCCCCCCACTCAAGCTGCCAGCTATGTAGAATGGTCCACAGTAAGGGCTCCCCTAATTGCAGACAGGGAAGTTGCCAGCCGGGCCAGTACCTTCATCATCCCCACCTATAATTGTTACGACGCCCTAGCAAACATTGATTGACTTGTCAGGCCAGAACCAACGCATCACCAGGCATCCTGTTTGGGGGAGGAGAGATCAGAAGAAATAAGATCAAAAGATACACCAAAAGAAGTCATGGTACCCCAGAAATTCCCTGAGGGCTTGCTGAATGTGATCAGCTGGAATATAGTTGGTTTAAGCTCTTTTTTGGCAGATGAGAAGGGGCGTGATATACGTAATTCCTTTAATATTATGTGCTTTCAGGAGACCTGGGTCAGATATGTATGGATGGTTTTGTCGTCTCCCAAGTAAATGCAGAGGCCTCCAACCATGGAAGGGCCAAGGAAGGTCTAGCGACGTTTGTGAGCCTAAGGGCGGACTGTGAAGTGGAGCAGATAGCTTTTGACTCAGGGATTGTTTCGGGAGTTTTGATATCATTTGCCCAAAAGGTTTATTAACTTATTAAGCATTAAGGATTATGTTTCACACAAGACGGTACCAACCTTTAAAGGTAGAGGAGCTTCCTCTACCATTGATTTTATCTATGTTTCTGCAAAGGACCTTTTGGAGTATTTTTAGTGACCATAATCCCCTTTTGGCTGAATTTAGCTGGAATGGTTTCGGGAAGAAGCCTCTCAACATTTAATGCAATCCCCTTACATTAAAGGAGCAGGACAGGCGGATAGGCTGGGGTAGGATAGTCCCCGAGGATTTTTTAAGGAAACTGGATCTAGCCTTCTGGAGAATTGTGAACCGCCCACTTTTCAATGAAATAACCCCACCTGACATGAGACAATCCATCCCAGCTAAGAAATTGGGTTGCGCATTTTGAAAATATTTATTCCAGTGACTGCGTCCCTAGCTCTTATCCAGTGCCCAAGTGAGGGCCGCTACTGACATTTGAATAAGAAGAGGTAAAAGAAGGAATAGCGGGAATAAAACTAGGGAAAGCGCCAAGGCCTGATGGGGTGCCTGGAGATCTGTTTAAATCATTTAAGGATATCTGGGCCCCAATAATCCTTCAACATCTGAATTTCGTAGCCCATGGCCATATTCCTACATCCTGGAAACAATCAATAATTGTTCCTGTTTTTAAAAGGGGCAACCGAGAGGACCCAGCGTGTACCTGCCTATATCATTATTAGACGCTGAGGTTAAGGTCCTGGGCACGATTCTCCTAAAATGATTGGGGGTCTTATCTGATCGCCAAGAAATTTTGTCTGGTATCCAATATGGCTTCAGGCCAGGCTGGCAGACAATAAAACAGAATTTTAATCTTTATTTGTTGATTAATAGATATACAACTGTTAAAAAGGGTAGTATACACTTGGCTTTCATGGACCTAAGCACAGCATTTCATTCAGTGGATAGATCTAAACTGTGGGCTGTGCTGAGGGACATGGAAGTGGACGGTGCCCTTGTAGAGTTTTTGCACCATCTACACACAGGACTAGAGGCCAGTGGCGGCTCGCACAGGTAACGCTGTGGGGCGGGGCGGGGCTGGGTGGGGGGGTAGTGGAGTGTGACATACGACGGGAAAGTCGAGAGTAAGGAAATAAATAAATAAAAGCACTTACTTTGCGCTCGCAGCATCACCGAGTCAGTTATTATTACATTTGTATTATGAATTTATGGAGGATTTAGGACTGAAAAGTAATTCTCTTAAGTCTTATACTATCATAGTAGGCCCAAAAAACATGAAATCTAAAACTCACTATATAAAAGACCATTGCTTAAGGAAAACAGATGGGTTTTGTTATTTAGGTATTCTGCTGGATAATCAAATAAATTGGGGTCCTCTGGTAAGAGCACATATACAATCTTTCAACAGGGTAGCGCATGGTATAGACTCCTTTGCTAAGCGCCTAGGTCACAGCCACATGAAATCTATTTTACATCTCTATAACGCAAAGTGCTTCCCGACCGTGGCGTTTGGAGCAGAAATCTGGGAATATAAACCCTGTCGCCCAATACAAATTGCTGAAGATAAATGTTTTAGGAGGCTGTTACGAGTTCCCCAGAGTGTCCCAGAGGAAATTGTGCATGAAGAGATGGGAGCAGTTTTCATTTCTGATTTTATTCAACTACGCCCAATACACTTTTGGTTCTCTATATGGCTTAAGAGGGAGCTAGAATTTAATAGAAATATTGTGACAGATTGCATGAATATGGATCTGAGCCACCGTGTACCATGGTATTGGGCAAACCTCAGTTGTTCAGCTCCCCAGAGCTGATTCCTAAATCAGACATAGTCTGGGTCAAAGTTATCTTTAGGATTACTACAAGAGAGGAGAAGTTCCAAGTGGCCCAACATAAAGACAGTTACAAGCACTTTATGATGGTGAAGTCCATTAATAAAATGGAAATGTATTTATCTCTAGATATGTCAGCCCAGGACAGAAGGCTGCTAACGTACTTTCGAAAAAACCTGTTCCCACAGCTGTTGATGGGATGGCATAAACCATCAGATCGCCCTCTCTGCTTGTGTGATAAGACTACAGCACTAGCCATTTTACCCGTTGTTTTTATTTGTCCTAACTGGTCAGCCTTAAGACTTAAGTATGTTCGCCCTCTTTTTGTGCCTTCGAATGTTAATCAAGTGAGACCAGCCTTATCGAACCTGCATTTATTAGACTCACCTAAAGTCTGCTGCTTTTTATACCGGTTTCTGGCAGGGGTGTACTCTGCTAATTTGTGATAATACAATTCTGTGTTACAATGTTATTTTAATCATATGTTTTCTTAATACTCTGCCCTTCAAGATTACAAACGCAAATTATATACAGTTATTTATGACGATGATGATTAGATTAATGGGCCTAGGTGGCCCCCTTTATTTCCTACCAACATAGCGGACCCTAAAATGTAGGTTTTAGTTTGTTAGGTTTTATCAGGATGAGCGTCCTTACAGTTCACTCACAACCACTTGTGTCGTATTATTAGATGTTTCTAATTTTTTGATAATTGTAATGTATGTTGCTATTAATCTAGATTTTTAGAAGGGGCTTATTATGCTTATATATGAATTTGTAGCCTCTGGATAGCCCATGTATTTACTAAAGATTTTTAGCTGTTTTAATTATTTATACTGTGCTTTCATGATTGCTATTGCAAATTGAATAAGGAAAATCTGACTGACTGACTTTTCATTATAATAGTTATTCTCACCTGTTTTAACATTTTGAACCTATTAATGTATTGCAGATGGCTTTAAGATTCATTTTATGGAACATTTAAGGCCCGATTCTGATGCGGGTTGGAAAGCTTCCAACCGAATGGGTTTGGGAATGGTTTCCAACTGAATCAGATCGGGAGAGTCCAACCGACCGAGTACGATGCATCCGGATGCTTCCAGATACGATTGGGTGGGACTCCAATTGACTTCAATGGGAGCCTTTATTCCGACCGAATGCATGGGCTCCCACTGAAGAAAGGGGTGGCTGGGGAAAATCGGGCACCCTGTGGTGAGCACCCCCTGGTGCCTGCCACACTGTGCGTGGCTGGTAAGGGAAGACCCATGGGTACCCCCACGGGCATGAATGGGAAGGCTCCAGGTGCAGGGGGGCGCACTACTGGCCCCAAAGTCTGATTCCGACTGCCGATTCGAGTCGGACGGCACAATTCGGAAAGGCTGTCCAAATCCAGCATTGTACTCGGTCGTTTGGAAACGCGGCCCGTAGAGACGTACAATTGTGCCCCGTACGGCTCGGTCATTCCAAATGGCGTCGGGTTTGGATTGGGATATTCCTAACGCCTAACTGGCATTGTACTCAGTCGGTTGGAAACCTTTCCGAGTCGGTTGGAAAGACACATTCCTGATCCGAATTGGATGCCCTTAGGAGGCCTTCCTAACCGCATCAGAATCAGGCCCTCGGTGTTTAATCTCCCCTATAAAACGTCAAAGGGTTTTATCACATATTTCTAGCTTAAAGGGTGATATTGTGTTGTTACAAGAAATTCATATCTCAGATAAAGAAGTAACTAAGCTCAAAAGATATTGGGTTGGTCATAATTTTTTCATCCCATGGAGTTGCTATCTTATGTCATAAACGCCTGAGTATACAAGTCTTTGCCCAAAATACGGATGATGAGGGTAGATGGGTTTCAGTTTCCTTACTTGTTGATATAATCCCCATAACCATTGTTAACCTATCTGCACCTACTAATCCAGATATATCCTTTTGGCCCCAAGTGTTGTCTAAATTGATTACTTTTAATAATAATTATTTATTAGTACGTCGTGATTTCTGCTCTAAAGCTCGCTTTATTCCTTCACATATACATTCTCAGTTTAAATCTACTATATTTCAAAGATCTCTTGTTGATGCTTGGAGATTGTGCAACCCGACTCTTCAGGAGTATACTTTCTTTTCCCCTGTTCATTTTCCTCAATTTTGAATACAATATTTGGTTACATCGAAAGCCTTTTCAGAATGATGTTTGTATTCCTTTTTCAGTAGCTCAATCTAGTTTTTCCCTTCCACTATCATATCAAGTCAAATATGTATCCTTAATTTCTGTAATTCAATCCTCATATAATCATCTTCTACATCTTTCTAATCCTTCTCCCCAATATCCAGTATAAATCAACTTTTGTATACATCCCCTTCCACATCTAAATCATCTGAACATCTGATGGGCCCTCCAGATGCTAGGGATAAAACATAGGTGGAGCATTTTTGGGAAACTGACTTACAAACTACATTTTCACTTTCAATCTAGAACAAGATTTAGAATAAAATAAGGAAATCTTCTAGAGCAGCTAACGCTACCCAAACCTTATTTTTTTAAATATATAATAGACATTTGCTCACTCCTGCTATATTGCATAAGAAAGACCCTGCTATCCCATTTACATGTTGTTCATGTTTCGCTGCTCAGGCAGAACTTAAAGATATGCTATTTGAATGTCCACATATTTATCAATTCTGGTTACAAATTTGGAAACAAATAAATACTATTTCTTACACACACATTCCGTTTACTTTTATTAATATTTTTTTAGGAAGTGTTTCAGAAGATTGGGAAACTCAGTCTAAAGTTGTCAACATTATTGATTTAGCAGATTACAAATTCATGGAAGGATGCTTCTAAAGTATCTTTTCAGGTATGGTGGTATGGAGTCTGTTATAATCACAGACTAGACAGAGCATCTGTTCATCCAGCTACACTTGCTATTTAAAGAGATCTCTTATGGTTACCCATAACAAATTTGTTAAATTGTTCTGCCCGCAAATCATATTCCCTTAACCCTTGAATTGACGAAGTCCCTAAATCTCCATGAATTTTCTTTTTATCATTGATATTGCCACTAATTATTGTTGCCTTTGTTAATTCATAGATCTCTGCATTAATGTTACATAATTATCAGTTTTTTAAGAGGTATATCAGTATTGTTTTTTCTCTCTTTTCCCTCTCTCCCTCTCCCTCTCTTTTTTGTATTTAAACAGTTATATTTCTATGCATAATGAATATCTTTTGCATTCCTTCCAATGTCAATGCACTTTTTTCTCATTAAGTTTTACTTTTAAACTTTAAAACAAATCTAATTATCCTAGGATTGCATTGACCCACGCTGATAAGGCAATGCAAATAAAATGATTTCCTTTTGGTAATAAACCAATGCTAAACACATAAGATGATGGACGGAATGCTGCACATTGGCAAACATTCACCCCCAGTCACAGATCTGGGTTTAATCCATCGTTATTTTGCTTCACCACGCCACCGCAGTTCAGACATAGCCATATGCAAATCAGTCTTGACCCTGTGCCTCATGGGAACAGTCCAGACCGAACTGCCAAGCCATGCCTTCCCTGGTCCGGAATCAAGCATCCTAGGACCGGTTTCAGGCTATCAGCCTTCATCAGCCAGGATAGCTTGACTCCAGTGGCGTAGTGAGCACGGGACCCACGGGCATCAGCCATGGAAGTCGTGGTTGTTGGCATGTGAAAAATGATCAACAAAAACTCTTTTTACTGACAGAAAATGTGCGGAATGTCTGCAATACATTTTTGCTTTTCAGAAATAAAAAGTATCATCAGTGTCTTGTTTCTCAAAATAAATCAGGCACTGGGGCTCGCTATAAGTGCCCATCCCAGCACTGATATTTTTTTATCGAATGTGTTCCTGGCATGGTGGCAGGGGAACATAACTCATAAAGATCCAAATGAAACTAGCAGCGATCTCTAGATACAATTGGTGGTTTGGAGCTGTGATTGTGGATGCATGGATTTTGCTGACCCTTATGTCTAAACGAAAACAAAAATCTGATGTTGTGCGGACTGCTCACGTGCTTCTCAGAATTGTCATGAGGTCTTGAGAGGTATCTGAAGGATAGAAGTGGACGTGGAATGTGTGAGGGAATCTTTCATCCATATACACAGTTATCTAGATAGGAATTCAACAAATATCCTTTAAAAAATGCTACTGTGTGTAGGGCATCCTTCTTAGTCAGCCTGAATGAATACATTGCACAATTGGCCCTGAACGGTATCTTGGGAAAGTGTAGTTTCCAAATCTCTTACATGAGCAGTGTCAGTTCAGATATCCCTCTATAATACATGCCAGCAGCTCTTTTCCCCTTTCCTTGTTTTTCAAACGGTTTTAAAAGTGCTGAATTCACAACAAATATACTTTAGAACTGATTTCATTTTCATCTACACTTTTAACACAAAGACCAAAAAAAGATGCAAAATGGCGTTTGCAATATGCAAGTTTTCTTTTAGTTAGTGCACTTTTAAAGTGCTAAAATGTATTGAAATAAGTGTTCTGAGATTCACCACATGAACAGATGTACTCTAATGTGTTGGCTTGCAGGGAGAATCCTATCTTGGAGAACTTTGTGACAAAATCCTAGGGTTTAGAACTGAATCAATAATCAGGAAATGTTGTTATTCTAAAAATGTGTGTTTTGGAGGCATAATTGATGCTGTCTGATAGATGAGTTTGGCCATAGGGAGAGAATGGAAACAGATGATTAGGGCGCTTCTGAGTGCTGACTGGAGATTAGGAACAATCAGATTCTAGGTAGCTGAGCTGCTCTGTCAATAGTCTAGACCTAGGGCTGTGCCCCTCCCATAAGGAGTGCACAGTGAATTTACTGCTTAAAAGTAAGTGGGTACAACTCTTTATTACTCAAATCATTAAAACATTTCAGTAAGTATTTGAAAATACTCACTTGGTTCATCAGTGCTGTCCGATGTTGATGCTAGCAAGAAAACAAAAACAATAATGGGAGTCAAAAAACAGGATACAAAATCCAGCACTGATTATCACTTTTTCTAAGATATGACCTTGTAAACTGGCTCTAGATTCGATGCGGAAATTATTCTTTTGAAGCCTCCATTTCTGGTTTTGAAATTTAGATCAGCAGTACAATGGATGGTCATTCAAGGATATCTATTTGCTGTATAGTATCATGGAGCATCATTGACTGTGAGCCTGATTAAATTAACTACTTGAATGACACTGAACAGTATGTTGGAATATTGTAGATTCACAATCTCTTAAATGAGCAGTGTCAATTATAACTCTTGAAACATACCAGAAGTCTGATCCTGTTTTTATTTTTGTTATTAAAAAGGTTTTAAAAGGGCTGTTTTCAACGAAAATAGTTTCGTTTTTTTTGGTTTTTAGTAGCTCTTATTAGAAATAGATTAAAAAAAGTTACAAAGTTTTGTTTCTAATATGCAAGTTTTCCTTAAGGTGTTGCACTTTTAAATTGGGAAAATGTATAATGTATTAAAATACGTGGTCTGGGAATTATTATCGAGGAGAGAATAGTTCTTGGCAACTATCGAACATGACAACCCTGATCCCTCAGAATCGTGGAAACAGTGCAATACCTTTCGCTCAGTCACTCGTGCTCACTTAGTCTCAGAGATGTACACAGAATAAACTGTATGGACGTTTTCAATAAGCATTTGTTGAACATTCGTCATTCTAGTGTAAAATAGGTGTGCTGAAACAATCATCAGACAGTAACAGATATAAATGACTAGAAGCACTAGAAAAGTGAAAGGATGGTAAATCTCTACCATTTTGTTATAATCATGAATACAGACAGGTATATAAAATACATGTCAATAAAATGCGTACTCCTACAATGCAATGCTAACTAGATGTACCTAAGTGTACCTAGCATGTGTGTAGGTGTCAAAGCCAAGAATCCCTCTAGGATAAAGTCCACCCCATTACCTGAAGTGAGATACTGTGGGACCTCGTCTTGGTCACGAGTTGTACACCCCGCAAGACCGCTGCGAGCTGGAGTGTCTGCATGCAGGAATCTCAGCGTCTCGCGTCAGTGTGACGGCATGGAAGTCGCAGTCTCCTCTGACTATCAGTAAGATGTGATGTTTATATACCCGAAGGTATCCCCAGGGGTTCTACCTTGCTGTGCCACTGTCGGACTAAGGATGACGTCTGGAATGAACCTTGTACATAGTATTATGCAGGAGATGATAGTCCTGCTGATTTTCAGAGAATCCTCATGCATAATGTATGAGTCTATTGTTCAGGGAAAACCCCACGTTCTGTAAGGAGTACTGTAACTAGGTAAAGGGTCAGTCCTAGCAGCCGTTATGTATGTAATGTAGGGACAAATATAGGTGAAAGGTTGTGACCTGGGCCAATATTGGAGTACCTAAATGGAATATAACAGTACATTCTCTTCATCAACCTTTCATCATCTTGGCTGCTAGGTCAAAATATGGGCAAACAATCTTGTCATCCTAGGAATGCATTGACTTTCACAGATGAAGCAATGCAAATAGAATTATTTCCTTTTGGCAATGAACAAACGCTAGCCTAGATAGCAATGATTAGTATGAATTATTCAAGATCAGCTGGAAATCCAGTTGAATCTAGCAGATATAATTTTAAATCATTTTCTTAAGAATACACGCAGATAATTACATCCAGATTTCTCTACCTCAATTTAATCTTCATATTCTGCAAAGACAAAAACACACTCATCTTTTCAAGGAAATTGGTCTGTCTCTTTATTACTTTGTTTTCCTTGACTAGAACTGCATACATGATACTACCACTATTCTTCGTTGCTGCCATTCTGTAAGTTAGTGCTGTAATATTAAACTAAACTTTCATAGAAGCAGGGTTAGTCTTGGTATTTGCAAATGGATAATCAGATCTCAATAGAGCAATGCATAATGTTCCATGTTTTTGAGAAGAAGCTGCTTATGGAGATCGATGTGGGAGCAGGGGCAACTACCTTAAATAGCCAACAATACAGTTCCACATACACAATAGTTTCACCTCATTTGAACAGCGGGAACTGCTCAGTTTCCAATGACAGGCACTTCGTCAGCTCTAACATGGCATATATATTAGCAGGAGTTAAAAGACCTAAAGTGTCATTAGAATTTCAGCATAAGAAGATGAACCTTTACGATGCATATTTCTTTTATTATTTACATCAGCCATGGAAGTCATGGTGTTCGAATGTGAAAAATGATAAACAAAAACGTTTTACTGACAGAAAGTTTGTAGAATTCTGGGACACATTTTTGCTTTTCAGATATAAAAAGTATCATCCATATCTTATTTCTCAAAAGTAAATCAGGTGCTGAAGTTAGCTATAAGGGGCCATTCAAGCATTGATATTTTTATTGAATGTGCTCCTGGCATGGCGGCAGGAGAATGTACCTCATAAAGATCCAAATGAAACCAGTAGCGATCTCTAGATACAGTTGGTGGTTTAGAGTTCTAGTGGTGGAAGACCTGTCTGTCTAAACAAACCCCAAATGTAATGTTGTTGTGAGGCCTGCTCAGTGATTCTCTGAATAGTCATGAGGTCTTCAGACCTCAATGGTAATGTAACAAAATCCTTCAAATAATGTTACAGTTTTAGTAGATCCTACTCAGTCATGCTGATTAAATACATTGCCTGACTAGCCAGGAACAGTATCTTGGGAAAGTGGAGTTTTTAAATGTCTTTAATGAGCAGGGTCTGGTATCACTCTATAAAACATACCAGCAGGTCTTTTCCCCTTTCTTTGTTTTTCAAAGGTTGTAAAATTGCTGAATTCAACAAATACCAAAAAAGATGCAAACTGGTGTTTCATTTAGTTAGTGTACTATAAAATTGAAACAATGTATTAAAATAAGAGGTCTGGGGATCAGCACATAAATAAAGGTATTGTAATGTGTAAGCTTACAGAGAGTATCCTATCTTGAAGAGCTTTAAGACTAAATAGAGGGGTTTAGAGCTGAATCAAAACATCGGGAAATGTTCTTGTCCTAAAATTGTGAGTTTTGGAGGCTTGATTGATGCTGTCTAATAGATGAGCTTGGCCATGGGGAGAGAACAGAAGCAGATGGTCAGGCCGTTTCTGAGTGTTGACTGGAGATTAGGAACAATCAGATTCTAGGTAGTTGAGCTGCTCTGCCAATAGTCTAGACTTGTGTTTGGATCCCACCCATAAAGAGCGCACACTGAATTTACTCGCTGAAAGTAAGAGGGTACAACTCTTTATTACTCAAATCATTAAGACATTTCAGAAAATATTTGAAAATACTTACTTGGTACATCAGTGATTTCTGATGTTGATGCTAGCAGGAAAACAGAAACAATAATGGGAGTCAGAAAGCAGGCTACAATGTCCAGCAATTATAACCACTTTTTGTTCTAAGAAATGACTTGGTAAACTGGCTGTAGATTCCATGTGCAAATCATTCTTTTGAAGCCTGCATTTCTGGCTGTCAAATTTAGACCAGAAGAACAATGAATGGTCGTTTAAGGATATCTATTTATTGTATAGTATCATGGAGCATTTTTCACTGTGAGCCTGATTAAAGGAACTGTCTGACTGGCACAGAAGAGTATGTTGAAATATTGTAGATTCATAATCTCTTAAATAAACAGTGTCAATTCTAAATCTTGAAAAATACCAGAAGGCTGATCTCCCAGTTTCACTTTTGTTTTTAAAAAGGTTTTAAGAGTGCTGATTTCAAACAAAAACGTTAGTATTTATTTCATTATTTAGCTGCTTTTAAAAAAATGAATACAAAAGATAGATAAAGAGTATTGTTTTTAATATGCAAGCTTTCCTTAAGGTGCTGCACATTTAAATTGGGAAAATGTAAAATGTATTAAAATATGAGACCTGGGGATTGGGCCACATATTGAATTATCATAGTGCGTAGGTTTCCAGAGAGAATCTGATTGTGGAGAATGTATGGCCAAGGCTATGGGTTTAGAACAGAACCAATAATCAGAAAATATTTCCTGCTGAAAATGTGAGTTTTGGTGATGTGACCAATGCAGGTAAATGGGTGACCGTGGCTATAATGACAGAAGCGAACAGATGGTTGGATTCCATCTGGGAACAGCAGGGGGACAAGACACAGTGAGCTTATAGGATACTGTCCTCCTCGGTCTATAGTCTACTTTTTTGCCTGCATCTGCTGCCATAAACAGTGCACAGTGAATCTTCTCCATGAATGTAAGAATGTGCAACTCTTAACTTCTCAACATCATAAAGACTTTTTAGTCAACGTTCAAAGTACTCACTTGGTTCAAGTGTGTTTTCCGTTGGTGATGCTAGGAAAAATGGAAGCAATAATCTGAGTCAAAATGCAGGCTACCAAATCCTATAAATATGATCGATTTTATCAAAGAAATGCCTTTGCATAATTGGTCTGGAACCTGTGATATCTATCTGCTGTATGCTTTCATGGGACAATGGCTCTCTGGCAATCATGAGTACATCAGACCCGACACCTTCGGATCAGTTTTAAAATATTTTTGGGACCATGTTTAACATGGATATCTCCGACACAAAAAGACTAATGTTTCTCACCATCATTTCTGAATTTGAGGACAGTTATTAGGACCCTAGGGTTATCTGTAGAAACTTTGTTGTATGAGATGTGCATTCTCTTTATCAACTTTTCATCATCTTGGCTGCTAGGTCAAAATATGGCTAACTAATCTTGTCATCCTAGGATTGCATTGAGTCTCACTGATAAGGCAATGCAAATAGAATATTTCCTTTTGGTAATGGACTAAATCTAGCATAGATAGTGATGATTAGTATGAATTATTCAAGATCAGCTGGAACTCAAGTTGAATCTACCAGATATTATTTTACATCATTTTGTGAAAGTATACACGCAGATAGTTACATCCAGATTTATCTACCTCAAGTTAATCTTCATCTTCTGCAAAGACAAAAACACACTCATCTTTTCAAGGAAATTGCTCTGTATCTTTATTACTTTGTTTTCCTTGACCAGAACTGTATGCATGGTACAACTACTATTCTGCGTTGCTGCCATTCTATAAGTTAGTACTGTAAAATAAAACTAGACTTTCATAGAACCAGGGTTAGTCTTGATATGTGCATATGGATTATCAGATCTCAATAGAGCAATGGATAATGTTCCATGTTTTAGAGATAAAGCGGCTAATGCAGATCTATGTGGGTGAAGGACAACTACCTTAAATAGACAACATTACAGTTCCACATACACAATAGTTCCACCTCCTCATTTGAACAGTAGGAACTGCTCACTTTTAAATGGCAGGCACTTGGTCAGCTCTACCTTGCAGATATATTAGCAGGAGTCATAAGACCTAAAGTGTCACCAGAACTTCAGCATAAGAAGATGCACCTTTACGATGCATATTTCTTTTATTATTTGCATCAGCCATGGAAGTCATGGTGTTCGAATGAGAAAAATGGAAAACAAAAACTTTTTACTGACAGAAAATGTGTGGAAAGTCTGGGACACATTTTGGCTTTTCAGAAGTAATAAGTATCATCCGTATCTTATTTCTCAAAAATAAATCAGGTGCTGAAGTTAGCTATAAGGGGCCATTCAAGCATTGATATTTTTAGTGAATGTGCTCCTGGCATGGCGGCAGGAGAATGTACCTCATAAAGATCCAAATGAAACCAGTAGCGATCTCTAGATACAGTTGGTGGTTTAGAGTTCAAATGGTGGAAGACCTGTCTGTCTAAACAAACCCCAAATTTAATGTTGTTGTGAGGCCTGCTCAGTGATTCTCTGAATAGTCATGAGGTCTTCAGACCTCAATGGTAATGTAACAAAAATCCTTCAAAAAATGTTACAGCTTCAGGATAGCCTTCTCAGTCATGCTGATTAAATACATTGCCTGACTGGCTGTGAACAGTATCTTGGGAAAGTGCAGTTTTCAAATGCCTTAAATGAGCAGGGTCTGTTATCACTCTATAAAACATACCAGCAGGTCGTTTCCCCTTTCTTTGTTTTTCAAAGGTTGTAAAATTGCTGAATTCAAACAAATATACTTTAGAACTGATTTAATTTTCAGCTACAGTTTTTTAAACAAATACCAAACAAGATGCAAAATGGTGTTTGTAAAATTTACATTTTCATTTAGTTAGTGTAGTATAAAATTGAAACAATGTATTAAAATAAGAGGTCTGGGGATCAGCACATAAATAAAGGTATTGTAATGTGTAGGCTTGCAGAGAGTATCCTATCTTGAAGAGCTTTAAGACTAAATAGAGGGGTTTAGAGCTGAATCAAAACATCGGGAAATGTTCTTGTCCTAAAATTGTGAGTTTTGGAGGCTTGATTGATGCTGTCTGATAGATGAGCTTGGCCATGGGGAGAGAACAGAAACAGATGGTCAGGCCGCTTCTGAGTGTTGACTGGAGATTAGGAACAATCAGATTCTAGGTAGTTGAGCGGCTCTGCCAATAGTCTAGACTTGGGGTTGTGTCCCTCCCATAAAGAGCGCACACTGAATTTACTCGCTGAAAGTAAGTGGGTTCAACTCTTTATTACTCAAATCATTAAGACATTTCAGAAAATATTTGAAAATACTTACTTGGTTCATCAGTGATTTCTGATGTTGATGCTAGCAGGAAAACAGAAACAATAATGGGAGTCAGAAAGCAGGCTACAATGTCCAACAATTATAATCACTTTTTTTCTCAGAAATAACTTGGTAAACTGGCTGTAGATTCCATGTGGAAATCATTCTTTTGAAGCCTGCATTTCTAGCTGTCAAATTTAGACCAGAAGAACAATGAATGGTCGTTTAAGGATATCTATTTGTTGTACAGTATCATGGAGCATTTTTCACTGTGAGCCTAATTAAAGGAACTGTCTGACTGGCACTGAAGAGTATGTTGAAATACTATAGATTCATAATCTCTTAAATAAACAGTGTCAATTCTAAATCTTGAAAAATACCAAAAGGCTGATCCCAGTTTCACTTTTGTTTTAACAAAGTTTTAAGAGTGCTGATTTCAAACAAAAAACGCTAGTATTCATTTTACTATTTAGCTGCTTTTAAAAAAATGAATACAAAAAATAAATAAAGAGTGTTGTTTTTAATATGCAAGTTTTCCTTAGGGAGCTGCACATTTAAGTTGGGAAAATGTAAAAATGTATTAAAATATGAGACCTGGGGATTGGGCCACATATTGAATAATCCCAGTGCGTAGGTTTCCAGAGAGAATCTGATTGTGGAGAATGTATGGCCAAGGCTATGGGTTTAGAATAGAACCAATAATCAGAAACTATCTCCTGCTCAAAATGTGAGTTTTGGTGACGTGACCAATGCAGGTAAATGGGTGACCGTGTCTATAATGACAGAAGCGAACAGATGGTTGGGTTCCATCTGAGAATAGCAGGGGGACAAGACACAGTGAACTTATAGGATACTGTCCTCCTACTTTTTCACCTGCATCTGCTCCCATAAACAGTGCACAGTGAATCTTCTCCATGAATGTAAGAATGTGCAACTCTTAACTTCATAAAGTCCTTTTAGTGAACGTTCAAAGTACTCACTTGGTTCACGTGTTTTTTCCGTTGGTGATGCTAGGAAAAATGGCAGCAATAATCTGAGTCAAAATGCAGGCTACCAAATCCTATAAATATGATCGATTTTATCAAAGAAATGCCTTTGCATAATTGGTCTGGAACCTGTGATATCTATCTGCTGTATGCCTTCATGGGACAATGGCTCTCTGGCAATCATGAGTACATCAGACCCGACACTTTCGAATCAGTTTTAAAATATTTTTGGGACCATGTTTAACATGGATCTCTCCGACAGAAAAAGACTAATGTTTCTCACCATCATTTCTGAACTTGAGGACGGGTATTAGGACCCTAGGATTTTCTGTAGAAACTTTGTTGTATGAGATGTGCATTCTCTTCATCAACTTTTCATCATCTTGGCCGCTAGGTCAAACTATGGCTAACCAATCTTGTCATTCTAGGATTGCATTGAGTCTCACTGATAGGGCAATGCAAATAGAATTATTTCCTTTTGGCAATTAACCAACGCTAGCCTAGATAGCGATGATTAGTATGAATTATTCAAGATCAGCTGGAACTCAAGTTGAATCTACCAGATATTATTTTACATCATTTTGTGTAAGTATACACGCAGATAATTACATCCAGATTTCTCTACCTCAAGTTAATCTTCATCTTCTGCAAAGACAAAAACACACTCATCTTTTCAAGGAAATTGCTCGGTATCTTTATTACTTTGTTTTCCTTGACTAGAACTACTACCACTATTCTGCGTTGCTGCCATTCTGTAAGTTAGTGCTGTAAAATAAAACTAAACTTTCAGAAATTATCAGATCTCAATAGAGCAATGGATAATGTTCAGTGCCTAATGAAGATCTATGTAGGTGCAGGAGAACTACCTTAAATAGACAACATTACAGTTCCACATACACAATAGTTCCGTCTCCTCTGTCTTGTGGTTTGTTGCCTGCCTTGTTATGTTGGCCTAGGCCTAGCTGCCATGCTGCTTTTCTTTGCGCACGTTACACTGAGCCAGGCCCCTCGCCCTTTGCTCTTGCCAAGTTCTTTTGCGATGTCTGCATTTTCTGTCTTTCACCTTTTCTCCTGTTCGATTTGGGCTCAGACTGCACAACATGTACAAGGTCGCATAACAATGTATTTCGGTTCTTCCTGATATGGCCAGTCTCGCGCACCCAGACATAACATTAGGCGCAAATGCCATGAAACTTTGTGTGCCTTTAATACTGCAGTTTTACTGGCGCTTGACACACTTGGAGGAATCCTTTCCAGTGAGAAGAGCTGTGATTGTCTGCTGATGTAGTTCTGCATCTAGAGACCGAGGTATGAGGGTTCGCTAGTCAAAGCCCAGAGGTCTTCTATTTTTATAATAAACTATCTTACTGCACGGGGAGGGTGGTAATGTTATTTAGACATTTATCCACTGAGTTATGAAATGCTTTCCCCGTTTGTATTCTATGGAATTGTAACCATGCTGCTTATATTAGTCATATGCATTATGCTATTAGTGCTGACACGTGTACTGTACATTAGAGCACGTAAGTTGGAATAAACATTTTAACCTATCCAGTGTCTCTTCCTACGCACCTTGTGGACAAGTACGAGTGAGTGACGAAAGAGTGTTCTTACTTCTGCGAGTCCTGAGATAAAGATACCGTGTTCTGGGTTGTCCAATCATTGGTACTTGGGTGCTAATGGGATGCTAATCTAGTTGGGTTGGGGTTTTTGGGTGCTACGGTATATGGTAGGCAAACCACTGTATTCCGGGGTCCCATTATCCTGTGCATAGCTCTGTGTATGTGCAGAAACCTTATGACACCTCATTTGAACAGTAGGAACTGCTCACTTTCCAATGGCAGGCACTTGGTCAGCTCTACCTTGGCAGACATATTAGCAGAAGTCAAAAGACCTAAAGTGTCATCAGAATTTCAGCATAAGAAGATGCACCTTTAAAAAGCATATTTATTTTATTATTTGCACCAGCCATGAAAGTCATGGTATTCGAATGTGAAAAATGATAAACATAAACTTTTTACTGACAGAAAATTTGTATAAAGTCTGGGACACATTTTTGCTTTTCAGAAGTAAAAAGTATCGTCCGTATCCTATTTCTCAAAAATAAATCAGGCGCTGAAGTTAGCTATAAGGGGCCATCCAAGCATTGATATTTTTATCGAATGTGCTCATGACATGGTGACAGGAGAATGTAACTCATAAAGAAACAAATGAAACCAGCAGCGATCTCTAGATACAGTTGGTGGTTTAGAGTTCAAATGGTGGAACACCTGTCTGTCTAAACAAACCCCAAATTTAATGTTGTTGTGAGGGCTGCTCAGTGATTCTCTGAACAGTCATGAGGTCTTCAGACGTCAATGGTAATGTAAGAAAAATCCTTTAAAAAATGTTACAGTTTTAGGATATCCTTCTCAGTCATGCTGATTAAATACATTGCCTGACTGGCCATGAACAGTATCCTGGGAAAGTGCAGTTTTCAAATGCCTTAAATGAGCAGGGTCTGTTATCACTCTATAAAACATACCAGCAGGACTTTTCCCCTTTCTTTGTTTTGCAAAAGGTTTTAAAATAGCTGAATTAAAAAAAATATACTTTAGAACTGATTTAATTTTCAGCTACAGTTTTTTAAACAAATACCAAAAAAGATGCAAAATTGTGTTCATTATATGTACATTTTCATTTAGTTAGCGTAGGTTTAAATTGAAAAAATGTATTAAAATAAGTGGTCTGGGATTCAGCACATAATTAAAGGTACTCTGATGTGTAGGCTTGCAGAGAGAATCCTATCTTGAAGAGCTTTATGACTAGGGCTCCCGGTTTTATGCTATTTATTCTTTAGACATTTCCGTCTGTATTTATCCATATTTATTTTTTGTCAACTTTATCTGTATTTATCCATATTTATTATGGGCTTCGTGAAAAAAGACTAAAGCTGAAACTGGTATATCTCCACATTTATTCAACCAATAAATATGCAGTCATGCTTGAATGCCTGCCAGATTTCAGTGATGGGAACACCCACAGAAGATAAATCAATGCACTTATATGAGAACATGCACATTTCAGTATCAGCCTTGTGCATATCTACTGCTGTTTAAGCCTCTTTACAAAAATTCCTTTCTTTTTTAACCCTCTTACCTATCAACCCACACAGTTATTGGCCTGGCAGTCATGGCAAAGTGTATTTAGAATCACTCAAAAAACACCCAATTTCCGTTTTTATCCACATTTAAAAATAAATACAAACAAGAAAATACATGATTTTCTGTCTGTATTTATCTGTAAATATCAATAAAAACGGAAAACAGGGAGCCTCATTTATGACTAAATGAAGGGGTTTAGAGCTGAATCAAAAAATTGGGAAATGTTCTTGTCCTAAAATTGGGAGTTTTGGAGGTTTGATTGATGCTGTCTAATAGATAAGCTTGGCATGGGGAGAGAACAGAAACAGATGGTCAGTCCGCTTCTGAGTGTTGACTGGAGATTAGGAACAATCAGATTCTAGGTAGTTGAGCTGCTCTGCCAATAGTCTAGATTTGGGGTTGTTCCCCTCCCATAATGAGTGGACACTGAATTTACTTGCTGAAAGTAAGTGGGTATAACTTTTTATTACTCAAATCATTAAGACATTTCAGCAAATATTTGAAAATACTTACTTGGTTCATCAGTGATTTCTGATGTTGATGCTAGCAAGAAAACAGAAACAATAATGGGAGTGAGAAAGCAGGCTACAATATCCAGCAATTATGAACACTTTTTTCTAAGAAATGACTTGGTAAACTGGCTGTAGATTCCATGTGGAAATCATTTTTTTGAAGCCTGCATTTTTGGCTGTCAAATTTAGATCAGAAGAACAATGAATGGTCGTTTAAGGATATCTATTTATTGTATAGTATCATGGAGCATTATTCACTGTGTGCCTGATTAAAGGAACTGCCTGACTGGCACTGAAGAGTATGTTGAAATATTGTAGATTTATAATCTCTTAAATGAACAGTGTCAATTGAAAATCTTGAAAAATACCAGAAGGCTGATCCCAGTTTTACTTTTATTTTTAAAAAGGTTTTAAGAGTGCTTATTTCAAACGAAAAACTTTAAGATTTGTTTCACTATTTAGCTGCTTTTTAAAAAATGAATTAAAAAAAATAAATACAGAGTGTTGTTTCTCATATGCAAGTTTTCCTTAAGGTGTTGCACTTTTAAATTGGGAAATTGTAAAACTTTAATAAATAATGTAGTCTGGGAGTTTGGCACATTTATTGAATTATCCTGGTGTGTAGGGTTCGAGAGAGAATCTGATTGTGGAGAACTTATGGCCAAGTCTACGGGTTTAGAATAGAACCAATAATCAGAAAATATCTTCTGCTAGAAATGGGAGTTTTGGTGATGTGACTAATACTTATAAATGGGTGACCATGGCTTTAATGAGAGAAGTGAACATATGGTTGAGTTCAATCTGAGAAAAGCAGGGGGACTAGAAACATTGGGGCTTATTTACAAGGCCCTTACGCCACTTTTGCGTCATTTTTGAACATGGGAAAAGTTACGCAAAAGTGGCGCAAGGGGCTTGTAAATCTGACCCATTGAGTTTATAGGTAACTGTCCTCCTCTGTCTATAGACTACTTTTTCGCCTGCATCTGCTCCCATAAACAGTGAATTTTCTCCATGAATGTAAGAATGTGCAACTCTTAACTTCTCAACATCATAAAGACTTTTTAGTCAACTTTCAAAGTACTCACTGGGTTCAAGTGTGTTTTCCGTTGGTGATGCTAGGAAAAATGGAAGCAATAATCTGAGTCAAAATGCAGGCTACCAAATCCTATATATATGATAGATTTTATCAAAAAAATGACTTTGCATAATTGCTCTGGAAGCTGTGATATCTATGTGCTGTATGCTTTCATGGGACAATGGCTCTCTGGCAATCATAAGTACATCAGACCTGACACTTTTTAATCCGTTTTAAAATATTTTTGGGACCATGTTTAACATGGATCGCTCCGACAGAAAAAGACTAATGTTTCTCACAATCATTACTGAACTTGGGGATAGTTATTAGGACCCTATGAGTATCTGTAGATACTTTGTTGTATGAGATGTCCATTCTCTTTATCAACTTTTATCATCATGGCTGCTAGGTCAAAATATGGCTAACTAATCTTGTCATCCTAGAATTGCATTGAGTCTCACTGATAAGGCAATGCAAATAGAATATTTCCTTTTGGCAATGGACTAAAGCTAGCCTAGATAGCGATGATTAGTATGAAATATTCAAGATCAGCTGGAACTCAAGTTGAATCTACCAGATATTATTTTACATCATTTTGTGTAAGTATTCATGCAGATAATTACATCCAGATTTCTCTACCTCAAGTTAATCTTCATCATCTGCAAAGACAAAAACACACTCATCTTTTCAGGGAAATTGCTCTGTATCTTTATTACTTTGTTTCCTTTGACCAGAAAAGCAGGCATGGTAATACCACTTTTCTGCGTTGCTGTCATTCTGTAAGTTATTGCTGTCAAATAAAACTAAACTTTCATAGAAGCAGGGTTAGTCTTAGTATGTGCAAATGGATTATCAGATCTCAATAGAGCAATGGATAATGTTCTGTGTTTTAGAGAGAAAGCTGCTTATGCAGATCTATGTGGGTGCAGAACAACTACCTTAAATAGACATTACAGTTCCACATACACAATAGTTCCGCCTCCTCATTTGAACAGTAGGAACTGCTCACTTTCCAATGGCAGGCACTTGGTCAGCTCTACCTTGGCGCATATAATAGCAGGAGTCAAAAGACCTAAAGTGTCACCAGAATTTCAGCATAAGAAGATGCACCTTTACGATGCATATTTCTTTTAATATTTGCATCAGCCATGGAAGTCATGGGGGCCGATTCACAGAACTAATCTGAGAGAAAATCCTAAACTTACTACTTCTGGTATACACAGAAGGCACTTACGATTTTCGGTATTCACAGAAATCACTTACGACTCCCATCTTTATGTCCGCAGTTGGGCCGGAATCTCCGCACCCGGACCGTACTCTCAGGCTATGGCCGTAGTCTCCTGCTCGAGCCGTAATCTCCGGCTCGGGCCGGATAAAGTGCAATCAATGGCCTGGAATGCAATTTTTACAAAAAGGAACATTAGGAATGTGTGATAAATGGTAGAGGAGGTCATGAAAAACAGTTTGGGCAGGGAAAATGGTATGGTCAGACACTGCATCATAACCCAGAAAAATGATCTCCTTTGCATCATGGTACATGCAGTGCACAGTTTGCGCTCCCCTCAGTGTTGACTGCGGTGTCAACACTACAGTCAACAGTAAGGGGAGTGCCCTTAGTGCTGACTGTGGTGATGACACTACTGTCAACACTAAGGCGAGAGCATATTGTACCATGATACAAAGGAGCAAACTTTTCTGGGTTATGATGCAGTGTCTGGCCATACCCTTTTCCGTGTCCAAACTGTTTTTCATGACCTTCTCTTCCATTTATCAGACATTCCTAATGCTCCTTTTTTGTAAAAATTGCATTAAAGCCAATTGATTACACTTTATCTGGCCCGAGCCGGAGATACGGCTCGAGCTGGAGAGTAAGGCCCGGGTGCGGAGAGTACGGCCCGGAGAGTACAGTCCGGGTGCTGAGAGTACGGTCCGGGTGCGGAGATTCTGGCCCAACTGCGGACGTAAAGATAGGAGTCGTAAGTGATTGCTGTGAAAACCAAAAATCGTAAGTGCCTCCTGTGAATACCAGAAGTAGTAAGTTTAGGATTTATCTCAGATTAGTCCTGTGAATCGGCCCCACAGTGTTTGAATGTGAAAAATGGAAAACAAAAACGTTTTACTGACAGAAAATTTGTAGAAAGTCTGGGACACATTTTTGCTTTTCAGAAGTAAAAAGTATCATCCGTATCTTATTTCTCAAAAAAAAAATTAGGTGCTGAAGTTAGCTATAAGGGGCCATCCAGGCATTGATATTTTTATCGAATGTGCTCTTGGCATGGCGGCTGGAGAATGTACCTCATAAAGATCCAAATGAAACCAGCAGCGATCTCTATATACAGTTGGTGGTTTAGAGCTCAAATGGTGGAAGACCTGTCTGTCTAAACAAACCCCAAATTTAATAATGTTGTGAGGCCTGCTCAGTGATTCTCTGAATAGTCATGAGGTCGTCAGACCTCAATGGTAATGTAACAAAAATCCTTTAAAAAATGTTACAGTTTTTAGGACATCCTTCTCAGTCATGCTGATTAAATACATTGCCTGACTGGCCGTAAACAGTATCTTGGGAAAGTGCAGTTTTCCAATGTCTTAAACGAGCAGGCTCTGTTATCACCCTATAAAACATACCAGCAGGTCTTTTCCCCTTTCTTTGTTTTTCAAAAGATTTTAAAATAGCTGAATTCAAACAAATATACTTTAGAACTGATTTAATTTTCAGCTACAGTTTTTTTAAACAAATACCAAAAAAGATGCAAACTGGTGTTTGTTATATGTACATTTTCATTTAGTTAGTGTACTTTAAAATTGAGAAAATGTATTAAAATAAGTGGTCAGGGGTTCAGCACATGAATAAAGGTACTCTAATGTGTAGGCTTGCAGAGAGAATACTATCTCGAAGAGCTTTAAGACTAAATAGAGGGGTTTAGAGCTGAATCAAAAAATCAGGAAAAGTTCTTGTCCTAAAATTGTGAGTTTTGGAGGCTTTGATTGATGCTGTCTGATAGATGAGCTTGGCCATATGGAGAGAACAGAAGCAGATGGTCAGGCCGCTTCTGAGTGCTGGGTGGAGATTAGGAACAATCAGATTCTAGGTGGTTGAGCTGCTCTGCCAATAGTCGAGACTTGGGGTTGTGCCCCTACCATAAAGAGTGCACACTGAATTTACTCGCTAAAAGTAAGTGGGTACAACTCTTTATTACTCAAATCATTAAGACATTTCAGCAAATATTTGAAAATACTTACTTGGTTCATCAGTGATATCTATTGTTGATGCTAGCAAGAAAACAGAAACAATAATGGGAGTCAGAAAGCAGGCTACAATATCCAGCAATTAGTGGCACTTTTTCCCAACAAAATGACTTGGTAAACTGGCTGTAGATTCCATGTGGAAATCATTCCTATGAAGCCTGCATTTCTGGCTGTGAAATTTTGATCAGGAGAACAATGGATGGTCATTTAAGGATATCTACCTGTTGTATAGTATCATGGAGCATTATTCACTGTGAGCCTGATTAAAGGAACTGCCTGACTGGCACTGAAGAGTATGTTGAAATATTGTAGATTCATAATCTCTTAAATGAACAGTGCCTATTCTAAATCTTGAAAAATAACAGAAGGCTGATTCCAGTTTTACTTTTGTTTTTGAAAAGGTTTTAAGAGTGCTGATTCCAAACAAAAATCTTTAGGATTTATTTCACTATTTAGCTGATTTAAAAAAATAAAAAAATAAAAAAAAGAATTAAATAAATAAATAAAGAGTGTTGTTTCTAATATGCAAGTTTTCCTTAAAGTGCTGCACGTTTAAATTGGAAAAATGTAAAAATGTATTAAAATATGTGGTCTGGGGATTCGGCACACATATTGAATTATCCTAGTGTGCAGGTTTCCAGAGAGAATCTGATTGAGGAGAATGTATGGCCAAGGCAGTGGGTTTAGAATAGAAATAATAATCAGAAAATATCTCCTGCTAAAAATTTGAGTTTTGGTGATGTGACTAATGCTGGTAAATGGGTGACCGTGGCTGTAATGACAGAAGCGGAAAGATAGTTGGGTTCCATCTGAAAAATGCAGGGGGGCAAGAAACAGTGAGCCTATAGGATACTGTCCTCCTCGGTCTATAGTCTACTTTTTTGCCTGCATCTGCTCCCATAAACAGTGCACAGGGAATTTTCTCCATGAATGTAAGAATGTGCAACTCTTAGCTTCTCAACATCATAAAGACCTTTTAGAGAACGTTCAAAGTACTCACTTGGTTCAAGTGTGTTTTCCGTTGGTGATGCTAGGAAAAATGGAAGCAATAATCTGAGTCAAAATGCAGGCTACCAAATCCTATAAATATGATAGATTTTATCAAAGAAATGCCTTTGCATAATTGGTCTGGAAGCTGTGGTATCTATCTGCTGTATGCTTTCATGGGACAATGGCTCTCTGGCAATCATGAGTACATCAGACCTGACACTTTCGAATGAGTTTTAAAATATTTTTGGGACCATATTTAACATGGATCTCTCCGACAGAAAAAGACTAATATTTCTCACAATCATTACTGAACTTGGGGATAGTTATTAGGACCCTAAGAGTATCTGTAGATACTTTGTTGTATGAGATGTGCATTCTCTTTATCAACTTTTATCATAGTGGCTGCTAGGTCAAAATATGGCTAACCAATCTTGTCATCCTAGAATTGCATTGAGTCTCACTGATAAGGCAATGCAAATAGAATTATTTCCTTTTGGTAATGGACTAAAGCTAGCTTAGATAGCGATGATTAATATGAATTATTCAAGATCAGCTGGAATTCAAGTTGAATCTACCAGATATTATTTTATATCATTTTGTGTAAGTATACACGCAGATAATTACATCCAGATTTCTCTACCTCAAGTTAATCTTCATCATCTGCAAAGACAAAAACACACTCATCTTTTCAGGGAAATTGCTCTGTATCTTTATTACTTTGTTTCCTTTGACCAGAACTGCAGGCATCGTACTACCACTGTTCTGCGTTGCTGCCATTCTGTAAGTTAGTGCTGTTAAATAAAACTAAACTTTCACAGAAGCAGGGTTAGTTTTAGTGTGTGCAAATGGATTATCAGATCTCACTAGAGCAAGGGATAATGTTCTGTGTTTTAGAGAGAAAGCTGCTTATGCAGATCTATGTGGGTGCAGGACAACTACCTTAAATAGACAACATTACAGTTCCACATACACAATAGTTCCGCCTCCTCATTTGAACAGTAGGAACTGCTCACTTTCCAATGGCAGGCACTTGGTCAGCTCTACTTTGGCGGATATTTTAGCAGGAGTCAAAAGACCTAAAGTGTCACCAGAATTTCAGCATAAGAAGATGCACCTTTACGAGGCATATTTCTTTTATTATTTGCATCAGCCATGGAAGTCATGGGGGCCGATTCACAGAACTAATCTGAGAGAAATTCCTAAATGTACTACTTCTGGTATTCACAGAAGGCACTTACGATTTTCGGTATTCACAGAAATCACTTACGACTGCTATCTTTACGTCCTCAGTCGGGCCCGAATCTCCGCACCCGGACCGTACTCTCGGGCTACGGCCGTACTCTCCTGCTTGAGCCGTAATCTCCGGCTCGGTCCGGATAAAGTGCAATCAATGGCCTGGAATGCAATTTTTACAAAAAGGAACATTAGGAATGTGTGATAAATGGTAGAGGAGGTCATGAAATTCAGTTTGGACAGGGAAAAGGGTATGGCCAGACACTGCATCATAACCCAGAAAAATGTGCTCCTTTGCATCATGGTACATGCAGTGCACAATTTGCGCTCCCCTCAGTGTTGACTGCGTTGTCAACACTAGAGTCAACAGTAAGGGGAGTGCCCTTAGTGTTGACTGTGTTGTTGACACTACTGTCAACACTGAGGGGAGAGCAAATTGTACCATGATACAAAGGAGCAAACTTTTCTTGGTTATGATGCAGTGTCTGGCCATACCCTTTTCCCTGCCCAAACTGTTTTTCACGTACTTCTTTACCATTTATCACACATTCCTAATATTCCTTTTTGTAAAAATTGCATTCCAAACCCATTGATTACACTTTATCCGGCCCGACCGGAGATTACAGCTCGAGCCGGAGAGTATGGTCCGGGTGCGGAGAGTACTGTCCGCAGAGTACAGTCCAGGTGGAGAAAGTACGGTCCGGGTGCGGAGATTCCGGCCCGACTGCGGACGTAAAGATAGGAGTCATAAGTGATTTCTGTGAATACCAAAAATCGTAAGGGCCTTCTGTGAATACCAGAAGTAGTAAGTTTAGGATTTATCTCAGATTAGACCTGTGAATCGGCCCCACAGTGTTTGAATGTGAAAAATGGAAAACAAACACTTTTTACTGACAGAAAATTTGTAGAAAGTCTGGGACACATTTTTGCTTTTTAGAAGTAAAAATTATCATCCGTACACAGATGCAAGATGGCTGCCGAGCAGGAGCTCTGGTAAAGAAGCTCCCGGGTTTGGGATCCTGTATCTACAAATATCCCTGTTTTGCCCCACCATCCTCTTCTTAGCTACACATCTTTGTAACCAGGATACCTTTTGGAACATCTACATGCCTGACTCAAGGATTTTGAAGATACCGCCATACTTATATTTAGTGACAAAAGCTTCAAGAAATTCAACATTAAACTACTACTGCAACTACTTGAACCCAATACCCCAACTTGCCTGCCTTAAGACGGACGACTGACCACCTCCTGCGACCTCCAGCTTGGCTGGTTGAGGGGATCTCCTCCTTTCCAACACCGACCCCTGGTGAGCTTAGTTGTTCGATCTTTATCGTTCTGCTGGGCCTGTTACGGAGCGCCGCCACTGATCCGAGGAGCTCCGTGACCCGGGAGTGACCGGTGGCGTCCTTAGAGTCTGGCTGATCCTATCTCCACCCTCCCTTACAGCCGACTTGAGACTCGAGGCGATTGCGACCCTCCTCGGTCTGCCTGGCTGAGTTTGAAAACCTCCGTTGATCAGGTGAGCGCTTTGGCTGGCGAGGGTCTGGCGGCCATCAGGGAGTCTCCCGGGCTTGTGCACCTCTTCCCGGCAGGTTGGACCACTGGCTGCCAATCGGAGCTCGCGCCCCCCTGAGAAACTAATGGGCACAGGGAGAGATCGGCGGTGATTACTGGGGCATCGTTTCTCATCCCGACTGGTGTGTTAACAGGCCATCGAGTGGGACCCCGCCGTCTACGCCCTTGAGCCGATCGGCTGGTGGTGAGGGGCCGATTCGTCAGGTTGGGACCGCACGAACGTAACTTGCGGGCGGGATGACCCCTCGCATGTTGTTTGGCTTCCTCCGGCCGGCGGAGCGGCAAACAGCCACTTGCTATCCCAATGTGGACTCAGAGGACCGGCAGGCACCAAAAGTTAATCCCCTTGAAACCTCGGCAATTACTCTTAAATTGGAGCTCGCTGAGCCTGACCCTAAAATAGCGCCCGCCAAGGTTCTTCCACCGGAGAGGGAAGATGTCCCTAAAATGGCGCAGGCCAAGGTATTTCCACCGGAGAGGGGAGATGTCCCATTAGTCGAGGTAGTCCCGATGTTCTATCCGGATAAATGGCATAGCTGAGTAATTCGAACCACAAAACTAGAGGCTAGCCCAGCTGCAGAGAGACGGGGATAAACAGACTCAACTTGCCTGACTGTAAGATGGCTGCCAAGCTACATACCCTTTCCTATCCTGTCATCCTCGTCATCTCCACTCGCCCGTTTCTGGACTCAAGACCTTCGGTCACTTCCTGAACTTTTTTTCTAACCCAGCAGAGCCCGAACCACATGGCCGATTCCCGATGGAGCTGCACCGACAGCTATAGGGGAGATTGGCTCCGGCACACCGCTATGGCCGTCACCTACCCAGCCGGACCTCGGACATTTGTCTCGTCGCTTTCTCTGCTGCTGTCTCCTCCCAATGGACTTCCTGCTCTCGTTGGTCTTCTTGTGTCTTGATTTTTATGTTCGCTAGTAACTCCTGTCTCGACTATGTAAACAGTGGGTAATTTGTGTGAAATTTTGTAACTTGCAACTAGCTGTTTCCTTATATCCTTTCCTATCCTGCCATCCTCGTCATCTCTACTCGCCCGTTTCTGGACTCAATGACCTTCGGTCACTTCCTGATCTTTTTTCTAACCCGGCAGAGCCGGAACCACATGGCCGATTCCCGGTGGAGCTGCACCAACAGCTATAGGGGAGATTGGCTCCGGCACACCGCCATGGCCGTCACTTACCCAGCCGGACTTCGGACATTTGTCTCGTCGTTTTCTCTGCTGCTGTCTCCTCCCAATGGACTTCCAGCTCTCGTTGGTCTTCTTGGGTCTTTATTTTTATGTTCGCTAGTAACTCCTGTCTCGACTATGTAATCATTTTGTAATTTGTGTGAAATTTTGTAACTTGCAACTAGCTGCTTCCTTATGTAAAGCGCTCTGATACCTTCGGGTCTAGCCAGCGCTATATAAAACTCATCAAATAAAAAATCTTATTTCTGAAAAATAAATCTGGTGCTGAAGTTAGCCATTAGGAGCCATCCAAGCATTGATATTTTTATTGAATGTGCTCTTGGCATGGGGGCAGGAGAATGTACCTCATAAAGATCCAAATGAAACCAGCAGCAATCTCTATATACAGTTGGTGGTTTAGAGTTCAAATGGTGGAAGACCTGTCTGTCTAAACAAACCCCAAATTTAATGTTGTTGTGAGGTCTGCTCAGTGATTCTCTGAATAGTCATGAGGTCGTCAGACCTCAATGGCAATGTAGCAAAAATCCTTTAAAATTTTTTACAGTTTTAGGACATCCTTCTCAGTCATGCTGATTAAATACATTGCCTGACTGGCCGTGAACAGTATCTTGGGAAAGTGCAGTTTTCAAATGTCTTAAACAAGCAGGGTCTGTTATCACCCTATAAAACATACCAGCAGGTCTTTTCCCCTTTCTTTGTTTTTCAAATGATTTTAAAATAGCTGAATTCAAACAAATATACTTTAGAACTGATTTAATTTTCAGAAACAGTTTTTAAACACATACCAAAAAAGATGCAAACTGGTGTTTGTTATATGTACATTTTCCTTAGTTAGTGTACTTTAAAATTGAAAAAAATTATTAAAATAAGTGGTCAGGGGTTCAGCACATGAATAAAGGTACTCTAATGTGTAGCCTTGCAGAGAGAATCCTACCTCGAAGAGCTTTAAGACTTAATAGTGGGGTTTAGAGCTGAATCAACCTTTGTTTTTAACCTTGCTCTAATTTTGCTGCTCGCATTTCATTTTTTAACTTTGTTCTAACTTGCTGCTCGCATTTCACTCTCGTACTTTTAGTTAGCACTATTTGCACACACTGTCTTTTAAAATAAACGTTAGCTTAGCCAAGTGTATTACAGTATTTATTTTGCTCGTACCTTACTGATTGCTTGTACGCCGGTCCCCGGTCCGCCGCGGCTCCTTGTGCCGATTGTAGCGGAGGGACGCGGCTCCTCCCCCTGCCTCACTACTTCCCGAGGAATCCCTATTAAAGCACCATGTGGGAGCGGACGTGCAGCGAACGCGCCCAGCAGTCGCCAGGAGCCAGAACCCCTGCCCTTTCTAATCTTCAATCTAAACAAAATCTGAAATACACCTATTCTAGTCTTAGGCTTAAAGCACTTAGAGGGGCCTGCGCTTCCTGCTGCCTTAACAAGGCTCCAGTAGAACTGGAGGGAAGTTTTGCTTGCATAAAGTGCCAGTTTAATAGCCTCTCCCCTTCTTCAATTAATGATGGACTAGATAACGGGAACAAAACACATTCCCCAGCGGCTAATAAGGCCCAGCCACATTATATAGGTCCTTCTGATCAGGACTGGCATTGCCTTCTGTTGAACGTCAGATCTCTTCCTAAACATACCATTGAGATTTGGGACTTACTTTCATCAGGGTCCATAGATCTATGCTTTTTAACAGAAACCTGGCTGAAGCCCAGTTCCTCCCCCGCCATTACGGCGGCCATCCCCGCAGGCTACCGAATCCACAAATGTGATAGATTAGCTAAGATAGGTGGGGGAATAGCAATAGTACATAAGGAATCAATCAAGGTTTCCATTACAGAACATCATAGTGATACCAAACTAGAAATCATGGTATTTAGGATTGATTCACATACCCACAATTGTTGGAAAGGGGCCCTAGTTTACCACCCCCCAGGTCCCCTCATGAACTTCTCAATTCGACTTATGTAAATGATTGCCCCTCATATTATCTCCTCTAACAATCTCCTCTTACTTGGAGATTTTAATGTCCACAGTGAAATCTCCTGTAATGCAGAGGCTTCTACATTTTTATCGGATTTAGTTTCCCTTGGTCTGAAACAGATCAACACCGGCCCCACCCATTTAGCGGGACATACCCTCGATCTTATTCTGACTACTACCCCTAACATATATTGCGAGGCTCCTTGCCCCCTTACCTGGACCGATCATTTTCTACTTCGCTTCCACATAAAAGAGGGCAGAGCCTTCACTACTCCTATGACATCTTCACGTAGCTGGCGAAGACAGTGGCATAAAATAACGCCAGACCATTTTTCGAATATCCTTTCTAGTAGTACACATTCGGCGACTGAAAACATTGAAAAAAACCTAGCTAACTATAATGCTCTAGTTACTTCCACACTTGACCAACTAGCCCCCTTAAAACTGGTCCCCTCTAAATCGAACAGAGTACAAGCGACTTGGTTCTCTCCTATTCTACGGGAAGAAAAAAGCCACTGTAGAAAGCTAGAAAGGTGATGGCGGCTTTCTCATAGTGCAACTGATAAAGAAGCCTATAAGCTCTGCTTGACTCGCTACCATAAAAATATAAAAAAGGCTCGCAAGACGCACATTGAGTCCCAGCTGAATCAGGCAGGAAATTCCCCTAAGGAGCTTTTCCGCATTTTAAATTCATTCATCAACCCCAAGGCATGCCATAACGATGTAACACCCTCACAGGACCTCTGTGATAAACTGGCTAAGCACTTCACTCAGAAAATTGAAGACATCTATGACAGTATTATTAAAGATAAAGATCCCCAACTAACTAACACTGTATTTCATTTACCTCACCCTAACCCCGCAAACTTTTTAGATTGCTTCCCCCCTCTAACCATAGACACAGTGGAGTCCCTCATGAAAACAGTCAAATCTGGCTCTCCCCAGGATGTTTTACCTGCCAGGACTTCCATGCTGCTTCATAAACAGCTGGCTCCATTGATCTGCCCTATCCTTAACTCCTCATTGACCTCGGGCACACTTCCTTCCGAATGGAAAGCTGCCCAAATAATACCAATCCGGAAAAAACCCAATGCTCTTCAGGAAGATCTATCTAATTACCGCCCTATCTCCTTGTTGCCTTACTTGAGTAAACTCCTGGAGAAACATGTGAATCATCATCTCTCTGATTTCATGGAATCAACCGGGGGTCTAGATTCTTCCCAGTCGGGTTTTCGCCCCAGATTTAGTACAGAGACAGCTTTAGCTGCAGTCACAGACAACCTCTGACATTTCCTAGATAAGGGACAAGCGGTACTGTTAGTGCTGCTGGATTTGTCAGCAGCGTTTGACACGATATCCCATACTATTCTTCTATCCAGACTAAGAAATGTTGGTATTTAAGATCAAGCTTATCTGTGGCTGGCTAATTTCCTAAAATACCGCACCCAAACTGTCACTTTAGGTACTTTCCAATCCTCTACATCAAAGCTGACTAAAGGTGTGCCCCAGGGATCCTGCCTGAGCCCCACGTTGTTTAACATTTATGTGGCCACTCTGGCAGATCTACTGAGGACCCTGGGCTTCATCCCTATTTCCTATGCGGATGACACCCAGCTGCTAATGGCATTTGACAGAAATTCTGCTAACACTCAGTTGGCCTTCTCTGAAGGTATGAATGCAATTTCGGAATGGATGAGAAACAACTTTCTCCAGTTAAATGCCAGCAAAACGGAAATCATGCTCTTTGGAGAGGCACCCTTACTATGGTCCCCAGATTGGTGGCCCACCAATTTAGGTCCCGCTCCTACTCCTAATGCAGTGGTGAAAAATGTAGGCGTGCATTTAGATTTGAATCTCTCGATGGAAACACAAGTTTCAGCCACAGTGGGCACCTGCTTCTTTAAATTAAGTCTTTTGAGAAAGGCTTTTCCTTTTCTCCCTCTAACAGTCAGGAAAACTCTGCTACAGGCCCTTGTGGCAAGTCGTCTTGACTACTGTAATGCCCTCCTGATTGCAGCCTCTGAAGCATCACTCAATAGACTTCAGGTGGTTCAAAATACTGCTGCACGTCTGGTGTCCAATTCCCCAGCCAGAACCGCTTCCTTACCTCTACTCCAGGGACTCCATTGGTTGCCTGTTCGGAAACGGATCCGCTTTAAAATCTGCTGCCTGGTACACAAGGCACTCCACGGCAAAGCCCCAGTTATCTTAGTGATAGTCTCACACGCCATCAGCCCTCCAGAACACTCCGGTCTGGATCGAAATCTCTCCTTGTTGTTCCCCGGATAAAGAAATCATGCACTGGGGGGAAGGCATTTTACTATCTTGCCCCCTCATACTGGAATCAACTTCCACTTCACCTTCGTGAATGTACCAACTATCTCCAATTTCGACGACTTCTCAAAACCGCGCTTTTTCAATCCCCTTCAATGACTCTGTAACCCCCCTCATTTTAGCGCGGAGATACCCCTTTGGGGATGATTCGGGCGCTCTATAAGACACATAAATCAAAAAATCAGGAAAAGTTCTTGTCCTAAAATTGTGAGTTTTGGAGGTTTGATTGATGCTGTCTGATAGATGAGCTTGGCCATAAGGAGAGAACAGAAAAAGATGGTCAGGCCGCTTCTGAGTGTTGACTGGAGATTAGGAACCATCAGATTCTAGGTGGTTGAGCTGCTCTGCCAATAGTCTATACTTGGGTTGTGCACCTCCCATAAAGAGTGCACACTGAATTTACTCGCTGAAAGTAAGTGGGTACAACTCTTTATTACTCAAATCATTAAGACATTTCATATTTATCTGTAAATATCAATAAAAACGCAAAACAGGGAGCCTCATTTATGACTAAATGAAGGGGTTTAGAGCTGAATCAAAAAATTGGGAAATGTTCTTGTCCTAAAATTGGGAGTTTTGGAGGTTTGATTGATGCTGCCTAATAGATAAGCTTGGCCATGGGGAGAGAACAGAAACAGATGGTCAGTCCGCTTCTGAGTGTTGACTGGAGATTAGGAACAATCACATTCTAGGTAGTTGAGCTGCTCTGCCAATAGTCTAGATTTGGGGTTGTTCCCCTCCCATAAAGAGTGGACACTGAATTTACTTGCTGAAAGTAAGTGGGTATAACTTTTTATTACTCAAATCATTAAGACATTTCAGCAAATATTTGAAAATACTTACTTGGTTCATCAGTGATTTCAGATGTTGATGCTAGCAAGAAAACAGAAACTATAATGGGAGTCAGAAAGCAGGCTACAATATCCAGCAATTATGAGCACTTCTTTCTAACAAAATGACTTGGTAAACTGGCTGTACATTCCATGTGGAAATCATTCTTTTGAAGCCTGCATTTCTGGCTGTGAAATTTATATCAGAAGAAAAATGGATGGTCATTTAAGGATATCTATTAGTTGTATAGTATCATGGCGCATTATTCACTGTGAGCCTGATTAAAGGAACTGCCTGACTGGCACTGAAGAGTATGTTGAAATATTGTATATTCATAATCTTTTAAATGAACAGTGTCAATTCTAAATCTTAAAAAATACCAGAAGACCGATCCAAGTTTTACTTTTGTTTTTACAAAGGTTTTAAGAGTGCTGATTGCAAACAAAAGAACTTTAGTATTTATTTCACTATTTAGCTGCTTTTAAAAAATGAATTAAAAGCATAAATAGTGTTGTTTTTAATATGCAAGTGTTCCTTAAGGTGCTGCACATTTAAAGTGGGAAAATGTAAAAGTTTATTAAAATATGAGGTCTGGGGATTGGGCCACATATTGAATTATCATAGTGCGTAGGTTTCTAGATAGAATCTGATTGTGGAGAATGTATGGCCAAGGCTATGGGTTTAGAACAGAACAAATAATCAGAAAATATCTCTTGCTAAAAATTTGAGTTTTGGTGATGTGACCAATGCAGGTAAATGGGTGACCGTGGCTATAAGAGAGAAGTGAACAGATGGTTGGGTTCCAATGAGAACATCAGGGGGACAAGAAACAGTGATCTTATAGGATACTGTCCCTCCCGGTCTATAGTCTACTTTTTTTTCAGTGCACAGTGTATTTTCTCCATGAATGTAAGAATGTGCAACTCTTAACTTCTCAACATCATAAAGACTTTTTAGTAAATTTTCAAAGTACTCACTTGGTTCAAGTGTGTTTTCTGTTGGTGATGCTAGGAAAAATGGAAGCAATAATTTTTTTACATTTTTTTTATTTATTGATTTTCCAACTGAAAAAAACAAAACCATAACCCACAAAAACATCGCCATTCATAGGTATACATTGTAGTTTCACCTTGTTTACAGCATGCTTTATTGTCTGGTAGCCCAGTAGTGTTGCATAGAGAGGCACTTCAGGGAGCGACACTTAACAATAGGTGTTACATCTATATCGAGCATTGACAACAATCTTGTCTTCTTCTGATTTGAGGCACAGTGCGTCAGTAGTAACCCACGTGGAGCTAACTAGTGGTCACTGCAGGCTCGCCAGGCTTGTTTGGTCTTGCCCCAGGTAAACTTCTCAGATGGGTTACAAAGGGCTCCCAGATGTCTTTGGGCCTTGCTCTTGGGGGCATCAGGTCCCAATGGACCGATAATTGTTCCTGGCAGTATGTGGCATCTACCATTCAGGCCTGTGAAGTTGGTGCAGGGCGTCGCCCCCAGTGCATTGCCACTCTGCGTTTGGCCAGTAGTAATAGCAGCGCCGCTAGTCAGTGGTATGATCTCAAGATGGTTTCCACATATCCCAGCAAGCAGGTCAAAGGGTCTAATTGGATTGGCGCCCCCATAATATCTCTCAATGCGGTGCATATGTCGGACCAGAACTTTGCCACTTTAGGGCAAGACCAGGCTAAGTGGAGGAAAGTGGCCTCAGGGGCTCGACATCCCACACAGTGCGGGCTGCCTTTTAAACCAATCTTGTGTAACTGTGCTGGCGTCCTGTATGTCCTGTGTAAGTAGTTAAAATGTATCAGGCGTAGCCTGTAATTGGGTGGTAGGTGTTCTATTTGCGCGCAGCAATACACCCACTTTGGTTCCGGTATTTCAGAGTGTAAGTCTCCCTCACAGGCCACCCTAGCCCTTGTGGTGTCAGCTGTGTGTTCAGCCTGCGCTATGGCATAGAGGTGCGTTATGAGCTTTTGCGGGGAGGCGGTCGTGTAAATGTACTCCAGAGCCTTAAATGTGGTGGGGGGATGGGAAGGACTCATGTATTGCGCGGCAGGCAGAGCGGATTTGGTAGTCTAGGAGTATGTCCGTAAAGCGGCTGCGCCCCTGGGCCAGGGTTCGGCAAGCTAGGGATGAAGTCTCCCCCTGGATATAAATCGGCAAATATCCTAATACCGCGGGCTACAGCGCGCCTGGCTGCACCTTGTTCTTGCAACGGGGAAATGCAGGGTTAGCTGTCAGGAGGCGGTCAGTACATATGCCGTCCCAAGGCCCGCTCGTTTGCGGAGGCCGGTCCACGCCCAGGGCAAGCACTCCACTGTGCTGATTTCTGCTCTGGGGGGGCGTGTATTTCTGGAATATCGCAGTTCTGAGTGGCCACGGTTCCACCTGATCATGCTCAATCGCCAGATGGTGTTGGAAAGGGGTTGTGTGGTGCCTGTGATGCAAGAATTGTGCCTGAGCACACAGCGCATACAGTTGCATATCTGGGGCACCCAGCCCTCCTTGTGCTGGTGGCATAGCAAGCATTTCATATGTCAGCCTCGGTTGTCCCCTCGCTCATATAAGTGTGATCAGGTTTGACCTCAATCGTTTAAAGAAGTGTGCAGTGACTGGGAGCAGAATATTTACATATAGGTACAGGAATTTAGGGAGTACCACCATTTTTTAGATGGATATGCGGCCTGTGAGTGAGAGGGGCAGTTTGGTCCAAAGTGGGATTCGGCCATAGTTCGCTTTCCACAGTTCATCTGGGTCTCTACTCAACCATATGCCGAGATACTTAACTGACGCCCAGTTCAACGGGAAGAGGGTTGACTTGGACCAGTTTATCTGGATTCCAGAGAGACCGCCATATCGTATCACTTCACGGATTACCGGTTCAAGGTTTATGTCCGGGTTCTTAACATATTGGGGTCGATTCTGATTCGGGCCGGAAAAAGCACCGACCGACTCGGATCCGGAAAAAATACCGACCGACACGTACCAGTGGCGCCCGACACGCCAAGTACGATGCAAGCCGCGATAAATCCGACCGACACGTCAGGAAACCAAGCCGACCGACCGAGCCGCTCGGAAAATAGCAATCCGGCCGGAAAAACACGCGAATCCAACCGACCGACACGCACCCGGAACAAATCCGACCGAATCGTACCCGCCAACTCCAACCTGCAAAGTACGATGCAAGGCGCGAAAAACACGACCGAGTCGGACGGAGGACAAGCCGTACGACCGACACGCATACAAAACCGAGCCGAAGCAACACAATACACCGCGACCGACGCGTACGCAGCATACAAAACTGCACAAACACAGCGTGAACGAAACGGAAAACACCGTACGAGACCAATGCAGGGTCCGACTCGGTCACAAGAACGTTTCCAACATACACAAACAGCACAAAGGAAAAATCAACCAAAAAAGGCCAAACAAGCAATTACCAAGCCAATAAATACTGGGGGGGTGGGGACAGAGAACAAAGACACACCAACAACTCCACCTATATAAAGGACACAAATCACTACCATGAGCCTTTGCAAATGCCATTCCACTGCCAGCACCCAAGAGAAAGCAACCACACACCCACAGCTCATCCCTCACACAAGCCACACACCAGCAGCACACCAACAAATACCTACCTCACATACACCCAGCACAACACACACCCACACACCCTCACCTGCACACCAACACACACATCACCCACCATCACCAACCATCACCATGCCCCCCAAGAAGAATCCCAAGTTTCTAGATTGTGAATTGGAAGTCCTGGTAGACGAGATCCTCAGGGTGGAGCCACAGCTGTTTGGCACATTGGTCCAACAGACCCCCATGTCGCAGAAAACCAAGATGTGGGAGAGGATCATCAACAGGGTGAACGCCCAATCACCATGTCGGCGCACAAAGACGGACATCCAGAACAGGTGGTATGACGTGCGCAGGAGGGTCCGGGAGCTGCTCAAGAAAGACTACCACCTGAGCCAATACACCGGCAGTGGCCCTCCTGCCAAGCCAGTATACCTCAGGCCCTGGGAGGAGAAGGTGCGGGCCATCCTTCCGCCAGTGAGCGTATATGGACTAGAGGACATCCCAGAGCCTGGTGAGTACACAACAAATGTACACAATAAACTGCCACAAAACACACACATCACTGTCAAGGGGAGAGTCAAACCATGCACTCATAGCAATTACACAGCAACTAGAACAGAATCATCCCAAAATGTGTATGTCAGTCAGATAAACACAACACATGCCATCAAAAAAGTCACATCCAACTGTGCCAACACATGTACAAACACAACCACAACTACAGCTAGGCAGTGGCACAAATAGAACTAACACACACATCCACACATGTAGCCACCACAACAACACCAACACACAGTGAAGACCACTCAAAGGAAGGAATTCTGTGTATGCTGGCCAAGTCAGTGTAGCCAATAGCATCATGGGAGTCGCAGTCACACATATTGCCCCCCCCCAACTGTCCCATCAACACCACCATGAACCATGCGCACATCACAGGGAGTGGAGAAGGACTCACAAGATGGCTGACACTGGCTACTGCTGTGGGGAGCACAAGGGCATGCTGGGAACTGCACACCAACCAACAGCAGGACACCACTGTCAGCCATCTTGCCATTGCCCTCACACCCACACACACTGAACTCCCCACAAAAGCAAGTAAGTATGGGAATGCCGGGAAGTGGGGTGGAGGCAATAGTATGATGGGAGTCACAGTCACAGACATAGCTCACCCCCACAACTGTCCCATCAACACCACCCTGAACCATGCTCACATCACAGGGAGTGGAGAAGGACTCACAAGATGGCTGACACTGGCTTCTGCTGTGGGGAGCACAAGGCCCTGCTGCCAACTGTGCACCAACAAACAGCAGGACACCACTGACTGACATCCTGAGAGACAACTTACACTCCCTGCAATGCAAGCACGTTCCATGGTGGGATATCTGGCTGGCTGGCTGGGTGGGAAGGGAGACTTGCAGCACTGACCATAGTCACCAGCACCTCCCCTCACACCCCCCCAACACAAACTCCACAGTACCCACCTGGTAGAATGCAATGCCCTCCATCCTAACACAAGATCCCACAAAGCACCACCACCCTGGGTTATGTTGTGTGAAGCACAGGGACACTCTTGGGACTCTTAGCCAAACAACTGCCAGGACAACACTCCCAGCCATCCTGTCAGCACAGCCAGCCCACCCCACAGGGAAGCAGAGTCAAAAGGAAGGAAGCATGGGCATGCTGGGAAGGGGGGTGGAGGCAATAGCATGATGGGAGTGGTAGTCACAGACATAGCTCACCCCCACAACTGTCCCATCAACACCACCCTGAACCATGCTCACATCACAGGGAGTGGAGAAGGACTCACAAGATGGCTGACACTGGCTTCTGCTGTGGGGAGCACAAGGCCCTGCTGCCAACTGTGCACCAACAAACAGCAGGACACCACTGACTGACATCCTGAGAGACAACTTACACTCCCTGCAATGCAAGCACGTTCCATGGTGGGATATCTGGCTGGCTGGCTGGGTGGGAAGGGAGACTTGCAGCACTGACCATAGTCACCAGCACCTCCCCTCACACCCCCCCCAACACAAACTCCACAGTACCCACCTGGTAGAATGCAATGCCCTCCATCCTAACACAAGATCCCACAAAGCACCACCACCCTGGGTTATGTTGTGTGAAGCACAGGGACACTCTTGGGACTCTTAGCCAAACAACTGCCAGGACAACACTCCCAGCCATCCTGTCAGCACAGCCAGCCCACCCCACAGGGAAGCAGAGTCAAAAGGAAGGAAGCATGGGCATGCTGGGAAGGGGGGTGGAGGCAATAGCATGATGGGAGTCGTAGTCACAGACATTGCTCAGCCTCACAACTGGCCCATCAACACCACCCTGAACCATGCTCACATCACAGGGAGTGGAGAAGGACTCACAAGATGGCTGACACTGGCTACTGCTGTGGGGAGCACAAGGCCCTGCTGCCAACTGTGCACCAACAAACAGCAGGACACCACTGACTGACATCCTGAGAGACAACTTACACTCCCTGCAATGCAAGCACGTTCCATGGTGGGATATCCGGCTGGCTGGGTGGGAAGGGGGACTTGCAGCACTGACCATAGTCACCAGCACCTCCCCTCACACCCCCCCCCAACACAAACTCCACAGTACCCACCTGGTAGAATGCAATGCCCTCCATCCTAACACAAGATCCCACAAAGCACCACCACCCTGGGTTATGTTGTGTGAAGCACAGGGACACTCTTGGGACTCTTAGCCAAACAACTGCCAGGACAACACTCCCAGCCATCCTGTCAGCACAGCCAGCCCACCCCACAGGGAAGCAGAGTCAAAAGGAAGGAAGCATGGGCATGCTGGGAAGGGGGTGGAGGCAATAGCATGATGGGAGTGGTAGTCACAGACATTGCTCAGCCTCACAACTGGCCCATCAACACCACCCTGAACCATGCTCACATCACAGGGAGTGGAGAAGGACTCACAAAATGGCTGACACTGGCTACTGCTGCGGGGAGCACAAGGCCCTGCTGGGAACTGTGCACCAACAAACAGCAGGACACCACTGACTGACATCCTGAGAGACAACTTACACTCCCTGCAATGCAAGCACGTTCCATGGTGGGATATCCGGCTGGCTGGGTGGGAAGGGGGACTTGCAGCACTGACCATAGTCACCAGCACCTCCCCTCACACCCCCCCCCAACACAAACTCCACAGTACCCACCTGGTAGAATGCAATGCCCTCCATCCTAACACAAGATCCCACAAAGCACCACCACCCTGGGTTATGTTGTGTGAAGCACAGGGACACTCTTGGGACTCTTAGCCAAACAACTGCCAGGACAACACTCCCAGCCATCCTGTCAGCACAGCCAGCCCACCCCACAGGGAAGCAGAGTCAAAAGGAAGGAAGCATGGGCATGCTGGGAAGGGGGTGGAGGCAATAGCATGATGGGAGTGGTAGTCACAGACATTGCTCAGCCTCACAACTGTCCCATCAACACCACCCTGAACCATGCTCACATCACAGGGAGTGGAGAAGGACTCACAAGATGGCTGACACTGGCTACTGCTGTGGGGAGCACAAGGCCCTGCTGCCAACTGTGCACCAACAAACAGCAGGACACCTCTGACTGACATCCTGAGAGACAACTTACACTCCCTGCAATGCAAGCACGTTCCATGGTGGGATAACTGACTGGGTGGGTGGGTGGGTGGGAAGGAGGTCTGGCTGTCAACCAAACACAATCAATGCAGACCATGTTCACACCCCAGAGAATACATAGAAATGCCCAAATAATGCAGGACAATGTGCCACACCAATATCAACCCCTGACTGTGACGACTTAGGACAATACAATGTACAGGCCCGCACCCCGAGGCACAGTCACAACTGTCAGGTGTGTCAACCACTGATGCCTGCAGAAACATGACATACATTGTTTGTGTCTCCCAAAAACAGGTGATGATAGGGACACAGCAGCAGACGCTGAGGAGTCCCAGTCCCAGGCTCAAGAGGATGCCGAGCTCACTGGCGTCGTACAGCCTCTGTCCTCCTCGGACGATGAAGAACAACCTGGCACATCCGGTGCAAGTCAACATGCTGCACCAGCAGGACCACCAGCTGCAGCACCAGCAGGTCCACCAGCTGCACCCCCTGCACCCACCCCTCCAACGACTGTCACCACGAATACCATCCCTGCCGACATGGACAGAATAAGGAACAACACCAGCGCAGTGACCCTGGACCAACCTGGGGCCATGGACACCACCACCACCACCAACCCCCGAGGTGGACCAGGGTTATCTGTGCGTGCAACTGCACACACTGCACATGTCAGCAGGGGTGGTGGGAGGGGTGGGAGACAGAGGTCGCTGCTTGCAGACGTTGCTGGTGTGCATGAAGACCCACAACTGGTACGCATAGCTGATGCGTACCAGTCCAGCACCGGAGAGCTCAGCCAGGTAGTGGGGCTCCTCAGAGACATCAAACAGCAGCAGGCTGCCCATCATGCCCGCTTGGACTCCCACATGTCCCATGTGGAGTCACACATGTCACGTGTGGACTCCCACATGTCACGTGTGGACTCCCACATGACCCGCGTGGAGTCCAAGTGGGATGTACTACATGAGATGACGGCGGTGCACAGGGACATTTTACAATGCCTCCGCCAGATGAACAGCAACCAGTCCACACCTCCCTGTGTGCCAACAACATCTGGTACCGAACAAACTGCAACTGCCACAGGGAGGGAGGAGGACTCTGGCGGAGAGTCCCCTGCACCGCAGCAGCCTGCACTTGAGGGCCCCCCCCCAAGAAGAGGGGTCGTCCGAGGAGGGGAAAGTGAGAGGCTGATGGCCAAGCGCAACTCCCAGGAAGCCTGAACCTGTTCTGGATTTTCGCCTTTGTGCACAGACTGTTCACCCTGTTGATGGCAACACTACTCCCACACATTGCATGGGGAGTACAAGTTGGAACAATGTGTCAGACAACTGTGGCCCCGATACTGGGGATCCTGTCTACCTGGACTTTCTATTCATCTAGGAACTTGGGATTGCAAGATTCATGTACAGCACAATCCATCCTATGCACTATTATCACAGATGTATCACAATAAACACAATAATACACCATACTTGCCTCTGTCGTGATTCCAACGTGGGTGCTGTTATGGGGATGATGAACAACAAAATTACACTGTGTATGCGAACTGCAACAGCAAGGACAACACAGGCATGTGAGTACAGGCAACGTGACACATATGAGGGAGACACACCACCAGGGCTACACAACACATACACACCTAGGCCATCTGACTCATTGCCTACACTGATGTTGCCAGGGAAGACGGTGCAATGCACAGACACCACACCCATTCCCAGTTGTAGTCAAGTAGCCCACAGGTGCAGTAAGCAAATGGCAGTCAAATGTGTGACCACAGACAACGCACATCACTAAGTGAAGCACAGGTTTATTACACAGTAGCAACATGCCGTAACCACTACAGATGCAAGGTAACCCCACCTGGTAGCGGGCACACAGTCAACAACTGTAGACAGAAGGAAGTCCATGGGTGTGGCGCACATCACCTGTAGGGACACAACAGCTACCAGCCTGGATGTGCAATCACGTTGTCGGTGGACACAGTTGACCAAACGAATCTGAAAGTACCCTGTGAAGGACAGAAATGACACACAGTCAAAAGCAATGGAGTACAGGACAGAACAGCAAAACTCATGCACAATACATGTTACAAGATACCCACCCAGAACCAAGTTAGCATGTGAACACTGTTGGGGAGTACAGCCCACCTGTAAGCACACATCGCAACACACATCCAGTCAAGTAGCCCATGGACACACTCCAACAGCACCAGAGCACCACCCACACATCATGCCAACTCACATCATTGACATGACACCTCAGGATACTCACATTCAGCTAAAGAAGTTGGTGATGAGCTGTGTGCGGACATCACCATCACCATCATCATCATCATCGTCACTGGCATCGTGTTCCAGGCCAGGATCCTCCACAGGTGGCGGATGTTGGTCATCGTCATCCTGGATGAGAGGCAACTCCTTCCGCACTGCCAGGTTGTGGAGCATGCAGCAGACGATGATAATCTTGCACACTTTCGCAGGGGCATATGGGAGGGACCCTCCGGTCTTGTCCAGGCAGCGGAAGCGGCTCTTCAGGAGACCAAAGGTCCGCTCAATCACTCTCCTGGTCCGACCATGTGCCTCATTGTAGCGCATCTGGGCAGGTGTCACAGGGTTCCTGAGGGGTGTCAGCAACCACGGCATGTTGGGGTATCCCGAGTCACCTACGGACAGACAAGTGCACATCAGCTGACTTGGAAAAGTGGGCGGAATACTACAGATCAGATCACACACAATGGCACAAAGTCAGTACACACCGACAAGCCAGGCACGCTGGTTCTGCATCTGTGCCATCAACCTGGGGATGCGACTACTCCTCATCACAAAGGCATCGTGTGCTGAACCAGGGAAACGGGCACACACGTGTGTGATGGTCATGTCTGCAAGACACACCACCAGTGCATTGACCGAGTGGTAGTGCTTGCGGTTCCTGTAGGCCTGCTCCTGGGCCTGTGGTGGTACCAAAGCCACATGTGTCCCATCAATGGAGCCAATGACATGCGGCATCCTCCCCAGGGCATAAAAGTCACTCTTCACGTCAGTGAGTCGTCGCAGTCTAGGGAAATAGATGTACCGGTTCAGGAAGAGCAACATTGCCGCCAAGAAATCGCGGAGCACACGGCTGAACATGGTCTGTGACATCCCACCAGCAGACGCCACAGTATGTTGGAAGGTACCGGTGGCAAAGAAGTGTAGGGCTGCCATCACCTTCACCTTGGGGGTCAGCGCTGTAGGATACGGCCGGCCAGGCTGCAAATGTGGGGACAACTGCACTGCCAAATCCTCAATCAGCTGCCTGGTGAAGCGGTACCGTCGGATGCTGTCCCGTTCCACCATCGTTGCCAGGTCTGGGAATGGCCGATGGACAGCAGGAGCCCTGCAGTGCAGAGGAGAAGTAAGCAAGATCGTCAGTCACCCCACATATGCGGCATTGAACACACTCAAGATCCCAACATACATCATCATGAGGCACAACTACATGAAGTGTGCAGTACCGGAACGACATGTATGGTACATACATGGCCAACATCTGTCAACACGGTCCTACAGGTGGCATCAATTTGTCCCAGGTTGGCCCATTGGATATCATGATGCTGTGTCACAGTCACCCCCCAGTGACATGTGAGGACAGATGTGCCCCAGGCACCACAGCTCAACGACAGGCACATTCCCAGGGACCCTGTAATGCCACATGGACACTGGCATCACCTGGAGTATCATGTGTACACCACAACAAAACAAACATGACCCCCACAGGTAGTGGCTACACTTGCCATGGCAGGAGAGCCATGGACGTCTGTGACACACACGCACAACATCAGAGTCCATGCACACACAACGTGGATGTGGAGACTGTCTCCCATTGTGCACATGAAATCAGAGACATTGTAAACACTACATGCACAAAGACTGTGGAGGGCCATCACTATTGTGCCACTGGGACACCCTGGCTCAAACATACCGTCCCACATGGGACTCACGGGGTATGTGACATGACATACACAAACACCACTGTGAAATGTGACCATGGCACATGCACAGATATGAACAGTTGCACATCACAGTGGTCACGTACACGTAACACCCAGGATCCTGTCCCCATTAACACGTGCACAGCCTGGGGGTGGCTGCCCACAGGTGACACCCACAGGACAAAATGTACACCAACATACACACAATAGGAAATGCAGCCTTACATGCCTTATGATAAGGTTTGGACAGGCTGTCGTGATGTAGGTGTGCCCCTCACTCCCTGGGAGCTATCTGTGGCTGGCATATGTCCATCTGAGACAGGCATGCTGACATATGCCAGTCACATGTACAGTGATGCGTTGAACAGCAATGGACCGATCGGTGCCTCCGGCCGGCCCATTGCTTTCAATGTGTGCGGGTACGCGTTGTACCCCTGTGCGCGTTGTACTGCAATGGACCGATCGGTGCCTCCGGCCGGCCCATTGCATTCAATGTGTGCGGGTACGCGTTGTACCCCTGTGCGCGTTGTACTGCAATGGACCGATCGGTGCCTCCGGCCGGCCCATTGCATTCAATGTGTGCGGGTACGCGTTGTACCCCTGTGCGCGTTGTACTGCAATGGACCGATCGGTGCCTCCGGCCGGCCCATTGCATTCAATGTGTGCGGGTACGCGTTGTACCCCTGTGCGCGTTGAACAGCAATGGACCGATCGGTGCCTCCGGCCGGCCCATTGCTTTCAATGTGTGCGGGTACGCGTTGTACCCCTGTGCGCGTTGTACTGCAATGGACCGATCGGTGCCTCCGGCCGGCCCATTGCATTCAATGTGTGCGGGTACGCGTTGTACCCCTGTGCGCGTTGTACTGCAATGGACCGATCGGTGCCTCCGGCCGGCCCATTGCATTCAATGTGTGCGGGTACGCGTTGTACCCCTGTGCGCGTTGAACAGCAATGGACCGATCGGTGCCTCCGGCCGGCCCATTGCATTCAATGTGTGCGGGTACGCGTTGTACCCCTGTGCGCGTTGTACTGCAATGGACCGATCGGTGCCTCCGGCCGGCCCATTGCATTCAATGTGTGCGGGTACGCGTTGTACCCCTGTGCGCGTTGTACCTCAATGGACCGATCGGTGCGCACCCATTGACAATGGGCTTGCCTGGCAACGGACGCGTTTTCGAATATTCGAACGAGTCGGTTGCTGGAAAATCAGTTGGTCACCCACAACAATGTTGCAAAATCATGTATGTCATGAAGTTGAAATTTTGAAGGATGCTGTGGGCGTGTTTTGGTGCTGCTATTCCATGGATTGGCCAGATTCAGAAGATGCAAACGACTTGGACCTATCACTTTGGACACAAGGGACAGTATCTGCCTCTCCAGCACATATATATTGCTGCATGTTCCCCTGAGAGCCCACTTGCCTGCACTACATGCTCCAGGACGACATCTGCCACTGCACTGCTGCTGTCTCTGCCCCTCTGGACCCTGCAATGGCACGTACTGTGGAGAGAGCCCCAGCCTTCAGCCTTGAAGAGAACCAGGCCCTGCTGGACAGCCTACTTCCACAGTACAGCAAGCTGTATGGGACACCAGGGGAGCAGGTGAGTGTTCTGTGCACTGCCTTTCTGAATGTGCATTTTGTCTGACTAGCAAGGCTGAGAGTCAGCACACCACTGGCTAGCAGGCTCACTGAGTAGTTGTCACCCCCCATAGTGTGTAGTGACTTGCACTGGACAGGTATGGTGCAGTGACAGTGCTTCTGAACAGGGTTTTACTCCCCATGCTATGATACCATGTAGTGACTTCTGGAAAACTGTCCATGGGCAGCCGTGCACTGCCTGGGTACACCATGTGCCCCTGTGATTGCGACATGTATATGCAACTGTGTCATGCACGGATATGTTGCATGTGTAGTAATGGCCTTATCACTTTGTCATCCTGACAGGCTTCTGCCCATCGGAAGCATGAGATCTGGAAGGACATCGTCCGGGCTGTCCGGTCCGTGGGGGTCTACAAGCGCCGGATCCGCAACTGCCAAAAGAGGTGGCAGGACCTTCGGGGCTGGACCCGGAGGATTGCACGGGTCCAGCTGAAGCTGTCGCCTCCTCGCAGGAGGGGCGGAACACGGACCCTGACCCCCCACATGCTCAGGATCCTGGCGGTGGTCTTTCCAGACCTGGATGGGCAGCTGAAGGCCAGAGAGCAGCAAGGAGGGGGTGAGTCAAAGACTGCACTGTGTACTCTGTCTAACATGTTATGTGCCCTCCTCGGGCCAGGTTGAACTGCCACAGTACAGCAGTCATGTTGTCCAGGAGCCATGTCCCTCTATTGTGCACTGCCCACTCCTCATCTGATACCCAGGTGTGGCCCTTACATGCAGGGAATTCTGTCACTTAGGACTGTGTCCTTGCAGTTTGCTTGACTCAAGGTGGGAGACAGCATCTGTTTCCCTGACTCTGTGGTGGGCATCATGGGTGGGTCCATTGCTTACACAATGCCTGTATTCTGACATGTATTCAGCGTGTTACTTTGATCTGTGGTCCAATTGCTGAGCTGATCCACCACATGTGGCTGGGGTACCTGGCACACACCCATGCTGCGGGTGGGAACAATGTTTGGGCCCCAGGAGTATGTATATGACGTGTGTCACACATACTTAGCCAGCTGCCTACAGTCCAGGGCTCATCCCTCATTCATGTGGGGCTGGACAGTCATGCCTACTCCAGGCCATACAATACACTCTGTACTCCCACTCCCGTGTATCAGAGGACACATTGTGCACAGTGATTTGACCCCTCAGGTGTCTGCCTCTGTGTCAGTGTGCTGTGGATTAGTCGCCAGGACTGCTGTGGAGTTTCTTGGTAGGGGCTCAGCATGCCACTGGAGATGTGACCATAGGAGACGATACTTGTGTGACACATAGGTGTCTGATCAGCTGCCCATGCAGACTGGGGCATGTAAATGTGAAGTTCAGGCAGCTGTTCCCCATGCACAGCAGAGTGTGAGGGGCTCAGGTTCAGAGGGTAGTGTCACAGGTCTCCCATATGTCCAATAGGTATGACCTGGACAGATGAGGGTTAAGAGGATGTGTTGTGGGGGGATGTACATGTGCACTTGTGCAGCTCCAGGACTTGCATTCCCCATGACCTACTATTGTGACACAGTGCAGAGTGTTGTTATCTGGTTGCAAAGTCATACATCACTGAGACAGTGATGTATGACTTTGCAGTCATGCCTCCGCCATGGCATGTGTCTACTGATTGGTGATCCTGCAGGGGAGTGACATGTGCTACATGCACACCATAGTGGCGCTGGCTATCAGGACATGGGTGCATCATGGTGTCTGTCGCTGGTATGCATCACATGCATTTCCTATTTGACTCTGGGCATCCCTTACATCCGTAAACCTGTACTGACTCAGTGGCAAGAGCTGTGATGTGTCCACACCGTGTCCTCTGCACTGTCCAACTACTGTGTACTTGGTGCATGTGTCAACACTGGGGTGTTGCAATCCAACAGACACCAGACAGATGGGTGCAAGGCCATGTGGGATGTGAGTGCCATGCTTGGCATCAGACTGACAATTGACTTCTCCTGTTCAATTAGGGCACTTTTAGCAATGTACAACTAATGATGCCAGGGCTTGCTCTGTAATGTGCTGTGCTCACAGTGGTGTGTGCGTTTGGTGCAGGTGACTGATGTCTGTCTGTTTCCCCATTGTTTGCAGATACATCCACGGCCACGGAAGGGGACAGCTCCACGGACCAGGAGGAGCCGGAGAGCCAGACTGGGTCAGCAGCCGAGGAGTGGTCGGAGGGACCCAGTGGCACGGAGGGCGAGGGGAGCCACACCGAGGAGTCCTCAGCAGCATCCACCTCAGCTGAGGACCAGAGCAACTCGGAGGATGACTCCCTTGTGGAGGCGGGTGTCAGCAGCCACCACACCCCAGCTAGTGTTGCTGTCCCCGCCACCACCAGCACCACCACCGCCCTCCCATCGGCTCCCATTCCCCAGGTCCGTGGAGGCTCCCATGTCCGGGAGCGTGTCTCCTTTGGGCCAGGCACCGCACCCCCTGCCCCTGTGTCCCCTGCTGCCCTGAGTGAGGAGTCTGTGTACCTCCTTCGCCAGCTCCATGTAGGGCAGACAGCCATGCTGAGTGTCCTCCATGCGCACACCGCGCTGTTGACTCAGCTGGTGTCGTTCATGGAGGGCATCTCATCGGGCATGTCTGACCTACAGAGGGGCAATAGGTCCATGGACTCCTCCCTGACGGCAGCAGTGTCCCTCCTCAAACGGTCCCTCACCCCTCCTGCCTCTGCTCCATCCACACTCCCCAGCACCTTACCCATCCCAGGCACACACACACTGGCACAGGCACACACCAGCACACACACATCCAGCACACTGACACACACGCCAATGACAAAACGCACACGCACGCACATTCAGGGGACTGAAGCCAGACTCACAGGGGATGGGGCCCTGGAACACACACACGCATCCACATGCACTGCGCAGTCCTCAGTTCCCTCTCCCTCCAAAGCACCCTCCCTTGCCTCACCTGCAACCCCAAAGTCACAGCAGCTCTTCCTCTGTGACCTCGGCCTCTTCCCCACCGATGAAGCTGCTCCAGCATCCCGGGGGAAGAGGAAGCCCACCCACACGGAGCAGAGTGCCCCTCGCCCCCGGACACCCTCCCCCAGGCGCAGACGGACTGAGGCCCCCACCCGCAAGTCCCCCCGGAGTGCTAAGAGCAAGACCCCGCCACCACCCTGCAGCTCAGGCACAAGGTCTCCGTCCTCCATCCCTCAGGCCCCCACTGCACAGGTGCCCCCACCACACCCTGCCCCAGGTTCCCCCACCCACAGATATACCATCCCCAAGATGCTCCGGCCTTCTCCCCCTGCCACTTGCTCTCCCAGCACCACACCCCCGCTGCGCTTGTCTGTGCCACTGATGTGGTGAGGGTGTCCCCCCTCTGTCCAACCCACCTTGCCTGTTCCCCATTCTCCTCCCCTGGAGGTAGGCACTGCAGTGGAGTCCACTACCGCCCTGTCTGACTTGGGCACTGCAGTGGCGGACCTGTCCACCCCATCTGCAGGGTCCACTGCAGTTGTGCCGGCACCCACGACATCTGTGTCATGCCCCCCAGTTGTGCCGGCACACACCATGTCAGACACCTCCACTGCAGTTGTCAGTGGCTCTCCTGCACCCACCACCCCTTCCCTGACTCCCCTGGTGAGCCCTGATCCTGTCCCTGCGGTGCCTGGCCTGCCCCCCGGTTGCCCCTCCTAGTGGATTGTCCCTGGTATTGTGCAGGCATGCGTAGGGTGACATCTGCCAGTGTCACCCTGTTTGAACTTTGACAATGGACTGGCCATTGGCCTTTGCTCTTTTTTCAGGACTTCGTTTGGCCTCAACACATATGCTGAATAAAGCAACTTTCTTTTCTCTAGTGCTCATGCTTCAGATGTACATGTTGTTGGTGCAGCTAACCATGCCCTTGCTGCAGTGATGGTGATATCTGGTCTCATGATTATGAAGTGTTACTGTGCAGGAACCCATGTGGTCCAGGGGGAATGTGTCCTATCATGTGGTGTATCCATGTCATCAATAGCAGCATCTGAGGGTGTCATGTGTTCAGTATTTGGCAATGGGTTTCCTACTTACATTGGCAATTTCATATCTGTGGCTTCCACCCCTGCACATCTGTTGTGCCTGCCATCGTTGCATTTGTCTACTTCCCTGACCGTGTTGCCATCTCCAGTGGACATGCAGGTTTGGGCATCAATGGGGAGGGACTCATCCGTGTAGTCAGTGCAACATTGCTATACAAGTGTGTTGGATCTGTGCTGATGATTCCGTTGGCACATCCATGACCAGGCTGATGTGATGGGAGCCCTCATTTGGTGCTAATTGTTGATTGTGTGACCAAGTGCTCAGCTGACATGATGGGGCCCTACTGAGGCAACATATGGCACAGCTTTCCTCACACAGGAGTGGAGTCCCCTCATGGCAGTGTGTACACGTGTGACATTGCCTGCGCCCAAGGTGTGTGTTGTATGTGCATGTCTGTGTGTTCACTTCCATTCATCTGCGCATGCTGTGATCCCTAGTGTTGTACCTGTTTGTGATGCTTGCTGACTTGAGCTATGTTCCCCCAAAGTCTTCTCCCTGTGTTCTCTGTGATGTGGGTGCATGGCACATTACTGGTCATCAGGGTGTCACCCATAGGTGTGTTTGCTGTCAGGGCAGAGTTTGTGTGCTGACGCAGATGGGTCACAGTCAGGTTTCCCTTTGGCACTTGTTGTTTGCCCCTGTCATGTGATTTCCAGTTTGTGTTATCTTTCAGTGATTGTGACACGTTGTGTGTGTGACTGCTGGCACTCCTTAGGGTCCGGGCTGCAATGTTGGTTGTTGTCTATGTGTGTTCTTTGTGGGTGACCTTGGCTTCTTCATTGGTGTGTGACTGTGGCTGGGATCCCATTGGTCGGTGTGGTATTGCCGTCATGTCCATGTACAGAGTAGTGTGCAGTGTGTCAGACATTCAGGAGTCTTGTTGAGTGTCCATGTGTGATGTGTTTCTACACCTTGGTTCCCACCCACCACCCTGGAATAGTCATGGGTGCATGTGCAATGTCACCAGTGCATGTGTACTTCACTGCTGCACATTGTTGGAGGTCGAGGGGTGTGGTGTTGAGTGTGTGCAGATGAGAGTTGTTGCCCGGCTAGTCCCCTGCCTCCATGTTGGCCTTGGCTTACTGGCCATGCTGATTGATTTGTGCTTGTGTAGGTGTGATGGTAGTTAGTTGCTCAGGACACCTGACTGTGGTTCACAGTGTGAACGACATTTAGCTTTGTCATCACAGTGGTATTTTTCTTCAGCCCAGGGTCACCACATTGTGGGGGCCCTGGGGGTGGTGCTGTGGTGTGTCTGTGACTTGCTGTGTCAGTTGTTGTTCCTACGTGCCTGTGTGACATGTGTGTTTTGTGCTCCCTCTCACCTGTCAATGCCTGCTTGCCCACATAGGGGATTTGGATCCATGAGTTAGCTTAGTGTGGCAGTGTATGCACATCTGTATGATTGGTATTCAGCTCTCCTCATGTGTTGTGTTGTTGCCTGGGGACACTGGCACCCCCACCCCTCACCTGCTGTGTATGATGACAGTGTTGGTCTGCCTGTTTGTGTTTGTGCATCTGCACCACTGCATTGGCATATCTTGGGTGTGCCATTGGCTGTATGTTGTTTGGTGTGTTTCCCCTGCTGTCCCTGGGACTCCTAGGTCATCGGTCAGCACAGTGATCATGGTTTGTGTGTCCCATTGCTGCCATGGTATGGTATCTGTTCACCTCACATCTGCTGTCTCCACAGGGTATCTGCATTTGTGTGCCCATTGGTGCAAATATGTGGTTCTGCATTCTGATGGTCACTTCTGTCATTGTGTCATTGATGACTGTTGACGGTCTCAGCCCCCATGGGTGTTGTTTGTCTGCACATGGCCAAAGGAATGTTTCATTTGCACTGCAGTATTTGGCTCCCCCAATTTATGTTGCAATGGGACACATACACTACTTTGCCACAGATGAGTTTTTGGTTCTGTGACCAGGAATGATCCATGCAGTTTGGCAGTTGCAGCTCTTTCTTTGTTAACAATTACCTTTTGGTCACTGTGATGATGAGGGTGTAGACCCCATTGCCACAATGGTCAAAATGTGCTTCAGCTATGGACCCCACACTTACCTTTTGGTCACTGTGATGATGGGGGTTTAGACCCCATTGCCACAATGGTCAAAATGTGCTTCAGCTATGGACCCCACACTTACCTTTTGGTCACTGTGATGATGGGGGTTTAGACCCCATTGCCACAATGGTCAAAATGTGCTTCAGCTATGGACCCCACACTTGCCTTTTGGTCACTGTGATGATGGGGGTTTAGACCCCATTGCCACAATGGTCAAAATGTGCTTCAGCTATGGACCCCACACTTGCCTTTTGGTCACTGTGATGATGGGGGTTTAGGCCCCATTGCCACAATGGTCATGGGCTGCTTGCATTGTGGGTGCCACACACATATATGTGTGGCACATGTGCTAGGGGGTCACATTGTATGTTCAATGTCATGTTCGGTGTTGTAGGCATTTGACACAGCCTGCTCACACGCTTGTCATGGTGGTGGGGGGATGTCTTAATCTTGCATTCCCTAGGTTGTGGTGTGCTTGTTGTGTCATGCATTGTCCATCCTATGAGTGGGGGTGGTAGTAGTGGTAGGCATCCTGCCCCCCTGGCTAAGGGTGGTAGTAGTGGTAGGCATCCAGCCCCCTGGCTAAGGGTGGTAGTAGTGGTAGGCTTCCTGCCCCCTGGCTAAGGGTGGTAGTAGTGGTGGGCATCCTGCCCCCCTGGGTGAGGGTGGTAGTAGTGGTAGGCATCCTGCCCCCTGGCTAAGGGTGGTAGTAGTGGTAGGCATCCAGCCCCCTGGCTAAGGGTGGTAGTAGTGGTAGGCATCCAGCCCCCTGGCTAAGGGTGGTAGTAGTGGTAGGCATCCAGCCCCCTGGCTAAGGGTGGTAGTAGTGGTAGGCATCCTGCCCCCTGGCTAAGGGTGGTAGTAGTGGTAGGCATCCAGCCCCCTGGCTAAGGGTGGTAGTAGTGGTGGGCATCCTGCCCCCTGGCTAAGGGTGGTAGTAGTGGTGGGCATCCTGCCCCCCTGGGTGAGGGTGGTAGTAGTGGTGGGCATCCTGCCCCCTGGCTAAGGGTGGTAGTAGTGGTAGGCATCCAGCCCCCTGGCTAAGGGTGGTAGTAGTGGTGGGCATCCTGCCCCCCTGGGTGAGGGTGGTAGTAGTGGTGGGCATCCTGCCCCCTGGCTAAGGGTGGTAGTAGTGGTGGGCATCCTGCCCCCCTGGGTGAGGGTGGTAGTAGTGGTGGGCATCCTGCCCCCTGGCTAAGGGTGGTAGTAGTGGTAGGCATCCAGCCCCCTGGCTAAGGGTGGTAGTAGTGGTGGGCATCCTGCCCCCTGGCTAAGGGTGGTAGTAGTGGTAGGCATCCTGCCCCCTGGCTAAGGGTGGTAGTAGTGGTAGGCATCCAGCCCCCTGGCTAAGGGTGGTAGTAGTGGTAGGCTTCCTGCCCCCTGGCTAAGGGTGGTAGTAGTGGTGGGCATCCTGCCCCCCTGGGTGAGGGTGGTAGTAGTGGTAGGGCATCCTGCCCCCTGGCTAAGGGTGGTAGTAGTGGTAGGCATCCAGCCCCCCTGGCTAAGGGTGGTAGTAGTGGTAGGCATCCTGCCCCCTGGCTAAGGGTGGTAGTAGTGGTAGGCATCCAGCCCCCCTGGCTAAGGGTGGTAGTAGTGGTAGGCATCCTGCCCCCTGGCTAAGGGTGGTAGTAGTGGTAGGCATCCAGCCCCCTGGCTAAGGGTGGTAGTAGTGGTGGGCATCCTGCCCCCTGGCTAAGGGTGGTAGTAGTGGTGGGCATCCTGCCCCCTGGGTGAGGGTGGTAGTAGTGGTGGGCATCCTGCCCCCTGGCTAAGGGTGGTAGTAGTGGTAGGCATCCAGCCCCCTGGCTAAGGGTGGTAGTAGTGGTGGGCATCCTGCCCCCCTGGGTGAGGGTGGTAGTAGTGGTGGGCATCCTGCCCCCTGGCTAAGGGTGGTAGTAGTGGTGGGCATCCTGCCCCCCTGGGTGAGGGTGGTAGTAGTGGTGGGCATCCTGCCCCCTGGCTGAGGGTGGTAGTAGTGGTAGGCATCCAGCCCCCTGGCTAAGGGTGGTAGTAGTGGTGGGCATCCTGCCCCCTGGCTAAGGGTGGTAGTAGTGGTGGGCATCCTGCCCCCCTGGCTAAGGGTGGTAGTAGTGGTGGGCATCCTGCCCCCCTGGGTGAGGGTGGTAGTAGTGGTGGGCATCCTGCCCCCCTGGGTGAGGGTGGTAGTAGTGGTGGGCATCCTGCCCCCCTGGCTGAGGGTGGTAGTAGTGGTAGGCATCCAGCCCCCTGGCTAAGGGTGGTAGTAGTGGTAGGCTTCCTGCCCCCTGGCTAAGGGTGGTAGTAGTGGTGGGCATCCTGCCCCCCTGGGTGAGGGTGGTAGTAGTGGTAGGCATCCTGCCCCCTGGCTAAGGGTGGTAGTAGTGGTAGGGCATCCAGCCCCCTGGCTAAGGGTGGTAGTAGTGGTAGGCATCCAGCCCCCTGGCTAAGGGTGGTAGTAGTGGTAGGCATCCAGCCCCCCTGGCTAAGGGTGGTAGTAGTGGTAGGCATCCTGCCCCCTGGCTAAGGGTGGTAGTAGTGGTAGGGCATCCAGCCCCCCTGGCTAAGGGTGGTAGTAGTGGTGGGCATCCTGCCCCCTGGCTAAGGGTGGTAGTAGTGGTGGGCATCCTGCCCCCCTGGGTGAGGGTGGTAGTAGTGGTGGGCATCCTGCCCCCTGGCTAAGGGTGGTAGTAGTGGTAGGCATCCAGCCCCCTGGCTAAGGGTGGTAGTAGTGGTGGGCATCCTGCCCCCCTGGGTGAGGGTGGTAGTAGTGGTGGGCATCCTGCCCCCTGGCTAAGGGTGGTAGTAGTGGTGGGCATCCTGCCCCCCTGGGTGAGGGTGGTAGTAGTGGTGGGCATCCTGCCCCCTGGCTAAGGGTGGTAGTAGTGGTAGGCATCCAGCCCCCTGGCTAAGGGTGGTAGTAGTGGTGGGCATCCTGCCCCCTGGCTAAGGGTGGTAGTAGTGGTGGGCATCCTGCCCCCTGGGTGAGGGTGGTAGTAGTGGTGGGCATCCTGCCCCCTGGCTAAGGGTGGTAGTAGTGGTAGGCATCCAGCCCCCCTGGCTAAGGGTGGTAGTAGTGGTGGGCATCCTGCCCCCCTGGGTGAGGGTGAGTAGTGGTGGGCATCCTGCCCCCTGGCTAAGGGTGGTAGTAGTGGTGGGCATCCTGCCCCCCTGGGTGAGGGTGGTAGTAGTGGTGGGCATCCTGCCCCCCTGGGTGAGGGTGGTAGTAGTGGTGGGCATCCTGCCCCCTGGCTAAGGGTGGTAGTAGTGGTGGGCATCCTGCCCCCCTGGGTGAGGGTGGTAGTAGTGGTGGGCATCCTGCCCCCCTGGGTGAGGGTGGTAGTAGTGGTGGGCATCCTGCCCCCTGGCTAAGGGTGGTAGTAGTGGTGGGCATCCTGCCCCCCTGGGTGAGGGTGGTAGTAGTGGTGGGCATCCTGCCCCCCTGGGTGAGGGTGGTAGTAGTGGTGGGCATCCTGCCCCCTGGCTAAGGGTGGTAGTAGTGGTAGGCATCCTGCCCCCTGGCTAAGGGTGGTAGTAGTGGTGGGCATCCTGCCCCCCTGGGTGAGGGTGGTAGTAGTGGTGGGCATCCTGCCCCCTGGCTAAGGGTGGTAGTAGTGGTGGGCATCCTGCCCCCCTGGGTGAGGGTGGTAGCAGTGGTGGGCATCCTGCCCCCTGGGTGAGGGTGGTAGTAGTGGTAGGCATCCTGCCCCCTGGCTAAGGGTGGTAGTAGTGGTAGGCATCCAGCCCCCTGGCTAAGGGTGGTAGTAGTGGTGGGCATCCTGCCCCCCTGGGTGAGGGTGGTAGTAGTGGTGGGCATCCTGCCCCCCTGGCTAAGGGTGGTAGTGGTGGTGGGCATTTGGCACCCCCTGGCTAAGGGTGGTTGTGGTGGTTGGCATCCAGCCCCCCTGGGTTGGGGTGGTGGCGCGCATTCAGGCCCCTGTGTGCATATGTGGCATTGGTGATGGGCATCCCGCCCCTATGGTGCTGCTGTTGCAAGTATATTCAGATTCCCCGTGTATGTGTGTGATGTGTCGTGTACGTGTTGTATGTGTTTTGTGGTTGGTGTCTGACTTACCTTCTGCGCCGTACGCGTCCGTGCCTGTTCCGGTAGTAGATGTAGAATATTGGTATGATCGGGACGAAGGGATTCATGGTTGGTTCGTGTCGTTCGTCCTTCTCGTTGCTTCGCGTCGTCCTCGTCGCTTGGCTTCGTCCTCGCCGCTTCGCTTCGTCCTCGTCGCTTCGCGTCGTCCTCGTCTGTGCTGTGTTCGCCTCGTAGCCGTGGATCGTGTTGTGGCGCGATTCGGAGCTTATGTGCGCCTCTCCCGGATGCTTTGACGTGCCGTGCGTAGCGACGGGTTCGGGCGCGTACGGAAAGCGCATCGTACTTGTCCGGCCGGACGGGGCTGCATTTTCCCTTCCGTGCGACTCGATTCGGCGTTTCCGGATTCGCCTCGGTCGGAGAACAGGACCTGGTTTGGGTGAGTACGGCTCGGCCGGAATTTTTGCTGTTGTGCGCATCGTACTTGCTCGTTCGGTGTGCTGTACGGATCGGTCGGGAAACTGGCTTTCGCATGGCTTTTTTCCCGACCGAATAGTATTGGGTGCGCCTCCGACCGAGATCGGAATCGGCCCCATAGTGCCACATCGTCCGCATACATGGAAACAATTAGCCCGCGTGTGGAGAAACAAATGCCTTGTTCCACGTGGTGCTGCCGCAGCCTCGCTGCTAGCGGTTCCATCGCTATCACGAAAAGAATCGGCGAGAGGGGGCATCCTTGTCGGGTGCCACGAGTAATAGTTATTGGCTCAGATATACTATAATTTAGCTGAATGCGTGCCGCGGGGAGAGTATATAGAAGCTGAATCTTCAGAATGAAGTCACGACTTAGCCCTAGCCTATGCAGCAGGGGGAAGAGGAAGTGCCACTCTAGCGTGTCGAAGGCTTTAGTGGCGTCCACTAGGGCGGCCACCGCCGGGAGGTCTGGATGAATATGGTGCATGATTGTGAAAATGGTGCGTAGATTGTGGGAAGTCACATGCCCAGGGATAAAACCTGACTGGTCCAGTCGTGCAATCAACGGTAGTAGTGGAAGTAGGTGATTTGCCAGGACTTTCGCGTAGATCTTGTTGTCGACATTAATGAGGGAAAGCGGACAACAGGAGTCGCAAAGCTCCGCTGGCTTAAGAATGGTCACTATTACTGCCTCACGCAATGAGGGAGAGAGTTTTTCAATCGTGAGCGATTCATGATACATTTCAATGAGGTGCGGAATCAAAATGGGGGCATATTCCTTGTAGAAAGCGGGTGTGAGTCCGTCCAATCCCGGGGCTTTGTCCGCCGGCATGCTGGCTATAACCTGCGCTATCTCCTGCGGTGTAATCCGCGAATCTAAGTAGTCCCTGTGTCCCTGATCAAGCCATAGTAGTTGGATGGTGTCGAAAAAGGCATGTAGTGCCTCCGGTTCCTTATCCAAGACTGCTGTGTAAAGTCGGGCATAGAAAGTTGACATTACTTCGGGCAGCTGTGACGGTGATGTAATTAACTGGGTGTCAGCATCTCTCAATTCTGACACATATGTAGCAGCGCGTGGCTTGCGGAGCAGGCAGGCCAGCGTTTTGCTTGGGCGGTCCCCTTCGCCATATTTCTGCTCCCGTGCCTCCTTGCCAAGGTATAGAGTTTCCCGCTCTGCCTCCTCTTTGAAGGAGGAGAGTTTCTCTCTAATATTCGTTAGTATGGCAGGGTCAGGGGTCCTGTGTTAGTCCCCCACTGGTGTCCGAATCTCGCCCTCTAGCTTGGCCAGCGTGCTTTGCAGTGCGCGTAGCACCCCAGGCTGCTTTGCAATGCAGGCGCCACGAATCACCACTTTGGACGCCTACATAGCGTGGAGGGCGACCCAACCGTTCCAACATTGTGCGCAAAGTATTCCGTTATGGCTGCACAGATCTCTTCTCTAAATGCTGAGTCCCGTAGCGCGCTCGAGGGGAGTCGCCATGTGAAGGCTCGGGGTACGGTCTGAGGAAGCTGCATTAGCAGGAGTGCTGGGGCGTGATCAGATAATGTGTGCGAAAGGTGTACGGAGCTAGTTGCGTAGGCAAGGGCATCCTTTATGATAAGCCAATAGTCAAGCCATTCCCATGTGTTATGGTAGGAGGAGAGACACGTACCCTCGCCGGTAGTGGGATGCAAATGTCGCCATGCGTCTGAGGTTGTTGTCCGTCATTAGACTGGCCAGCGCTCCAGCCGTGCACGAACGCTGTTCCCGCGTCCCAGAGCGGTCTATTGTCTCATCAAGCGCTACATTATAGTCTCCGCCCCATGTTATCATTCATGTCCCCATGTTAGACACCCGCCTCCAGACAGCCATAAAAAAGTTTGTGTCGTCCACGTTGGGCCGTACACGGTCACCACTGTCATAGGTCGCTTATTCAGTGTGCCGGTGACAATAGCGTATCTGCCGTCTTCGTCTGTGTAGGACACATAGGTGTGCCACGGTAACCCCCTTCTGAATATGATCGAAACCCCACGCCCATAGCTCGAATATGTAGCAGAGTGTATTTCACGCCACCATCGGCCCCACAGTCTAGTCAGTGTATTCTTGGTCAGGTGCATTCCCTGCAATAGACAGATGTCAATCTTGTGGTGCATTAAATATGAGTGTACAAGACGGGACTTACGATAGTCGTTTAAGCCCCTGACATTCCAGGTTAGGCAATTTACGCTAGCCATTTCAGTTGGAATACAGTATTAGTGTCAGTAGTGGCTCGTCAATTTATTTATTTATTTATAAAGTTTTATATAGCGCGAACAAGATCCCGAAGGATATCAGAGCGCTTTACAATATGATGGGAGGAAGAACATAAATGCAATATCAACATCCGGTAGATAGAGAAAAAAAAAAATGGAATGGTCGCATAGTGCGGGACATTTGCGCCCAGGAGGGTAATACAATAAGCAGGTGTACACGGGCAACGAGGGGGGGTCACAGTGTGCATTAAAGAAGAGCCATTACAAATGGAGGTACCATGATAGTGGGAACAATGTCAACGAGCAAGTGAGCCTATCCCTCTTAGGGTAAGAATTTGTCAATGTTGCGCCTGGCCAGTAGCTGTGGTGTCTCGTCTCCCTCCCAGCATTTGAGGGAGAAACGTAGGTCAAGTAAGGTTTTCCCGGGTCCATATTGCCCTGTGAATGGATTTTCGTAAACAGTCCCCCGACCTATCCCAACATATCACAACAGTGAAAACAGTCTTTTATGTGTCCCCCCAGCCTCCCACTCAAACCCCCCAATCAGGTTGAGAAAACAGTCCCACCCGCCTTAAGTTACCCTTTTGAACCCACAACATAACAGACAAGGGATTCATCCCCATGGGGCATGGAAACACCAGCGAACTACCCTGTCTGAGAAACAGGGGGCAGGGAGTAATGCAGGGGACTTGGCCTTGCAGCAGAGTGTTTTACCAGTGCGAATGTCACCTGCCCTGGCAGCTGCTGTCCCCCGGAGCAGGGCTGCCGTCTCATTTCAGTATCCGTCTTGGGTAGTGGGATAAAGGCAGTTTGCGTCCTGCCGCAGGGTTAGTCATTATCACTCGTGTGATCCTCTTCCACCGGTCGATTGGGCTTGGACAAGGTTCGCTTGTTTTTGGTAATCTGCTTGGCGTATTTCAGAGCAGCTGCGGGGTCTGTAAAAAACTTTGTGGTGCCGTCCAGTAATATCCGCAATTTAGCCAGGTCGAGAAGGCCGTACGATATCCCCGGTTGCTGGAGCGCACGCTTGGCAGGCAGGAATTCACATCTGGTGGATTGTACCTCCGTGGTGAAGTCCGAGGTAGAAGGTGAGTGTGTTGCCCTGGTAGCGCACCTCCCCGCACTCCCGTGCTTTATGAAGGATCTTGTCCGGGTCCCGGTAGTTCAGAATCCGGGCAATTATGGGCTGGGTCGGGGCACCCGGAGGCGGCCGCGGTCCAAGCATGCGGTACACTCTCTCTACAATGAACACCGTCAAGAGCTCGGGGCCAAAGAGCTCACGCAGCAGTTCCTCTACGAAGTCCTTCATCTTGGCAATGTTCGTGGACTCCGGAATTCCCGTTATACGGAGGTTGTTTCGTCGAGAGCGGGATTCCAGGTCTTCGTTTTTAGCTCTTATAAGTGCCAGTACTTTACCCATCTCCAGTAGTTTTTTCTTGTCATCTGTTCTGAGATCTTCAAGATCTGATATTTGAGTCTCTGAGTTTTCTAGGCGGTCATCATGCACGTCAACCCTGCTTTTGACCTGGTCAAGGCGGGCCGTGAGGCAGTCCAGTTTAGAATCAATTGTTTTCAAGCTGGACTTTACGTCTTTTAACAGTGAGGGGCTATCTTCATCTTGCGGCGCTGTGGTCGCCATCTGCGGCGGCAAGTCGCCCGAGGGCTGGGCAGGTTCACGCTTGTTTGGCGTCGGGTATGCCCATTTTCCTGTGCTACGCAGTGGTGCACCAGCGTGGCCCCTGCCTTCACGTGTATTCAGAAGGCGTTGGAAGTGGGGCATGCAGTGGGTGCAGGTGCGGTGTTGTGCTTCTGTCACAGTGCTATGGCACGAAGTCAGTGGCACACAGTTGTCTCGCCCAGAGCTGCAGTGTGCATCTGCTCTCCCGAGCGCCCATCTCACCAGCAGGCCTGTACGACTCACCCCCAGGTGCAGGAACAGATGCGGGTCCCTCTGCCTGAGCAGGCGGAGGCCCCGAAGTGCCGGCGCTCAGCGGCCCAGGGCAAAGTAGACAGGAGGGGTCAGCCGGCCCCAAGGCTCCTCCCAAAAGCGTGTGTACCGCGCCAAACAAGGCCGCCGCCGCCGGCAGCGTCTTCCCAGAAGGGAGTAGATGTGGAGTTTTTGGGTCTGTCCTGCCACCACACGGTATAGCCCGTCCACGCCAATTAGTCTTGCCAGGTCTGCAGCCCCCAGGGGTTCCAGGTCGCAGATTGCAGCAGGCCGCACTTACAGTTTGTAGCGGGGGAGGGGCAGGCAGACGGCATTCCGTCCTAGGCCTCAATTGCTGGTCCGATCCGGGGGTGGTGGGTCCAGATCCGCCGCTCACTCGCTCTGCCAGCCATCCTCGTGGTACGCCGAAATGAAGGTTCAACGCCTGGAGTTGCAGGTACACGCACCACGCGCCGGTCCCCGGGTGCTCCACACCATCCAGGCACAATCACAGGTCACCGATGAGGAGGCCCGGCCTGGGGCAGCCCGCAGAGGTCTCCCATTCCAGCCGCCTCCGGTGGCGGGCACCAGGCAGGCCGGAGCTCACCCCTCTCTTAGCGGCCTCACGGGCACCCCGTAGTATATGCCGGAGGATTAGTGTCAGCCGTCTTCAGGGCCACCACCCTGCCGGTTGCGCTTTGTGCTCGCGCGGGCCGCCGCTATCAATGTCTCTCCTGGCGGCCAAGCGGATTGCTCATTACAGGCCGATTCAGCCCTTGTTGTCACTGCCGGGATGCTGCAGCTGTCTTGGTTGCGGCTGTCTCCCCTCCTGTAGCCTCACAGGGCACTCACGGCAGGCCGACCCGTCACTGCCCCACTGGTTTTGTCAAGCGGCCGGGTAGGCCGCAGCTGCGGATGTCCCTTGCGGCGGGCCGATCCGGTCCTTGTTGCCACTACCGGGCTAGGTGCAGATGTTTTGGCACCACCAGGCAGCGTAGCCCGCCTCAGGGCTGCCGTGCAGTGATTTTCCAGACACAGAGGTCCCCTTAGTGAGCGGATGTTAAAGGATATTGTCTCCCGGCTGGCAGAGCCCTCTCAAGGTGCAGCCATCTTGCTGCCAGGCGAAGCCACGCCCAAAGCAATAATCTGAGTCAAAATGCAGGCTACCAAATCCTATAAATATGATAGATTTTATCAAAGAAATGACTTTGCATAATTGCTCTGGAAGCTGTGATAGCTATCTGCTGTACGCTTTCATGGGACAATGGCTCACTGGCAATCATGAGTACATCAGACCCGACACTTTTGAATCAGTTTTAAAATATTTTTGGGACCATGTTTAACATGGATCTCTCTGACAGAAAAAGACTAATGTTTCTCACCATCATTACTTAACTTGAGGACAGTTATTAGGACCCTAGGGTTATCTGTAGAAACTTTGTTGTATGAGATGTGCATTCTCTTTATCAACTTTTCATCATCTTGGCTGCTGCGTCAAAATATGGCTAACCAAAATTGTCTTCCTAGGATTGCATTGAGTCTCACTAATAAGGCAATGCAAATAGAATTATTTCCTTTTGGCAATTAACCAACGCTAGCCTAGATAGCAATGATTAGTATGAATTATTCAAGATCAGCTGGAAATCAAGTTGAATCTGCCAGATTTTATTTGACATCATTTTGTGTAAGTATACACGCAGATAATTACATCCAGATTGCTCTACCTCAAGTTAATCTTCATCTTCTACAAAGACAAAAACACTCAACTTTAAGAAAATTGCTCTGTATCTTTATTACTTTGTTTTCCTTGACCAGAACTGCATGCATGGTACTACCACTATTCTGCATTGCTGCCATTCTGTAAGTTAGTGCTGTAAAATAAAACTAAACTTTCACAGAAGCAGGGTTAGTCTTGCTTTGTGCAAATGGATTATCAGATCTCAATAGAGCAATGGATAAATTTCCGTGTTTTAGAGAGAAAGCTGCTTATGCAGATATATGTGGGTGCAGGACAACTACCTTAAATAGACAACATTACAGTTCCACATACACAATAGTTCCACCTCCTCATTTGAACTGCAAGACCTGTCTGTCTAAACAAACCCCAAATTTAATGTTGTTGTGAGGCCTGCTCAGTGATTCTCTGAATAGTCATGAGGTTTGCAGACCTCAATGGTAATGAAACAAAAATCCTTTAAAAAATGTACAGTTTTAGGACATCCTCATCAGTCATGCTGATTACATACATTGCCTGATCGGCCCTGAACAGTATTTTGGGAAAATGCAGTTTTCAAATGTCTTAAATGAGCAGGGTCTGTTATCACATATAAAACATACCAGCAGGTCTTTTCCCCTGCCTTTGTTTTTCAAAAGCTTTTAAAAGTGTTGAATTGAAACAATTTAGAACTGATTTAATTTCCAGGTACAGTTTTTTAAACAAATACCAAGAAAGATGCAAACTGGTGTGTGTAATATGTGAGTTTTCATTTAGTTAGTGTACTTTAAAATTGAAAGAATGTATTAAAATAAGTGGTCTGGGTTCAGCACTTGAATAGAGCTACTCTAATGTGTAGGCCTGCAGCGAGAATCCTATCTTGAAGAGGTTTATGACTAAATAGTGGGGCATTTAATGCCGGGCGCTGCGAGTCATCGCCAGGACGCCGCCAGGAGCCAGGAACTCTGCCCCTCCTCTGTCCCACAGATTAGTCTACTCTCAGGAGGCTCTGGTCGCTCTTCAAGGTGTGGCAGCTTGTGAGGATTACAGCTTTTCCCCAGAGGCCTGTCCCACCTATTGCAATCACTGCACTTTAGAGACTAGCGCAGGTTTGTGCTCGTCAACCTCGATTGTAACACTAAGAGCCTCACTATCCTCAGCCTCAACTGCCGCTCTTTAATTAAACACCATGCTGAGGTGTTTCATAACCTCCAAGACCAATACCTGAGGTCTTATTTCTAACAGAAATTTGGCTTTCCGATGACTCGGTGGCAATTCCTGCCCTGGCCCTTCCAGCTGGGTATGTAATGAGTTGCCTCAATAGAACCACAGGTAGAGGGGGAGGCATCACTATTATATATAAAGCCGCCTATACCTGCAGCCTTGTCCCCATAGACATCGCCAACAGCGAAAGCGCTCTCTTTAAAATCACCCTGACAGCCAACTTTACGCACTCTGGGCTTCTGATTTACCGCCCTCCCGGCCCATCGGCCACTTTCAGAGAAGCCCTTGCCAATGCAATCACCTCATTGGCCCTTCAGGCAGCCAACTCTAACATCGTGGGGGACTTGAATCTCCACTTAGAGCTGCAGGAGACTCCGGATATTCGTGTCTTCATGAGTGACATGGCAGCATGCCAGTTAGTCCAACTGGTCCCAGGTTCCACACATAGCCGGCCATCTTCTGGACCCAATTTTTTCCAATCTTTAGTCTTTGGAGGTGTTGCCACCCCTCCCTATGCCTTGGACAGATCACTTCCTTATCCAGATGTGACTGTCACTAGCAGGCCCTAAATTACAACCTCACCGCATGCCCTCACTCAAACGCCCTTGGCATAAACTGGATCAGGCTGCCTTTTTGGCCGCCTTAAGCACCCAGCACCAAGAGAGGTCCGCCAATATGGATGAGGCCCTGTTGCACTTTCAGAGGTGGATTACCCAAGCTCTGGACACATACATCCCGCTTAAACTCACTTACCCTAAAAGCGCACGGGCCAACAGCTGGTTTAATGAATCTTTGACCCGAGCCAGAAAAAATTGCAAGGTCTTAGAGCACGCCTGGAGGCGTTCCTATGACCCTCTGGCTAAGACAGAGTACAGAGATGCGATTAAGGCTTACCATAAATTGGTCCGCAAGACTAGGGCTGCACACTATACTAACCAGATAACCTCAAGCAATAACCCAACTAAAACTGTCTTCTCCCTTCTAGAGGACCTGGTAAAGCCCTCCGCTGCCACTGACAGTACCATATCTTCGAGTCTGCAATGTGAAGTATGGGCCAAATTCTTTTTGGAGAAGGTAGAACGCATCTACAGTAGCTTCCACCTGGGGGACATCCCTCGGGGCACAGATCAGCTCGTGTCGGCAAGCCCCGAGTCCCACGCGCTTGCAGTGCTTCCCCCGTTCTCCCATCAAACCATGGAAGCCCTGTTTATCAAAGTGAAATCAGGATCCCCAGCCGACCCTATGAAACCCGATGCCTGAGTGCTTGGAGCTAATAAATCTGTCCCTTTCCTCGGCGGTGGTCCCTAAGCCTTGGAAGCACACCAAGGTGGTCCCCCTACTAAAAAAACCGTCACTAGATAGCGCCAGGCCAGAAAACTTGCTCCTACGGCTGGAGGAGATCGGTGTCAAGGGCCCTCTCTTGGTTCTCATCTTTCTTGGAGGATCGGACTTTCCAAGTCTCGGCCCCTCCCTTCCACTCCCGCATTCATCCACTGCGTTGTGGGGTGCCCCAGGGTTCAGCATTAAGCCCTACATTATTCAATGTATATGTGAGGCCGCTGACTCTGCTGGCCAAAACCCGGGGCATCTCCCTGGTGTCATAAGCAGATGACACCCAGCTGGTGTTTGCCTTCTCCAACAACCCCAGCCAGGATAGGGTGAAATTTGGACAGGATCTGACAGCAATCTTGGAGTGGATGGCTGCTAACTATCTTCAGCTCAACTCGTCCAAATCCGAGATCCTTCTGGTAGGCAGAGATCGCCATCTCTGGGGCAATGAATGGTGGCCTCCTGCTCTCGGAGCTCCCCCCACACCCAAACCTGTGGTGAAAAACCTTGGTATAATGATGGACAGTGATCTCACTTTCGAGACCCATGCCAAATCAGTGGCAAGGAAATGTTTTGGACTACTGCGGGGCCTTAAACCGATACTGGGTCTCTTCGACTCCAAGACTCGTCAACTGATCATCCAATCTTCTGTCCTTGCTAGACTAGATTACTGCAATGTGCTTCTCTTGGGAGCCAACAAATCCATTGTTAAAAGGCTGCAGCGTGCTCAGAATGCGGCTGCTCGCGCAATCTTTGCCCTCCCTAAACACTGTCATATCTCCAGCCTCCTCTGTCGACTTCACTTGCTACCCCTCGAACAGAGAGTGCGCTTCAAAATGCTGTGTATCACCCACAGAATTTTGGGGGGTATCGGCCCCAGTATCTTGAGTGATCTATGCTCCCACTATGCTCCCACTCGCCCGCTGCGCTCGGCAGATTGCTCCTGGCCAGAGTTCCCCGGATATATAGGGCCAGAGCAGGCGGGCGTTCTTTTAGGTGGTTAGCTCCCGCCCTCTGGAATTCCCTCCCTATCCATATCCGCAGCACCCCTGACCACCTCACCTTCAGAAGGCTGGTGAAGACATGGCTTTTCTCCCAATGCTAATGTCTCCGCTGTTCTGTCGGCTCCCTCGGGGCTCATCTTAGCGCTGGGAAGCCCCTTTGCTGGGGCAGCCATGCGCTCTACAAATACCTTAACATTAATGTTTAGAGGTGAATCAAAAATCGGGAAATGTTCTCGTCCTAAAATTGTGAGTTTTGGAGGCTTGATTGATGCTGTCTGATTGATGAGCTTGGCCATGGGCAGAGAACGGAAACAGATGGTCAGGCCGCTTCTGAGTGCTGACTGGAGATTAGGAACAATCAGTTTCTAGGTATTTGAGCTGACCTGCCTATAGTCTAGACTTGGGGTTGTGCCCCTCCCATAAAGAGTGCAGACTGAATTTTCTCCCTGAAAGTAAGTGGGTACAACTCTTTATTACTCAAATCATTAAGACATTTCAGCAAATATTTGAAAATGCTTACTTGGTTCATCAGTGATTTCTGATGTTGATGCTAGGAAGGAAACAAACATAATGGGAGTCAGAAAGCAGGCTACAATAACCAGCAACTATGATCACTTTTTCTAAGAAATGACTTGGTAAACTGGCTGTAGATTCCATGTGGAAATGATTCTTTTGAAGCCTGTATTTCTGGCTGTGAAATGTGGGTCAGAAAAACAATGGATGGTCATTTAAGGATATCTATTTGTTGTATACTTTCATGGAGCATTATTCACTGTGAGCCTGATTAAAGAAACTGACTGGCACTGAACAGTATGCTGGAATATTGTAGATTCCATAATCTCTTAAATGAACAGTGCCAATTATCAATCTTTACAAATAACGAAGCCTGATTCCATTTTTATTTTGGTTTAAAAAAAGGTTTTAATAGTGCTGATTTATTTCACTATTTAGCTGCTGTTTTAAAAAGAATAAAACAAAAAAAAATAGTGTTGTTTCTAATATGCAAGTCTTCCTTAAGGTATTGCACTTTTAACTTTGCAAAATGTGAAGATGTATTAAAATATGTGGTCTGGGGTTTAGGCACACATATTGAACTATCCTAGTGTGTAGGCTTCCAGAGAGCATCTGATTGAGGAGAATGTATGGCCAAGGCTTTGCATTTAGAATAAAACCAATAATCAGAAAATATCTCCTGCTAAAAATGTGAGTTTTGGTGATGTGACTAATGCTGGTAAATGGGTGACGGTGGCTGTAATGAGAGAAGCGGAAAGATAGTTGGGTTCCATCTGAAAACAGCAGGGGGGCAAGAAACAGTGAGCCTATAGGATACTGTCCTCCTCGGTCTATAGTCTACTTTTTTTCCTGCATCTGCTCCCATAAACAGTGCACAGGGAACTTTCTCCATGAATGTAAGAATGTGCAACTCTTAGCTTCTCAACATCATAAAGACCTTTTAGAGAACGTTCAAAGTACTCACTTGGTTCAAGTGTGTTTTCCGTTGGTGATGCTAGGAAAAATGGAAGCAATAATCTGAGTCAAAATGCAGGCTACCAAATCCTATAAATATGATAGATTTTATCAAAGAAATTGCCTTTGCATAATTGGTCTGGAACCTGTGAAATCTATCAGCTGTATGCCTTCATGGGACAATGGCTCTCTGGCAATCATGAGTACATCAGACCTGACACTTTCAAATCAGTTTTATAATATTTTTGGGACCATATTTGACATGGATCTCTCTGACAGAAAAAGACTAATGTTTCTCACAATCATTACTGAACTTGGGGATAGTTATTAGGACCCTAAGAGTATCTGTAGATACTTTGTTGTATGAGATGTGCATTCTCTTTATCAACTTTTCATCATCTTGGCTGCTAGGTCAAAATATGGCTAACTAATCTTGTCATCCTAGGTTTGCATTGAGTCTCACTGATAAGGCAATGCAAATAGAATATTTCCTTTTGGTAATGGACTAAATCTAGCCTAGATAGCGATGATTAGTATGAATTATTCAAGATCAGCTGGAATTCAAGTTGAATCTACCAGATATTATTTTACATCATTTTGTGTAAGTATACACGCAGATAATTACATCCAGATTTCTCTACCTCAAGTTAATCTTCATTATCTGCAAAGGCAAAAACACACTCATCTTTTCAAGGAAATTGCTCTGTATCTTTATTACTTTGTTTTCCTTGACCAGAACTGTATGCATGGTACTACCACTATGCTCCGTTGCTGCCATTCTGTAAGTTAGTGCTGTAAAATAAAACTAAACTTTCATAGAAGCAGGGTTAGTCTTCGTATGTGCAAATGGATTATCAGATCTCAATAGAGCAATGCATAATGTTCCGTGGTTTTTTTTGTCCTCACATCACCATGGCGTATGCAAATTTTGGACCATTTTAACACCTTCTGTCCACCTCGTGGCCCGCTGCATTCGCTCGCCCGAGCCTCCATCACTCTGGTCGCACCCAAAGAGGCCTCCCCCAAGGGCCATGACCTGGTGTAATCATAGGACAATGGTGTATTGTTCTTGCTCCGCTACCGTGCCTCATAATACCTTACCATCTATGTGACCCATTTGATGAAATCCTCCCATACCTCCGCTGACCTTCGTGGTTTACATTCTACCTCCACACAGCTAGTCCATTTGGCAACTGTTAGCCACTCCATAGGATGTGGGGGGGATGGGTCAGTCCAGCGTTTACAGATCTGGCTAGAAGCCTGGCTAGAAGCAGCAAATAGACAACCAGGCCCCTTTGCTTTCTGTTCAGAGTATTGCCTGTAGTTGTGAGTTATGAATATTTGTTGAATTGAGATGTTATAGTGTTAAATGCGTTAATTAAATTTTTAATAATTATTTAATAATTAGTTGTTAATTAATTTTAATTAATTAATTGGCAATTATTTATGTTAATTGTGTAATTAATTTTAGGTGTGTGTTGTGGTTTTTACAGGTGAGAATGTTGGGAAAGTAATTTATTTTTAATTGATGAATTAATAATTATTTGTTAATTAATTTTAATTAATTCATTGGCAATTAATCATGTTAATTGTGTAATTATTTTAAGTGTGTGTTGTGATGTTAATAGGTGAAAATGGTGGAACATTTATTTTTAATTGATGAATTAATAATTAGTTGATAATTAATTTAAATGAATTAATTAGCAATTAATGATGGTAGTTGAGTAATTAATGTTATGTGTGGGTTGTGGTGTTTATAGGTGTAAATGGTGGGAAGGGTGGGAAGTAATTTATTTTTAATTGATGAATTAATAATTAGTTGTTAATTAATTAAAATTAATTAATTAGTAATTCATTATGGTAATTGTGTAATTCATTTTAGGTGTGTGTAGTGCATATTATAGTGTTAAAGAATCCGTATTCAATGAATGTTTATTTGTTTTTTATTAATATTTTTTAATTTCATTATTAATTATGTTAATTTTGGAAATTAATATAAATAAAAATGTTTTTTTTTTTATTGGTGTGGTGTTATAGGGTAGTAAATAAAATAAATACATTTGTTTTAAATATTTTGTTTGTTAATATTTGCTTCTTTAAATAAATATTGTTTATAAATGTATTTCTTAATTTATTTTAGATAATTGTTGTACCTTTTTGTTATAGGTAAATAATATATTTAATGTTAATGTTTAATATATTTAATCAGATATTTTAAAAATACTGTTTATTTATTTTTAAGATTACTTAAATTTTTTCAATTGTTTGAATGTTATTAGTAATTTTTGTTTCTCTGCTATCCAACACTTTTCCTACTGTTGCACTCACTGGAGTGGGAATATTAATTTTTACCTCTCCGCCATCCAGCACTTTCCCTCCTGTTGCATTCATTGGAGTGGGAATAGTAATTTTTACCCCTCCGCTATCCAACACTTTCCCTACTGTTGCTCTCACTGGAGTGGGAATAGTAATTTTTACCCCTCTGCCATCCAGCACTTTCCCCAATGATGCACTTATTGGAGTGGGAATAGTAATTTTTACCCCTCTGCTATCCAGCAGTTCCCTACTGTTGCACTCACTGGAGTGGGAATAGTAATTTGTACCCCTCTGCCATCCAGCACTTTCCCTAATGTTGCACTCATTGGAGTGGGAATAGTAATTTTTACCCCTCCGCTATCCAACACTTTCCATACTGTTGCACTCACTGGAGTGGGAATAGTAATTTTTACCCCTCCGCTATCCAATACTTTCCCTACTGTTACACTCACTGGAGTGCGAATAGTAATTTTAGTTTCTTTGCTATCCAACACTTTCTCTACTGTTGCACTCACTGGAATGGGAATAGTAATTTTTACCCCTCCGCCATCCAACACTTCCCCTACTGTTGCACTCATTGGAGTGGGAATAATATTTTGTACCCCTCCGCTATCCAACACTTTCTCTACTGTTGCACTCACTGGAGTGGGAATAATATTTTAACCCCTCCGCCATCCAGCACTTTCCCTAATGTTGCATTTATTGAAGTGGGAATAGTAATTTTTACCCCTCTGCTATCCAGCAGTTCCCTACTGTTGCACTCACTGGAGTGGGAATAGTAATTTTTACCCCTCTGCCAACCAGCACTTTCCCTAATGTTGCACTCATTGGAGTGGGAATAGTAATTTTTACTCCTCCACTATCCAACACTTTCCCTACTGTTGCACTCACTGAAGTGGGAATAGTAATTTTTACCCCTCCTCTATCCAATACTTTCCCTACTGTTGCACTCACTGGAGTGCAAATAGTAATTTTTACCCCTCCGCCATCCAACACTTCCCCTACTGTTGCACTCACTGGAGTTGGAATAGTAATTTTTACCCCTCCGCCATCCAGCACTTTCCCTACTGTTGCACTCATTGGAGTGGGAATAATATTTTGTACCCCTCCGCTATCCAACACTTTCCCTACTGTTGCACTCACTGGAGTGGGAATAGTATTTTAACCCCTCCGCCATCCAGCACTTTCCCTAATGTTGCACTTATTGGAGTGGGAATAGTAATTTACCCCTCCGCTATCCAGCAGTTCCCTACTGTTGCACTCACTGGAGTGGGAATATTAATTTTTACCCCTCCGCTAACTAACACTTTCCCTACTGTTGCACTCACTGGAGTGGGAATAGTAATTTTTACCCCTCCGCTAACTAACACTTTCCCCACTGTTGCACTCACTGGAGTGGGAATAGTAATTTTACCCCTCCGCTATCCAATACTTTCTCTACTGTTGCACTCACTGGAGTGGGAATAGTAATTTTTACTTGTCCGCTAGCCAACAATTTCCCTACTGTTGCACTCACTGGAGTTGGAATAGTAAATTTTAATATTCCGCTATCCGTCATTTTCCCTACTGTTGTGTTTATTGTATTGTGAAATGTATGTTTTAATTTTTTTTCATAGTTACGTTTGAATTAATTATAAAATGGTTATTTTTTAATTTAAAATTATTGATATATGTATATATTCTATTTTTTATATAATTTAAAACTTTAAATATCAAATGAAGATTATAGTTAATACATTTTTTTTAACTAAATATATGTATATGTCTAAATTATTATGTTTGTGTGTTTATATTTTTTTTAATTACGTTTATTTGTTATATTTAGTTAAAATGTATATTACATTTAATTTATGTTGTTAAAAATAATATTAATATTTAATATTTTTAATTTTATTTTATATATATTTTAAAATTGATATTTTTTACCTCTACATTTTTTATTTCGATATTTTTGATTCAATATTTTTGTACTTACCTTTTTAAGTATAGGGAGTCGATATTTTTGCATTCTATATGTTTTCATCAATATTTTTGTCATCAATATTTTTACATCGATATTTTGTCAGTGATCCCTGGAGGGGGGCCTCAAATCCCACACCCCTCCTATCTCCAGGGTAGATGTTGAAAACCACAACATAAGCTGGATGTATTTAAACCTAGATAATCTATTGCCCGTTTTCATGCTCAACACCCCCCAGAGTAAGAGACCTTCTGTGAACATCAAATTGCCCCACATAGATATTCCTGCCTGCTTCAGGGGAAGGCTCAACCTGTCCTTCATACACTCTGGTGTCCCTGGGGATTCCCAGATTGGTGCAAATTCTGAGTAGTACCTGATGTTTAGCATCTTTCTCACCCCATACCAAAGTCTTAAAGCTGTCTTTAAGACCTTCACCCGTACTTTTTTGAAAAACTTTGTGGCTACAAACTTATATTAAAAAGCTGCTGGCCCGAACTCATTAATCATCTCCCCCAGGAGTGTTCCCCAGGTAGAAGAGTCGGGCTCCCCGAGAAGCATCCAGAAGTTTTTTATTCGGAATGCCATACAATATAGATTAAGATCTGGGAAGGCCAGCCTGCCCTTCTTAATGCAGCGCCTTAGATTTTTCCAGGCAAGTCTTACTCCACGGGAGGCCCAGATAAAACTGGTTATTTTCCCCTGAATTTTATGGATGGGTCCTCGGGTAACTTAAGTGGGATACAGTTAAATAAACATGTCAACTTAGGGAGGATAGACATTTTTACAAGGTTCACCCTCCAATAGATGGTTAAAGGTAAATTCTTCCATCTGGATAATGACCTGTCAACCTCTTTGGCAACCCTCTTCAGATTACACAGTGAGATCTCATCAATTTGATTGACTATGACAATCCCTAAGTATTTTATCTCTGTACACACCCCCCTCCCAATCCTCCATGTTCCAGCACATTACCTCTGTCTTAGAAATATTCACTAAATATCCGGATACAGCCCCAAATTCCTTTGTCAACTGCTCCACCCTAGGTATTGTTCGGGCAGGATCCGAGGTATATATTATCAGGTCGTCAGCATATAGTGCTATTTTGCTACTGGAAGGGAGTGTGTGATTAGGGACTATCTGGTCGTCTTTCCTTAGAAGATGTGCCAATGGTTCGATGTAAAGGTCGAACAAGAGAGGTGACAGAGGACAGCCCTGCCTCATTCCTCTTTGGATTTTAAAGCTCCTCGTCAAGGAGCCATTTAAAAGGATTTTGGCCATGGGATACTCATATAGCCTGGGTATGTCGAGTTGGAGCCAGCACTAAAGCCCATTAGTTCTAAAACCGCGCACAGGAATGTCCAACTAACACGATCAAATGCCTTGGCAGCGTCAATTGTGTTCAGTGCCAAGGGGTTCGAGCGTGTAATGGTGAGGTCAATAGTCCCAATTAATGACAATGTAAGTTCTTGGATCTGTCTTTTTGGGACAAAACCCTTCTGGTCCGCATGGATCAACTGAGGAGCCAACTTTGCCAATCTCCCTGCCAAAATACCAGTGAAGATGTTATAGTCAACATTTAGCAAAGAGATTGGCCGGTATGAGTCAGCCTTTCTCGGATCCTTTGCGGGTTTTAAAATCAGAATAATTGTGACCTCCCTCCATGAACTCGGGATCCGTCCTCCCCCCTTATAGATTGAATTAAATAGTAACTTCATTTCTGGGACAATTTTGTCTGTTATTAATTTATATAACTCAACTGGTATTGCATCTGGTCCCTCTGCCTTCCCGTTCTTTATACGCAGGAGCTACTCTTTGATTTCTCCCTCAGTGATTGGGGCATCCATACTATTCCTACCATCTGTTGTGATCTCCGGAAGTCCTACACTGCTTAGCCATTCCTTTAGTCTCCCCTCATCTGGGCGCACCTTTTCCATATATAGTTCAGAGAACAGTGAGACCAACTAGGCCTGCATTTCCTCCTCCTCATTTGAGATGCCGCCCTGAGGGCTGATAATCAACTCCCTGATGTAGTTTCGGGACCTCTCAACCCTCGACTTCCAAGCTAACAGTGCTCCAGCTTTCTCTCCATATTCAAATTGTTGCATACGCCCCATTGACCACCGCTCTCGACATTTTGCCTCCAAGTTGATCTTGTAATTTAATTTAGCTTCCTCCAGCTGGTTCAATATATTCTCTCTATCCCGGTTGTTCCCTACCATTTGCTGTAGTTTAACCTCTAACATCCCACTCTCTCCTACAATCCTCCCAGCTCTGCTTTATCGGCCTTGTTCTTATAAGTTACCTGACTTTGCAGGACCCCATGGACGTATGCCTTAAAAGTATCTCAGATTACTTCAATAGAGGCTGAAAGAGCATTATCCAGGAAGAATTCCAAACTTGTTTTTTTAACAGAATGGCCACAACTGGATCTAATAAGATAGACCTTTTCAATGTCCATCTTGTATTATGGCTTGCTCTGACTCCCGTCAGTGTAAAACAAACAGCAGCATGGTCTGAAATATGCCCCGGAGCTAGAGTAACCTCTTTTATTTTCCCAGCCCAAGCTCTATCCACTAAAATATAATCTAGCCTTGAGAAGTGGTTATATTTTTTGCTATGGAAGGTATGCCCTCGCTTTTGCCCCTTTGGGTACCTCCATGTATCCACTAACCCATCTCATATAACATATGCTTAAGAGCCTGCCTTGTCCTCGGCACTTGAGCTTAGGTTCCCCTCCTGCTAGTGGACCTGTCCAGAAATGGATCCAATAGGGTATTAAAGTCACCCCCTATAATTATAGGGTTGGTTACCCCTACTAGACTCGATTGCAGATTCACTATGTGCTGGGGGTCATCTACATTTGGACCGTAGAAGCCAGCACAGACAAGCTCCGTACCAGAGCATTTGAGAGTTGCTAGGACCCAAATTCCTGAACTATCCATTTTGGAAGAGATGAAATCAATCCCTGATCCCCTCCTAATTAATATTGCAACTCCCTTACAATATTCTACTTAGTCTGAAACTGCATAGCTTTCAAACCATCTTAATTGAGTGTGGAGACCTCTGCTTTCGCTTGCCGTTAAATGAGTTTCTTATAGAATGACTACCTGGGCTTTACAATCATCCAGATATTTCATCACCAATCTCTGCCTACTTTTAGATCTAAGGCCATTCACATTCCATGTTAGGATTTGCACATTTATAACATCCCTAACCATCATTCTCAAGTTGAAAAATCTTTATGTCACCTGATAATCTAAAGTAATCAATTACGGTAATGATCCAAGGTAATATTGAGGACTTGTATTTTTTTGTTTTTCCCTCTGCTCCCCTCCCAGTGACCTACCACCACCCTCTTTACCCCCTCTCCCTCCCGTGGGAACCCTCCTTTGACTAGCAGGCATTTTGCCTATAGGGCTGCCTGGTAAAGGAGAAATATTTTCAATATACTTTAGACAGTAACAGTGTCCCCCCCCCCCACCCCCACCTCATCTCATTTTCCCACACTGTGCTTGCTATTTCGTCGCCTTTTCATTAAGAGGTATTCTCCTCAAGGTGCTCCACCCTTTTTCATAGTCTCTATCAGGCTGCCCGCTTCCTCCACTGTCCGAAAGTTGCACATCTGATTGTTGCACATGGCACAGAGCATCGCCAGAAATTTCAATTGGGCACTGGCCTGAGCCTATTCAACTCCTCCGTCTCTTGCCCAGCTCCCACTGCTTCTGATCGGTTGCGCGGCACACATCTGACCTGATTGAGAAGATGTAATTTTCGACTGTGTATGGGCTGTTCCTCAGAGCTGTTAGGATAGCTTGTTTGACTGCATATGAGAGGAAGTTTACGAGAATATTTCTTGGCTTCTGTCTTTGAATATTCCTCTTAAAGGGGCCTCTCTTTCAAGACAGACTTCTTTAGCAGTTTAATTATAAACACCTTGATGTTAGTCCCCTCTTTGGCTTCTGGGATATTCAAAACTCTCAAGTTGTTCTTCTTTAATGGTTCTCAATCCTTTCAAGGTCCTCCCTGAGTCCTAAGTTCTCATTGAACAGAGCTCCCAGCCCATCGGTGTTTTTGGCAATGTCTTTCCTCATCAATCCTACCTCTTCCTCTAATGCGCCAGTCCGAGCAGCTACATCTTCCAATTTTTGCGTGAGTGCAGCACATGAGGCTTGTATATCGGCTTGATTGGCCTCCGATATCCTGAATCTATTTCTCATTTCCTCTTTCAGATCCAGAAGGATAGAGGCCAAGGGGGCTTCTGACTGTAAATTCAGACCCCCTGTCTCAACTGGCTGATGAGCTTCATGATGATGTTTCTCCACAAAGTCTGCCTCGTCTCTAACTGCCAGCCCACTGAAGCTATTCCGTGTTGAAATCTGGAAGGCGCCACTAACATGTGCTCCAGTTCCACTGCCAGCTTCTACACACCCACTGCCCCCCTGAACCTCGTTAACCACTGCCGGCATGGGATTTGCACACTCACTTCTTTCTCACCCTCCTCCCTCAATATCGTTGGTTGGGTCAAAACTTTATAAAAATGTTTGGAGGGAGGGAGTGACCTTTACCTGGGGGGTGAGATTTATTTTCCCCTTCCTCGCGGACTCTTCCCCAGTTGCCTTATAGACTTCCCAACTCTCCCCAGCTTCATTGGGGCGGACCCCCCTACCTTACATATGCCCTTATCACTAGGAGCCACAGTGACTAAGGGTAATTCTAACCCAGAACTTACCCCTGTCGATTATCCAATAGCCTGTGTGCGCAAGGTATACCTGGAGATCCTTTCAGAATGCCCACCTACTTTCTCCAGGGACAGTGGGATCTTCTCCATATGTGAGGGCCGTTGTGCCCGCTGGCCTCCTTTATCATCTCCCCAGCCTTCACTCACATGCTGGGGTCCAGCAACACAGTTAACACCGTCCAAAGCCCCACAGACGCAGCTCTCTCCTTCCCCTCCTTCCTCTTGGCAGGTTGTGCTGACTCTGCCGTTGTGTGTGTGTGCTCGCGCTGCTCAATTGCGGCGTAACTGCACTGCGGCTCTCTCCCACGCCAGTATGGCTCTCCTTGCCTCAGGGATAGCGCCGACCGCAACTGCACCCCCGCGGGCCCCCACCAAGGATGCATCCAGACACACCTCACCGCACAGCAGGTACCCTATCTTTCACCCTCTTTTGCCCTCATGCGTATCGGATGTGGATGGGGGGCACACGCCAGCTCGCATTCTTCTCTCCGGCGGCCTGCGACTGTTTACCTCGCAGCCGTCATGTTCATCAACCAATGTTCTGTGATTTAGAGAGAAATCTGCATATGCACATCTAGGTGGGTGCAGGACTTAAATGGCCAACAATACAGTTTCACATACACAATAGTTCCGCCTCCTCATTTGAACTGCGGGAACTGCTCAGTTTCCGATGGTAGACACTTGGTCAGTTCTACCTGGGCAGATATAGTAGCATGAGTCAAAAGACATAAAGGGGCCGATTCCGATTCGGGCCGGAAATCTCTCCGACCGAGCCGGACCCGGAGAGATTACCGACCGAATCGGACCCGTGCAGACCGACCGAACGAGTACGATGCGCACGTATGCCATTGGACTCGAGTCGGTCGGACTCCCATTGAAGTCAATGGGAGCCGGTCGTACAATGCGTACGCGGGCTCCCATTGACTCAAAGGGTGCGAGGCGGACAAGGGCGCCCCCTACAGCATGTGCGCGGCGAAGCGACTCGTGCCGTACACGCACAGGTAGGGGGGACCCATGGGTCCCCCTGTGTGCGACTCACGCGGCTACGCGTACAGGGAGTCCGACACGGACCCCCAAAGTACGGCTCCGACTGCTCTTTCGAGCCGGAGTGCGCGGCTCGGTCGGACTCGCTCGCGGCGCGCATCGTACTTACCCGGCCGGGAACGTCTCCATTGCGCGGTGCGAGTCGAGTCCGAGCGAGTCGGTCGGTGCGGTTCGACCCGGGAACGAGTCGGTCGGAGCGGTCGGGACGCCCGGACGAGTCGGTCGGCGATTTCGCATCGTACTCGCTCGCCCGGACGCGCATACGAATCGGTCGGGCAATAGGGCTCCGAATCGGATCCGGTTAAGCCGAATCCGATTCGGAGCCCTACCGGCCGAGATCGGAATCGGCCCCAAAGTGTCACCAGAATTTCAGCATAAGAAGATGCACCTTTACGATGCATATTTACTTTATTATGTGCATCAGCCATGGAAGTCATGGTGTTAGAATGTGAAAAATTATTAAAGTTCGGGCACATGCATCAATGTAGGCTTTTGCGATTCCTTAATTGCGATTATTAAGGAATCGCAATTAAGGAATTGCAAAAGCCTATGCATGTAGGACTCGCTATAAAATTAGCAATTCCCAAACATTCCTTAATTGCGACTCTCAAATTGCGAGTCGCAATTAGGGAATGCCTTCCCATTCATTCCTATGGGCCTACAGGCCCATAGGAATGAATGGGAGATTGCATGCGCAATTTGCGAGTACCAATAGGTACTCGCAAATTGCGCATGCAATTTCAAGGGTGCAAGGGTGTCAAAAGGACACCATGTTGCACCCCTGAAATTGAACTGTGCACACATGTTGCGCGCACACATGCCCCAAGGGCATGTGTGTGTGTAACCTACAACTTTGAAAAATGCACTTTAGTGCAATTTTCAAAGTTTTTGCAAATTACCATCAAGTTCAAATTGATGGTAATTTGCGGCCCCTATTAGCAAAATCGCTATTTGCGATTTCATCATGCATTGCATTTAAGGAATCGCAATTTGCGATTCCTTAAATGCAATCGCAAATTAAGAAATCGCAATAAATTGCGATTTCTTAAATTGCGAGAGCCTTACAGTTTTATGCATCGCAGAGGCCCTTTTTGCGGGCGCAAACGGCCGATTTTTGCGAATCGCACCGTTTGCGCTCACAAAAAAGGTTGATGCATGTGCCTGAAAAACTTTATACTGACAGAAAATTTGTAGAAAGTCTGGGACACATTTTTGCTTTTCAGAAGTAAAAAGTATCATCTTTATCTTATTTCTCAAAAATAAATCAGGCCCTGAAGTTAGCTATAAGAGACCTCCAAGCATTGATATTTTTATCGAATGTGCTCCTGGCATGGCGGCAGGAGAATGTAACTCATAAAAATCCAAATGGAACCAGCAGCGATCTCTAGATACAGTTGGTGGTTTAGAGTTCTAGTGGTGGAAGACCTGTCTGTCTAAACAAACCCCAAATTTATGATTTTGTGAAACCTGCTCAGTGATTCTCTGATTATTCATGAGGTCAGACCTCAATGGTAATGTAACAAAAATCCTTTCAAAAATGTTACTGATTTTAGGACATCCTTCTAAGTCATGCTGATTAAATACATTGCCTGACTGGCCAGGGACAGTATCTTGGGAAAGTGCAGTTTTCAACTGTCTTAAATGAGCAGGGTCTGGTATCAAACATACCAGCAGGTCTTTACCCCTTTCTTTGTTTTTCAAAACGTTCTAAAAGTGCTATATTCAAACAAAAATACTTTAGAACCGATTTAATTTTCAGCTACAGTTTTTTAAACAAATACCAAACAAGATGCAAAATGGTGTTTGTAATATGTACTTTTTCATTTAATTAGTGTACTTTAAAATTGAAAAAACATATTAAAATAGGTGGTCCGGGGTTCAGCACATGAATAGAGGTGGTCTAATGTGTAGGCTTGCAGAGAGAATCCTATCTTGAAGAGTTTTATGACTAAATTGTGGGGGTTAGAGCTGAACCAAAAATCGGGAAATGTTCTTGTCCTAAAATTGTGAGTTTTGGAGGCTTGATTGATGCTGTCTGATAGACGAGCTTGGGCATGCGGAGAGAACGGAAACAGATGGTCAAGTCGCTTTTGAGCGCTGACTGGAGATTAGGAACAATCAGATTCTAGGTAGTTGAGCTGCTCTGCCAATAGTCTAGACTTGGGGTTGTGCCCCTACCATAAGAGTTACAGCAAACAAATGATGGACGGAATGCTGACAATGCAGACATTCTCCCCCAGTCAAAAGATCTGGGTTAAATCCATCGTTCTTTTGCCCACTACGCCACCCCAGTTTGGACCCAGCCATATGCAAATCAGTCTTGACCCTGTGCCCCATGGGAACAGTCCAGATCGAACTGCCAGGCAAGGTCCTCCCTGGACCGGAAACAAGCATTCTGGGACCGGTTTTAGGGTATGTCACCCTTCTTCAGCCAGGCTAGCTTGAATCCAGTGGCACAGTGAGCAAGGGACCCACGTCATACCCATCCCACTTAGGGCGAAAAGTGTTACAGCAAACAAATGATGGACGGAATGCTGACAATGCAAACATTCTCCCCCAGTCAAAAGATCTGGGTTAAATCCATTGTTCTTTTGCCCACTACGCCTCCCCAGTTTGGACCCAGCCATATGCAAATCAGTCTTGACCCTGTGCCCCATGGGAACAGTCCAGACCAAACTGCCAGGCCAGGTCCTCCCTGGACCAGGAAACAAGCATCCTGGGACCGGTTTCAGGGTATGTCACCCTTCTTCAGCCAGGCTAGCTTGAATCCAGTGGCACAGTGAGCAAGGGACCCACGTCTGGGCATACCCATCCCACTTAGGGCGAAAAGTGTTACAGCAAACAAATGATGGACGAAATGCTGACAATGCAAACATTCTCCCCCAGTCAAAAGATCTGGGTTAAATCCATCGTTCTTTTGCCCACTACTCCACCCCAGTTTGGACCCAGCCATATGCAAATCAGTCTTGACCCTGTGCCCCATGGGAACAGTCCAGACCGAACTGCCAGGCCTGGTCCTCCCTGGACCAGAAACAAGCATCCTGGGACAGGTTTCAGGGTATGTCACCCTTCTTCAACCAGGCTAGCTTGAATCCAGTGACACAGTGAGCAAGGGACCCACATCTGGGTATACCCATCCCACTTAGGGCGAAAAGTGTTACAGCAAACAAATGATGGACGGAATGCTGACAATGCAAACATTTCTAATATGCAAGTTTTACTTAACGTGTTGCACTTTTAAATTGGGAAAATTTAAAAATGTTTTAAAATATGTGGTCTGGGGATTAGGCACACATATTGAAATATCCTTCCAGGCTTCCTGAGAGTATCTGATTGTGGAGAACGTATGGCCAAAGCTATGGGTTTAGAATAGAACCAATAATCAGAAAATATCTCCTGCTAAAATGTGAGTTTTGGTGATGTGACTAATGCTGGTAAATGGGTGACTATGCCTATAATGAGAGAAGCAAACAGATGGGTGGGATCCATCTGAGAACAGCAGGGGTACAAGAAACAGTGAGCTTATAGGTTACTGTCCTCCTTGGTCTATAGTCTACTTTTTCCCCTGTATCTACTCCCATAAACAGTGCACAGTGAATTTTCTCCATGAATGGAAGAATGTGCAACTCTTAACTTCTCAACATCATAAGGACTTTTTAGTCAATGTTCAAAGTACTCATTTGGTTCAAGTGTGTTTTCCGTTGGTGATGCTAGGAAAAACGGAAGCAATAATCTGAGTAAAAATGCAGGCTAACAAATCATATAAATATGATACATTTTGTCAAAGAAATGACTTTGCGTAATTGCCATGAAACCTGTGATATCTATCTGCTGTATGTTTTCATGGGACAATGGCGCTTCCGCAATCATGAGTACATCAGACCTGACACTTTCGAATCAGTTTTACGATATTTTGGGACCAAGTTTAACATGGATCTCTCAAAAGAAAAAGTCCAATGCTTCTCACAATCATTACTGAAATTGAGGACAGTTATTAGGACCCTATGACTATCTGTACAAAATTTGTTGTATGAGATGTGCATTCTCTTCATCAACCTTTCATCATCTTTGCTGCTAGGTCAAAATTTGGCTAACTAATCTTGTCATCCTAGGATTGCATTGAGTCTCACTGATAAGGCAAAGTAAATAGAATTATTTCCTTTCAGCAATGAACCAACGCTAGCCTAGATTGCGATGATTAGTATGAATTATTCAAGATCAGCTGGAATTCAAGTTGAATCTACCAGATATTATTTTATATCATTTTGTGTAAGTATACACGCAGATAATTACATCCAGATTTCTCTACCTCAAGTTAATCTTCATCATCTGCAAAGGCAAAAACACACTCATCTTTTCAAGGAAATTGCTCGGTATCTTTATTACTTTGTTTTCCTTGACCAGAACTGCATGCATGGTACAACTACTACTCTGCGTTACTGCCATTCTGTAACTTAGTGCTGTAAAATAAAACTAAACTTTCATAGAAGCCGGGTTAGTCTTGCCATATGCAAATAGATGATCACATCTTAATAGAGCAATGCATTATGTTATGTGTTTTAGAGATAAATCTGCTAATGCACATTTATGTGGGTGCAGGGCAACTCTCTTAAATGGCCAACAATACAGTTCCACCTACTCAATAGTTCCGCCTCCTAATTTGAGCGGTAGGAACTGCTCAGTTTCCGATGTCAGGCACTTGGTCAGCTCTACCTTTGCAGATATATTAGCAGGAGTCAAAAGACCTAAAATGTCACCAGAATTTCAGCATACGAAGATGCACCTTTACGATGCATATTTCTGTTATTATTTGCATCAGCCATGGAAGTCATGGTGTCCGAATGTGAAAAATGATAAACAAATCCTTCTTACTGACAGAAAATTTGTAGAAAGTCTGGGACACATTTTTGCTTTTCAGAAGTAAAAACTATCATCTGTATCTTATTTCTCAAAAGTAAATCAGGCCCTGAATTTAGCTATAATGGGCCATCCAAGCCTTGATAATTTTATCGAATGTGCTCCTGGCATGGCTGCAGGAGAATGTAACTCATAAAGATCCAAATGAAACCAGCAGCGATCTCTAGATACAGTCGGTGGTTTAGAGTTCTAGTGGTGGAAGACCTGTCAGTCTAAACAAACCCCAAATGTAATGTTGTTGTGAGGCCTGCTCAGTGATTCTCTGAATAGTCATGAGGACTTCAGACCTCAATGGTAATGTAACAAAAAATTCTTTAAAAAATGTTACTGTTTTTAGCACACCCTTTTCAGTCATGCTGATTAAATTCATTGCCTGACTGGCCCTGAACAGAACCTTGGGAAAGTGCAGTTTTCAAATGTCCTAAATGAGCAGAGTCTGTTATCACTCTATAAAACACACCAGTAGGTCTTTTCCTCTTTCTTTGTATTTCAAAATGTTTTAAAAGTGCTGAATTCAAATAAATACACTTTAGAACTGAATTACTTTTCAGCTACAGTTTTTTAGATAAATACCAAAAAAGATACAAACTGGTGTTTGTAATATGTACTTTTTCATTTAGTTAGTGTACTTTAAAATTGAAACAAAGTATGAAAATAAGTGGGCTGGGGTTCAGCACATGAATAGATGTGTAGGCTTGCAGAGAGAATCCTATCTTGAAGATCTTTACGACTAAATAGTGGGGTTTAGAGCTGAGTGAAAAAATGTTTTTGTCCTCAAATGGTGAGTTTTGGAGGCTTCATTGATGCTGTCGGATAGATGAACGTGGCAATGGGGAGAGAACGGAAACAGATGGTCAGGCCGCTTCTTTTTTTAACAAATACCAAAAAAGATGCAAACTGGTGTGTGTAATAGGTACGTTTTTATTTAGTTAGAGTACTTTCAAATTGAAACAATGTATTAAAATAAGTGGTCTGGGATTCAGCTTATCAATAGAGGTACTCTATTGTGTAGACTTGCAGAGAGAATCCTATGTTGAAGAGCTATATGACTAAATAGAGGGATTTAGAGCTGAAATGTTCTTGTCCTAAAATTGTGAAATTTCGAGGCTTGATTGATGCTGTCTGATTGATGAGCTTGGCCATGGGCAGAGAACAGAAACAGATGGTCAGGCCGCTTCCGAGTGCTGACTGGAGATTAGGAACAATCAGATTCTCGGTAGTTAAGCTGCTCTGCCAATAGTCTAGACTTGGGGTTGTGCCCCTCCCATAAAGAGTGGACACTGAATTTACTCCCTGAAAGTAAGTGGGTACAACTCTTTATTCCTCAAATCATTAAGACATTTCAACAAATATTTGAAAATACTTACTTGGTTCATTAGTGATTTCTGATGTTGATGCTAGCAGGAAAACAGAAACAATAATGGGAGTCAGAAAGAAGGCTACAATATCCAGCAATTATGATCACTTTATTCTAAGAAATGACTTGGTAAACTGGCTGTAGATTCCACGTGGAAATGATTCTCTTGAAGCCTGCATTTCTGGCTGTCAAATTTACGTAAGAAGAACAATGGATGATCATTTAAGGATATCTATTTGTTGTATAGTATCATGGAGCATTATTCACTGTGAGCCTGATTAAAGGAATTGCCTGACTGGCACTGAACAGTATGTTGGGATATTGTACATTCATAATCTCTTAAATGAACAATGTCAATTCTAAATCTTGAAAAATACCAGAAGCCTGAACCCAGTTTGACAGAAAGTTTGTAGAATGTCTTGGACACATTTTTGCTTTTTATAAATAAAAAGTATCATCTGTATCTTATTTCTGAAAAAAAAATCAGCCGCTGAAATTAGTTATAAGGGGCGTCCACGCATTGATAATTTATCAAATGTGCTCATGGAGAATGTAACTCATAAAGATCTAAATGAAACCAGCAGCGATCTGTAGATACAGTTGGTGGTTTAGAGTTCTAATGGTGGAAGACCTGTCTATCTAAAGAAACCCCACATTTATTGTTGTTGTGAGGCATGCTCAGTGATTCTCTGAATAGTCATGAGATCTTCAGACCTCAATAGTAATGTAACAAAAATCCTTCAATAAATGTTACTGTTTTCAGGACATCCTTCTCAGTCATGCTGACTAAATACATTGCCTGATTGGCCCTGAACAGTATCTTGGGAAAGTGCAATTTTCAACTGTCTTAAATGAGCAGGATCTGTTTTAACTCTATAAAACATACCAGCAGGTCGTTCCTCTTTCTTTGTTTTTCAAAAGGTTTTAAAAGTGTTGAATTCAAACAAATATACTTTAGAAGTGATTTAATTTTCAGCTACTTTTTTTTAAACAAATACCAAAAATTCACGTTTTCATTTAGTTAGCGTACTTTAAAATTGAAAAAATTTATTAAAATAAGTGGTCTGTGGTTCAGCACATGAGTAGAAGTCCTCTAATGTGTAGGCTTGCAGAGGGTATCCTATATTGAAGCACTTTATGACTAAATAGTGGGGCTTAGAGATGAATCAAAAATCGGGAAATGTTCTTGTCCTAAAATTGTGAGTTTTCGAGGCTTGATTGATGCTGTCTGATAGATGAGCTTGGCCATGGGCAGAGAACGGAAACAGATGGTCAGTCCGCTTCTGAGTGCTGACTGGAGATTAGGAACAATCAGATTCTAGGTAGCTGAGCTGCTCTGCCAATAGTCTAGACCTGGGGTTGCGCCTCTCCCATAAAGAGTGCACACTGAATTTACTCCCTGAAAGTAAGTGGGTACAACTCTTTATGACTCAAATCATTAGGATATTCAGCAAATATTTGAAAATACTTACTTAGTTCATCCGTGATTTCTGATGTTGATGCTAGCAAGAAAACAGAAACAAGAATGGGAGTCAGAAAGCAGGCTAAAATATCCAGCAATTAGGATCAATTCTTTCTAAGAAATGACTTGGTAAACTGGCTGTAGATTCCATGTGGAAATGATTCTTTTGAAGCGTGTATTTCTGGCTGTGAAATGTGGGTCAGAAGAACAATGGATGGTCATTTAAGGATATCTATTTGTTGTATAGTATCATGGAGCATTATTCACTGTGAGCCTGATTAAAGGAACTGCCTGACTGGCACTGAAGAGTATGTTCAAATATTGTAGATTCATATTCTCTTAAATGAACAGTGCCAATTCTAAATCTTGAAAAATACGAGAAGGCTGATCCCAGTTTTACTTTTGTTTTTGAAAAGGTTTTAAGAGTGCTGATTTCAAACAAAAAACTTTAGGATTGATTTCACTATTTAGCTGCTTTTAAGAACAATTAATTAAAAAATGAATAAAGAGTGTTGTTTCCACTATGCAAGTTTTCCTTAGGGAGCTGCACATTTAAATTGGGAACATGTAAAAATGTATTAAAATATGTAGTCTGGGGATTAGGCACACATATTGAATTATCCTAGTGCGTAGGTTTCTAGAGAGAATCTGATTGTGGAGAATGTATGGCCAAGGCTATGGGTTAGGATAGAACCAATAATGAGAAACTATCTCCTGTTAAAAATGTGAGTTTTGGTGATGTAACTATTGCTGGTAGATGGGTAACCATGGCTATAATGAGAGAAGTGAACAGATGGTTGGGTTCCATCTGAGAACAGCAAAGGGACAAGAAACAGTGAGCTTAGAGGATACTGTCCTCCTCGGTCTGTACTCTACTTTTTTGCCTGCATCTGCTCCCATAAACAGTGCACAGTGAATTTTCTCCATGAATGGAAGAATGTGCAACTTTTAACTTCTCAACCTCATAAAGACTTTTTAGTCAATGTTCAAAGTACTCACTGGGTTCAAGTGTGTTTTCTGTTGGTGATGCTAGGAAAAATGGAAGCAATAATCTGAGTCAAAATGCAGGCTACCAAATCTTATAAATATGATAGATTTTATCAAAGAAATGACTTTGCATAATTGCTCTGGAACCTGTGATATCTATCTGCTGTATGCTTTCATGGGACAATGGCTCTCTGGCAATCATGAGAACATCAGACCCGACACTTTCAAATCAGTTTTAAAATATTTTTAGGAGCATATTTAACATGGATCTCTCTGACAGAAAAAGACTAATGTTTCTCACAAACATTACTGACCATGAAGGCAGTTCTCAAGAACCCAGCAGTATCTGTAAAAACTTTGTTATATGAGATGTGCATTCTCTTCATCAAGCTTACATCATCTTCGCTGCTAGGTCAAAATATGGCTAACCAATCTAGTCATCCTAGTATTGCATTGAGTCTCACTAATAAGGCAATGCAAATAGAATTATTTCCTTTTGGCAATGAACCAACGCTAGCCTAGACAGCAATGATTAGTATGAATTATTCAAGATCAGCTGGAAATCAAGTTGAATGTACAGATATTATTTTACATCGTTTTGTGTAAGTATATACGCAGATAATTACATCCAGAGTTCTCTACCTCAAGTTAGTCTTCATCTTCTGCAAAGACAAAAACACACTCATCCTTTCAAGGAAATTGCTCTGTATCTTTATTTCTTTGTTTTCCTTGACCAGAACTGCATATATGGTTTTACCACTATTCTGCGTTGCTGCCATTCTGTAGGTTAGTGCTGTAAAATAAAACTAAACTTTCACAGAAGCAGGGTTAGTCTTGCTTTGTGCAAATGGATTATCAGCTCTCAATAGAGCAATGGATAATGTTCTGTGTTTTTGAGAGAAAGTTGCTTATGCAAATCTATGTGAGTGCAGGACAACTACCTTATATAGACAACATTACAGTTCCACATACTCAATAGTTCCACCTCCTTATTTGAACTGCGGGAATTGCCCAGTTTCTGATGGCAGGCACTTGGTCAGCTCTACCTTGGCAGATATATTAGCAGAAGTCAAAAGACCTAAAGTGTTATCAGAATTTCAACATAGGAAGATGCACCTTTAAAAAGCATATTTCTTTCATTATTTGCATCAACCATGGAAGTCATGGTGTTCGAATGTGAAAAATGATAAACAAAAACATTTTACTGACAGAAAATTTGTAGCAAGTCCGGGACACATTTTTGCTTTTCAGAAGTAAAAAGTATCATCTGTGTCTTATTTATGAAAAATAAATCAGGTGCTGAAGTTAGCTATAAGGGGCCATCAAATTATTGATATTTTTATCAAATGTGCTGCTTGCATGGCAGCAGGAGAATGTACCTCATAAAGATCCAAATGAAACCAGCAGCGATCTCTAGATACAGTTGGTGGTTTAGAGTTATAATGGTGGAAGACCTGTCTGTCTAAACAAACCCCAAATTTAATGTTGTTGTGAGGCCTACTCAGTGATTCTATGAATAGTCATGAGGTCTGCAGACTTCAATGGTAATGTAACAAAAATCCTTTAAACAATGTTACAGTTTTAGGACATCCTTCTCAATCATGCTGATTAAATACATTGCCTAACTGGCCAGGAACAGTATCTTGGGAAAGTGCAGTTTTCAAATGTCTTAAATGAGCAGGGTCTGGTATCACTCTATAAAACGTACCAGGAGGTCTTTTCCCCTTTCTTTGTTTTTCAAAAGGTTTTAAAAGTGCTGAATTCAAACAAATATACTTTATAACTGATTTAATGTTCAGCTACAGTTTTTCAAACAAATACCAAAAAAGATGCAAAGTGGTATTTGTAATATGTATGTTTTCATTTAGATAGTTTACTTTAAATGTGGGAAAATGTATTAAAATAAGTAGTCTAGGGTTCAGCACATGAACAGAAGTCCTCTAACGTGTAGGCTTGCAGAGAGAATCCTATCTTGAAGAGCTTTATGACTAAATAGTGGGGGTTAGAGCTGAATCAAAAATCAGAAAATGTTCTTGCCCTAAAATTGTGAGTTTTGGAGGCTTGATTGATGCTGTCTGATAGATGAGCTTGGCCATAGGGAGAGAATGGAAACAGATGGTCAGGCCGCTTCTGAGTGCTGACTGGAGATTATGAACAATCAGATTCCAGGTAGTTGAGCTGCTCTGGTAACAGTCTAGAGTTGGGGCCATGCCCCTCCCATAAAGAATGCACACTGAATGTACTCACTGGTTGTAAGTAGGTACAGCTCTTTATTACTCAAATCATTAATACATTTCAGTAAATATTTTAAAATACTTACTTGGTTTATCAGTGCTTTCTGATGCTGATGCTAGCAAGGAAACAGAAGCAGTATTAGGAGTCAAAAAGCAGACTACAAAATCCAACAATTTTGATCACTTTTTCTAAAATATGACTTTGTAAACTGGCTGTAGATTCCATGCGGAAATTATTCTTTTGAAGCCTCCATCTCCGGCTGTGAAATTTAGATCACAAGAACAATGGATTATCATTTAAAGAGATCTATAGTATCATAGCGCGTAATTCACTGTGAGCCTGATAAAATGAACTTCCTGAGTAGCACTGAGCAGTATGTTGGAATAGTGTAGATTCACAATCTCTTAAATGAGCAGCGTGGTGAAAGGGTATATGCGTTGATGGCAGGATTGTTTTTGTGCAGGGAGGGGCACCTTCCTGCACAAAAACAATCCAAGGAGGCATTTCCTCATTCTATGTGTGCTGCAGCACACATGGAAAGAAGAAAAAACTAGGAGAAATGAAAACATTTCTCCTTAATATGCCTGCTCTGGGGAGATATAAGGTTTTAGCACTGCCCCAAGTTTATGTGATTTTGTAAATCTGGGGAAGAGTCAAAATCCATGGGTGTTGCATGGGAACACCCACCGCAATGCCCATGGAACGCCTCCTTGAGACAGAGTAAGGCAACTCAGCGCTTTGCGCTGCCTTACCTTGCTCCATTTCTATGAGGCCATTTCTATGAGGCCATGAAAAGCCACACAGGTTTGCTTTGCGTTGCCTCATAGATAGATATGATTGAGAGGTCTCCGGAGCGTCAAAATATGTGATGTTCCGGCTGCGCAGGCCTCTTGTAAATAAGCCCCTCTATGTCTAAATCTAAGGCTTTAGAGCAGAACCAATAATCCGTAAATATTCTTCTGCTAAAAATGAGAGTTTCAAAGGTGTGACTGATGCTGTTTGATAGATGAGTGCGAGGAAAATAGAGCAGCGAACAGATGGTCAGGCAGTTCTGAGTCCAGAAGGGGGATGAGGAACACATACCATATGGATAGCTGAGGTCCTCTGTCAATAGTATAGTCTGTTACCTGCCTCTGCTCCCAGAAACAGTGTACAGTGAATTTGCTTCATCAATGCAACTACTCAATGTCATAAATATATTTGTCAATGTTTAAAATACTTACTTTGTTCAAAGGTGTTTTCCCATGCTGATGCTAGACAAAAACAGAAGCAATAATCTGATTAAAATAGCAGGCTACACACTCCTGTATATATGATCATCATTGTCTTGAAAATTACTTTGCAAACTGGCTCTTGAATGTTGGTGGGATACATTGATTTGAAACCTGCCTTTCTGGTTGCAATAGCTAGAAAAACAAAGAAGGTTCTGGCAAAGATATATATTCTCTGTATAGTATCACAGAACAAGGTTCTGGCCAACCATGGGCACAAAAGACATGACTTTTTAATACATTTTAAAACCAGCTTTTTTGACCAAAATTAACCAGGATTTCTCGAACAACTGGAATGGATTTGGAGTGCCCCTATTCGGACCGTGGAACTTTCTGGAGAGACTTTGATGTATGAGCTTTGCATCCTCTCCAGCACTCTTACTTCATCATCTGTGCTGCTAGGTAGAAAATATAACTAACAAATCTTGTTATTCTCAGATTGGGATCACTGACACAATATTGAAAACAACAATATCAAGATACAGTAATATTGATACCAAAAATATAGATTATAAAATATAGTTTCCCTATACTTATAAGGGTAAGTACAAAAATATTGAAAAAGTATTGTTTCACATTAACATCATTAAAAACCTATAAAAATACAATTTTTAATATATATAGCTTAAAATAGTAAATCTTAAACAGTTAAATATATTTTGATATATGATATATGAAACATAAAACATTAATAAATCAACTGCAAACCATTAAATAAATTACCAAATTAATTAAATATAAAAAACTATAAAATCCCAAAAAAGCCATTTTCTAAAAACGTTGTAAAAATTATCAAAAAATAATAAAAAATATAACTAAACAAATAAACAAACAATAATAATAATATATTATTTAAACATTATTAAGAAAAATATTGAAGTCTGGGAACAATAGATATACCATTATTACTCCAGTTTATTCAACAGTAGTGAAAGCGTAGACTTTCAGAGGGGTTAAATTTACTATTCCCTCTCCAGTCTGTGCAACAGTAGGGAAAGCATTTGGCTTTGGAAAGGTAGGATTTACTACTCCTACTCCAGTCTGTGCAGCAGTAGGAAAAGTGTTGCCCTTTGGAGGAGTATGATTTACTATTCCCATTCCAGTCTGTGCAACAGTAGGGAAAGTGTTCAACTTCAGATGGGTTAATTTTGCTATTCCAACTCCAGTCTGTTCAACTGTATGGAAAGCGTTGGACTTCGGAGGGGTACAATTTACTATTCCCACTCCAGTCTGTGCAACAGTGGCGTCTCGTTGGACTTCGGAGGAGTAAAACTTACTATTCCCACTCCAGTATGTGCAACAGTAGGAAAAGCGTTGGACATCGGAGGGATTTAATTTACTATTCCCACTCCAGTCTGTGCAACAGTAGGGAAAGCATTGGACATTGGAGGGTTTAAATGTACTATTTCCACTCCAGTCTGTGCAACAGTACGGAAAGCATTGGACTTCAGAGCGATAAAATGTACTAATTCCACTCCAGTCTGTGCAACAGTGGGGAAAGCGTTGGACTTCAGAGGGATTAAATTTCTTATTCCCACTCTAGTCTGTGCAACAGTAGGGAAAGCATTGGAGGTCGGAGGGGTTAAATTTACTGTTTCCACTCCAGACTGTGAAAGCGTTGGACTTCGGAGAAGTAAAATGTATTGTTCCCAGTCCAGTTTATGCAACAGTAGAGAAAGCACTGGACTTCAGGCGGGTAAAACGTACTATTCCCACTCCAGTATGTGCAACAGTAGGGAAAGCGTTGGACTTCAGACGGCTAATAATTACTATTCCCACTCCAGTCTGTGCAGCAGTAGGGAAAACTTTGGACTGCTGAGGGGTTAAATTTACTATTCCCACTCCAGTCTTTGCAACAGTAGGGAAAGTACTTCACTTCAAACATATATCATATTTGAAAAACCCTATTAATTTACAAGAAATATAAAACTCTTAATATGAACATCATTAATTAACCCAAAATATTTATACATATAAAAAAGTATTAAATAATATACATGATTATTAAAAATGTAATAATTATCAATTAAAACAAATTATTTATTTATTATTTAACTTCCCACACTATACCCCCTACAAACCTAGCAGCCCACACTTAATATATAGCTAAATTAATTAATCATACCAGAACTAACATAATTAAATAATTATTAATAAATAATCAATTGCTAATTATTACTTATTTACCTTCCCTCCCTTTACCCCTACAATCCCAGCAGCCCGCACCTAATATTTAACTTAAAAAATATAATTATTACACAATTTACATAATTAATAATCAATAAATAATTAATAATAATTAAGAAATAATTGCTAATTAATTATTACTTAATTAACTTCCCACCCTATACCCCTACAAACCCAGAAGCCTTCTCCTAATACATAACTTAAACCGGCTTTCCGCCTGACATCATAGGTTTCCGTCCAACCACTGTATTACGATACTGGCGGTCGGAGGGAAACCCACGGGGAAATTCCGCTCTGCTTCCGATGGGCTCAAGGAGCCCGTTGGAGCGTTGGAAGGACAGGTAATCCCCAAATGGCGGTGATGCCTGTTCAGGCACCGGTCGGTATTATGATGTCCGTTTCCCACAGCCTTTCCATGTGGACCTTTCCGAAATGGAAAGGCTGTCGGAAAGTGACTTTGGGTGCCTCTAGCAGGGCCCCCTTCCCTCTGGCCCGCTGCTATGGGGCTTGAGGGGCTCGTATGGTGCCCCCCTAAACATCACATGGTGCCTGCCAAACGGTGCAGGGATGTTTTAAAAGTTTATATTTTCTGCTGGTGTTGCAACCCGTGAAGGCGATCGCATAATAATTGTGGAAGCGGGGCCGCCGACTCCTTGTCAGGTGGTCTTTTCCGTTACAATGTTGGTTGAATGACATCGTAATTAGGGCCATAATTATTACACAATTTGTATAATTAATAATCAATTAAATAACTAATAATGAATTCATATTTAATTGTTAATTAAACTTAGTTCACTTCACACTCTCTCCCCCTACAAGACTAGCAACATGCTACAGCACTTTAAATTACTATTAGCAATTAAATTATAAATTATAAATAACTTAAAATTGCAAACTATATTTTAAAAATATTTTTAACAATTATACAAAAAATAATAACCTAAAAGTGATGCATGTACTAAAACACATACTGATTTTTTTTTACAACCATTTTATTGAAAACTATATTAACAACAACGATATTCTTGACAAAGGTATTACTTATCTGAAAAAATCGATATTCTTGACAATGATATTTCAGCATCCCAATATTTTTGTGCTATGATATTTTTTCCCCCATATTTCTGTGACTCTGTATTTGAAACTCGGTATTTTATCCAAATACGCTCAGATTACCTTGACTATTTCACAGGTAAAGCAATGGCCTAAACCAATGCTAACCTACAGAGCGTAGATAAGTATGAATTATTCAAGATCAGCTGGAAGCATATCGGATCTACCAGATAGTATTTCACAACACATTGGGTCTGATTCAGAAATTGCACTTTTGAATAAATTTACACTTTAGGTCGGTTTGCTACTTTTCAGTATTTGCAAACTGCAATTTTGAAGCTACTTAGTCGTCAGTAGAAATTTACTCTTTTGTTGTAAGCACTGTACTGCATCACCCTCCCATATTTGTTGTTATTATTTATATATATTTAGTTTAAAAAGGAGTTTATAATGTAAAATTAGTTTTTCTTTATTTTTAGCAATATTATTTTAGTCCATAGTGTGTTAATTTTGATATTGTATATATTTTTAAATATTTGTGTGTTCAATATTAAGTTTAGATATGTTTGATGGTGATATTTTTTATTGGTGTTTGTTTTAATTTTGTTTAAGTATAGAATGGTGATATTTTTGTAATCAATATTTTGGTGAGTCTATATTTTTTACACAATATTCTGTCATGAAATCTAAATGGAACTTGCCTCCATCCAATCCATTGAGAGGAAAAAAGATTTTTGAGATGCTGGTTATGAGTACCTTATTCTACCCCCTCCTTTTCAATGCATTAGGATTTTGCAGTGCAGTTTACTGAGGACAAAATCAACATTCACCGCTTCATCTACAGATTTCAATTTATTTAAATTTTCTTAGCTGTTGAAATCTTAAGAGTGTCCCCTCCTTGATGGGAAAGACATGATTCCTTGGCTCAACTATTTGACAGAATTGGGATGCCTGGAGCATTTTATTATTCCACAAAAAAGTACAGAGAGATAAATTGTGTTAATAGCAGATTTTCAGCATTTGCAGCAAGGCCATTTTATTTTTAGCTGAAAAGTCGATAGATCTTTATCTAACACAGATACAGAGACATTATGAGCAATATATGTTAACATTCTTTAGATTATACACAGTTTACCATACGTTGTAATTTGCAAAAGGATGGACTTTTACAGAATTACTATTATTATGTTCATGTTAGGTAGTATTGACAATGGTGGAGTAGGATTCATGATGGTGGTATTGCTGTGGTTCTGCACTGGTTGTAGCGCAATTGGTGGGAGTAACATTATGGTATTGATAGTGGTGGTGTCATTGCTGGTGCAATTGCTTGTGGTGGCATTAGCCAAAATAGTGGTATTGGTACTGTGGGTGGTGGTGTTGGTACTGGTGGTGGTAATGGTGCTGGCACTATTGGTGGTGATGTAGTATTGGTGGTGGAGAGTGGTACTGGTACTCATGTAATAGGCATTTGTTGTGATCTGATATTGGACATATTGCTGGTTGTGGTACTGATGGCAGTATATTGTGGTGCAATATTTTTTCTACTTCTATGGTGTTTTATCGGTGCTGTGGATTTGGTAGTGCTATTGCATGGTGAGATTTAGGTGGCTGTGTGACATTGGTGGTGGTGTGTTATTGGCGGTGGTGGTATTGGTGGTGCTATTGAAGGTACTTGGTGTTAATAGTCATGGTGGTAGTGTTGGTGGTGTTAGGGTGATGGTAAGGGTGGTAATATTGGCTGTGGTGTGATTGTTGGTGGTGGAACTGGTAGTGATGGCATTTGTGGTACTGGCTTTAAGGACAAGGACAAACATGCACAGTTATAAATAAAGTACACTTTTTACTTGTAGATGAGTGGTTATATCCATTTAATGCTCTACATGGTTTATGCTTTTGCTTACAATGAAATCTAAAACAAATTGTATCGTGAATGAGAAGAAAAAGAATGGTTTCCATCTAACATAGTATGTATATTCTGTTCCTGCATAATAAATAACAAAAGTCCCTTTGTTGAACAGACTTCATTCACAGAGTTAAGCACATCCCTCAAAGTACATTGCAAGTGTTTAAACTGAAAAGCAAACACAGCTAAATATTACATGGCAGATACTTTTGACCAAGGGTTGGCATTTTCATTGCATGTTCAAGAAAGCCTATGTGTGTGCAAGTCTTTACTTTTTGAACAAATGTAGCTGTAAATCCAACATGTTATCATGATAGCAAAGTAAAACACATGAGTGACCAGGGGTGACAAGTGAATTGCACTGTGTCTGTGTTACAGGCTAAGGCATCCATATAGCATGTACTTCCTAAACAAAAATGCTATAAATCAGCAATGATAACATAATACTGTCCTCAAAGAACAAATATTGGGTCTGAACTGTAAACTTGATGACATATAGGTGTGAAGTCTAACAAAAGGTCCATCTCATGTCCCATCACCAAAACCTAATTGGAACACAAATGTGATAATTAAGAAATCCACCAAATGCCTTAGCCTTGATGACCAGCCCATCCAATCAATGTCAACCTTAGAAAATCACATGAACGGCACCGGCTGAGGAGACAGACCCAAACCACGTTTCTCTACTTCCTAATGTACTTGTGAAGAATCAATAACAGAGGGTAATGAATAAATAAAGATGTCTGTAGCCAGACCTAAAAAAGTTGTAATGAATTACAGCTCAAAAGTACTTACTGGTCATTGGTGTTGTAGGTTCTGGTCCTGCAAACATTGCAAGGGAAAATAAGGAAAATTATTTTAGAGAGCTGCATTTTATAAAGTTACTGACCTCATAAGAGATACCATACATGCAACGGATAAAACTAACACATTTTTTGTTTGACCATCCATGACTGATGTAGATGTGGCAGCAAAAGCATTTCAAATGTTGATGGACTCTTAAGTCGACGATCTTTCTCTCTATTTTAACTTTTCTTTGTTGGTCATTGGGTGCTCAGAGTGCTTTATTTGTTAAGGAGGAGATTTGTTGCCTAAAAAGCATCAGTCACTTTCCAAGTGTTCTGTAGTAACATTGCTGACCAATACAGATGTGCATGATTTGTCTTGAATATGCCTCTCCACAAAGGTACATCCAGCCTGGGACCTGGGAGGCAGCTCCGACAAAGGCAGGGACAGAAGTTTTGCATGGATTGGTTAAGTTCAGCTCAAATCCTGTAGGATCTCAAAGAAATACTCTCCTAGTTCAGTGTGATTGTAAGTATAAATAATTACCTATAAACCACTCGTATGCCCAGATGTGGGTGCCTTGTTCACAAGGGTTGGGCAGCCAAGGCACTTTGTTCTTGAGTTACAAAATTTATTAAAATAATTTAAAAAAGCAGGCATGAACTGCGCTTTTATAGTGAAACTAATGTAGCATTGCCACAAAGTGGCAAACAAACTGTTATTCTATCCCAGCAAATTTGTTTTGTAAATCAGAGTGGGCCTTGAAAAAATATTTTGGCCCACAGAAATGTCTGACAAGCCTGGTGGGGATGTGGCTTAGCAGGTGCAACTGCATTGTTGCTTCTGGAGCAGGACCCAATCTGATTTGCATGCAATCGTTTCTTTCTGTGATGGCCACCCATTGCTGTTTTGCTCTCTCTCCTAAACATTGCTGTGCAGTGAATGGGACCGATTGCAGTACTACATTACTCCACATCTTCATGACATTTTTAACACCATGCAAAAGTGCTCTGAAAATTTAGCAGATTTTAGAAGTTCAGTTGGAAAAAACATTGACAACAACTTGAGTTAGAGTAAGATAAAAAATCCATTGACCAAAGCCGGTTATGTCTAAGAAATCTCATTTCAAGTCAGTCCTAAGTTCACAAGGCAATAGTTCTTTCAGTGACCTACACTTTCAGCTGCAAACATTATCTGCCCAGAAGAAGAGGAGGAGCTTTCATCCAGGGGTGTGTGAAGTTTCAATTACTTCCTGCCTCAAACTTCATGATGTTGTTTTATACCTTTGCCATCATGAGGGTCACTCTAGCCACAAATATTACTCTCTCTCATTTCACAGGTTGATTTAGCACCCCTAAGTAAGCCTATATTTTATTTCTCAAACATGTTCATCTCCTTGTGCTACTGACTTATTTACTCTTCATTTAAGCTCTAAGTCTTACACTGACATTGACAGCATGGTGACTCTGCAGAGCAGTAAAGCCCAGAGAACTTTGTGAGTTTTGCCTTTGGAATCTTGCAAAAGGTTTTGTGACCGAGTTGCTCTCCACTCTCAGACACTTGCATCCAGCATGAACTATGCCAAGAGGCACACAGGCTATCCTCTTCATTCATATGTCTATGAAATACAAGATTGTGCAACTTAAATGTGTACCTGCTAACATGAGGCAGGAAGAAGAAAGGAGCAGTAGTGTTGTCTGATGTATCAAAGATTTCCCGCCCCAAACTTCCTGCTGATTTTTGAAAACTTTGCAATCTTTGTGAAGCTGTAAAGGGAGTGAGATTTTAGCTGAGGGAAAAATCCCTGTAAACACCTTTAAAAGGAGGCTTTTCTTGCAAAAAATGTTTTTGAGAATGAAGCCTCTTTTTAAACCATTTTTTTATTTACCCTCAGGTAGAACTTTTCAAGCTTAGCAGTTTTCACAAACTGAAAAGTTTGCCTACTTTGCAACAACTCTGAAGTCCAACTTAAAAATTTTCAGACCCCTACTTAAAGATTGGATGTTAGCTAGAGGCTAAATGACCGCACAACCAGTTGATTCACTATGTTTGATTCCCAAATTGCCCAGATTGAATGAGGGTTCAGAAGCATTTATAAGAATTTAAGGTATTTTTTTCAGGCCCAACCTGGATAAAAAATCTTTTGGGGGTAAGTGATAGCTGAATTCAGCCTTAAGCTTAATACTTGTTCAAATCATGATTATAGAGACTGAAATCTATCTGTGTTTCATCAATAAGAATGCCCCTTGGGGTAAACCATTAAAGTTATGATTTCAAAATACCAAGGCCCTGATTACGATGTAAAAGAGACACAATTGATGGACGGAATGCAGAACAAATCAAAACATTCACCCCCAGTCAAGAGATCTGGGTTAAATCTATCATTCTTTTGCTCACCATGCCACCCCAGTTTAGACCTGGCCATATGCAAACCAGTCTTGACCTTGTGCCTCATGGGAACAGTCCAGCCCGAATTGCCAAGCCAGGTCCTCCCTGGACTGGAAACAAGCATCCTAGGACCGGTTTCGGGTTCACCCTCATCAGCCAGGATAGCTTGATTCCAGTGGCACAGTGAGCCGGGACCCACGTCTGGGCATACCCGGCGCACTTAGGGCGAGGAAGCAAAGAGACACAATTGATGGACTGAAATGCAGAACAAATCAAAACATTCACCCCCAGTCAAGAGATCTGGGTTAAATCCATCATTCTTTTGCTCACCATGCCACCCCAGTTTAGACCTGGCCATATGCAAATCAGTCTTGACCCTGTGCCTCATGGGAACAGTCCAGCCCGAATTGCCAAGCCAGGTCCTTCCTGGACCGGAAACAAGCATCCTAGGACCGGTTTTGGGGTTTCACCCCTCATCAGCCAGGATAGCTTGATTCCAGTGGCACAGTGAGCCCGGGACCCACGTCTGGGCATACCCAGCGCACTTAGGGCGAGGAAGCAAAAGAGACACAATTGATGGACGGAATGCAGAACAAATCAAAACATTCACCCCCAGTCAAGAGATCTGGGTTAAATCCATCATTCTTTTGCTCACCATGCCACCCCAGTTTAGACCTGGCCATATGCAAATCAGTCTTGACCCTGTGCCTCATGGGAACAGTCCTGCCCAGTGCCAAGCCAGGTCCTCCCTGGACCGGAAACAAGCATCCTAGGACCGGTTTCGGGGTTTCACCCTCATCAGCCAGGATAGCTTGATTCCAGTGGCACAGTGAGCCCAGCACCACGTCTGGGCATACCGGCGCACTTAGGGCGAGGAAGCAAAAGTCCATCAATTGTGTGTCTTTTGCTTTCTCGCCCTAAGTGCGCCAGGTATGCCCAGACGTGGGTCCTGGGCTCACTGTGCCACTGGAATTAAGCTATCCTGGCTGATGAGGTGAAACCCAGAACCGGTCCTAGAATGCTTGTTTCTGGTCCAGGGAGGACCTGGCTTGGCAGTTCGGGCTGGACTGTTCCCATGAGGAACAGGGTCAAGACTGATTTGCATATGGCCAGGTCTAAACTGGGGTGGCATGGTGAGAAAAAGAATGATAGATTTAACCCAGATCTCTTGACTGGGGGTGAATGTTTTGATTTGTTCTGCATTCCGTCCATCAATTGTGTGTCTTTTGCTTTCTCGCCCTAAGTGTGCCAGGTATGCCCAGAAGTGGGTCCAGGGCTCACTGTGCCACTGGAATCAAGCTATCCTGGCTGATGAGGGGTGAAACCCCAAAACCGGTCCTAGGATGCTTGTTTCCGGTCTGGGGAGGACCTGGCTTGGCAGTTCGGGCTGGACTGTTCCGATGAGGCACAGGGTCAAGACTGATTTGCATATGGCCAGGTCTAAACTGGGGTGGCATGGTGAGCAAAAGAATGATGGATTTAACCCAGATCTCTTGACTGGGGGTGAATGTTTTGATTTGTTCTGCATTCCGTCCATCAATTGTGTGTCTTTTGCTTTCTCGCCCTAAGTGCGCCAGGTATGCCCAGACGTGGGTCCTGGGCTCACTGTGCCACTGGAATCAAGCTATCCTGGCTGATGAGGGATGACACCCCGAAACCGGTCCTAGGATGCTTGTTTCCGGTCCAGGGAGGACCTGGCTTGGCAGTTCGGGCTGGACTGTTCCCACGAGGCACAGGGTCAAGACTGATTTGCATATGGCCAGGTCTAAACTGGGGTGGCATGGCGAGCAAAAGAATGAGGGATTTAACCCAGATCTCTTGACTGGGGGTGAATGTTTTGATTTGTTCTGCATTCCATCCATCAATTGTGTGTCTTTTGCTGATTACGATGTGTTTCAGTCTGGAACCGCCCGACCTTAGGTCGGCATTTCCAACCCCCTGACTTGGATGCAACATCCATTCTACAATAGAAGGTTGTGCAGCGGGCGGTATAGGCCTGCAACACAAGCTTCCATTTGTAGAATGGAGGTTTGGAAACATTCCTGTACTGTGTGGCAGGCACCGCACATGGTGCGGGATGTTGAGGGGGCTCCATAGGTGCTCCCCCAGGCCCCATAGCGGAGGGCGAAGGGGGAAGCGGTCCTGCTAGGGGCCCCCAAAGACACTTTCCGGCAGCCTTTCCATGTTGGAAAGGCCAACATGTAAAAAGGCTGTGGGAAACTGCCCTCATTTTCCCGACGGCGGAGCCGAGCCTGGCTCCACCGTCATTAGGGGCTGTTTTCTGGGATACAAATGAATTCATCTGTTTAAGCACAAATTTGTGAGTGAGGATAGCTGGTCCAACTTAATTTTAAGATTTAAACATGACTGTATAAGTAAATTTTCTTCTTTGTGAAAAGTTTAAGTAATTTAACATAATTCAAATGTATTGTTTTGTCTCCTTTTTCTGCTAGCTAATCTGTCCCACACCTGATTGGTAGGGTTTGGTACTGATTGTTGTAGTAGGTTTCCTACTTCAATTTTTACATGTAAATATGATGATGTTTTAACTAGTTGCAATTTCAGATGGCTGTAATTTTTTGTTATGTTGTAAATTGCAGCCCTGAGGAAGCTCATGGTGTCTGAGTGAAACGCATTCGTTGAATGAATGTATTTCATGAAGAAAAAGAATTGTTTCAAGATTAATAGAGGAATTCACTTTTTCCACAAAGAAGTTGTTTTGAGATGCCTGATGTTAGGATTTTTCGAATTTAATGAACTAATTGTTGATTGTTGCGTCTCCATCTGGATGTTGCCCTTCTTAAAGATGTCTATTCTCTGTATGACTCCCCAGGATAACGGCTCCTGGCAGCAGCAGTGGCTCCTTATCAGGGGCTCCAGTGAGCAGCCACCCTGCCTCCTGTGATGTCCCTGCGCATTTATCAATTTAGCTGTGTTTTTTATTTAGCAGACATACTGCGCATTCCTCACGCAGCACAGCATATCTGCTAAAATGTGGCTGCCAGAGTGCATGCCAGTGCATCCCTGCAGCCAATAAAAAGTCACACAGATCAGCAAGAGCAGGGTCACCCAGCATTACACCGGCCTCTTCTAGGGTTGTGCTTCCCGTCAGATCAAGAAGCTGATGTGATTGAGGTGGGTCTTCCCTTTTTCAAACCTGCCCCAGCTGCACCATCTGGCTCCTTGTTAGGAATCATGGCTTGCTGGTTCCAATGCCCAGCACCAGATTCCTACTGTGCTGCTGCCATGGAGTTGCGAGCTAAGTGAACAATGAAAGTAAAAAAAATAATATTTATCTGTGCACGTCTATATGCATTTGTGAGAATGTTTGTGAGTGATTGAGAGTGAATAGGATTTAGTGAAAACGTGTATGAGTGTGTTTGAAAGTGTCAATGAGAGTGAAAGTGAGTGAGAATCTGAGTTTGAGAGTATGTATGAGTAATTGAAATTGAGTAAGAGATAGTAAGTGAAGGAGTGTGGGTGTGTTAAAACGAGTGAATGGAGGTTGTGAGAGGGAGTAGAAGTGAGTCAGGGGTGTAGCTACCAATTGTGTATCAGGTGTAGTTGCACTTTGGCCCAGAGTCAGTGAGTGAGTGTAAGTGTGTTAGTAAGTGAGAAAGAGAACCCATGAGTATGAGTACGTTTGTGTGTGAGTTACAGTGGTTGGGACTATGTATTAAAATGAGTAAGTGAGAGACTGTGAGTTAGAGTGAGGGGAAGAGAGTAAGAGCATATTTACTAATCTTTCATGCAACGCAGGGAAGCCAGCAAAGTTGCAGTGCTGCATTACTTGAAAGAAGCTGGTGCACTGTGTGGAGCCTAACCCCAATACAGGCATCCTTGCACCATAGTGCAAAGGTGCCTGCATAACTGGCAAGATTGTTTTTGTGCAGAAAGGAACAAGGCCTAGGCAGCACATGTGGAGTTCCGCTAGCGGAGGAGTGCATTTGGTCTGGTTATGCTGTTAACGTTGATTTTCAGCGCTGGGTCTTTGTCCCGCACTGTAATATCAGTGTGAGCAGCACCATGCACAGCGCAAGAGGGTGCTGCTTCTTTTCTTGCTGCTTGAGTAGATTTTCTACCCTAGTGGCAGCTTTCTCAACGTGAATGGAAGGTTTCTCAATGCAAGCGGTCGCGACCCTCTGCGACCGCCTGCGTTGAGAAATCTGACCGCCCGCGTTGTGAAATTTCGCCCGGGTGGATTTTCCTTGCTCATGCTCACCAACTTGACATTGGCGAGTGCGAGCGCGGAAACAACTCCGCTCCACTAGGCGGAGCAGAGTTTTTCAGAAAACTCTGCAAACTCCGTGAATGGAGCAGAGGTCACTGCCCAGGCCTAAAAGGAACACCTTCCGGCACAAAAACAATCCTTAGAGGCATGGTCATCTTTCTGTGTACGCAGCAGAATGCAGCACATGTGGAAAGAGGAAATAACAAAGAGAAATATAGATATTTCTCCTTATTACACCTCACTGGGAAAGGTGTAGCATTTTTACACATTCCCAGGTTTAGTAGCTTTTGTAAATCTGGGAATGTGGCAAAATCCATGAGTGGATCCATGGTAATACCCATGGCCCACCCATGGAATACCTCCCATCTTGAAATGTAACATAATGCAGCACAATCAGCTGTGTTACATTACATTTCTTTAAAAAACCATGAATGGAGGCACACATCATCCTTTGCATGGCTCTGTAAATATTACTAAAGCATTTGCGTTGGCCTTGCGTAAAAGCTTGATAAACTTGGGAAGTAAATATGAGTGAGGCAAATTTTGAAAAAAACAGGGTGAACTCTTGGCCCGTATTACGCCATACCACTCTCAAACATCACCAGCCGCCACTGCCTGTCAGCCAGATTTAGTTTACATCAGCCCTTATTCTCTTTCTGAAGAGCACTAGAATTCTTTGATCTGCAAGATTTGCTTACACTCTAATAAGAGAGCTTAATGTTTCTTAAATCCAGAATGTAACCTGTTTGCAGGCCTAAAGCCGTTGAAACCAGCTATGTTGAGACCTTAATGTGTGAGCTGTGCTTCTTCTCCAGAGCCGATACCATGCCCTTTGTGCTGCATGTTGAAGAGAATGTATGACCAACCTTGGTATCAGAACAGATTCACAGGTAGAGGATGGAAAGATAGAGATTCTCTATTGGCCAAAAAGTGAAAAAGAGAGAGGAAGGGAAACACAGCAAGATAGAGCAAAAAGATCTGTATACATTACTTAATAGTATACTTCGATATTCCCAGGAACTATATTCTTACAAATTGTATAAATACAAATAATTACCTCCAGACCACTCTACTGCAAGCTAACCTAACCCTGACTACGTTTGGGATGAAAAATATCCTTTACATGTATTTTTATGAACTGTCTACTCTTAATGTGGCTGCACCATCCTAATCTGTTGCTCCTCATTGACTACAACAATCCTCCTCACTGCTCTGACCACATAGCTCTGTGTCAACGCCTGCCATCTCGCTTCTGCTACTCCCTCTTACCTGCCACAAGTTTTTATTTTCCCATGCCTTGCCACTAGACTCCTATCATCCTCACTTTCTTTTCCCCTTGTCCTACCAGGTCCTTTCACTCTCCTTCTCTGCGCCTTGTCCAACTTTTCGCACACATGGTGCACCAATTGACAGTCTGGCCGTCTTTCCCACGCTTCTCCCCAGTTTAGGCCTAATATCAGCTGAGAGACAGTCAAAGAGACAAACTTGCTTCACCAAAGCTGTCCAGTGCCAAATACACAAATGGACAACCTTCACATAGTGGTAATATTACAGGGATGTCCTGAATAGCTTCTGAAAATGTGCATTAGATAGGGATATACGCCTGAGAGCAAAGCACGGTTTTTGCATGCATGAACAACAGAAGATTTCCAAGATCTATTAAAGATTTGCAGGAAGCTCTGATGGATATCATTTGAACCAGTTAATAGAAAAATGCACAAAATGAGGCGGTGCTTGGCCTGGCTAGAAATGTCTCCTTTTCTGTGAAGCTCCCATCGACGTACCACATTGGAGCTGATCATTGTAATGGGAATGAGATGAAATGAGGTCAGTGACTGCCGGGGGATATGAGAGGTTGGGGCACTTCCACAAGTACCTTTGGAATCCAGGTGAGATGAGATTTGACTGGGACTACGAGTCAGCAATGCGTACCTAGGCTTACAGACCCCTGAACATTCTGCAATGTCATGGTGAGCCAGAGCTTGAGAATAATAAATTCCCATTGAATACTCTTTTCAAAAACAGCACCATTATGAGCAGGGAGAGAAAACTGGGTGACTTCTAGCTGCCCAACTAAAACAAAAATATTCACACATGCCCATCTATCTTGTTAAAGAACATAGACATCTATATACTCACCTGACTGAAGCAGAATATAAGTTTGCCATCTTCTTTAAGAAACATCTACCATTCTGACTGTACAGACACGACTGAGTCAGAAGGTAGGTTTTTGGACCACCTTCACATATCTAAACTCTCAGAGAAGAGAAGTTACTACATGAGGTCCAAATCAAGGAGAAAACAAAATAAGTAATATCTGACCTCTCTTTTAATAAATCACTGGGGGAAGATGGCTCCCTAGGGGAATAATACAGAACAGGAAAACCTCTATTATTCAAAACTTTCAATACAGCCTTTCAAGAGAAGGAGGCACAAGGCATTTTTCAAATGAAGCCCTGATTTCCATGATCCTAAAACCAAGCAAATACAATGTATAAGGAGCAAAATTCCACCCTATTCCACTGATTAATGCTGACATGAAACATTTAGAACAAATATTGGTTAATAAACTACTCAAAGTAATCCCCTCTCTAATTCATGATATCACAGGTGCGATTTGCCCAGAGATGTCTTCCAGACAAAATCTGCAGACATTTTCCCATCTCTTTTGGCAATTCAGGGACCCAGATGCAGAGCATGTGGCTCATCCACTCATTGCTGAGAAGGGCTTCTATTGCGTCAAGTGGTGTACCTTTTAAGACTATTGCAGTGTTTTGGACTCTAATGCAAATTTACAGACAGAGTAATATGGCTTTATGATGCCCCAAAAGCTCCAATAAATTGTGAAAACCTTTGACATCAACATAGGAATGGGACAGGGTTGTCCATTCTCCTTACTACTTTTATCTGCTCACATTCAGGCCATTTTCTATCACCAAGTCAAAAACCAAATTTCCTCTTTGGCAAAGTCAATCAGTTCAGTTGCATCCACACAATATAGCCATACCGCATCATCAGAACATAAATTCACAAGTCTCAAATCTTAAAGAACAGTATATATTAATTCATAAAAACAATTTGTGGCAATAATTTAAGACATTTTCCATAAAAAAGGATTCAGAAAATCATTACATTTTATACACACAGTCAATTGTTATATGTCAAAAAGAGGGCATAAAAAACCTTAACTGTGTCAAAACAGGGTCACATAAAAAACACTCATAAAGGTTTCACAATTTGTTAATATAAAAGCGGGAGAAAACAGTAGACAGAAAGTTCATATCATTGTACAGAAACACCAGTCACTATTGGATTGTCTGTCACAGTCGAAATGCTTTACATAGTATTTTCCCATTGACTCGCAAACATCCTAGAGATCCAGGGGCATATTTACAAGGTCTGGCGCATCTCTGCAAATCAGCAGGGATGCACCAGAATAGATGCGACACGCAATTCTCTCCTTGCGCCACCACGGATGCGTCGCATTTACAATGTGGCACACCGTGGCGCAAGGATAGGCAGATGCGTGTCGCATCTTGTGGCGTAAGGGCAACGCATTGCTGGAGTCCTGTTGCAAGCGCGACGCAGCTCCAGCAATGCACAGGGGCCGCCCATACTTAACGTGGTGCGTCACTCCTTACGCCTGCTTCAAGCAGGCGTAAGGGTTTGACGCAGCAGCGTCGTAAAACTGACTCAGTGAAATCTCGTAGATTTCACTGAGTCAGTTTTACGAGGCTTTCCTGCAACGGAACGCCCACCCTGCAACAGAACGCCCACATGAAACCTGACGCAGGTTTCATGTGGCGCAGTGCTTTACAACGTGAGGCATCTGCCTAGATGCGTCACGTTGTAAATAAGTCGCAACATGGCGCATGGTTTACGCCGCCGCTGCGTCACAGAAGTGACGCAACGGCGGCGCAAAGGTGTCGCAAGGGGCTTGTAAATCTGCCCACCAGTATCTATTGCAACCACTCTCTTCAGGAATGTAGATATCTCCCAGCTACGGATTGTAATATCTTTCCAGGTTTTTGTCAAAAGCAGACTCCTGAGTATTTTCTATGCACTCTAGGACTTCCAAAAACGTGATACCCAATTACTCTGGCCCAGTTGTCTCAACATAGATCTGTATATTCCACGAATGACGCCCTGTGCCAATGGCGATAAAATAGAGGGATGTAATCAACAGGAGAGAGAGGGAGAAGTATCAGGAGTCACTCTTAATCCCCCTACTGGTAAAACTAAATAAACAACAAAAGAGTGCGGCCAAAGGAAAAAGAAAAAAACGGCAAAAGAAGACACTCTTGTTAGTTAAAAGAACCCTCACCCACCAACCTAGTTGGTGAAATGCTTCATCATTGGGTTCCCACCAGAGAGGCCGAATGCCTCCCTGGTACGTGTACTATGGATGTACCTGGTCAATTTAGCCAGTTTTGTAACATCCATCACACTGCTTTTAAGTAGTGCTTGGTTCACCACGAATAAAGTCTGTTTACGGTTGAACTCAGCACTTTTTAAATCACTTTTCACCTATTCACACTTGTATCACAAAAAAACCCGCTCCGCTGTAACCAGGCGTCGTAGCACACCAGGGAGGCATTCAGCCTCTCTGGTGGGAACCCAATGATGAAGCATGTCACCAACTAGGTTGGTGAGTGAGGGTTCTTTTAACTAACAAGAGTGTCTTCTTTTGCCGTTTTTTTCTTTTTCCTTTGGCCGCACTCTTTTGTTGTTTATTTGATAAAATAGAGGGGTCAGCACCTCTCTTAAATAAAAACAGGTCTGGGAACTACGACCTTTCAGCCACAATACAGATGGTTACAGTCCTCAAATATCAGTCAACTCGTCCCTTCCGTTTCCGGGATTATTCGCCAGGATCCCTGTACTCCTTCTTCTGGAAATCACACGGACGGAAGGGACGAGTTGACTGATATTTGAGGACTGTAACCATATGTAATGTGGCTGAAAGGTCGTAGTTCCCAGATCTGTTTTTATTTAAGAGAGGTGCTGACCCCTCTATTTTATCGCCATTGGCACAGGGTGTCATTTGTGGAATATACAGATCTTTGTTGAGACAACTGGACCAGAGTAATTGGGTCTCACGTTTTTGGAAGTCCTAGAGTGCATAGAAAATACTCAGTAGTCTGCTTTTGACAAAAACCTGGAAAGATATTACAATTCGTAGCTGGGAGATAACTACATTCCTGAAGAGAGTGGTTGCAATAGACTTCAACCCACCGAAATGCGTCGATCCCTTTTTATGTATAGACACTAGGGGCCTCATTTATGAAAAGTGACGCATCGCTGCGTGAAAACAGAGATGCGTCACTTTTCATTGCGCCCTCCTTGCGACACCAATGATGCGTCATATTTACAGTATGACGCATCATGTCACAAGGAGTTACAGATACGTCAGTATTTCTGAAGTATCTGTAGGCGCAAAAATGACGCATTGCTGGAGTGTGTCCCAAAAGTGACGCTACTTCAGCAATGGGTCATTACACATGGGCAAGTCCCATGTTGATAGTGCCTGCGTCAGTCTTACGTCTGCCTCATGGCAGGCGTAAGTTATTGACGCATTCACGTCCAAGAAATGGCGCAGTGAAATCTTATAGATTTCACTGCGTTACTTCTACGACCCTTTCTTGCGTCAAAACGCCCCCCCTGCATACATTATACCTGGCGCAGGTATAATGTGGCGCAGGGGTTTACAAAGTGACACATCTACCTAGATGCGTCACTTTGTAAATATGACGCAACAAGGCACATTTTTTACACCACTGGTGCGTCACAAAAAGTGACGCACCGGCGGCGCAAAAGTGATGCAAGGGCTCATAAATAAGCCCCTAAATCTCTAGGATGTTTGCGAGTCAATGGAAAAATACTATGTAAAGCATTTCGACTGTGACAGACAATCCAATTGTGACTGGTGTTTCTGTACAATGATATGAACTTTCTGTCTACTGTTTTCTCCCGCTTTTGTGTTAACAAATTGTGAAACCTTTATGTGTGTTTTTTATGTGACCCTCTTTTGACCCAGTATAGGTTTTTTATGCCCTCTTTTTTACATATAACAATTGACTGTGTGTATAAAATGTAATGATTTTCTGAAGCCTTTTTTAGAAAATGTTTTAAATTATTGCCACAAATTGTTTTTATGAATTAATAAATACTGTTCTTTAAGATTTGAGACTTGCGAATTGATGTTCTGATGATGAGGTATGGCTATATTGTGTGGATGCAACTGAACTGATTGACTTTGCCAAAGAGGAGATTTGGTTTTTGACTTGGGTCTATTTGGTGCTCTAACTCTTTTGGTTTGAAGGAGCCCCTCTCTGTTTTGAGAGAGACATTTTCTATCACCATCCAAAGTTCCTGGATGATCTGAGGTACCCACACTATTGAGAGGGATTCTAAAGCACTTCATTGTGATGATACCATATTTATAACTCTAACAGAATCAACAATATGAATCCCAGAACTAACCACCTTCGTTGAAGAGTTCTCAGATTTCTCCAGCTACAAAATTAACTGAAGGAAGGGCGAGGCCTTTCTGATATCCCACTGCGTCCCAGTTAATCCATAGATGGGTATGACTTTAAATGACTGAAATGCAATGATACAAATTTTAGGTTTAAGTGAACACAGTACTGTAGGATATGGTCCCTGATAACATGAATCTGTCTGTGCTAAAGAAGAATCACAATTTCTGAAGATAGTGAGATCTTCATCTCTCCTTCTGGACCGAGCACAAATCGTAAAGATTGTCCCAACACCCTGCATTAATTAGGTCATGAACATGCTACGATTAACCATCCACATCAACTGCTACAGCACCTAGATCAAGGCACAAAATTGTTAGCATGGAATTGAGGTAGGTGAGATCCTTATTAGGCTCCCACATATTGATTCCTTCTATTTGCCCCACACTCTTCCCAATTAGTCTTTTTACATTACCCAGGGAATCCCCCCCCTCCCCCAACCCCTACTTCAGCTAAAGTTGAGAGAGTACACCTGCACTGATTAAATGCTACAGAATTTCTTTAAGGGATAAACCATCTCACATGCCGCTATTGGAGCCTATCACAGACTTTCTACTCAGGCCATGACAGCTGATTTAAAAGAAGCTAGGTTCATTTGACAGAACCTTACTGAGACAATGCAGGTTTTTGAATAGTGTGGAAAAACATACACAGTACGGCTGTGTGTGTCCTTGATATAAAGTATGAAATATTGTTGCACCTTAATATCTTACTAGTCAAAATACTGAGGCCAAAATTATGAACAGGTAAGTTTGTGTGTATATATATATATATATATATATATATATATATATATATATATATATATATATATCCAACAGTTAGGTAGCGATAAAACCCGCGCCACTTCCAATGACGGGCCGTGGCAGGGTCGCAAGCCCTTGTAAATCCAACAAAAAGCGCCGTCTCAATGCATTCAAAGACAACACGCCATGGCACAAAATTTCTTAAGCGTGATATTTATCGCAGCAAAGTCACCCTATGCGTTTCTGAGCGTCCTCTCCTTGCTCACGAGTAGTGTGAATGCAAAAAACAATAAAGTTTTATAGAAACATCATGCGACATTCAAAATTATAGAAAGTGAAAACAGACCTCATGATACATTTCTCGTGATGCACATGAAATATAGGAAAGCATAAGAGCTCTTCTGCCATAATCAAAACGACATTGCGTTTGTAGCAACATTACAATTATTACATTCATGATTGTAACATCTTGCATTATTGACCATAATTTACAAGTCGGTGATTGCAAGTGTGTTATAGATTTTGCCACGAAACTCTCCATTACCGGCCTCTCTTCTATTTGTTAACTACATAGTCCATACTTCAATGTGGCCAGAAGAGGGACTCATGGTAAACACAGCCTTTTTGTAACGCTCGTTACCTAATACATACGGCACCCGCCACTCGCATCACACCCCGACCAATATATATTGTAGTCAAGCCCCAGTGGGCCTATTATTGACCACCTGACCATACATGGGCTAAAAATAACAATTCAAGTCCCAGTGGACACTGTTAACTATTTAGGCAATTCCAGCCCCAGTGGGCAACGTGTTCCTGCTATATCCATGAAATCAAATAACCCATATTGGAATGGTAATACGGCATGATTGTCTGATTTAATTCTAGGTAGATCACCGAACATGGCCATAAACCCACACTATACACTATGCCACAATATCACCAGTTAGTTCCAACCCCAGTGGGTATAACAAATTCCAATTTCAAAAGGAACTATTCCCTCAATATATAGGGTAATGGGTGCTCCATAAACGAGTCTTATATGATACTCGATAACGTTGCCACACCCTTCCGACAGATATTTTGCTCTTTTCGCCTTCCACTTGCGAATGAGACATGTCCGAAATCTGAAATTAAAATACAAAAAGTGAATATCTAGTGCATACCTATTATTTCAATTTCTTACATTGACACAAACAATTCATCTGATAAGAGAAAGTGGGAATAAAAACATCGGTTAAAAATTCCTTATTTGATTTGGCATATCAAAAGAGAAAACACATATGTTACACATTGATATCTCAGCCTAAATGCACTGCTAGTGCCTCGTCACCATTGTGTCCCTTCAGTTGCATAGTATGGTATTTAATAATCATCCTGGACTCGAGACGTCTTAATTCCTTAGTTCTGTCTCCCCCTCTCTCTCTTTTGGGGCTACTGTCCAAGACAATAAACGACAGCAGACTGTTCTTTTGATTGTGGTTAGAGAAGAAGTGTCTCGCTATAGGGTATTGCTTATCATTATGGGTTATTGCCCTCAGATGCTCCAATACACGTTTTTTGGCTTTATGGATGGTACTTCCAATATAATATTTGTCACAGGGGCATCTGAGGGCGTACACCGCATATTCAGTGTTGCACGAGACATGTTTCTGGATTTTAAATATCCCAGAATCAGCGGACAACTTGACCTCTTTGCAATTAGTACTATATCTACAGGCCTTGCATCTGCCACATACAAAGAACCCTTGTACAGTACTATGTTGCATATCTTTCTCTTTAGGGAGTAGAGCAGGACACATCATGTCATTAAGTGATTGTGCCTTTCTGTATGTTACTTGCGGATGATCACCCAGATGCCTGTCAAGATCGGCGTCAGTCTTAAGAACATTCCAGAATTTTCCCAAATATTTCTGCACCTCTTTAGACTTCTTATTGTAGGTAGTGATGAACCTAATGTTGTTCATGTCATCTGAGTCATATTCCCTATCCTTAATTTTTAACAGATCGTCCCGGGCCCTGCTTTCTACTTTTTTACAGGCCTTTGATATGCATTCATGACTGTAGCCCCTTGCAATAAAGCGTTCAATCATCCTGTCCTTTTCAATGTTGTAGCCTTGCATGGTGCTACAAGTCTGTTTTGCTCTCAATAATTCACCAAGAGGGATACTCTTGATGAGATTACTAGGATGACAGCTTTGGGCATGGCCGTTTTCTTTCTGTATAGGCAGGTATCAAGTTTGTCATTGTTGGCCACTACTAGTACATCCAAAAATTTAATGGTTTTATCGCTCAATTGACTCGTGAAAGAGAGGTTTAGAGTATTCTTATTTAACATTTCAACAAAGACCTCAGCCTCATTTTTGCTGACCTCCCAAACACAGAAAATATCGTCAATGTATCTGGCCCAAACTCTCACATGTTCCTTATATGAATCATGGACCATGACCACCTGCTCCTCCCACCAGCCCAGGTAAAGACACGCAAAGCTGGGGGCGAAGCAGGTGCCCATCGCAGTCCCGAGAGTTTGCTGATATACTTGTTCATTGAAAACAAAAAAGTTTCTTGTCAGACAGGTATACATCATATCAATTATCATTTCGGTATGAAATAGAAATGACAAAGATCTGTTATTTAGAAAGTGCCTACATGCTTCAATGCCACAATTGTGAGGAATATTGGTGTAAAGACTGTTCACATCAAGACACATAAGAATACAGTTGTCGTTCCATTTTACCCCTTCTATTAATCTAAGGAAATCTCCTGTATCCTTCACAAATGAGGGGAGGCTTTTAACCAAGGGTTGCAGGTAGTGATCAACATATCTAGAGGTGTTCTCTAAGCAACTCCCTCTCGAGGATACAATTGGTCTACCCGGGGGGTTGATATTGTCCTTATGCAGTTTTGGGAGAAGGTAGAGGACTGGAATTTTAGGGTATTTGCATTGTAAAAAATTGTATTCTTCTTGTTCTAACAGACCTCTTTCCTTCCACTCCCATAACTGTTCTTGATATTCATTATTGGCTTTGTCATAGATACTTCTTGAACTTTTCTCATATCTGGTACCATCGCTAATCTGGCTCCTCGAGAGGGAGTTGCTTAGAGAACACCTCTAGATATGTTGATCACTACCTGCAACCCTTGGTTAAAAGCCTCCCCTCATTTGTGAAGGATACAGGAGATTTCCTTAGATTAATAGAAGGGGTAAAATGGAACGACAACTGTATTCTTATGTGTCTTGATGTGAACAGTCTTTACACCAATATTCCTCACAATTGTGGCATTGAAGCATGTAGGCACTTTCTAAATAACAGATCTTTGTCATTTCTTATTTCATACCGAAATGATAATTGATATGATGTATACCTGTCTGACAAGAAACTTTTTTGTTTTCAATGAACAAGTATATCGGCAAACTCTCGGGACTGCGATGGGCACCTGCTTCGCCCCCAGCTTTGTGTGTCTTTACCTGGGCTGGTGGGAGGAGCAGGTGGTCATGGTCCATGACTCATATAAGGAACATGTGAGAGTTTGGGCCAGATACATTGACGATATTTTCTGTGTTTGGGAGGGCAGCAAAAATGAGGCTGAGGTCTTTGTTGAAATGTTAAATAAGAATACTCTAAACCTCTCTTTCACGAGTCAATTGAGCGATAAAACCATTGAATTTTTGGATGTACTAGTAGTGGCCAACAATGACAAACTTGATACCTGCCTATACAGAAAGAAAACGGCGGGCAACAGTTTATTACATGCCCAAAGCTGTCATCCTAGTAATCTCATCAAGAGTATCCCTCTTGGTGAATTATTGAGAGCAAAACGGAATTGTAGCACCATGCAAGGCTACAACATTGAAAAGGACAGGATGATTGAACGCTTTATTGCAAGGGGCTACAGTCATGAATGCATATCAAAGGCCTGTAAAAAAGTAGAAAGCAGGGCCCGGGACGGTCTGTTAAAAATTAAGGATAGGGAGTATGACTCAGATGACATGAACAACATTAGGTTCATCACTACCTACAATAAGAAGTCTAAAGAGGTGCAGAAATGTTTGGAAAATTCTGGAATGTTCTTAAGACTGATGCCGATCTTGACAGGCATCTGGGTGATCATCCGCAAGTAACATACAGAGAGGCAAAATCACTTAATGACATGATGTTTCCTGCTCTACTCCCTAAAGAGAAAGATATGCAACATAGTACTGTACAAGGGTTCTTTGTATGTGGCAGATGCAAGGCCTGTAGATATAGTACTAATTGCAAAGAGGTCAAGTTGTCCGCTGATTCTGGGATATTTAAAATCCAGAAACATGTCTCGTGCAACACTGAATATGCGGTGTACGCCCTCAGATGCCCCTGTGACAAATATTATATTGGAAGTACCATCCATAAAGCCAAAAAACGTGTATTGGAGCATCTGAGAGCAATAACCCATAATGATAAGCAATACCCTATAGCGAGACACTTCTTCTCTAACCACAATCAAAACAACAGTCTGCTGTCGTTTATTGTCTTGGACAGTATCCCCAAAAGAGAGAGAGGGGAGACAGAACTAAGGAATTAAGACGTCTCGAGTCCAGGATGATTATTAAATACCATACTATGCAACCGAAGGGACACAATGGTGACGAGGCACTAGCAGTGCATTTAGGCTGAGATATCAATGTGTAACATATATGTTTTCTCTTTTGATATGCCAAATCAAATAAGGAATTTTTAACCGATGTTTTTATTCCCACTTTCTCTTATCAGATGAATTGTTTGTGTCAATGTAAGAAATTGAAATAATAGGTATGCACTAGATATTCACTTTTTGTATTTTAATTTCAGATTTCGGACATGTCTCATTCAGCAAGTGGAAGGCGAAAAGAGCAAAATATCTGTCGGAAGGGTGTAGCAAAGTTATCGAGTATCATATGAGACTCGTTTATGGAGCACCCATTACCCTATATATTGAGGGAATAGTTCCTTTTGAAATTGGAATTTATTATACCCACTGGGGTTGGAACTATCTGGTGATATTGTGGCATAGTGTATAGTGTGGGTTTATGGCCATGTTCGGTGATCTACCTGGAATTAAATCAGACAATCATGCCGTATTACCATTCCAATATGGGTTATTTGATTTCATGGATATAGCAGGAACACGTTGCCCACTGTGGCTGGAATTGCCTAAATAGTTAACAGTGTCCACTGGGACTTGAATTGTTATTTTTAGCCCATGTATGGTCAGGTGGTCAATAATAGGCCCACTGGGGCTTGACTACAATATATATTGGTCGGGGTGTGATGCGAGCGGCGGGTGCCGTATGTATTGGGTAACGAGAGTTACAGAAAGGCTGTGTTTACCATGAGTCCCTCTTCTGGCCACATTGAAGTATGGACTATGTTGTTCACAAATAGAAGAGAGGCCGGTAATGGAGAGTTTCGTGGCAAAATCTATAACACACTTGCAATCACCGACTTGTAAATGATGGTCAATAATGCAAGATGTTACAATCATGAATGTAATAATTGTAATGTTGTACAAACGCAATGTCGTTTTGATTATGGCAGAAGAGCTCTTATGCTTTCCTATATTTCATGTGCATCACGAGAAATGTATCATAAGGTCTGTTTTCACTTACTATGATTTTGAATGTCACATGATGTTTCTATAAAACTTTATTGTTTTTTGCATTCACACTACTCGTGAGCAAGGAGCGGACGCTCCGAAACGCGTAGGGTGACTTTGCTGCAATAAATATCACGCTTAAGAAATTTTGGGCCATGGCGTGTTGTCTTTGGATGCATTGAGACGGCGCTTTTTGTTGGATATATATATATATAAACACTCACACATATCTTTAAGGTACATAGATGTAGAATTAAGATTAGTACATCTATACATGCATGTACCTTTTGAAATTTTAGTCCTTAATATTTTGGTTACGATATTAAGGAATCACAATATTCCCCTACTCAACATTCCAGACTACAGTCCAGGATGGCATGGTCCTGAAAAGGCTTTGGAAAGCTATAACAAACAATTATATGCAACATGAGCTGGCCATTCAAAGAACGTTTGCATGGACTCAGGTCTAAGTTCAAACCAAAGATTGAGATATCTTCTACATTAAAACTGCTTCAAGAGTAAGCCAGACACAACATCAACAACACTCCCTGACACACCTATACTCTTAAACCTTCAAAAATAGGGAAGTAAGGGTGTAGTCTCTGGTCTCAATAATGTTTTTGTTAAAGAATTATTCTCCAATCGAAACAATTCTAACACAGGGCAAATATGGCAAACAATCTTAAACCATAAAGAGTCGGAAAGGTCGCAATTGCTTGAAAAAGATGATAAGAAACTCCCAAGAGGCCAGACTCAAATTCACTTACTGTAGGATATTACATAGGTGGTAGAGGACACGCATCAAATGTTTTAAAGTAGGCATGAATAATACTCCACATGGAAAAGATGTGCGTTGATGGACGAAGACCATCCTCACATTCTATGGCTGTGCCCTACCTTGTCTACCTATGATCAGACATCTGGCACACACTCAGCAATGCCAGCCACATACTATTTCAGCCAACAAAGAGACTGGAAGTATTGCATGACTCATGCCATCATTGATAGCTTCTGAGGTGGGAAAGTCCCCAGGATCAGAAGGGGGCTCAGCTTACCTCACCCTTGCTTTGAACCGTGTATGGTCTTCAGTAAATCTCCGTTATCCCTCCGCTAAGCTCCGAATACGAGTACAGACAGGGTAGAGTACATATTGCTTAGATGAAGAAGCATAAGGATAGATCTTCTAATTTATTAGTGTTGATACTTCTGTAGAGATAGAGCCTCCCAAACCTTTCTTTGCTGAGGGGTACTGAGTAACGGGGGTATACTCACCCCGGTGTGGAACTGATACAATCTTTGCACGTCCAAAGTGTGAATTTATAGTTCTACTGTGATCTGATCTTCTGCTCTACATATGTTGTCTTATCCTTGTGTATTATCTATAACATGCTTGAAACCTCATCAAACAAACACAAGAAATAAAAGAAAATATGCATTATTTACCCTCAGACTACTCTCTCTACTGCCCCAGCTTTAACTCCCATTAAGAATGATGAAATCCATTTTACAAGCCAGTTCCTGTGCTTGACTTCCTGGTTCTGACACCTTGCACTGTCTTTTGATTATTCTAAGATTCCACCTCCTGAAAGAGAGTGCTTAGCGATATATCAATAGTTACATGTTACCGCTGTTTCTTGCTTTCGGACCTTTTGCTACATTTTGAGCATTAAATGTATTATCTCTGCACTTAGGGTGACATCGTACATCTGTGAGGTATTCAAGGGCTAGTGGGACGGCATGCTTGACTCTATCTAGCACTTAGAAACCAAGAGAACCTTGCAAAGTGTACATGCATATGTTGACAGAGTGTCTTAACACTATGCTTGCTTCACATTATCTTATCCTTTGTGCATGCCTGTTACTCCCAACCGTGAACCTTGGATACTCATATGCAGATGACCCTCTGATTTCCCCATCAATCTCTCCCACAAGAAAGCAGATGCCTTTATGGAGCTCCTATGTTGGGGTACAACTGATGATGACCCCACAAGACGGGAAGCCTGCCCTCTGAATAGCCAGGAAGGTCTGACTAAAGTACAAGCTACCCTGACCCTCTCTATGCCGGAAACGAACCACGGCAACTCCAAAGGCGATTCTCCCATTCTGAATCAAAGTGACTTGCTGACGTTTTGAGCAGTGCCTTAGAACAGGTTCCATACACGGAGTGCACAGATGTCACAATAATCCACAGCTCCTATGGAGTCAAGAACGTAGAGTGTCTTAAAATATCAAAGTACCTACAGTTTTGGAAAAAGTCTCTAACTGATCCGGTGATAGGTAAATCAGGGGGAATAACCAATTCACACTGACAGGGTCACTTACACCTAGAAGCTAATACCCTGCATGAATCCCCTTGGTCATTGTAATGTATGTATGGGGCCTGTCAGTGGTATGGGAGCCCTATTTGTACTTGTCAGAAGCACCTCCCTGTGTCCCTATTTAAGACCTTGACTTGTACGCCATTTAATATTGGGTGTGTTTCAAAAACCACTGACCTTTCACCCGTGGTGCATGCACCTTCAAAACCCACTCTTAACATTTACAAGAATGCATTTCCAGGAGTATTGAGGATGGGAAAATGCATGAAAAATGGTTGTAAATGCCCACAAAGTCCTGCGGCACGCGCTCATCATTCCTTTTTTTTTACGTCAAGAATCTTCACCTACTCATGTGGAAAGGTCCACATAGATATATGAGATTTACACAGGAGTAAGTACATTTCTGCTTGAAAAGCCTGATTCTGCGAATTGAGTTTTTGGTTTTGTATACAGAAATCCTGTTTTTAAGTACACCGATAAGTGAAAACTACAAATAAAACAAGCATTTGCAATGCAATAGGTCTCGCATTTATGAGAGTTTAAGCTATTGGCATTGTGAATGACAATGCCTTTTATTTATCCGTTTTGAAAACCAACATATAAATGAAAGGCATTGTCATTTACAATGCCAATAGCTCAATCTTTTCCAAATGCCAGACCTATTGCATTGTAAATGCTTGGGATGTGAAGGAGGCAGACAGAGTGACGCAAATATACGCAGGCAACAGTAATTGAAAATACAATGTACAGCAGGAAGGAGGAGGACAGAGTGGGGCCTCCCAGGGATTTAACTATTATGCATTTTTATATAGCGCAAACTTTACCCGAAGGTGTCAGAGCGCTTTACAATAAAACCAGTTACATTACAAAAGGACTTCAGAGTACATAAATAACATAAAAAATACAAACAGATCAATTCTAAACTCACATAAGAATGGTAGTAAGTACATTTGTTTACTACAGATACTGCTTGGGTGTTGTGCTTCCAGGTGCACCCAGAGCGCAGGGCAAGGAGACACGCTGCACTACGGATGGTGTGCACCTTGGGCGTCGGACAGAGAGACACTGCATGGGCTGGGTGGTGCGAGTCCTGGTGCACCCAGAGCACTGGGCAGGGAGACACAGTGCACTGGCCTGGGTGTTGTGCGTCCTGATGCTAAAGAGAGATGCAGGGAATATTTATATGCCCATGGCATACTGTAAATCTGATAGCATATGTGTGTGCTTACCTGTGTTCTAGTGCCGGTCTGTGTGTGTTTATGTGTGTGCCTGCATTCTCCTGTGCATGCCTATGAGTCCGTATATGTGCTTGTGTGTGTTCTTGTACGTTTTGTGTTTGCATGACTGTTTATTGTATATATAAATAAATTGTGTATAATTGTGTCTATGTATCTTCTGTTCTTGGGCGTGTATGATTTTTTGTGTGTCTTCTATACTGGTTTCTATGCGTGTTTTAATATGTGTGAGTGTCTGTGCTTTGTGTGTTATTAAGTATGTATTTATCTCTGTGTCTGTGTGTGTTCACGTTTCTCAAATATGTTAACTCTTGCTGTATTGGTTATAGAAATCCCCTGGGTTAGGCAAAATGTTGATAATTATTTTTAACTTTCTCAAGCTAAAACATCCTCCTCAGGAGACAGGTTAATATTATTTCTGCAACAAAATATTTGTGAAATGTGCCGATAACTAGGTAACTCTACTAGGTAACACCAGGTGTTCGTGTTTTTGGGGTGGAACTGAGGGGGCACTGCCTTTACCCATCACTTTGCCTTGGCTTTAGGGACATTTTAGGAGGGAGACGGGTTCACATATCAAACGTCGTTTGTTTGTATAAAAACAAGCATTGGCATAGCCAATAGGTCTCGCCTTTGGGACCTTATAAGTGTTTAGCCATGCAGTTGATGTTGTTGCACCAAGGATATTGTGCTGGATAACTAAACACTTATAAGGTCCCAAAGGCGAGACCTATTGGCTATGTCAATGCTTGTTTCCACTGGTGCTCCCCTCTTATGGCATATATGCTGATTAGGGGTGAGCGTTTTGTGGATTGCAAATGGGCTTAGAACTCAAGCCCTTTGGTTACGGGGTATTCAATTTAGCCACCCAAACAAGGGGTTGAGCGCTAAACTACCTATATCCCCTAATCTAGGAGACAACGGCATGACAACCAATTAGATGCTGTAAAGAAGAACATATGCGTACAGCCGGCTGTTCTTTAACATTGCATGAAGTCAGACATCTGCTGAAATCACAAGTTGATAGGAAGTCCACTTCTAGTAACAGAGGAAACACAGTCCTGCCATTGCTACTACACATGCAGAAAATCAGGATTAGGCTGCACATTTCTGGCCCACTCAGCCCAGAAAGTAGGAGTTGTCCTGCGTGAGGAATGAGGAGGCAGACGCAGTTGAAATCTCACAAGAGTCCATGAGCTACTGCAGGAGTGCACCTCCTACTGGTTCAGCATCTTACCAATCCACAGAAGAAAATACCAAAAATGGCATATCTTTTTGATGGTCCACATGATCTATCAGCGGATGGAAAAACATGGCTTCTGTCCATCCCTAATTGTGCGGACACCACATTTCCAATCGATGACTCATTTAACAAATCAGTGCAGGCTGGGTGTTGCAGTATCCATTTGCTTCAATTAGGCTAATGGATGTGATAACAATAGTTTATAAATGCAAGCAAGTGGCTGGATACATTTTGTCCTTATAACATGAAGCAATCTGACAATCCTGGCAGCACCAGCTCTGCTTTAAGAATGTAAACACAGAGAACGTGCTTGTGAACAGGATTTGACGTAATTTGAAATTATTTCTAGTATCATGGCTTTATTATTGTACTGTCTACAGTTAGCCTGTAAGCAGGCTAAGTCAGACACCTGCCTGCAGTGTACCAAGCTGACTGGATGTGTGCGCATGCACTGGCATCCTGTCAGCTAGTTTGAGTGTGTGAAAGGCCCACACTGATTATACTCTCCATTTGCTGCTGAAACAAAGGTATGCTGGGTACTGGCAGCAGTGTGTAATGGTGCATGCTGCATTTCTGAGCTTGCAAGAACGAACGCACCCCCTTCCCCCCCCCCCAAAAGACTAAAGCAAAACCAAATAGACAAGATAACAGACAAAAATTAAACACTCCAAACTCAGAAGAAGCTAGAGTTTTGGCAGTCGATTGTACACGCCTGAAAATTTTGGCAACCTACTGACCATTTCAGCAAACTTTGGGATCATGCAAGCTGACCATCACCAACAGTTACTAGAAAGAAGCTTAAGTTTGATCTCGAATATTCCAAGTAAACTCCAGGTTTCGCTGCTAGCTGCTTCTGGCAGAGGACACAAGGGGCTGGTAGAAAAGTAAAGAGAGGTGTGTAAGAGGTCTGGGTGGGACGATGCAGATCTGCTGTTTGAATAATGCATAAATCCTGAGCAGCTTAAGGATCCCAGTTTGTGCAGCAAGACATTAGGGGAGAAGACGGAAAAATCCACTGGACATCTGTGCTGACAGCACCACCAAATGGACAGCCAATATGCATCAACAGATTGGAGCCCTAGGCTTCCGAAAAAAGAAAGACAAAAAACAACAATTGTGAACTTAAATCAGGACTACCATAACTGAGTCCTCATCCCGGAGTTAATAGACAGAAATGAATCTAAGTATTTCATGGCAGCTCCATACGTTTATTCTATTGTAGAGAACAGGCAAAGTGATGAAGACACAATCTTATGATTTGAATTTCGATTAAGTAGTTTGGGCCTGAAGCAAGGATTTTTAAGCTTATTAAATCATTCTGTGATAGCTTGACAGCCTGAAATACAGAGGAGAGGCCTTATTACCTTTCAATTCTCATGCTATGATAAGTACACCAAAAGCAGCCCACCAGTGGAAAAACCCACACCAGCCTTCCCTCCAATAGAGTTTGGTTGACTGCTGTATGAACAAGCATTGGCCGCGCGGCCGTGAAACTGACACGGCCGCGCGGCCGCGAAAGTGAGAGTAATCGCGAGCGATAAAAGCCGCTGCGAGTTATCAGGGTGGGAAGCCAGATGGCGAGGGAAGCCATATGGCGCCTGATCGCGCGTGCACGCTCGCGTGAACGCAAGCTGGTCGCCAGCAAAAGCCTCTGGCAGCACTTCCAAAAGCCCCTTACTAAATGTCTGCAGAGCAGCGCATGCGCGCTGGCTCAGCGAGACCTAAAAACGTGTGAATCTCTTGCATAAACAGGGCGAGTAGACGGTCTGGTGGTGGTTTTGGCTGGCTCCACATTTTGGCTTGTGAGCCCCCATGAGCAGGAGGCAGGATGAGTGACAGTGCCCTCTGACTTGACAAACATGTCTTACAGGGGATTTTTGTTTAACAGCGGGGACTGGAGAAGTCCTAAAATTTGAAAGTATGGGTTTACGCCCCCGTGCCAACTTTAAGAGGGGGTGGTTTGGAAGCGCCTTTGAAGTGTTTTCACAGCGCATGTTGCAATTACACAAACCCTACCGAGGAGCAGCACACAATACCTGGATGTGTACGGAGGGAGCAGCGAGCCATGAGTTCTTTTGCAAGCTTAGGTTTTAATAAAGTTAAAACCGCTGCCTTATTGTTCCTGACATACGATTCTGTTCTATTTTGACATCGACTTTACCCGAGGGAACGCATCCAATTGGTCTGCTTTTATTGGTTAAGTGGTATTAATTGGACTTTGTGCGTATGTTGCCTGTAATCATACTAATTTGGGCTATGTTGCTTCAGTGGTTGATGGTTTTTTAAGCTGGGTTATCCTTTGCTTTTGAAAGCAAATTAGAAATGCACTTTCCATAGCCAGTTTCGTGCTTTAGAAAGCAAATTACAAATGCGCTTTCCACAGCGAGTTTCGAGGCGCTTGCTACGTTGTTAGGCGGTCTGCCCTTCACTGTGTGCTGCTGTTCTTGGCTGAGAGGCTTTCAGTCTCCAGCACGGCTACCTCCCTCCTGCTCTGTCTGACAAGAGTTGCGAGCGGTGAATTCCAGCAACGGGCGAGGCAGGGACACCGGTCTCTGCCGCCAGCTCTTCAGCCTTATGGCGAGGGCAGTGGAGACTACCTGCACAGCCCTCCATTCCTGTCCACGTGGCTCCGCTGTGATGCAGGCGCAAGCTGGATCCCCGTGACTGATTGAAAGGGAGGGGGAGGGAGGGCAGTGGGGGTGGAGGAGCAGGGAAATACGAGAATGAAAGCAAAACCAGTGCGGCGCTCATGAAAGGGCACTGCGTTGATAGAAATACCTCATACTGCAGCACAACCCCCCTCTATGACCGAGGGGGAGGGAAAGCAGAGAGGGTGGGGTGGAGGAGCGTAGAAAACACACAATAAAAGCAACAAAAACAAGGAAACAGAAACTCACAAATCATGAACACCATGGCGTGAAAACGCCACCGAAGAAGAAGAGCAGGCCAGATCAAAGAGCAACCTACAAAAGCAAAAAAATGTGCTGGAGCGAAAGTACCACCCTCCCCCATCAGTGTCTACAGACAACAAGCGGTCATGATTGTCCCGGCAGCTTTGAAAGTGAAAGCACGCACATCACACTGAATGTAAGGAAAGCACGTTGTTGTGCCTGAAGTAGGACAAACTCAATAAAGAAAATAGTGCTTACAACACTAAAATAACACGTACCGTGCAAGACCGAAGTAAAGGGACCAGTAGCCATGGAAGGGTACAAATGAAGACAATGCGGTACTAAGGAGGGACTAACAAGCCTATTAAGGAATCAGAAGCCAGCATTTAAGAAGGACAAAGACACAAGCCAATGAAATATATGGGCGGGGTGTGGGCGGGGCATGGGCGGGGTGTGGGCGGGGCATGGGCTGGGCTTCTCTTCAGTACTCTACTACAGCAGTTCGCCAGAGCAGTGCTTGCGCGCTGGCTCAAGCTCGACCTAAAAACTATGGGAAGTGGGCCCAAACCATGCAGAATAAAGAATACCTTCAGTATTTTCATTTCTAAACTTAATAGGTTCTATTTGTAAAACGCTTGATTTGATTGCAGTTCCCTTACATTTCCATTTTGGAAATGTTTCTGTATCTTCAATATGGCCCACCATCCTCTTATGTGGGTACCATCTTTGCCTCCTGCAAATCAGTACTATAGAAGGGGCTTCATAAACCTGTGGCACCTTCTATATTACCACATTCATGAGACATACCAACATGTTTTGGCCATAAAAGCAGTGTAAATGACCTTGTTAAGTACTAATGTCAAAGAATGGATAATATGGCTAAGAGTTTTTTCTTCCCTGTGAGATATACCTTATTCTACTGAAGTTCCTTGGATAGAAACCCATAACCGGCTATCAAGCAGCAAGTAGAAAGATGAACTGACTGAGTGATTCTTTCAGAATCTGTTCACTCTCTACAATCCAGGGCAGTGGCTAGAGCAGCTTGATTTCATATAAGTGGTTTCACATCTGGCCCTAATGCCCTTATTGTGAGTTTAACGTCAGAATGTCTGGGGCTCTGACAAGCTGGGCGACCATTTACTATTTATAAGGGAAAGCTGATGCGGTTGAGTGTGCCTGAGTGTAACGGCCCAGGCTAGTTCCTTCTTGTGGGCACAGATGTGGAGAGGTTCATGCTCTTTGTCAGTGCATTTAAACCTTGACCATCATGGAGAAACCCTTAGAGTGACCAGCTGTGAGGATCCCTTCCTCGCTGTGTGGTCAGTGGAAGGAATCTCTGCACTCCTTACCTATCCTGAGTCCAGTATAAGTGCCAAGTGGACAAGGTGTTTGGGAAACTGTCCCACTCTCCACCCCCAAAGGCTAAGGAGGGACTTCACTCTAAACTAGAATTGATCTTAAATAGTACTGAACATTAAATACGTCTTTCATTTTTGAAATACTCACTGGTTCCTTCGGTAGTTACTTGGCCTAAAGGCAGGGAAGGAAAAATCAGAAAGAGATTTAGGCACCATCATTTCAGAACACAAATATAGCAATAGCCAATGATGGAAGTTAATGCAGGCCTCGAGTGATGTATATGTCATAGGAGCACTGATGATTAGTTAAGAGGTACCATGAGGGAGGTCTGATGTCACACTGATTATTTAACAGGCACTCTGAATCATGCTTCTGATGGAATACTTTACAGGTGCGTTCAGGCCCTACAAATGCCACTTTAATATAACTTGATGCAAGATTTGTCATTCTCACAAAGAATGTAAAGTGACAGATGGTCTGGTGCCTCTGAATGTGTGAGAGGTGACACCTAACAATGAAAATAGATTATGTGACGTCATGACAAACTTGCAGTTTGATTGAAGACCTCATTGCATTATAGTTATGTTAGCAGCTATGTCCTTACAGAATTAGCATTTCCCATGCTGAGAAGTCTGGAAGGTGATATACAATTATGTCTTACATTTGTTGATGGGAGTATACAGCATTTCAGCACGCTCCCCTGTAAAAAGAAATAAAGATAAAGAAATAAAAAAACATCACTTACACAGTTTATGACACCAACAAGGACATACAAAGAAGAAAACATTACTTCATTTATCATTGATCACATGTAATTCCGCTGAATTCATAATAAAATATTTTAAAAAAATTACAAATATATTGACGCATGTGCGCATTCCGGAAAATGTCTTTTAAATGTGCATGTTTAAATCATGCATAAGGAAGGCGCCACCACTTTCTGGCTTTTTAGGTCTCGGCTACAGACAGGTGTGGCTCTCTGTTGGCAAGACTCACTGTTTTGGATGGGATGTCTTTGTTGTCTAACTCACTTCTCTGCTCCTGATTCGATTCAAAATGCATTACAAAATGGCTGCTGAGGACGCATGCGTGTCTACAGCAGCCATCTTTCATGCATTTTGTACTTTTAAATAAAATATTATTATAAGATGGCTGCCACAGATGGGCGGGTATTAGCAGGAGCTGTCTACGTCAGTAACAAGCATTGGCAAAGACAACAGTTTTCAGTGCAGATACCTATTTACTTTGCCAATGCTTGTTCTTTAAATGTATTTAAATTCCCTAAATCAGTTATAATAAAGTACATTTCACTGAAACACCTACTTAGCAATGCATTTCAAAAGATAGCGGGGAATGATGTTCCTGCATTAAGACGGTACAAGACTGAAAAGGTGACTCTGCCCTTTAGGAATCCTGGTAACATTTTTTAGAAGTAATTATGCTTTCCTTGAATATATCTTGGAAATCCTCTACTTTTTCTATTCGAAGAAATCCAATTAATTGCTACAATGACGTATATGTAAAGGCACACTTATGCGAAAGAAACATATGCAAGGCCACCCCTTGCATAAACCCTAGCTGAACAACTGTCCTTGTTCAGTGCAGGTGTGCAAATACTGTGAGTCCATACAGAGCATTCTCCACATCGACAATTCTCTAGTGTGAATGTGACCACGTGCAAAGTGTGCTCTGTGCAATCAGAATGTACACGTCATCGAAGCCTTTGTGTGATGGGCCAAGTTCTCCTGTACCCTTTAATGGGATCGCATGCACACCTTTTGTGAGTAACAAAAAACATTCTTTAAGACCAAGGACCACTGCAATTTTCAAGGTTGATGGGACTTATGTTGCACATTTAAGGTTCAGAACAAAACGTAGGAATGTCTTTCCATAGGAACTACAGCACGACAGAGGCCATGTAAGGTTTTCAAAAAAGCTAAGGACCTATCTTTCACAAAGGATATTTAAAATTCAGCTTGACTTTTGACCTTACACCTCCACATGATTGCTTGGGCAGTACATGGCAGCTTGACAGAAGCGGGACAGCCTGGGCCTAAAGATCCTGGGGACAAATTACAAGCTTCAACGTGATCCCGCAGTTGGGCAGCCTCCTCCTCAGGCCCATGAAGTGACCACCCAAGACTCTGGAGACCACCCAGCCTCTGGAGGAGGTCCAGTTCACCTGCTTTTCCTAAAAAATCTTTTTATTGATATAGAATCTTGTGTATGCGCGTGGGAGTGGGGGTTTCGGTCGGGCGTGCACTGTGTCTCTGTTGGTGCAACTTGGTTGGGTGGTGTGGGGTGTGGTGTTGATCATGTGTTCATGACCTACAGATTATGGTAGCATTGCTGTTGCAGTTGAGCTGGCGCGGGGGTTTGTCGGCACGGGCCGCCCTGCGGTGTTCGGGTTGGGGACGGGCTCACTGTGTTGTGCGTATCTTGGGTAGAGTGTCAGTGTTCTCTATTCAAGTGACAAGATTAATTATATATTATCAGTGGTATCAGATAGAGAGGTACTATAAGCGAGACCCAAAATCTAATAAGGGCTGAACATACGGGTACTCTATGGTATGCCCCCCTTCTACTTAACGGATTCACACAGTCATGTCTTAGGTTCTAGACATGTCGTAGGCAAGATGGCCGACGGGTGGGGAGCTCCGGGCGGGAGCTCCCTGGCCAGGAATTGCCTTCTGGCGATGATCCCCTTGAATGTGCCCCCTCCTCGGATCTTTGCACTCGCCTGGGGTTCTGGTGGACAATGGACCTTTTGACTCGCTGATCCCCGAGATTCTACTCATGGCCTCTGAAGAGCAGGCTCACTCGGCGCGTGCTAAAGACCATCGGACTCTCCCCGGCCTCACCGCCTCAACGAGCACACTACGAGACAAGCCTGCGGGCGGCGGTCCGACAGTACGAATGCCGATCTACGATCACTGAGGGGCTGATACCATATTTCACCAACATCAGCACACAAGTAAGGCTGGAATTCAAGAATATGGAAAAGTAAGACTCTAATAATAATTAATTAGTGCTTACCAGCGCGTACTTGCCTGCCGGCTTGACTGACTCCAACATGGCGGCTAGACGTGATTTCTAGAAGCATGGTCACACACGGAAAGCCCGCTGCTTCAATTTATTCTAAGATCACCGTACTCAAGGATGTTCTGGGATGAATGAGATTGTTTTTTGTATCTACTAAATGTGTATTCCGGCCAAAGTACGACTGCCTGACCCCATGCCTGACCCTAATATGGCGGATGAGCGTAATTTCTAGAAAGACGACCTTAATTCACCACATCGCTCTGACTGATGCACACAGCAGGCTGCGCGCCCTGAGAAGGTGCGGTGAATCGGGACTGATGCATTGAAGTGTGGGCGAGTGTCTGAGGCCTGCTACCCGAGGATAAATCTTTTTTGCCTGCCACCCTACCTGAAAGATGTTCTGCACCGTTGATGCCAAGCCTGGAGATACAGGACTTCGTGGCAGTGTGAGATATCGGAGCTAGCGGCATATTGCTCCCCTGTGCACTATATTGACAGTATGTTCTAGCCGGCGGCATGAGGCTGCTGAGTTCGGATTGTATAGAGTGGGACAGGATTGACACCCTTGCTGGGGGCTGTGCAACCAGTGAGTTGATCACAGGGGCAGAGTTGTTTCACCCATTAAGAAATGCCCAAATTTTAAATGCCCAACACTCACTACTGCTGCTGGGAATGGGGATGATCTGCAGACTTTGGAACTGTCCCTTCCTCCTCTCCTCTCACCACTCTTGACCTGGGGGCGAGCTGGAGGATGAGGCGGACGGCGCTTCCCTGTAACACCGTGACTGATGCTCTCAATGGAACTTTGACGATGCCCCCTGGGCGGAAACCATAACTGTTCTGTACTTACCGCGGTGCCCGAGCAACCTTGGCTGATGCCCGGTGGAGCTGTCCTATGCAGCTATAGAGGAGTTTGGCTCTGGTTCACCCCTCAGCCGTCACCTACCCAGCAGGACATCGGACATTGTTTTCCTCGTCTCCCCGTTGTGTTTCCCCCTGTTTTACCATTCCCCCTCGACCTTTCACTCCCCATAAGACGTGTGTACGCGCTAATAACTCATATTATTGTGTAATCTCATGTTTTTCTCCTATGTCTATGCTTAGCCATGTAATTATGTAACCTGTAACTCGCTGATCCTCATGTAAAGCGCTCTGATACCTCTGGGTCTAGCCAGCGCTATATAAAACTCTTCAAATAAATAATAAATAAATAAATAAAATCATGAATTTTGTCACAACAATCCGACAGAGTGCATCTTTATAAAATTAAATATTCAACGCATATTTCTCAATATTGTTCCAAAGCATGCAAGTACCACAGTTTCTGTTTAGGGGGACGGAACACCGTCCTTTCACAGGGACACTCCTATTCCCCTAAAGGAGGTCTGTTATTCAAGGGGTCTTCATCCTTGGTAACCTTTCTCACCATTCCACTACATCTTCCGTAAGATGTATGACTCTCAAAATAGGGTTTGTACATTCCACAACCCTTTTTAGCTGTCGCAAACGGGCCGATTTCACATTTGCACCCGCTAAAAAGGGCTGTGGAATGTACAACCCCTATTTTGTGAGTCAGTAGCCTATTACTGACTCGCAAATAGGGTTTGTGAGTCGCTATTTGGAAAGAGGCGTGCCAAGGGCGTCCCTTCTTAATAGCAAGTCGCACTGGTATATATGAATGTTTTGCCAACGCAAATGCGGTCGCAAAACAATCACAGTTACCACCTACTTCAAGTAGGTGGTAAGCCAGTAGCAAATGTGAAATGGTCCCCTGGGGACCCCTTCCCCTTTGTGAATGTATGCAAAATATTTTTTAAGAGCAGGCAGTGGTCCCACGGACCACTGCCTGCTCTTAAAAAATGAAAAGAAAACTTTTAATTCTTTTCTTTTAAACACATCCCGTTTTCCTTTAAGGAAAACGGGCTGCATTTGAAACCAGCATTTGCAATGCAATCGGTCTCGCCTTTGGGACCTTATATGTATTTAGCTATGCAGCACATTAGCCGGGGTGCTGAAACATCTACTGTTCTTTAACATGGAGGGAAAGTAAGCACCAAACTGCGTGACACGCCAGGTATGGGAACACATGGAGAGAAATATGGCCTTTCAGCTGGAAATGGTATAGTCCAAAGCTCTGTTTTTAATATAAAAGCAGGGCCTTCAGTGGTCATATCACTGAAAATACAAGATTTGAAAAAATATTATTGTTTACGCGTGCTCGTGGAAGACAATTTCTATGGACTGGAATCTATAGAATGCTAAAGTGATTCTGGTATTTTACTGACCTCTGCTGGTCGTTTTCTATCAAAAAAGTTAAATAGCGGCAGTTGCCAGAAAATTTTTAAAAAGTCCCTCAGCAGAAAGCAATTCTAGTATTTTACTGACCTCTGCTGGTCGTTTGCTATCAAGACAGTTAAATAGAGGCAGTTGAACAGAAAAAAAGTCCCTAAGCGGAAGCAGACAAGTCCTAGGGCTGATCTCCAGAGCCCAAAAAGTACATACACATAAGTATATACTAAAGTATATACTAAAGTATATACAAGAGGTCTCGAATGCTCGACCTAAAAAACACAGACATGGTGGTCTGCTGTCCCCAGCAGGCCACCATCCATGTGATATGTGAAATTCCTAAGGGGTTGCAAATTGCGACCTTTTTCATTAATATCAATGAGGTAGGTCTTTAGCGACCCCATTATGAATCACAAACAGTGTCTGAGACACTGTTGTACATTCCAATTTATGAGTCGCAAATTGCGAGTCGCATAACGTCGCAATTTGTGACTCACAAAATGAAATGGTCGTACATCTGGCTCTTTATCCTTACATATTTTTTTCATCAGCCATCAACCACTTCAACAAATCTTTCTTCCACCGTGCTACACCTGCATCCCTCAGAGGTACCCATGGTATGGTCATTCGTCATTTCACAAGGACGGAACGAAGGGCCACTGTCTCAGTCTCATTTCACAGTGCTTACGCTTCGGGCAGATCCTCAGCAAACAGGTCTTAATGGATAGCTCTATGTTCATTCCAGTTACTTCATTCATAGTAGTTACGGATACTCCAAAGCTCCGCTACCTTCAGACATTCCCATGTCATGTGTTAAAAATTTGCCATAAGGACACACATCTACAACATTCTGCCTGGATATATCAGGGCCAGCTTACTAGGGTAGCTCACCTGGTTTAAGGGTAATCATAAACCTTCACTGTAGCTGGCTGTAGATTGTCCACCACAAACTCTTGATGGGCAGTGAAAGAGTACATGTGCGTCCCGGAATCCATCTATGGAGAGAGGAGAGCAGGATTGATGTAGAGGGGAACAAAAGGAGAGCCTGACACAGAGAAGGTGAGGGAGTGTGTGAAAACTCCTACACGTAATGGCTCCAGTTGGGCCGGACTGGGCAACCGAAAGCACCCTTGGCAAAAATGCACAAAACAGCAGCGCTCCCTTCCTATCCTCGCTGTATCTCTCCCCCCCTTTCATCCATCCATTCTCTCTCTCCTCCCTCTCTCTTTGCTCACTCTCTTTCCATCCCTCTCTTCCCCTCTTTCTGTCTTTCCCTTGAAACCCCCTGTGACTGCTGCAATTAATCTGTGGAAGCTGACAGAGGCACCTGGGCTTTTAAATCCGGCCTCCAAGGGCTCCGACCACTAGGGAAATGCCCGGTGGTATAAAAGGCCTGTCCGGCCCTAAGCTCCAGTAGGAGAAGACAATTTGAGAAGGGGCAGGGCGAAGAAGCTGCATCCTGCAGAAGATATCACAAAAAAGCCTCTTGGAGGACAAAGGGCCCTGATGTTATTCACAGACCCCATATAGTTACATCTGTCTATGGAGATATATCCATCAGAAGAACGTGACCAACGGTGTCAAATTCCATTTGAAGCTTATTAGTACAAAGTCCTACCACTGTTCATGAAAAACTTACTAGTATAAAATCTTCTCTCTGTGTCAGCGTGGTGGGGCGGGAGTCTCTGCTCTTCTGTGGGCAGCTGAATTCAGGGACCGCTTCCTAGTGAACGGCCCCTTCTCTGTGGTGTTGTGGTGGTGGTCTTGGCTATCCTGTGGGTGTCACAATGTTATGTTATGTTATTTAAACTTATAGCGCGCACAGATACTCCGCGGAGTGTCCCGGCGCGAGCCTGGAGAGGAGAAGAGTGCCAGAAATTAAATAAAAAGATGAGTCTTCAATTTTTTTTTTAAAAGACAGAATTTTTGAATACTACGAAGAGCCAGAGGAAGTGAGTTCCAAGCCGTGGCAGCTCTGACAGCAAGAGAACTGCCCCCCACTCTGGTGAGCCGGAAGCGAGGGGTGTGGGCCAGAAGCTGGGATGATGACCGAAGATGTCTGGCAGGGGTGTAGAACAGGAAACACTTCCGTAAATAGGTGGGGCCACAGGTAAGTGTCACCTGACACTTACCTGTGAAATATTTCTGGCCCATAATGGGTCTCATCCACAGAATATCAAACTTTCAAGAGCGTTTTCTAGTGGAAAGTTGTCCTCCCTATGGCAGCACGTCATGGTGCATTAGTGGGGTTGCGTTCCGGGTTAGGTCTATCTACACTGCAGTGTCACCAGAGACACTATGTCAGCAGAACTCCATGTCCTCACTTCGAGACTTGTCTGTTAAAACTCATTGTTATCATGTGTATTAGTTTAATTATTTCAATGGAAGTAAACCAAAACTACAATTCCCAGAAAACATGAAAGGCCATGATTTGTCATACTGTGGCCTACCACTATGGCCCTAAGTGGCTACTCTGTTAGCCTGTTAATAGGAATCCTACCACAAGCATTATTTGAGGTAGAATTTCTGCTCAACTGCCATGGTTACAAACTCAAAATGTAGTAGAGTTTCCACTGCCAGTGTGTTAGAGTCTAGAAAATGGCACACTAAAAACTGTACTCTAACCTCTTGGTCTTGGTTGCAGGTATTTTCTATTGCTGCATTCCCACTGTGGAGAAGTCAGAACCGGAAAGGAAGGTCCCACAGGTACATGGCCAGGAAGGTAAAAAAAATCCTTTTCTGTCTACTCTCCTCTCAGGCTAACCACCCACCCTCCTTATGTACATCTAGAGCTCTCTGTGGGTGGCACTCCAAGTTCTGATTCTTCCCACCCTGGCCGGATACCCCTAATCCGGTTCACATATCTGCCCACCTCCGGGCCCCACAGTTCGGGTTACTGGCCCCATGGTCTAATATTCTTGCTCTATCCATTTCTCCCCCAGTCTGTCCCCATCTAGTTTCCACCCCTTCATCTTGAGGTATTCACAATCAGTGAATTCAACGTTCAGAATACCCCATACACACTTACAGTATCCCAGGCCCATGCATCATGTGCTGCTCTAGTCCAGTATGTTTTCCCTATAATTCTGGGAATTGTAGTCCTATTTTATAATGTAATAAACAAGACTACAAGTCCCAGTATTCAAAGAAAAAACCTTGACTGGAGCAGTACACCACGCATGGACCTGAGATCCTTGGCAGGGCTGCCAGTTCTGAGAATTAGCATTGAATAAAGACATTATCATTTGAAACACAGTGATGGTTCTGTACCCAGTAGAGGAAAGAAGGAACAATGTTTCACCGGCGATCAAACTAGTCCTATTGATACCAGACGTCAAAAAGTGTGAAACTACTGCTGCTCAGTAAACACTTTGGGACCGTGCCCCAAAAATGCCACAAGTCAAAGTGAAGCAGAAAACCCTCCAACATAAACCCCCTCAATCCTATTTAACCAAAGTAACAAAAGTGTTTATTTTTAAAATATATGTAACAATTATTGTTAGACACAAAATGACATATGAATAACTTCATTCTTTTTGCCTCTTTGATGTTACTCAGAACATCTTTGCAAAAAAAATCTGAGTTATTCACTGTTACCTGTCTATAATTCTATATGTAATAAATTACAGAAGATGTAATAATCAATTAAATACAATGTACCCCCTGTAACTACTCCTTGCGTGTGTGCATATCTGTAAAGCCCTCTGATGTCTTAAGGACAGAGTCTGTGCGATACAAATCCCAATAAATATATAGGGCCTCATTACGATGTTGGGTAGATGTCCGTTGCGGTCTCAGGACCGGCTGACCTCCGGTCGGCGGTCCGGACACAGCTATTACAATGCGACCGATGTGCGGTCGCATACTCCCATTTCTCTATGGGAGCTTGTGCTGTGGCCATAAACCTGCCGCAGCACAATCTACCATAGAGAAATGGGAGTTTCTGTTAATCCCTGCACCACGTGGCAGGCACCTCACGATACCTGTCACACGGTGCAAGGATTAACAGGGGGGCACCACAGGTGCCTCCCAGCCCCACAACCGTAGACCTCCGAGACATGGGGCCCCTGCTAGGGGCCCCCAAAGTCGCTTTCTGACAGGCTTTCATGTCGGAAAGCCTGTCATGGAAAGCCTGTGGGAAACTAACATCGTAATCCCGACGGTGGAAACGCTGTCATTAAGGGATTATGAGCTGGTTCTGATTGGTCGATGGTATCCTTGAGCCTGTCAGAAGCCAGCCGGAATGACCGGAGGGTTTCGCTTCCGACCACCGTCATTGTAATACGGCGGTCGAAAGTGAAACTTATGATGTCGGTCAGAAAGCCTCCGACCAGAGGTCGAAGGCTTTCCGACTGACATCATAATAGGGCCCATAGCGTCCACAGCAACGGAGGCTAAGTGAATCCAAGTATGTGACATTTAGTAAGAATTAACTGAAGGGGTTCTAAAGATCTGGGGGCAATTTGTGAGTTGTTTGTGAAACTGAAGCAGCCTAAAGAAACCCCTCTGCTGACCGTCTTCATGTACCTTTGCATTTGGAGACTTTCACTTACTTTCTGTAGGTAGATGATGACGGAGCTGAAGGATAGTTCTACTTGCTGCACAAAATCACTCAACATGAGCTGTGGATGGTAAAAAAACAAGGAAAAGGGATCAGACATTGTTGTGTTATATGTTTCAAGAAAAAGGTTCAGTTTTCAGGTCTTTCCTACAAGCTGTCTGGCTGGGAAAGACTTGTTGTGAGCTTACCAAACTTTAAAGTGGCTTAATGCCCACCCATTGCTTTACATTGTTTGGCCTTCAATTTCACTCCCATTTGTTTCCTTCCTAAGCCTTAGCTTGCCTTTTCCATATTGTTTCTCCCTGCATTGGAGCATAGCTGCTTTACCATCATGCTGACTGACTTGTATTCTTCCACTGCTCACTTTTCACTGCTCACTTTTAGGGAACTACTTTTTTATTTTCCTTTAAGCACTCCATGAGAGTGACTTTGTTTTCTAGCTCTGTCCTTTATGTACTGCTTGCCTCCCCCAAACACCTGACCTCCATGTTCTTGTGTTGCTTTCTCGTTCACGTACTGCTCTCGTTTGCTTCTCCCCCAGGCGCCATGTTTCTCTTACCCTCGAATGCTGCTTTTACCCTCCTCCCCCACCCAGCTTTAGCTTTAGTTTCTCACCCTTGCTTCCCATTAGTTTCCCCACCCGCGCCTCTATTCCACCCTCACCCCTATCGGGCACTTATATTTTTTCTATTTTTGTATGGCCCCGCAGGTCTCATTTTCTGATGAGCGGTCTGCTACCAAAAAACTCTTTTCTGCACTCGCAATTTTTTTTAATTTACCAAAAAAATGAAAAAGAAAATGATGCCTGCGTCACTCTATAGGAGCACTCATACATGTGACGCATGTACGCGCCTAAAGAATTACGCGACGAGAAACATCAGCAAAAATTATTTCGCTTTTTTCCAGTGCAGACAACTTTAGGAAAGCCAATAGGTCCAGATGGCGCGATGTATTCGCTTTGCAAGTCCTTGTTTGTTATCGACGTTGTGGGCACTGTGCTTAATAAGTCAGAAACAGAAAGCAATTTCCAGGTCCTCATTGGTTGCCATGCTATGACTGGCCACAAGGTGTCACAGCTGCACCATTTACATGTCGTCCTTCAGAACTTCACTGAATGCAATAATATCTTAGCTACCTTTTTGATATCAGTGCTATGTTTCTAGGGTTACTGGTACACTGTGGTTCTGTGGCTTTTGTTTGCACCGGGACCAAAGTCAACGCCATTTTTGTAATGCTCTCTTAGCCCCCCGAGTGGCCTGTAGGTTTCAAATTGTAAACTGGTAAACGTTTCAATGACCGTGGAAGGATAAAAGGAGGGTTCGGGGGGCAGCCGAGCCCCAGGAGGTCTGCCCCCCGGGCAGTTTGGGAGGGGGAGGGGGAGGGGCAGGACGACAGCGGCCATTTTTGTAAAGTTGTTTGGGCTATGTGGGGAATAGCCCAAACGTAGCCCAACTCATTTTGATAGCCCAAATGGCTATAAGGGGCTGGCTCCCCCTCTCCCAGCCACCATTTTAGGTTTTGGTGACCTGGTGGCTGGGAGTGTAGTAGGATTTAGCTTTTTTGTAGTATTTAGCCTTTTGCGTGAGGATTTAGCCTTTCGTGAGGGATTTGTCAGCGTGTTTAGGATATTTGGTTTAAGGCGTTCAGAGAACATGATGGCGAGGGAGGATCACCGAGTTGTGGAGGCGGTCCGGCTGCTCCGTGAGGCCGGCCGGGTTGATCAGTTTGGGCTGGAAACCGCGCGCCCAGCGAGGCGCGCGTCCGCTGGGATGCCGGCCGCCGTCGCGGCCTGCTCGGCCCCCAGGAGGGCGAAGCGCGGACAGGTGAGTGACCTGGGCCGCAGGAGTAGTGTGCGTGCGGCCCGGGGTGTGGTCAAGGGGCCGCAGCCTCTAGGGTGTGTTGAGGCTGCGGCGGGAGAGCCGGTGGGTGGGGCTCGCCGGCGGTGCGCATCGCGCGCCTCCCCGGTTGGTGAGGAAAAGGTTCGGGGCCGCTCATACACCAGGAGAGCGGCCCCGCTTGTGACGGAGGTGCCGGAGCCCCTCGTCTCCTTGGAGGCTCCGGCGGAAGGAAATGAGGGCGGGGCCCGCCTGAGGAGCGGTCCGCGTGGTTCTCAGGCCGGGCCCGGGGCCGCTGTGAACAGAGCAGGGAGGGGGACAAAGGGGCACAGGGCAAAGGCCCAGTTGTGGCTCTCTGGGAGGGGGGGAAGCAGACGCGGGGGCCAACCGGCATGGCTTCCCATCTGGAGGAGAGCCTGCCGACTGGAGGAGGGCAGGGGAGGCTTTTGGGGCCGCGTGCAGGGGGGTACGGGGAGGTTTGGCAGCGGAGCTCGATGCAGGCGCCGGTCGGGTTCAAGCAGGATCCGCTGGAGGGAGGGGTGGGTTGGGGAGAGGCGGGGGGTTTTTCTGGAGCGGCTGGGGGGGCAAGGGAGGAGGGAGACTGGTCTTTGGAGGGGGAGGAGGATTATATCCCGGAGGAGCTGGGGTCGGAGGGGGGGGGTCGGGACTGGGAGGGCCTGGACATCTTTACCTCATGGCATGAGGAGGTATGGGGCTTATCAAGGAGGGAGCAGATTGATGCCTACATGGCGCACGGTGGCTCCCTGGGTCTGGGGGCTAGGCAGGGGGGCGAAGGGTCAGGTGTGGGAGGGGGATCTGGTGGAGGTTTGGGTTTCAGCTCGACGGCGGCAGGGCTGGGCAGGTTGGGGAACCTGGGGAGACTGGAATGGAGCGATGACGAGGAGGGGGACAGGGTTGGGGGGTAGCCAGTGATCTTAGCAGAGTAGGGCGCCATTGGGCAGCTAGTACTTTGGGAGTAGGTAGGAAGAGGAATTGGGAAGGGGGGGGGATAGGGAGATTAGGCCCAGCACACTGGACCATACCTTTTTGTTGCAGGCGGTGGGACAGCGGCGGGAGCCAGACTTGGCAGAGCTGGGAGCGGCTCATAGGCGCCGAGGTGAAGGGAGGGTGGAGCCTCGCGTGGCGTGCCCAATACCGGCGTGGGAGCCCGTCGCGGCCGGCGCAAGTAGGCCCAGGACGGTCTCGCTGGCCCCAACACCCGATGGCCCTCAATGGGACACGGGACATCGTGCACACAGGACCACGTATTGCGATACTGTTGTGGGTCTAAGGAGGGTGCAGTCGGCGCCTCCGCCAGACAGGAGTTGTGGGCAGTTGGAGACCTTTGATTTGGGCAATGAGGAGGAGAGTCTCGAGGAGGGTGAATTGAGGGAAAGCGAGGAGGGCGGTGCGGGGGGGCCGAATAATGTCTGTTCTAGTACATTGCAGAGGTCACGACGCCAGACGGAGCCCACAGATCGGTCAGCTGGGTTAGAGGACGCGACGCTTCCTGTGGCAAGGCGGACTGCAGCAAGACGGGCACCATCCTTGGCCCAAGGTAAAACAAGGGACGGAAGGGTGAAATCTGTGATGGTGTCGGTGGGGATCAGAGGGGGGGAAGGGGTGGGGGAGGAGGGAGAGAGGTTAAGCAGAGGTAGATACGTGTCGGATGTGGGTGTGGGCACAGACGACTCGGGCAAGACGCCGGTAAGTGTGGGGGACGATGCTAAGTCAAAAGTGGAGGGCGTCGCAGGGGCATCAGGGACGGTAGAGTCGGACGTGAAACTAGAGAGCAAGGAATTGAAAATCAAGAAGTTGCCATATATGGGGGTCACGAAGCCATTGGGAGCGCATTTGATGTTGGCCACGAAAGAGCGCATATGGAAAGGGGAGTATGTGTAAATGCTCAAGCTACTGCACAGGGAGGTGCGCGCAAAGGAAGGGTCAAAGGAGGAGGAATATGAATTGGCAAAGCGGCCCAGGGTGCCCCTCACTGTTGAAAACTGGACTGCAGCTTTTCTCATATATGCCAGCGTGTATTGCGAGAAATCCCCGGAGCGGTGTGTGGCCCTCTTTAAGTATATGGACGTCATTAGGAAGGCGCAAATCACGGGAGAGGGATAAGCTTGGGCCCAATACGACGAGGAGTTTAGGGCTCGTATGGCATGGGACACAGAAGCTAAATGGGGGGAGTTAGATACGGATCTGTGGCAGCACACGATGGGGTCCTCTAGGGCAGGGAAGACGATTTTTACAGCCAGCGGGCTACCGCTCATTTATCACCCCTCTCAGGGGCAGCCCACCTGGGGAGGGGTGGGTGGTACGGGCCGGGGGCAGATGGGCTCTGGGGGCCTGCTGGGATTTCAATAAGGGAACATGCTTCAGGGAATTTTGTAGATTCAGGCAAGACTGCTCGAAATGTGGAGGCAGACACGACGTGGTTAATTGCTTTGGGGGGGGCCACAGTCGGGGGGCCAGCAGGAGCACCAAGGGGGGGGACAGCAGCAGCAGCCTTTCAGGTGGGGTCGGGGGGCTAGAGGGGCTGGGCCAAAGGGCTCATACGCCAGTTAGGGTGGACTGATTAGTGGCGCCTTGCCGGGTTAGAGCAACCGGAAGGCTGCGAAAACGCAACGGGACGGATTTACGGACGGTTTTCGTTTAGGTTACAAGGGCCCCAGGGGTAGGCGAGGAGAGGACAATGTACAGTCAGCAAGGGAGCACCCGGAGGTGGTGCAAGGCAAATGGGATAAGGAAGTGCGTGAAGCTCGCATGGCGGGCCCAATTGCAGGGGGCCATGGGATAATTTGGTGGTCTGTATAGTTGGCGGTTCATGCGACACAACAAGGGAAATTCAGGTTAATTCAGCATTTTTACGGCCGGACGGCAATGCGGTTCATGATTTTATGGACGACACAGAGGATACTGTGTCTTATTAATCGGTTGACGCGACCATGTCACTATTAAGTGACCACGGGCGCAACAGCGGAATGAGCATAAGTCAGTTGATGTGGCCATGTCACTGGTAAGTGACCACGGGCGCAACGGCGGAATGAGCATAAGTCGGTTGATGTGGCCATGTCACTGGTAAGTGACCACGGGCGCAACAGCGGAATGAGCATTAGTCGGTTGACGTGGCCATGTCACTGGTAAGTGACCACGGGCGCAACAGCGGAAAGAGCATAATGCGACAGATGGTCAGCTTTCTGAGTGCTATTAGTACACCAGGGGGTTTGGGACTTCTTGTGCATCCATTTCAATGGAATGGGACGGGGACAAAGCATTACCAATGAGCTGCTCTATGTTTGGCGCATTTGAAGATTTCAGTACGCTCCTCCAGGGGTTGTGTTACAGGTGCACGGGTCACCAGTTGGCAAGCACTATCTGGATGACTTATTTCCTTGTCGGCACCTCAGACTCCACGGAGTGCCAGGCAGCACTGGACAGCTTCAAATGAGGGAACTTGGAACGCCTTGGCACAGGATACAAGGATGGGGCCCAGTACATCTCTTTTCTTTTTTGGGGCTTGGAGCTGGATGCCCACTTGAGGGAGGCTCGGTGGTGGATGGTTCAACAACAGCAGGTGCTGGGGCTGCTCGAGACAAGGATGGCCAGAGACAAAGGCACAGTTCATGAGATGCAGGTGTCGGTGGGACACCTTACATTTGCTTGCGGGGATAGGAATAGGGAGGATTTTTTGCAGACGACTGGGGAGGGCACTGACAGGACAGACTTTTACATCAGGGGCAGCGTCTGGATGCCAGGAACAGGGGGTGGGGGGGGGACAACTAGGGGGGTTGAAGAGATGGGTTTTGGACTGTTACCAGGGATGTGCTCGTGGCGTTCCAAGAGGGATTGCGCGCGGTTATGTGTTTTCCTCTGTTCACGCAGTTTTCTATTTCAGGTTCGGTTGGGGGCCCCCTCATCAGGGAGATGACCATATGGATAGTGGGACATTCTTTTGTGAAGTGGGCCCAGGTCCAGGCGCGGGCCCAGTATTTTTGAAGAAATATTGGATGTTAATAAAGATGTATTTAAGGTTTTGGGGAAAGGAAGGGGGGCATGCTGTGGAAGGAACTTTTGCGTTTAAGGAATGGTATGTTGGTGGCTGGTAGGTGCCCCGACATTTTGCCGATTCACTTAGGGGAACATGACATGGTTAGAGAGGAGGGTTTTGGTCCTTACGAGAATAGGGAAGCGAGACCTGGCCCTGTGGAAGCCGCAGTGGTCCGGGTGCTCTGTCATTTGGACGGAGCTTATCCCGCGTAGGGTGGAGAGGGGCTCTCATTCCTAGGGAGGTGGACAGGGCCAGGAGAAAACTGAAATACAGAGTGGGGGCGTAATGCAGAGAGTTGGGTTTTTTCCAGGTTGGCGCATAGTGCGAGTAAGTTGGACATGGCGGAATTGTTTAGTGGCAGGGGAGTACATTTGTCCGGTTAAGGTATGGACTTGTATCTGCTGGAGGGTAAGGTAGTGTATTAGGAGTATTAAGGTAGTGTATTAAGAGTATTAGTTAGTGCGGGATAGGAGGTTGAATGCCTAGAGTCAGTGTGGGAGCATTCCTACTAGGGCAGGGGGGGCAGAAAAAAGGGGAGGCGGCGTCACCGCCTATGCTCTCGCTTTTTCCTGGGTGGCGGGGTTGTTAAAAAGTTGGCCAGATTGGCAGACGTTTTTAGTTAAATGTTGGAAGTTTTGTGGGCAGGGCCAGGGAAAGGTTAGGCAGGTAGGATAAGTTTAGAATAGAGGTTAGGTAGTTACAGTTGCAGAAGGACAGATACAGTGGTAGGTTTTTATTAGATGGCAGGAGTTTGGAACTGCAATATTGTGGAATGGGATTGTTATGGAATGTTATGTAATGTTATGTTATCGGCAGGGTGGGGGATTTTATGTGGGGATCGTAGGGGTGGGGGTAGGGGAAATGGAGGATCAGCTATTTTATGTATAGTGAGGTTTTAGTTTGTAAGGCATTGGCCTAGTTTGGACTTTGTGATATGCACCTGTTTTCAATAAAGCAGCCTTTTTCACACACAAAAATGGGTCTCGGTGTTGGCTTGCCCCCCTCCTGCCCAAAGCGGAGTTCATGATCTCAACTTCTGACCTGCAGACCACACAGCTCAACAGTGAGTGCTAAACCCACTGAACTTTAATGCACGAAGATTTCCAATGCTGACGTTTATCAAATGAGAGTCATAAGGCAAAAAGCATTATGTGAGGTGTACAATTATACTGCTGTCTAGACACCTAAGCAGAATGCTGCCTGGGTGAATACAGATAATCGTATAAACTGGAAAATAATCCCAGTCACTTCATTCGTTAGGTGTATGACAGGGCCATGACGTCACTGTCCGTGACATCATTGTACATACACTGCAAGTGTTATTTAGTCCCTTTCACTGCCTTTCCAAAAACTTCTGCCTAGAGGAAGTGCAACCCATTACAAAAGCTGGCTTTAGGGTTACGCCTTTACTAGCAGATTATACATTCAAACATAGATCTATTCCAGAGCAACCTGGGATGTCTAGCATTTTTCCATGAACAAAAGCTAGTCTCAATGTGTGGCCAGTCAGCACTGTAACTGCTAAAAGGGTCCCATGTGGGATGATGCTTGCCTAAGATAGCTCTGATGGTTGAGCACCTGATGTTTGTGTCTGTGACCTGCAGGACGAAGGTTCGAATCCTCGCCGGATTGGTTAACCTTTGCTCTTTCTGAAACCTGTATAACTAGTACCAGTGCTTTAAATGGGCAGATTCTATCAGGAACTCAGTACCTGCACTTCTTCAATCCAGACTGGATAATGCCGGCACTTCTCAGCGCTGCCCCAGTGCTTGTAATAGGACAGTACCGGCGCTTATCAGTAGCAAACAGGAAATGTGGGACAAGGAGTACCTGCACTCTATATTTCCATTTCAAGCACTGACTAGTACTATTGAGGATAGAAATACCACGCCTTATTAAAGTACTAAAAGGTGATTATGTTTGTGGTGTGTGCCAAAACTTGCAATCAAAAGCATCAGATATCCCTGCAGTGGGCTCTGCTGAGTAGGGAATACTTGTACCAAACTCTGGAGGTCTCTTACCTCTTGCTTCACCGTTTCCGGGGGGTAGAAACCAGATGGCATTTGAATCTCAATCAGCACCATATTTGTTTCATGGCGGGGGCCACTGTAGGTGTAAAGAACAGTCTAGTTAGAAGAACAGGCCCGAACTGGGGATACAGAGCAGCCCTGGAAAAAATGGTCAAACCAGGCCCACTCCCTTCATCTCCTTGCGCTCTCTCTCTATTTCCATCCATCCATTATCTCCTTCTCTCCACTCTCTCGCCTCCCTCTCTGATCACCTTCTCCCTACCTTCCCCTCCCTCCCTTTCTTGAAGCCCCCTCTGTGCTTGCTGCAAGTATACCCTCAACCCATTTTCACGTACCACTACTTACTCCATGAGGTGTCTAATCTCTTCCCAAGCGCCATGTGACCTAGCTGGAGCCAATCAAAAATTGCAAAAGAAAATAACTTTCATCCCTCTTCCATGCTCCTCCTACTAACATGCCAATGAAGAGGGCTGGAACTCACCACACTTCCTGTTCTTTTGTCTGCACTTCAGACATCATGAAGATGTTTGGAGCCTGTGAGAAATCGAAGGTGAGCTCTGGGAGGCTGAGCCTCTTAGAGTCTAAGCATTGAGCTTCTCTGGGGCTTGAAGGTGAGCTCTGGGAGGCTGAGCCTCTTAGAGTCTAAGCATTGCCCTTCTCTGGGGCTTGAAGGTGAGCTCTGGGACGCTGAGCCTCTTGAAGGGAAGCTCTGGGACGCTGAGCCTCTTAGAGTCTAAGCATTGCCCTTCTCTGGGGCTTGAAGGTGAGCTCTGGGAGACTGAGCCTCTTAGAGTCTAAGCATTGACCTTCTCTGGGGCTTCTACGTAAGCTCTGGGATGCTGAGCCTCTTAGAGTCCAAGCATTGCCCTTCTCTGGGGCTTCTACGTAAGCTCTGGGAGGCTGAGCCTCTTAGAGTCCAAGCATTGACCTTCTCTGGGGCTTGAAGGTGAGCTCTGGGAGGCTGAGCCTCTTAGAGTATAAGCATTGACTTCTCTGGGGCTTCTACGTAAGCTCTGGGAGGCTGAGCCTCTTGAAGGGAAGCTCTGGGACGCTGAGCCTCTTAGAGTCTAAGCATTGCCCTTCTCTGGGGTTTCTACGTAAGCTCTGGGAGGCTGAGCCTCTTAGAGTCTAAGCATTGACCTTCTATGGGGCTTGAAGGTGAGCTCTGGGAGGCTGAGCCTCTTAGAGTCTAAGCATTGCCCTTCTCTGGGGCTTGAAGGTGAGCTCTGGGAGGCTGAGCCTCTTAGAGTCTAAACATTGACTTCTCTGGGGCTTGAAGGCGAGCTCTGGGACGCTGAGCCTCTTGAAGGGAAGCTCTGGGACGCTGAGCCTCTTAGAGTCTAAGCATTGCCCTTCTCTGGGGCTTGAAGGTGAGCTCTGGGAGACTGAGCCTCTTAGAGTCTAAGCATTGACCTTCTCTGGGGCTTCTACGTAAGCTCTGGGACGCTGAGCCTCTTAGAGTCCAAGCATTGCCCTTCTCTGGGGCTTCTACGTAAGCTCTGGGAGGCTGAGCCTCTTAGAGTCCAAGCATTGACCTTCTCTGGGGCTTGAAGGTGAGCTCTGGGAGGCTGAGCCTCTTAGAGTCTAAGCATTGAGCTTCTCTGGGGCTTGAAGGTGAGGTCTGGGAGGCTGAGCCTCTTAGAGTCTAAGCATTGCCCTTCTCTGGGGCTTGAAGGTGAGCTCTGGGACGCTGAGCCTCTTGAAGGGAAGCTCTGGGACGCTGAGCCTCTTAGAGTCTAAGCATTGCCCTTCTCTGGGGCTTGAAGGTGAGCTCTGGGAGACTGAGCCTCTTAGAGTCTAAGCATTGACCTTCTCTGGGGCTTCTACGTAAGCTCTGGGACGCTGAGCCTCTTAGAGTCCAAGCATTGCCCTTCTCTGGGGCTTCTACGTAAGCTCTGGGAGGCTGAGCCTCTTAGAGTCCAAGCATTGACCTTCTCTGGGGCTTGAAGGTGAGCTCTGGGAGGCTGAGCCTCTTAGAGTATAAGCATTGACTTCTCTGGGGCTTCTACGTAAGCTCTGGGAGGCTGAGCCTCTTGAAGGGAAGCTCTGGGACGCTGAGCCTCTTAGAGTCTAAGCATTGCCCTTCTCTGGGGTTTCTACGTAAGCTCTGGGAGGCTGAGCCTCTTAGAGTCTAAGCATTGACCTTCTATGGGGCTTGAAGGTGAGCTCTGGGAGGCTGAGCCTCTTAGAGTCTAAGCATTGCCCTTCTCTGGGGCTTGAAGGTGAGCTCTGGGAGGCTGAGCCTCTTAGAGTCTAAACATTGACTTCTCTGGGGCTTGAAGGCGAGCTCTGGGACACTGAGCCTCTTGAAGGGAAGCTCTGGGACGCTGAGCCTCTTAGAGTCTAAGCATTGGCCTTCTCTGGAGCTTGAAGGTGAGCTCTGGGACGTTGAGCCTCTTGGAGCCTAAGCATTGACCTTCTCTGGGGCTTGAAGGTGAGCTCTGGGAGACTGAGCCTCTTAGAGTCTAAGCATTGAGCTTCTCTGGGGCTTGAAGGTGAGCTCTGGGAGGCTGAGCCTCTTAGAGTCCAAGCATTGCCCTTCTCTGGGGCTTCTACGTAAGCTCTGGGAGGCTGAGCTTCTTAGGGTCCAAGCATTGACCTTCTCTGGGCCTTGAAGGTGAGCTCTGGGAGGCTGAGCCTCTTAGAGTCTAAGCATGGACCTTCTCTGGGGCTTTCACGCACAACCATGAAAATTAAGAGCACCACACTCCTCCCAATCGGACCAACTTGTACTTCAATTGAATCAGGGCATTGGCTGCCACCTCTGTAGTTATGGTTAACAGTGGGTCTGTTTAACCAAGGAAAGTAAATTTGGTCAGTAACGGAACAATTTGGAAAGACTGAATCGATCAATGTCATATAAAATGTTGGCAGTATGGTAAAAAAGTGAGCCCACTGGAGGGCGGCTCGGAAGGTGGAAAGGCTTGTAACGAAAGTACCAGAATGCTCCAATATTGAAATCCCCAAATAAGGAAGGCCACCAGAGGGCTATAACTGGAATAATGCAAACTTACAATTGGCCATCACAAGCTAGGGAGGACTTCCAGCTTTCTCACCCATGATCAAGGTCAGTGAAGAGTGAAATGCATTGGGGTGGATGCAACTGCTGAAGCTGTTCGCAGTCATTAAGCAAAAGTTTTTTCCGAATTGAGAGTGCGACTCATGTTTGTGTGAGAATATATATAGAAGTAGAAGGCGAAAAATGCCGAAAGGCGTCGGCCGTATCTTTCCCCACGCTTGCACTTTATCATTGGTGATTGAAATGAAATAAAACGCAAATAAAAAGAAATGTATCCTTACGTAGATCGTGTGCCACTCTTCTCTCTTCCTTTTGTGGAGTCGGAGGTCAGAGGAGCTTTTTGTGTGTGTAGATATATATATATGTCTCTGCGAGGCTGAAACGCGTAATGGCGGTGGTGCAGGGCATCTTCTAATAAAATCTGTGTGCACCGATACCTGGGTCTGTCTTCGTCTTTCCGGTGGACTGTGGTGGCGAAGTACTGTGGATATATATATATATATATATATATATATATATATATATATATATATATATATATGTGTGTGTGTGTGTGTGTGTATATATACATATATATATATAGGTAGATACATAGATATGTTATATTCCCCTTTCTCTTTATCACTTGGAATTTAAGTTGGGACCAGGTTTCTGACCTAAAGTGATGACTTCCTTCCACCAAGATCAAGAAATCATTTTGCCTTCTTTTTTTCCCAACACCTTCTAGCCCTGAAGTGGAGGCCTTGCATACATTGGATATTTTAAGGGCTGTGAAAATGTATTTGTCCAGATCGTGCTAACCTATAGTCAATGTGAGTGTTTATGTGTAAAGGTTTGTGTTTTTCGTCATGGACAGAAAACGTCTACTCAAAATTTAAGCAAATGGATTAAATCACTGATATCTATTGCTTATGCTTTACAAGATGTAGCTCTACCAGGTGCAGTATAGGGCAGATCCATCAGAGGGATAGCTGCCTCCTGGGCAGAGGCTTGTGGGGCTTCTGTTATAGATATATGCAAAGCTGCTACATGGGCTCCACCATCTACTTTTGTCACTCAATATAGACTGGATGTGGGAAATGTTGAATCCATGAGTTTTGAGTCCATAGTGGCAGCTGCGATAGCCTGAGAATTTGTATCTCCGGATTTTATGCATTAAAAAGGTTTGTTTTGCATCAATTGGAAGTTGTTTATCGTGTCTCAGAGAATCAGGTTGTACTTGTTTAGCTATGGGCTATCCTCATAGAGTAAGCAGTGGTATGAGAAAGAGGAGGTAATGACTCAAATACTTACCAGTAATCTGCATTATTTGGAATACCCTTTTTCTCATACCAACACTTACGACCCTCCCTTCCAGTTCCCATAGACACCCTAGATTCTCTAATATTGCTTGGGGCTCTAAAGGAAGTGTGGTGGATTACAGCCCTCCTTATTGCATGTTATTAGGAGGAGGATGGAGAGTATTTTTGTTTTATGTTTTGATTGTGTCCAGTTAGGTCACATGGTGTCTGGGTAGAGGTTAGACACCTCATTGAGTAAGTACTGAAACGAGTTGGAAGGTATTCTGAATAATGAAGATTACTGGTAAGTAATTGAGTCATTAACCTCGAGGAGCTGGGGAAAGTGACAGAGGCACCAGGAATGGACCTGACAGCCGTGGTCCGTGCAGGTAACATCGGTGGGGCGGTGTAAAGGGGGATTCCGAGGCACGATGCCCAGGAAAAATTAAATAAATAATTAATTTTCCCTTGGCATCGTCCCTCGGAATCTCCCCTTAAACGGCCCCACCGCCCCACCCCTGTTACCTACACCGACCGCGGCTGGGTCCTGAGCTTTCAAAACCGGCCTCCAAGGGCTCCATCCCACAGGGGAAATGCCCGGTGGACTAATAGGCCTGTCTGGCCCTGAAGATACAAATCTCAACACTTTCCAGGCCCCTCAACGTTGCTCCGAGCCAAGCCTTTGAACACCCATCATTATTGGACTTACAGTCTGCTCCTGACACCCCAAAAGTGTCTTTCTCCCTACTGTTGCATGCTTTCACCCTGCAAACGAGTCAGATTGAAAGAACCAGCTTAAGGGCCTGTTCTTTTTCATATCTGAGGTTAACATTTTGGAATTCTTTTTCTTCTGACTTAAGACTTAATGTCTTACAAAATCTTTTTTTGAAAATTACTGACAACTTGGTTCTGCAAGTAAAACAGAACATAATCTCATTGTGTTAAACATTCTTATCGTGGGGGTTAGTCTCAGGACAGTAGGAACAGAGTGCCAGAAGGTAGTGGTGGTCCATGACTGAGAATGACTGGTGTTGAGCATGTAATTAGGAATAAAAATGTCAGAGATGACAGCTGCCTTCATCTTCTTCTGCCTCAGTAACCTAAGTGGTGAGAACACTGACTTAATTCGAAAGGTGTAAGTTGAGAGAAGAAAAAGATACATATAAGGTGACAAAGCTGGTGAAAATCCATGTGTAACTAGAAAGAGATTTGTACTTAGTACTTCCAACCACCATTCTCTGGTGAGACGAACGATCTCTAAATGGCATATGGTGGCTGGAGGGACATTTTCAGGCCCAGGCAGGGGACTATGTCTATATGGATTCCTGTAATTGTGGGGTGTCTGGTGTTTACCAGTGGCAGTATGGCGATAACCTGGAATAACAGAGTGAGAGCTCCACCCACTTCAACATACTACTGAATCTTACACCATCAAACAATAAATCAGTATTTGTAAAGTGCACTAATCACCACGGGGGCATCCAGGCGCTGCCCACCACTTTTCTGGAAATGAACTGCATGCTTTTTTGGAAATGAACTTCAAGCCTACAGAGGCACTCATCACTTCATCACCTCATCCATTGGAACTGTGGGAAGCAGCATGCCAGCCAGGCGGGATTTTGACGCGAGAACCTACCTTACATGCACAGCGATGAAGAGATTGCTCACGTCACAATGATTGGGACAGGTTAAGAAGGAGTCTACGCTGAGCTGAAAAGATGAACTGTGGATAGGGGTCAGGATGTTATAGGCCAGCATCACCTGTGAACAGAGAAGAAGGGAGCGGCATCAGGGAAGCAGTGTAAGGAGGTATGCTCTGTATATTGATATACATTGAGTGGCACCACAGCGACTGTAACATAAAAATACATCCCTGACCTGCAGCTCATAGCAAGCGAACACAGACACACCTAACCCGAGACACATACACTCCACACATACATAAATTGCACACACACTTAACCCAGAGACACACAAACACACACAGGCATACACACACAGCTATGTATAAATATACAGACACTCAGATACAACCATCCTCTACACAAACACATAACACACTTGTGCATGCAGGCAAATGTGCAAACAAATGGACAAAGGAACACAGGAAGGCATACACAGTCATAGTCACACAGAGACACCGAATAACAAACAGACAGGTAAGGGGAGCCCCATAGTCACACATTCAAACACAGATGTGTAGACTTCCCACTATATTACATTTTTCACTTTTTCCACAGATTCTATAATTTTAGTTAACTAGAGTGGCTTTTCTGAAAGATCTATATCATAGATTGAATGTGCATTGAGGTATTCATGGATGTGTTATCTCTGTTGCTCACATTTTGAGAGGATTAGAGATGGTTTTATTTCACAATCACACACACAAACACACTGCTCTATGAGAAGTTGAAGAAAAAGTTACTTACCTATAACTAGAGTTGTCCAGCTTGTTACCGTCATAGATCCAAATGCTTGCATCAATTAGGGATAGCAATCCATGAAAATCTTCAGCAGGAAATGTTAAAATAGCATGGTGCTCATTAAACGCTGCACAATGAACAGCACGCACACCTGATTGTTGTACCCAGCACAGTGCCAATGAGATGGAAAGGCTAGGAAGCCCGTTCTTTTCAAAGGCCGAGACGGTCAAAGCAAAATAAAGTGAAAGTTAACAAGAGCAGCCTCCTGAAAATGTAAGGTGAGAGGCATCAAGTGACTCTATGAACAAACCAACACTGAAGAAGTAAAAAGTTACTGTACTGTAACTTTACTTTTCCAGCATTGTTATCTTTCATAGATTCACATGCTGAGCATTCCTCGTTGCCATGTTGGGAATTCTCCATATGTTAGAAAGTTACGTACAAGCTGCACTTACCAACGCTGAATAAAGCTACAGACTATATTCAGCCTGATTATGTGGCCCAAGCTCTTATCAATGATGTGGAGAAACTGTGAGCCCTGCCAGTGCCCTGAGACTTCAAAGGCCAGATTTTCATTGCTTGTCAATGTATGCACAAAAGCCACACAATAAACATGGAGGAAGGTGGTTTGTGTGTGACATTATGAAATATGTCAGCATTTGAAACCTATAGTTACAGGTTGGTATTTTGTTTCTCCAACATTGGATCTTTCACAGATTCACATGCTTGAATACAGATTAGCAGAGCAGTTTGGGAATTATAGTAGACGGCGGGACTGAGTCTTACATGAAGCAAACAGATTCCGTAGCACAGTTTATTCCCCTTACATCTCCACCTTAGAATGCACATCACGAAAATTGTATTTTGAGAAGAAGTGGCTAGAAAGTCAAGATGCTGTTCTTCAAATGTCTTTAGTAGATACTCCAGAAAACAGGGCTGTAGTAACTGCTACTCCCCTGGTATGAGTTCTGATACTGCTTGGTAATTGTCATCCTCTGTGTGCATAAGCAGTAGAAACACAATTCATCCAGAGGTGCCTTACTTTGTCAAAGCTCTTTGCTAGTTGGATTGGCCGAAGGCCACAAAAAAAACTGACTAGATTGACAGAAAGTCTTTGTTCAATATATGTAGTATTTTTGGAATCTAATTAATATTTTGTGACAAAAGAAAAGTCAAACAACCTTGCCCATTCAAATGAATGGTTGATAATCTAGGAGTTATGAATCTAGGGTTAGGCCAGAGAATTACCTTATATTTCAGGAAACACATAATAGATTTTTATATTGAAAATACCTGAATCTCACTCGCTTTTCCACCTATCATCAACAAAAAACTGTGCTTTTCAGGATAAATGTTGAATTGTAGATTTGTGTATGCTCAAGTGTGTCTTTCATCAAGGGAGCTAAAGCAGTATTTTGTTCCCAAACTGGCACTAACTTATCAATTGTTGGGACTGTCTGAAATAGACCTTTTATAAATCCCTCTATTAATCCAGATGAGAACATGGATGGTGTATGTGGCCTTCAATGCCTAGGTAAAAATAGCAGATCCATGTACATGGCTGGTGCATATCTAAGACCCACTTAGATAGGAAAGGGAAGAATTGATGGGGCAATTGATAGTGGCTCCAGATTGTTAGATCGTAGCCAACCACACAAATGAGCTCATTTGCAAAGGTACATTTCCCACCTGCAGGTAGCCTAGCTGCCTTCAAGATCTTACAACAATCATCAGGAATTTATAAAGTACCAAACTCTGGGCCCGATTCACAAAGGAACTTACGACTTTTAAAGTTACGAGTGTGGAATCTACGCACTTGTGATCGAATCACTGCACTGCAGTGCTGAGATTCCACTTTGAGTGCAGAGGTTCCGCCACAAATGTGGAAACTCCGCACTCGTAACTTCCCATTGTGAATCGAGCCCTCTGTGTCGTGAGCAGCGAGGCTGCCAGTTGCAGTGATCCTGTATTGTAATTGGTACCAATGTTGTCTGGGCCATGTTGGGACTATCAATATCATCCATCGTGGCTCCCTCCTCATCTCGCATAGCAGTCTGTGAATTGCTGTCATTGGTGGCAATGCATAAAAAAGGAGCTTCTAAAACCAATTTGTAGAGATTGCTGCCTCTTGGTAACCTTAGCATCTCTACATGCTCAGAAGTCTACAGATCCCATTGTGGTTTTCCCCATCGCTGGTATGAAAACAGTACTTGTTTGCCTTTTATTCCCATTCGTGTTTCACTGTCCAAAATCTGCTCAGCGTGCCAATTAATCAATCAGGATTTATAAAGCGCAGCTAATCCCCCAATAGGGTATGCAGGCGCTTGTTGGCACATAGGCCGGAAGGGTGGGGCTGGTTTTGTTACTGGGAGTCGGTTTTGCAGCAATGCTGCATTATCGGCCCCCAGAAACAAAAGCAGCAGTGTTGTTAAGCAGCAGTGCTTTACGCCTGACCCCCCTCCTCCAGGATTGGGGGCCGGTTCAACACAATTGCAGGGCTGCTTTGGGTTCCCAGTCTGGCCCTGGTCATAATTAAAGCTTTTCGTCATTTTTGAGTGGATTGCGCTGTAGATTCTCTTTAGAAAGAGCAAAGCTCCGAAGGATTCTTCCTTCACTCCACATGCATTAGAAATCCTGACCCATGACAACCTCTCAAGGCAGTGGAGCTCCAAGGATCCTGGGTAACACAATAAGGTTGATAGGCTGTGCATAATAACAGGTTATGATCAGGGCACAAGTCCTAAAAAAAGAAGTGGGGGGACTAACCAGGTTAGGCAGTATGCAAGTGAAATGATGGCGAGTGCTGTCACAGCGCATGATGTCACGACGCGTGACATTGCATGTGACATCACAGGAAGTGACCTCACTGGAAGTGACATCACAAGAAGTGACAGCAGTTATAAAGACCTCACACATATGATTATTAGGTATATCATTAGTACATTTAAGCGCATTATGAGATTGAGCAAATGAGATTTGGTGTCGGGTTGTGCCAAACAGTGGCGCAATCCCGACGCAAAATCTGGGCCTCAACTAACACATTTATTTTTTTAAGTCCTGCCACAAAGAAATTGGCAACAAGGAGAAGCATGGCAGTAGATCTGTTATGCTTAATTGGTTGCAAAGTCTACATTTTAAAATATTTGATTGGGTTAAGGCATCTGCTGTAAAGGTGCCCAGTAAATCTCAGGAAATAGTAATAATGGTAAGATAACTCTGGAGTTTAACGCATTTGTTGGAGAGATCTGTTTTTTGTGAAGTCCCAGATTTGATTCACAGTAGTATAAGGTTAATGTGTTTCCTGCAAAGCACATCACGTAACATGCAGATGACAGATTTTTTATTTTGTGTAGATAGTAAAGTGAATAACTGCTTTTAACACAGAGATCCTTTTGATTCTTGCAGTTCATAAATTGTAATCTTTGTTATATAGCACAGTGAGCTACATGTGCTATATACTGATGCATCTATACTCCTTAATGATTTATCCCTGCGAAACAAAGCAATTGTTGCTCCCCAACAGAGCCATTGTAGTTTGCTATATACTCACCCAGGCTCTGAGGGATGCTGGGTTACCCCATTGTGTTATACCTTAACTGGTGCAGGTGCATGCGTGCGAGGGTCTAGTACTCTCATTAATTGTGAATTGCTCAACACAATTTTGATTTTCCATAATCCTTACGTGATCAAGTATGTCAGAAAAAGAAACCCTGTCTTATAGTGAAGATTATATCAATAAATTGATCCAAGAACAGGGTGCTTCTGATTTTCTACTAGGTGCAAATGCATCATCGCTAGATACTACCCTTAACGACAAGCTAGCCAAGCTAGAGAGACTAGAGAAAAAGTTGATACGCTCTCGATTGCATGATCACGTTCTAACCAAATATCTCCAATCAAACATAATACCAAAAGGTTTACAAGTTAGAAATGAGCCGGCTATCTTCATAGACGTCCCCAAATTTAGAGAGGGATTCAGCTTTATATCAAACAACTGCTCCAGGCACTGGATGGTGCAAGGGGTGGAAACAGCAATTGAGTACGTTAAAAATCTGACGCAGGAGATAGCGGAACTCAAACAAGAAATACTAGACGATAGAACACTAACCAATGCAAAGGAGGCATTAGAGCGAGCAGAAAAGACCCTAGCTGAGTTTAACACATTTACCTTGAACAAGAAGCTCGATAAACTCACTAAGGACGTGAGGAATTACGACAAGAAAGTTGTCTACCCGTACCTAGCAGACGACTACTACCAGCAGGACAGCCAGGGGTTCTTCACCAATAGGAGCAGACAGGGCCCCAGGTGTTTCGCAACATTCTCAGACTCTTCAATAGGTAGTAGGTCAGACACAGATTCAGACAGACCATCCACAAGCCGCCAGGGATACCAGGGCCATCCTTTTTTAGGGGAAGGCAACCGCATTCCAAACAGGGGTGGTGGTGCAGAACAGAGCTGGGACCGGCAGAGAGGTTCGAACAGAGGCAGTAACAACCAGAGAGGCAACACAAGGGTCAGGTTCTACCAGCCGGGATTTCACGGTGAGATACAGACACGCAGGCAAACATACAGATGGTGAATGAAATGACACAGCTACCCTCTAATGAGACAATGCCACCACTAGAACTAACCAGATACACCTCGCTGGTCACTGGTGAGCTTGTACACACTATAATGGGCCCAACGACTGACTTAGCATTGTCATTGAATACTGACCTCACTGGAGAATCCCCCCCAAATAGTAATAGCATTGATGACAACACGAGGGTCTTGACAACTCAGCTTGCACACACTATAATGGGCCCAACGACTGACTTAGCATTGTCATTGAATACTGACCACGCTGGAGAAATCCCCCCAACTAGTAATAGCATTGATGACAACACGAGGTTCTTGACAAGTCACGTCCCTAACATTAGTAGACCAGAACACAGTGAAGCTCGAAGAGACATTAACGCCATGGTCGTGACCCCCATAACCAGTAACAATATGAGGGAGAGTAGCATGGCCCTTTCCATCCATGATCCCATCATAAATCTCTCAAATTACACACTCACGGAAGCGGAGAAAGCAGTACTCTCTAAAGGACTAACGTTTGTTCCGACATCTCCACCCAACTCCTTCAACATTAAGCTGGAACTCCAGCGCTTCTTCAGGAAGATCAGGTTGAAGTACCATTTCAGAAACCATGATTATCACCCGACTTCCGCGGCGACGGCCTTCAGGCCACCATCTACATTCACACCGGCCGCTCACTTGATGAGCCAGAGGATCCTGGCATACGAGCAAGTAGTACTGAAAGAGACCATGGACCTACTCAATAACCGCAAATATATCAGCTACAACATCAGCAAAGAAGAACGCCTTCCCCTACACTCTCTAGGTACTAACGAGGCAATTGTCATCAAGGCTGCTGACAAAGGGGGCGCCGTAGTGATTCAGGATACGCTCAACTACGTGGCAGAAATTGAGCAACAGCTGGGAATAACTGAGAGCTACCAACCCATACCAAGGAACCCCACCGCGGAAGTCAAACAACTAATTGAAGACATAACCAAGCAGGGCCTTTCTCTAGGATTCCTGAGCCAACCAGAATACGAGTTTCTCAATAAAAAAGATCCCAGGATTCCGACAATCTATACTCTGCCTAAAGTGCATAAACGTCTGGATAATCCGCCTGGTAGGCCCATAGTCTCGGGCTGTGGTTCGATTTTAGAGCCCCTGAACCAGTATATTGACGAATTCTTACAACCATGGGTGGTACAGACCAGGTCCTACGTGTGTGACACAATGCACATTATCCAACTCCTGGAGGGACAACCATTCGATGACAATACCCAACTTCTAGTGACGCTGGACGTGTCTTCCCTCTACACAAGTATACCGCAAGGGATGGCATTAGAAGTTGTGAGAATCACTTTAGACAAACGTCCAAGGCCACATTGGATACCAACCGACTTCCTGATCGCCATGTTAGACATCGCCATGACCAAGAATTACTTTGTCTTTAAAAACCAATACTATTACCAGTGCAAAGGCGTCGCTATGGGAGCAGGATTCGCTCCCAGCCTAGCGAACATCTTCATGGACCACTACGAGAACGAGCACCTGTATAGCGACACCAACCCATTCATAGACCAGATAGAAGTGTGGAAGCGCTATATTGACGACGTCATAATGATTTGGACAGGAAGCGAAACCAACTTGCTAGCCTTCAAGGATTGGCTCAACAACAGATCCCCTGATATACAATTTACCATGACACACAGCAACTATTCCATCAGTTTCCTTGACCTCACCTTCAAAACGGATCAGGGAGAACTATACACTGACCTTTACAGAAAACCAATGGAACCTAATACACTCCTCAAATACGACTCACACCACCCACGCAGTCTCAGGGATAACCTCCCCTACGGACAATTCCTCCGCTTGAGACGCAACTGCACACGCAGAATTGATTTCTTCAAGGAGACAGAAACTCTAACCAGCCGTCTACGTGAGAGAGGATACCCATTGGGACTACTTAAGAGGGCAAGAAAACGTGCCTGGTATTGCCCTCGTGACCTTCTTCTCCAGGTGAAGCAAAAAGCACCCATACAAGATAACATCGTATGTGTTACTACGTTCAATACACGCAGCCAGGACATTAAAAGACAGTCAAAAAGTACTGGGGCCTGGTATCAACAGAAATAGGTATCACGCAAGATCCCATTTTCGCTTTTAAGAGAGGCAAAAACGTGAAAGACACAGTGGTAAAAGCCTATCTAGAACCCCCTGAACCACCTGACATTAGGAGCCAACTTAGTTTGCTACCACTGACGGGACACCATAAATGTGGCCACTGCAAGGCTTGCCCTCAGACCGTTGTAGGATCCTTTTTCACTCATGACGGCAGATCATATAATCTTTCCCTGCACACTAATTGCAACAGCACAAATGTGGTATACGCCATTAAATGCCCCTGCGACATGCTCTACGTAGGGCAAACCACCCAAAAAGTGAAGGCTAGAATACTACAACACATGAGTAGGATTAAATGCAATGTACAAGGGGCACCACTGGTGGAACACTTTAATTCCAGGAGCCACAGCCCGGAAAGCCTTAAGTGGTGGGTCCTAGAGAGGGTCCGACCACACCCGCGAGGCGGTGCAATTGCGTCCGTCCTCAATCTGAAGGAGTGTGAATGGATCCATTGTCTGGACACAGTCAGTAAGGGTTTGAACGAACAGGAAGAGACAGCGAGACAAATGGGGCTACTTTAGCTTCACATGAACAAACCCCCTCTCATTGTCCACAACCTATGTTAATGTCATTATCACCATGTACGTGACCAACCGCTCCATAACTGCTGTAGGGACTACATTATGTATCCTCGACCATTGTATGACTGACTCCAACCCCAAGAGTGTGTAAATGAATGTCAATTAATTGTATGTAAAGTATGTAACTGACTTATTGTTAATACAGTATTCTGCGTATTGACGGATATTGCACCCGAAGCATGTTAACCATGTGAAGAATTGCATGTTTTGTAATCTTTGCTTCATCTCTGTTACTTTATGAGAACTTTGCGATGTGTTACCCGCAATTACATACTTCTCTAATGTGCTAGTTTTTTAATCTACATCCACTATTAGTGTATTTTATTTCTGATTCTAATCCCCTTTTACAAGTCAGTGATCTTTATACTAGATCGCTCATGCGCCTCAGTCACTGAACTCATGTTGATTGCGGTGAGATTATTCCAGCCACACTGGCGGATCCGATCTGGTCTATGCGCAGCATCCAGCTGCTGCAAGCGAGTCCGTGATTGCGCAATCGGCGTCGCGCACCCACGTACACGCCTACGAGGTCCTCTGTACTTATTCATGGGACACGTACCCAGTCTCAAGACTGCAGAGCGGCTGGCTCATTCCACGGTAAGCGCTCCCGGCATCGCTCCCAGATTGCTTGGCACTCTGTCTGCCTCACATTTACTAATCCCCGTGCACTATATTTGCAGGACTCTTTGCCTGGATTGATTCTTGACTTAAACCGTGCTGGAATTATCCCCTGTTTGGTCTTCAAGCCCCAGGTAAGCGGTTTATACCGATGTGGGCCTTTTCATGAATTAGCCAATTTTAATTAATTTGGTAACACTAAATCTTAGCCCCCTTTTTTCTAGGGCACTGGCCAATATAACTTATTGGAATAATCCTGAATTTTCCACAAACCGCAGGTAAGCCTGCATTACCGATGTGGTTATTAAGCAATCAATGTGGTTATCGAGTCATCAATTAATCCACCCAGCGTAGCGCCACACTAAAATCTGCCTTCTCTCATAGGACTTCTGCCTAGCATCATCCATGCTGTTCCCTTTATCACTCATGTGATTGTGCCTACTTGCGTCTTCCCTGACACATGCAGGTCAAACCTGTTAATCTCGACATTAGCGCGCCATTCACCATACCTACCAATCTCATGAGCCCATTAATCAACCATTGATCTAATTCCTTAGATCCATCTGGCAGCCCCCACTCTGCACGGGACGCCTTTCCAAGTCTGGGGTGAGTAATTATCATCGCCAGCCCAACTCTTTTGTTGGTCTCAATTGGAACACCCCCTCACACTATGTCTCCTTTATTCCAGGCTGTCCCCTGTCCTGAAGAAGACCCGCTACGACACATTATTTATGCGTTGTCAGGGTCGAAACGTCGACGCTTAACTTTGGTTCAGCCTTTACATATCTCTGGTTTCTACTGCAGAGCAACCTTGCCACTACCAGAGAGATTCTTACAATCTTGGATCTGACCATTCCTGGAAATTGTATTTACTTGTACATCGCTTCACAATTGTATATATACACCTTGTCACCAGCACTGAGTACTCATGTCACTTTAAAACACTTGTTACTTTTATACTCCATTTTCACTTGGACAGCCCTGCAATATGTTTATCTGTGATATTTGATGGAACAACTTAATAACAGAAATTCTTGTTGCAAAGTACCTTTGTGTCTTTGATTTATACTGGGGGGTTCTTACACTTGCCTTTTGCTTTGTTGCGCGCGCTGATTTATTCAATCTACAGTATCACTTGATTCACTGAGTATACTGATGCATCTATACTCCTTAATGATTTATCCCTGAGAAACAAAGCAATTGTTGCTCCCCGACAGAGCCATTGTAGTTTGCTATATACTCACCCAGGCTCTGAGGGACACTGTGTTACCCCATTGTGTTATACTTTACCTGGGACAAGTTCAGCACATTTCTGTGGGGCCCAACTTCTTGGCAGGGGTGACGGTGTCCACCCTGTGAAAGTAGTGGGTGGACGCTGTGTACCTGCGTGTACCCCCGACTTGTGCCCTGAATATGATAGTGCATTCTGTTGTTACTGTTCTCATATTTGCCACCAAGGATTTCTCATATGAAGGGTAGTAATCAGTGCTGGCCCTCGCTCGGATAGCACCCTTTGTTACCTGCTGCTGCTGGTAAACAAAATGAGGCAGCAGGGGGTACTTTTCACAGGTCAGTCCCTGACTAGTTAGATCACTAATTTGCTTCTGAACTCAAACATCTCCTCCATCCCCTACTTTGCCTGAATCACCCGCAGCTCAGCTCCATTGGGATGCTGTCAAGTTGTTTGTTGGGGTGTTGGTGTATGGCGGCAGGGAGTCAGAGGTAGGTGGGAGGGAGTGATAGGATGTTAACTGCAGCAGGTTAAAAATGAATAGCAGCGCTTGAAACAGAATCTCTGGAGCCAATGTGGAGGGACTGCTGTCTGCAGGACCTTAATGCAGAGTGCGCCATGAGCCCCTCTGCCGATTGGCGTCCTGAGCCGAGGTCCAGCTTACCCATGTCAAAAACCGGCCAGCTAGTAATAATTCATGCGATTCAATCTGTAAAAGATATAATGAAGGAAAATAGACTATTTTGTAGTCAAAGCCAGCCCCACCCATATATGTGGACATGAGCTACTGGATGGAGCTAAGGATGAGAACTGGCTCAACAGTTTAGCATCTGCTCTTCCAAGCAACAATCTGTCATGATAGCGAATGCGCGCCTTTATTCAGTCTCTTCACTGCATCCTCTTTTTCAAGCTTAAATCCCACAACAGACAAAAAGGAACTGAAACCCTCGAGCGAGACAGGCGGTAGAACGGGAGGATGCTGGGAGCAGCAGTTCAATGATTTTACAGAGGACACTATCTCAGTGCTTAATTTGACCCAGTAGTTTCCGGTGCTCGGCACCGCTACTTAATTGTCGACTCTGGTACGGCGCTGTTTGTGTAATTTAGAGATAAGCAGAACAACAGTTGTTTAGTCATTAAATACACATTAAAAAAGAACTAATACCTACCACCCAACCCATCCTTACAGCTTAGTTGTTGTGTAGGTACTGACATTGGCAGCGCTGGCACCGACAAAGGGTGGGGCAGGCTGTGGTGGCCTCCTGATGAGGACCCTGGCACTTCTGTTTTTTACAAATTAAGAACTCCCCTACCTGAACCATCTCGTAAGACTAGTCCATCTCTGGTCATTCTGAACATTAAACCGAACTAAGTATTCAACTAGCAGATAAGTAGGCCTCTCTGGAACTAGTGGGATTGGAGTATGGTACCAGCAATAAAGTGTTCTTGTGTGTCAACAACTGTTTACATAGTGTCAACTACAAACACAGCTGTTTCTAGATGTTCGATTAATAGCTGTTCTCATCACCCATCTCGATGGGTCACATTTTATCAGCCTGGGAAAGAATGAAAGGGGTGTTGGTACTTCATAAATGCAAAGCAGTGGCATCTATATATTTAACAGACACTCTGCCCTCAGTTGTAAGTTTCCCTTCTCCATTTTGGCACTGCGGGCAAGCTGTTATTCACCTAAAATGTCTTACTTAGAGCATTTCATAACATACAGTTACAGAGGAAAGCCCGTCCCACAAAATGTCCTGCTCACCCTAAAACATCGGTTTCTTCAAATGGAATCATTAAAATAACCACACCCGCCTTTCATCCTCCCACAAACACGTCACCCACTTAATAGCTTCTTTCAGTGAGCATCACCTCAACGTCAGCTTGAACAGCACAAACCTTACACCCTACCCATGTAGCTCCCTCAATAGACATGGAGCCCATATGCACTGTTGGTTCACTCTGCTGCCCTCTTTCAGTAGAAATATGCAATTGCAGTCCTAGAAGACAGGATAGGGCTATGCAGACAACTTACAGAGAAGCCACTCACTGGATCCGAGTGCTGTACTATAACCAGGGCCACTGGAATTATGTGGAAGGGGAGGGTCAAATTATGTGATAAGGTTAAGTAAATTATTCAGCAAGATAAGGAACATTATGTGGCATTATGGGGCACATTTTGTGACATTATTTTGTCATTTCTAAGCTTGTTAACACTATCTGGGCATTAGTTGTACCTCACTAGTACGAGCTTAACACCCAAATATAGCAATAAGTTGCAGAACGGAGACCAGTCACCCTTTGCAAAGGGCCTTCCACTGTGCGTCAACACGTGTTGCTGCATTTTTACTAACTTTTGAACCGTTTGAGCTAGAAACAAATTTATTTAGGTTAAAATCTGCAGATTATGCAGCATATGATGGATAATATGGCAAATGGGGCAAAACTACAATGATGTGAAAATCGCCGCAACCGCACATTCGCATAATTCCAGTGGACCTGACTATAACTCACATTCTAAGGCCTCATTTTACAGTATTCCCATGTGGATCCAGTTAAGATGTGTATAGAAACCTGGCATTTGTGGCCAGGACGTGAGCTGGGGGAGGTGTTGCTACCCAAAGCCCAGCTACCACCAGCAATCAGAGGAAATTTGAGACTCTTCAGAAGTCCTGGTGGGATAATCTCTGCTGCTGGAATTGAACAAAATTCTACAAAAAAGAAACAGAGCAGCACTGGTGTAAGAGAGATCTGCCATTACTTCTATCTTCCTAGTGAAAATACATTAAAGTTTGTTTTCTATAGAATGCTTGATTCTCTCGCTTCATGTAGAAATGAGCCCTGAGGCAGAGCACACAAACTAAGCTGACTGGGATGCATCCAGTGTAGAACACTCTACCTCCAGCTCTGCTTCAGGTTCCCGGTGATAAAAAGCACCAGGTGATCAAACAATCTGCACACAGAACATTGAGCTCAGTTTCTTTCACCAGAATGCAAGCTTAGAGGACAGGCTATTGTTAGAAGGTGGTTCTGACCATCTGAGCCGCCCGGATTTTTCGCTTTTTGCACACCTATTTGTTGAGCTTTTACTGTGGGAGAGCCTCATAACTTGGGACTCACCCACAGTGAACTCATGATGAGAGGAACTGCATGTGTATTTTACCGGTGTCCCCCTGGCGCGAGTAGGCCACTGCGCTGCAGCCAGAGTAAGGGGCACTGGGCTGGTTACATGCAGACACGTGTGTACATGCATGTACACACGTGTAAGGGCTGCGCAGGCCAGGGTCCTAGCGGACGCAGCCCAGGAGCAGATACAAAGTGAATGGTGTGGCAGGACTTATGCAGAATTGGGTGGTGACATGGAATAGGCTTTCTACAATGGGAAGAAACATTTTAGGGAAAGTCAGTGTGCTTTACTGTTTTTATTCCATTACTCTCCTGTGAGGATGGGGAGCACTTGGGCTAGTTTCACTATCCTAGGGCCTAAAAATTCCAGACACGCACTAAAGTCCACTGTAACTTATGTGAGAAGAAGTATTCTGCAGAGTCCAAAGTCAAATTTGTACTGCTTTTGGGTCATCCAGAAATGTCATATTTCCCTGAGTCAGCTCATACCCAGGGCCTGGCTGGGGGCTGACCCTGCCAGGCTGAATTAATGACCTTCCATTCCAAAGAGGAAGGCCTCCTCTCCACGAAGAGAAGAAAGGTGGAGCTACAGGTTCATCCATCAGCAGCTGTCACCTGGTGCCAGGCACCAAGCTGCTCTGGAGGGAAGGCAATGAGGGGGGAAGGGGCTTTCAGAGACCATGTGGCAGGAGACCCCTGGACGACGCCATTTTGAACAAACCCAGAGGCCTGGGCAGGAAGGAGGGAGCAGGGGCAGAGAAGTGATGTGTCGCTGTGTGATAGGGCAAACAGAGACTTCCTGCCAGCCCCCTCCCCAATTCGTTTAAAAGAGTTTGCACAGGAAGAGGAGCTCTCTCTGGGGTGTGGTCTGCTGAGGACGACTGGTGCTGGAGCCTGGCACCATGGGCAGCTGGAAGGAAGAACCTCCAGACTGGCCCAGGACCCTGACTTGCGCCAAAAGGGGAGACCAGGACAAGTGACCAGAAGCCTGGGCCTCTGCGCAAGGAGAAGAGGGGCCCAGGGGGAGAGCCAGGCGAAAGGCTGGCGCAGGGAGCCAGTAAAGACAGCTCCCTGCTGAATCCACCCTCCGTGAGACCAAGGGGGCGAAGGAAAGTGCTCCCAGTGGCTGGGGAGCGCCACCAGGAGCAAGAAGAAGTGAAAATGGTGCAGATCGGTACCCTGGGGGCTGAGATATGCCCCCCAGAAGGTAGGCGACCTTTGACCTCTGGCCGGACCAACGACAAAGCGCGTGGGGCTCCGCCGCCGGTCTTGAATGTGCCCCTGGGGTGGGTCAGGTCCCGGGGGCTGCCCCCAACACGAAGCAAAGCCGGGTAGTGCCGTCGCGCTCCCCGTGAAGATGCCTTTGGGGCCTGGGATCCCAACTCCAGGCCCCGACGAGGAGAAGCTGGGCAGGCGGGTTGCCAGGAGCCCACCCTGGCCCCCGGCGACAACGACGTGTGGGGAGCACCGACGCGCCCCCCCGCAAGGAAGTCCAAGGGGACCGGGATCCCAACTCCGGGCCCCGTCGCCCGGAAGTAAAGCCGGGGAGCGCCGTCGCGCTCCCCGTGAATATGCCCTGTGGGGGGGGAGGGCGGGACCCTATCCCCGGGCCCCGAAGCCAGAAGCGGAAGTCGGGAAGCGCCGTCGCGCTCCCCGTGAAGAAGTGCAAGGGGGCCCAGGACCCCATCTCCGGGCCCCGAATGGAAGGCGGAGGCGGGGGAAGTGCCGTAGCACTTCCCCGCATTGGTGGGAAGGCGGGGGGTGTGCCGGTGCACTCCCCCAAAGACCCGCTAGCGAGGGAGCAGCCTCCGTGTCTGCCCGCCAGAGCGGGCAGACCAGAATGCACACGCCGGCTCCCGCGGCCGCGCACGAGGGTGCGGGCCGGGCAGGGAGCCGGCAGGAGCAGCCGGGGGTGGGCTCCCTGAGCTGCGGAAAGCAACTCACCTCAGGAGGCACGGGGCCCGGGTGGGACCGGGCCCCCAACGAGGAGTAGATGAGGCGAGAAGCCGCCAGCCAAGACAGCGCGGCTCTCCCCGGAGCCGCTGTTCTAAAATGCACGGGCTGTGCACGAAGCGCCCCATAATGCCTTGCAAGGCATGGGGACAGCCCTTTGTTTTGGCGCCTGGTGGCCCCCGGAGGAGGGGGTCACCACCATTTGCTGAAAAAGGTGCAGGGGGAGCTGCAGGAGCAACGCAGTCTCCCCCAGCACGAAGAGGTGAAGTCCCGCCCTAAGTCTCTAGCGACTTGAAAAGAATAACTCCTCAAGGGCTCAGCGTCCCGGGGCTGGAACTTTTGTTCTACAGCTGGGGGTGCTTTTGGGACTGCACCAAGGTATGGAAGGCTGTGCTGGGGATGTCTGGAGAAGGGCATCTCCTGGAGGTGAAGAGGTGTAATTGCACCAGAAATGCATTTACTAACATTATTTCTTTTAGAGGGACTGAAAGTCACATGTGTAATGTGAAGTACCTGTGTAAGGTGGAGTCATAAGCCAAGTGGGGTTATGTTGCCAGACATTCCTGCTAGGGTGTCTGGCTATAAATGCTTAATCCTGTGATTTTACCTGTGATGCCTTTTAGAGGCTGTGATTGCAATGCATTACAACAGTTATCAGCTAGGAAAAGTACCTCATTTAAAGTGATGCCCAAACATGTATTCTTGCTGCTGCGTTAGGTGAAGAACAACCCAGACTGTTAACCCCAAAGATGTAGAGGTGCATACTGTATGGTCAATATGAGATGCTCAGTCAGGGTTATGTGTCACCAGGGCAGGTGTACCTACTTTTAATGCTTGCTGAGATGACGGGGTAGGGGCGCCACTGGGATGGTGCCAGTTGGCAAGGCCCTCGCCCCAGGTTGTGTCAACCCACTGCATTAGGGGGCAAGATGATGTGCATACTTGGGAGTGGTGGTACTAGACCCCACCCCCCCTGCGGGAGTGGTGGAGATGTTATGCAATGTCACAAAGTAATTCCAACAGCTTATGTATATTTGTAAATTGGTGCATAGTATTGAGTAGTGTGTGTGTCTAATAAATGTACTCTTACTTTTATAAAGCAAAGTACAGACTGGACAATCAATTATTGAGTGTTATTTCTGCGCACCTGCAATGGCGATTACTAGCCCACACCACCTCCCTTGAGTAAGCCTTAGACTGCTCTGCAACGCTACCCTCTGAGAGTCAGGCGCTACACTAGGGTGTTTGGTTCCCAGTGAAGGACAAATGTGACATGTTATTTGTGCAGGCCTCACAGATACTGCCCTATTTTCCAACAGCTATCCAGTGGCATAACAAAAGCCCCCGCAGCCCTGCGGTGTGGGTGGGGGGGGGTGGCAGCTCCATGGGCCACGCCCTCCCTCTGGCTCTGTGCACCAGCGGAAGGCCCCTAGCCTGAGAGCTCCTGACTGGGTCTGTAGCATGGATGGGGGTGGGGGCTCCATGCACTTTGCTGGGGGACCCCTCAAGTTTTGTTATGCCACTGAGGCTCTCCTAAGCATCCACAAGGCAAAGGAAACAAGCATTGGGAAAGCCAATAGGTCTGACCTTTTGCATTACTAGATGTCCCTCCCAGGTCATAAGCAACAGCTTGAAGTCTTTCATTAGGCTGCAGTCCTTCAAGACTCTACTAAACTCACCTCGAGCCAGAAGCAACTGCTTAAAAAGTCTTTCACAAAGAGGCAGAACCTCATGTCGCTACTTGAACCACTCTTGAATCAGATCCAACTGCTGGAAGTCTTCGCAGAAGTCTCTCGCAAATCAGATGCAAGTGCTTCAGGCATCCTTCGCAAAGCTGAGGGGGTCCGGCTTCAACATTTCAATTTACATATACCGTTTTGCTGCTCTAGTGAATTGTGCTTGCTCTCTATAGGGTGAATATGCCAAAGCTGGCGTATTATGAAAACACAAATATACATGCAAAAATATGTATATGTGTGTGTGTGTGAATGTGTGTGAGAGAGAGAGTGTGTGAATGTATGTGTGAGAGAGAGTGTGTGTATGTGTGTGTATTCTACTATGGATTTTTCTTCAGTGTGGCACAACTTTTTCAAACCTACAGTACCTCAAGTCGTTACCAGAGGTTCCTCCCAAGTCAGATATGAAATCGACAAAATTGTTTCACAAAGTTGTGGCACCTCAAGTTGTTGCTAGGTGTTCCTCTCAAATTATATGCAAAAGCTTAGTAATTCTTTCATTGATCTGCCGTATCTCAAGTGGTTATAAAATGTCCCTCTGAAATAGATGCAAGTGCGACAAATGCTGTTTACAAAGCTGAGGGGGTATGGCTTCAACATATACATTTGCATACACACTTTTGGTATTCTAATGCTTTGTGCTTGTTTTTCTATAGGATAAATATGCCACAACTGGTTTATGATAAAGAGTTATTATTAAAGATTTCAATACAAAACTGGATTTTTATTGAAATGACAACACCTTACCATACATAGGTACAGGCCATGAGAAATACAAGTGTCTTGAAATTTCTGACTTTGAAAGGCCTTTTTTCTCAGGTGAATGTGTATATGAGCACAAGCACAATGCTGTCTGTCGAAGAGTAAGCATCCTATGGTTGAAAGTGGGCTGACTCATTGTTTTATACTGTGTGCTGTCTTGCAGTGAGCATAATCTGAGTACGTTTGAGCAGCTTACTGGACAAAAAGGGTTGACTAAAAGCACCCCAATATGCTTGTATTTTTATTATGATTTGTTTGGAAACATAAGGCTTTGCAGACAACTAAACCTGTCTTTAGGCCAGACCTAAAAAAATATTCACTGTCCTCATCAGCTGATCCCATCTCCAACTTCCAGACAGTTGTTGGTTGGAAATGTGGGCTGTGCCACAAGTCTCCTGGAATGCAGTCTCGAGTGTCTACCAGGCAGCATCTTTGGGCACCCGAAGAGCTCATACAAGTGTGAATTGAAGGGATCAGCTGCTGAGCCAGGATTCTTACAATGAGCTCCTTAAGGGACTGACTCAAGGCTCCATTTAGAGGTTGGTGGAATGAAAGCTCTAAGGTAGATCCCTGGTGCTCCTGCATTGGAATTCTCACAGTCCCTTTGATTAACTTAGAGTTGAGAAAGCATCAGGCTTAAACTAGCTGAGTCTTCCCAGGGTCTGCGAGTGCTAATCTTTGCCAAGGTAGCCCAGAAGTTGGTGTGTAGATGACTGTATGTAAGAGGATCCAAGCAGTACCTCCAGATACTGGAGGCACAGGGAACTCACAACCTTCCCATCTGTACCTCCCTCATATACCCCAAGAAGAGACATCAGCTGTGGCACTCAGTAGTCCATCCCAAGCGAGGAGATACTGATATACAAATTGATGAATTTGTAAGAGATGGCAAAAAAGAGTCTAGTTGCAGAGGCCTCCAGTTGGATGAAGTATGGAAACTCAGTACTGTATGAAGCCATTTCCTTGTCTTGGTAAGATTTGGGGTAATTTCATTGGGTCTCCCCAGGCATCACTTACCTGCACAAACGCACACCCGTTGCCCTCAGCTGACACTCTGTACTTCCCTGGGATCTCCTTCAAGGCCGCTTGCTGTACGAGTAAAGAGTTTGCATCATTCACTGCAAATGGTCTAAAGAACTTGTTCGGTCCTCTGACGTTCAGGATCACATCAGATTTGTCTTGGTGCATCAGGGCAGCATACTTGGCCATGGCTTGGAGTGCCACAACTGTGTCCTGCATTCAAGGGGAGAATTGATTCACAACAGCTCTGACAGTTTACAGACCAGAAAGCACAATTCACACACTGCTCGTGGGATTTGTTCAACAAGCAAATCAGTGCTTTCACATTCCACTTTCTCTAAAGTTCAGCCCCACATTACCCAGCATTTGGTCCATTTCAAGACTAATGTGTATTGCATGCTTTTATCTTTGGCCAAATACCTGAAAAATTATATATTTTCCGACTGGTGCATAGATCCTTGCACCACCTGTATCACAACTACACAAATGTTTGAGACACTCTCACTACTGCTTTTACAGACATTTGGTCCAGTGCAAGGGTGAACTTCACATTAACTGCAATTCACAATCAATCTCACAGCATGATTGCAGGTTGTGCTCTCATCACACCTGTTTGAGACACAAGGGTCTAGTTACTGCTTTTCAAAGCATGTGCAGCCACCAGGCATCACTTTCATGTACGGTGATGATCTAAACACTCCGGAACACACTGGGTACCATGAATCCATAGTCTCAGCATCAATACGGTGCTGGCCTGCAAACATGTCCCCTCTTTCTGGGAGAGGTAGCAGGCAGATGTTACCTGTGTGGAGGAAAAGCCCCCGTAGATGTTCTGCTTGCTGGAGAGCCAGCTCATGATGGCCATCGCTTTGCGGATGTCAATCTGCGACCTGTATTCTATGGAGAGGTACCCCAGTAAGACGTAGGCTGTGGTCATGACATCGGCTGACACAGTGTGGCTCCAGATGTCATCAGAGTGGCCCCCAGAGGTGCTTGTCCAGTGTGTCTGTCCACCTGTGCCACAGAGCAAGAAGCCAGGCATGTGTTATTCAAAACCTCCACCATTGTGCCAGTCACTAAGCATGTCATCTGCCACACCAACTTGCAGTGCATATAAGAGAATAAAAGAGACCTTCGGAATAATGAGATGTGTGCCTTCTGGTTGGTTGGCGTTAGAAACTCACTCACTCCTCCTGCACACCCCTTCCCTTCTCAACCAGGGGGTTGACTCTATGGTCAATCAATACAGCTCCATTAGTTGCCTCCATCAGTGACTGGAATTCAAGATATCGCCCTTGTTTAACACATCTTGTTGAGTGGTCACCCAGTGTACAACAGAAAAAACGTAGGTGTTTACCCAGTCCTGAATCTCTAACAATCACCAGCAACAGGCATTGTTTGATTTCAGCCTGGGTTTTGAGATCTATTGTGACATCATTCACGGGATAGCCCCTTTAAAAGATGCTGCGCAGCACAGGTCAATGATGCTCCTATTTTTAATTGCTGCGTGAACATGCTGCCCCCTTGAGTACAGTTGCTTCTAAAGGTATTGTGATGCTTGGACATTATCTTACTACATGTTGATTCATGCAGTAACACAATGACTTTTCAATAAATGTACTGAATCCCTTATCATGAGGTAGGTCACAATAATGGATGTTTATTTAGCTATGTAAACTTTACAGGCAATATTCATTAATGAGCAATCATGTTGATGTGCAAGCGTCCATTTTGGATTGGGAATAGGTCATCCATTTTAATTCAGGATGTCTGCAGATTTCAAACCAGAATGGAAACTGAGAGTTGGAAGATAAGTGCTGAGTGGATTGTATTGAAGATATGTTTCCCTACGTCTGGTTTTATTCTGGGTGAGGCTTTGGGTTAATCTCTCTGTTTTATCATATCAACAGGTTTTATAGGACATCCTCTTCCATGAAATGTCTCTTAGATAGATGGTGTCTTGCTTCTTCATATGATATAGATAGGATGTTTGATACACGAATAATAAAAGTAGAATCTGTAGTTCAAAATTAAGCACATCAAAAAGCAGTTAGTAACGTGCTGTAAAAAGATTTTAGAATCAGTTAATATAAGTCATAATAAAGGAAGGCTGTGGAGCTTGTAGAAATATGTGATTCTATATTTTCTGGAATGACCTTACCATGCAAAAAATATACATGCTCCCTTAAATATCTCTTCTCTGCTGATAAGTGTTAATTTTAAAAAACAGAAGAAGGAAAAGCCAATTATCATTTACTTGATTAAATACCTGCTGTAATTATGCTCAGTGACCTGCCTTTCAACCTGAGTGCTGGCCCTGGCACGAGGCAGGATGGCAGGATGATTTTACAACTCAACTGGAATCAGTTATTACAGTTGAGCAGCTGCATCATTTCTTTATTACAGGTGACTATAGAGGTTAATACTAAATCACTATGTATATTGCTTGCTTATGTTTTGTTTATATTTCCTAAGAAATGAATCTTGCAGATCTAGAGGCTCTAATGCTGTGAAGTCAGCTCTGCAAAGGGCGAAGAGAGTGTTTCGAGACTAAACAACACTTAGCTCCACTGAGGCCCCATGTGAGGGACCCACTCCAGATTACAGGTTCACAAAAGTATCACGTACTTACCTAAAAGAGGTGTGACTTCTCTTATCCTCTCTGGTCTGAAGCGCTCAGGGGCACAAGGGTCACACTGATAAGCAGACCTCACTTTACCACACTATAATTATGTGGTGCTACCTGAAAGAATTAGGGAAGAGGAACCCCCATGAAAGGAGTAGCTCACATACACTCTGGGTCTGAGGGCTCAATGGACAATTACAGGTTTCAGTTCCTCCGGGTCCACTCAGCCTTCCATCATGCTGAGGTTGATAAAGTAAGTACCGAGTTAATTCACAATAATCGGTGATGATAAATCACCACTGGGTGAGTGTCTGCTTTACAAATACCATTATTAAGTCGGTTTGTAGTCTCGAATATTGTATACTGATTATAGAGTTACAAGAATATCGTGACCAAAATACAGTGGCGGCTCCTCGAGGGAGTGCCGCGGGGCGGTGAGGCGGGGCGGGGGAGGGGCAGGGTGGGGGGTAGTAAACTCCGGCATACGGCCGAACGGAGTTAAGTACATAAATAAATAAATAAAACGAATTACATTGCACGCGCCGCATCGCCGATTTGGCGTTGCAGCGCGCAATGTAATTCGTTTTATTTATTTATTTATGTACTTAACTCCGTTCGGCCGTATGCCGGAGTTACTATCCCCACCCTGCCCCTCCCCGCCCCACCGCCCGCAGCACTCCTCGAGGAGCCGCCACTGCCAAAATATCAAGTGCCAAAATATTGAGGAGGCAATTGCATAGAGGTAAGTATAGATTTACTCTTCCTAAAACCACATATACATACCTTGAAGTTATATATCATCAAGGTACATATATGTGGCATCAAGTATAGAAAATCTATAATTACTTATAGACCTGTTTTTTTCACAATATCCTTGAAACTCAATATTCAGTACACAGTACGGAGTACAGGTACTGAGGGCGTACTGCTGTCAGGTAAGTACTAGTGTGTGGCGCTGCCATTCAATGTGCACGTAGAATCGATTTTCAGCATCACAAAGACGTCTTAGTTTACTTTCAAGCAGATCGAGAAGGCTTTGTGACAATACCGATGGGGAAACAAGAAAAGCCATTATTTGGAATCCTCTACTTTGTCCTGTAGCCCTCCTCCAATAAACATGCAGAAGGTAGGGGATGAGGAAAGGATGAAGAGACAAACTGTGCCTTAAAGGACAAAGGGCCAGATGTACGACACATTTACCTTGTCGCAAAATGCCATCGGGCCGTTTGCGACCGGTAAAATGCATTTTCAAATGTATCAACCCTATTTTGCAAGTCGGTCACCTATTACTGACTCGCAAAATAAGGTTTGTGAGCCGCTATAAGGAAGGGGCATGCCAAGGGCATTCCTTCCTAATAGCCAGTTGCACTGGTACATAGGAATGTTTTGCGACAGTGAATGCAGTTGCAAAACACTCGCAGTTTACCACCAATTTCAAATTGGTGATAAGCCATTTGCAAATGAGAAGGGGTCCCCAAAGGGCCCCTTCGCCTTTGTGAGTGGGAGCACCAACATTTTTCCAGAGCAGGCAATAGTTCTGAGGAAAAATAAAAACTTTTCATTTTTATTTTTGAAAAGCATCCCGTTTTCCTTTATTTAAAAATCGGTCACAGACATGGTGATCTGCTGACCCCAGCAGGGCACCATCCCCGTGAGTGCCGGCCATTCCCAATAGGTCACAAATTGTGACCTGCCTCATGAATTTTAATGAGGCAGGTCCCTTGCGACCCATTTGGGAATTACAAACAGTGTATCAGACCCTGTTGTACATCAGGTTTTCCGACTCGCAATTTGCGAGTCACTAAAAATCGAAATTTGCGAGTCGCAAACCCTGATGGTCACACATCTGGCCCAAAAAGCTTCTTCTCTGGACTCACAGAAAGAAGTCTTTTAAATTGCTTTCATCAGGCTCAGCTTGCTCGGAAGTAGAAGAGTCTAGTGAAGTGCCAGAGGATCAAAAGGAGAAATATCTCAAGAAGGACATGATTCCAGATGTTCTATCCCACAATAAAGACAACATGGAGTTTCACAAAGAAGAAGCTCCAGGTAGTTCCATGTAACTGGAAGTAGCTGGAGCGTTCTCCTCCCTTAAGGGTGCCTAGTCACCCTCATGTCATGGATGTGACTTTTAGGGAGTGGAAAAATCCTGATAAATATCAATGTTCCTTGGTTTACAGCCTGCTGTATTCCTTAGCAGTTATTGAGGCAACCCTGAAGGATTTTCTACCAAGTGACATATTTGTGGCAAGCACAACCGGTCCTACATATCTGGAGGAAGAATCTATTGTTAAGGATCCCACTGATAAAAAGGTTGTTTGCCTTTAAAGGTGTACTCAGGTGCTGGTTTGGCACTCACAGTTGGCATTTATGGGGTCTAAACATCCCAATCATTGATATCTGACTTTAAACAAGTATTTAAAGTTACTGAGGGGTGCACTGAGTATTAAGCCTTATCGGAAGGTATGGCGAGGCAAATAGACTTTTGCCCAACACATCTTTTGAAATTGTTAGCACTTCAGCTTTGACCAATGGTGTGTGTATAAGAGCAAGTCAGTGCTTAATTTGATCCTGTGGTTTCCGGTGCTTGGCACCAGCTTTTATTTGTCAGTACCACGACTGATGACAGTCTGCCACAAGGTGATGCTGTTTGCCTAATTTAGAGATGAGCACAACACCAGTTTATATTAATTGAATATGCATTAAAATGACTAATACCTGCCACCCAAGCCATTCTTATAGCTTTGGGGGCATGGAATAGTCAGAATTGTCAAACATGTAGGGAGTGTCAGTGGCAGCGCTGGAAGGGGCAATGGGTGGGGCAGGCTGTAGTGGTGTCCTGAGACTTATGTTTTCTACAAATTAAGCCCTGGCAAGACAAAATCTGTTTTTGAAAGACCGGTATACAGATTCAGCACACAATCCTACAACTCTAAGTGCTTTGTTTGAGAGAATGTGCTTGCTTGGCACTGAGCTGGAAGACTAAACCCACAAGCTCTACAAGGAAAAAAACATTCCTCCTCACTTAAGGTCAATCCAGTACTTTTTATGTAATTCAAGAAAGATTCAAACTCATTATAAGTGCAGTAACTTCAAAGGAAATTATTTGGGAAGCATTAGGAGCAGAAGTGAAAAAAGGCTTGTCAAATAAATAACAGACACCCTTATTATGCACTGGATGGCTATGAGTTACACATCAGTTAGTGCGACCATCCAGCCGCGGTCCGTGCAGGTAACAGCGGTGGGGCGGTGGGGCCGGGTGGGGGGATTTCGAGGGATGATGCAGAGGGAAAATTAAATAAATAATTAATTTTCCCTTGTTATCGTCCCTCGGAATGCCCCCCAACCCGGCCCCACCGCTGTTACCTGCACAGACCACGACTGCGACCATCCTTTGCTGACGACATGGCAGGAATCTACATGAGATGTGAGGGTTCTACCGATAATCAAGTCAGTTCATCAGATCAAATTCATTGAATTTGTCAGTCTTCCTCCTTACTCAGGAATGAAACCAACTAAGTGGGCACATTGCTGAACAGGAAGAAGGCGTGTCATTGGCAATACAGTCCCTCTTGTTGAAAAGGGTAAATATTCCAGTTCCTGAAGAAGAGAGAGAGGAATCAGCTTTCACTCGTCTTCCTGGTTCCCAAGATCTCAGGGAGATTACGGATCAGTGCTTAATTTGAACCGGTGCTTTCCGGTGCTTTTCACGGCAATTCCTGGTCAACACTGGCACTTGTGACCGTCTGCCACAAGGCGGCACTGTCTGGTAAATTTAGAGATAACCACAACAACAGTTAATTATTAATTCAATATACATTAAAATGACTATTACCTGCCGCCCAAGCCATTCTTATAGCTTTGGGGCCTGAAATAGTCCGAATTGTCACAATTGTAGGAGTGTGATGGTTAGTAGTTGTGTTGTTACTATCTTTGGCAGTGCTGGCAGGGACAATGTGTTTTGCACGCTGTCGTGGCCTCTTGACAAGAGCCCTGGCACATATTTTTTTAACAAATTAAGCACTGTTCTGGATGGTTTTGCATTTGAAGATTCTAAACCTTGAGAAAACTGTAAGGGTGTGACTACTATCAGACAAGCCATAATTCTATCCCTGTGCACTCGCCTGTTTACACAAGGATTCGAATTTTGCTCTGAGCCTCTAATCATCGCCATAGCGGCTTTTGCACGTGCAGTTTTACCACCCCGTTTTGAGTTTTGCCTGGAGGAATGTGGACAAACATGTGGCTGTTATTTTACCACACTTAAGAACCACACATTATTCCCATTACCAACAAGCAAAAGCCTGGATGGGTAGGAAAAAAGCGCTAAAATGTCTCCAGGATATTTTGGTGAGATAAAATTGTGAGTCCAAACGCAGGGATGATTGTGTTTGTGCAGGAAGTGACACCTTCTTGCACAAAACAATTATTAATGGTGTTTTGCTCCTTCTATGTGTGCTGCAGAAAGAAAGAGCAAAAAACTAGGAGAAATAAAAATATTTCTCCTTGTTGCGCCGCTCTAACACCTCCTTTTCAAAGGCGTTTTGGCGCTGCCTCAGATTTACAGATCCTTGTAAATCTGGGGCAGCATCAAAAAGCAGGGGTGCTGATTGGGAACGGACACAGGAACACCCACTGCACGCCCTTTTGCTGCAGAAAACGTCAGCGATGAGTGCAATATTTACAAGGTGGCTTAGCACTGCCTTGTTAATATGGAGCAGGGCATGGAGCTGCCAGAGTGTCGGAAAACGTGACGCTCCGGTGGCGAAATGCCTTGTAAATATGCCCCTAGGAATTTTGGGCTGAGAGAGAGAGAATCATGGCCGTGGTTCGCCCACTTGCAGCCTTATCTTCAAGATAGGTAATTGATGCTAATAAGTAATTGAGGACATACCTGCATCAAGGTCATCCTTCCCACTCTTGTCAGGTCCTGCAGCTACTCCAGGTAGGCTTACTCAAATTTATTTCAGTTTGGACAGTTTCTATGAAATCCCACAATTTTGAATGAAGAATGATCAGCTTCATGCCACAGCCTAATTTAGTAAGTATGGCTCCTGCAATGACAGGGAGGAAGGTACTAAACTCCACTTGGCCCCACTGTGACCCACCTGTCCTATGTGGGGATCTCTGCGGGGATATTTCAATGAAAGTTGACCATGGAGATGTGACGAGAGCACATATGGCAAAATTGTGCATTGCCAAGTGACACATGATATATTTGAAGGCTGGTTAGCATTTTTTTGTTTTTCAAACACAAATCCCAAAGTGGGGGTTTCTGTCTGAAAAATAAAAAGAAGGTCCACCTAACCCCTGATGCCCTGACACTGTTGCAGCAAGTGGGTGGGCATTGTTCCTGTCTTCCTGCCTACAAACAACATGCTCCAGGGTGTTCCTGGACAGGAAACAGAGTCTGAAGGGCAGGTCCTTTTGACATCTTGAAGCCAGTGGTCCAGAGACAGCTGGCCCCCAATCAAGATGCTTTCTAAAGCAGTGCCAAGTGTGGCTCCACCATGGGAAACTATGCAGTGATTCAACTTCTAACCGAGTCAGGGAAACTGAGAGGTGGGGGTACAATTGTTGGTTGTCCAACAGTTCCTTTCTTTACTGGTACCTTATCATGTGTGAGCAACACAGCAGTGTGTGGGCCAATCACAAGCGCCTTGCTGCAACCCCAGGAGGGAACCTTTGCACTAGAGTAGAAACACTTGCAATATGTGCTCCTACACCAGAGGTGTGAAGAGATTTCAAGAACAGGAGAGTTATCCTCCTGGGGCAGTAAGTGGTAGCAAAGGTAAGATTGTAGGGTCCAGTACCAGACGTAATAGCCCGTTCCTCGAGTTCTTCGGCAAGGTTGTTCCGGGTTTTGCAGTCGCCAGCCAGAGTGAAGGTGTAGAAGAGGAGTGCCAGGGTGTAGGTGCTGGCATGGTCTCGGTGGAGTTTCCTCCTCAGGCACTCTAATGCTTCCTCCATCACCGGGTCCTATTAGAGGGAGAGCGAGTGTGAGGTAGGGTTCCATCTGAGGGAGGCGGGGCAGGAGAGGGGCAAGGAAAGTGGGAACGGGTAGGAAGAAAGGGGGAAGGGGTAGGAAGAAAGAGGGACAGGGGTAGGAAGAAAGCGGGAAGGGGAAGGAAGAAAGAAGCAGAGGGAGGGAGCAACACTGAAAGAAAATGGGTGAGTGAGGGTGAGATTAAAGGAGGGAGCAAGTAAACTTTGTAAGAGGGAACGGATGTCACAGGACAGTGGGGAAATGAAAGGATCCGGGTATAAAGAAAGCAACGAAATGAGAGGGGGAGGTAAGGATGAAGAAAGAACTAAAGGGAGAGACATGAAGTGGAAATTCAGGGCAAAGTAAGACAGAAATGGATAGAGAAATGGAGGCAGCAAGAGTGAGGAGAAGGGAGAAAGGTGAGAGCAAGGATGGTGGTAGGAGGCGACAAAAACAAGAAGGAAGCGAAAGGAAGGAACGGAAGAAGTAGAGGAAGATAATGGGAAGAGGATGGAAAGAAGGAGGGAAGCAAAGGAATGAGGAAAGAGAGGTAGCAAGAGAAGAAAGGAAGTGATGGGAGAACAGGCAGCTAAAACATGAAACTGAAAGGTGTGCTTGAGGGAAGTACGTGGGAGAGAACAAACAGGGAGACACAGAAATGCAGTTTGTAGAGCGGACAAGTAAAAAAAGGGAATAGAGAGTCAAAAGTAAAGGGGAGAAAGAGCAGAGTGGGGAAAGAGAGGTACGGCACGGAAGCTAGACATAAGGTATGCACTTTTATGTGCAGCAGCTCATTATACTCACCTGCGGTGGCCATCCAACTTCTAGGAGAGCAGAGGTAATGTAGGCTGCGAGAGAGACATCATCATCAGCACCACCCTGTTAAACAGAGAGAGGGAAGGAGGATGGGTCAGTGCCAGCTTCATTCAAAGGAAATGACCTGTGACCCGGGAGAAGGAGGAATACCACTGCAAAAGGTGTATGTGCTCCTTGTGGATTGGTCGTAGAGCGGCATACCACTGCCAAAGGTGTATGTGCTCCTGTGGATTGGTCGTAGAGCGGGATACCACTGCCAAAGGTGTATGTGCTCCTGTGGAGTGATCATAGAGTGAAATAACACTGCAAAAAGTGTATGTGCTGATGTGGATTGATCATAGAGTGGAATACCACTGCAGAAGGTGTATGTGCTAATGTGGAAAGGCCATAGAGTGGAATACCACTGCAGAAGGAGTATGAGCTGATGTGGACTGATCATGGAATACCACTGCCAAAGGTGTATGTGCTCCTGTGGATTTGTCATAGAGTGGAAAATCACTGCCAAAGGTGTATGTGCTCCTGTGGATATGTCATAGAGTGGAATATCACTGCCAAAGGTGTATGTGCTCCTGTGGGTTGGTCATAGAGTGGAAAATCACTGCCAAAGGTGTATGTGCTCCTGTGGATTTGTCATAGAGCAGGATACCACTGCAGAAGGTGTATGCACTCCTGTGTATTGGTCATAGAGTGGAAAATCACTGCCAAAGGTGTATGTGCTCCTGTGGATTTGTCATAGAGCAGGATACCACTGCAGAAGGTGTATGCGCTCCTGTGTATTGGTCATAGAGTGGAATACCACTGCAGAAATTGGTTGAAAATAGTGTCCAGATGGAGTAACATAGCCAAAGGCAGATGGGCTGCTGTGGGTTATTTACAGATTGCAAAAACACTGCAGAAGGTGGATGTGCTGCTGTCCAGTGTGTACTTTGTCCATAACATAACAGACAGCTGATGTGTTCCTGCGGTTAGTTACATAGTGGAATAATATGCAAAAGGTGGATGTGCAATAGATAGTGCACAGATAGGATAATATAGTAGAATGTAGATGTGCTGCTGTGGACTGGTCATAGAGTGGAATAACACTGCAGAAAGTGGGTGCACTTCTGTGCATAGTGTACAGATGGGGAAACATAGCAGACAATAGATGTGCTGCTGGGGATTGACCTTCGAATGGAATAACACAGCAGAAGGTGAATGTGCCTCCATACATTGTGTACAGGTGGAACAACATTGCAGAATGTAGATAAGCTGCTGGGGATTGACCATGGAGTGGAATAACACTGCAGAAGGTGGATATGTTTTTTTAACATCGTGTAGTAATGGAATAACATTGCAAAATGTAGATGTGCTGCTAAGTGTTGTTTACAGTGTGGAATAACACTATGAAAGGTGAGTGTGCTGCTAGGCATAGTGTACAGATGGACTGATACAGATGAAGGCAAATGGTTTCAGTGGATTGGTCGTAGAGTGGAATAACTCTGCTGAAAGCGGATGTGCTGCTGTACCAAGTGTACCAATAGAAAAGTATAGCAGAAGACAGATGTGCCATGGTGGATTAGTAATGAAGTGGAATAACACTCCAAAAGGTGGGTGGGCTGCTATACAAAGTATTCAGATGGAACAAAAAAGCAGAAGGTAGATGTACTTCAGTGGATTTGTTAGGGAATGGAATAATACTGCAGAAGGTGGATGTGATGCTGCACATAGTAAACACATTGAATAACACATCAGAATGTGGATGTGCTCATGTGGGTTGGTTACAGAGTGGAATAAACCTGAAGATGGTGGATGAACTGCTAAATATAGTGCACAAGTGGAATAACGCAACAGACAGCTGCTGCGCTCCTGATATTAGGTACATATTAAAATAATATTGCAGAAAGTGCATGTGCTACTACACATAGTACACAGATGGAATAATATATCAGAAGGTAGATGTGCTCCTGTGAAGATGTCGTAGAGTGGAATAATACTGCAGAAAATAGATTATGTTATGTTATGTTAAATGGATTTGTTAAGCACTCGAAGGGTATCTTGGCGCTGGCTACTGTGTGATGTGAAGGAATGACATATAAGGAGTTAAATAAACAGGTCTTGAGAGATTTTCTAAAAGTCAGAAGACTTGTGGAGGATTTAATGTGAGGAGGAAGCTTGTTCCAGGTGGTGAAGGCACCCAGCACGAAGCTGTGGCCACCCCACGACGCATGTCCTATGCGCACCTGAAGCAGAAAAGTGTTAGGAAGAAAGAGTCTTATTTGCATCTCATCGCACTTACCTTGCCATTTTTATACATGTATATATGAAAGAAACAAATGTTAAAGTGAAGTTATGGTTAGCTTTGCATCTAAGACCATATCTTATGTTTAAACAATTTCAGTGTAAAAACGAAGGGGCTTATTTACAAGGCCCTTGCGCCACTTTTGCGTCATTTTTAACATGGGAAAAGTGACGCAAAAGTGGCGCAAAGGGCTTGTAAATAAGCCCCGAAAAGTCACAGTCAAAGTACAGTTATGGTTACTAAACAAAACCTAAAAACCACAGAAATTCACCAGTTACAGTTTGATAAACTAACCATAACTTGCATCTCTAAGGTACTTCTTATGAACTCACATATTACATCAGTCATGGCATGTCACATTACATAATTGTTGACATTACTGAAGACATCTCAAAATGCATTTTCAATAGAAATTCTGACCTAAACATAACTGCACTGCCTCTATCGCTGCCTGAATAGATCTGTACGTGGCTCCCTTGTGGCCAGTCTGCCGTGTCTGTGTGAAGGGAGGTTGAGATGATGGGGTCTCCAACCAGTAGCTCGTGAGCTACTGTAGCTCTCGAGCTACCTCTGAGTAGCTCACCTGTGTGCAGTCCACCTTATTAAATTAGAACATTTTTGCTAGGTTGAAGTATGATACTTAAAAAAAAATTGAAATTATACAGCACTAACAATATTAGTAGCTGTAAATGCGTTTCATTGAACATGAGTAGCTCTCAATACAGAAAAGGTTGGAGACCCTACTAAACAGGCCAGAAGTATCAAGAAAGAGGGCTTGCAAGGAGGATATCAAACATATAAACTAAAACATTTACATAGAGGTATATTACAATGCATCAATTACAATGATAACATTTACATCGCATTGTAATCTTCCTCTACGTAAATTACATTTACATCACATTTGAAGTACATTGTTGAAAACATTCTATTTGTACATTCTGTGGGCATGTTTGCACTAATTAAGCAGTTAATTATACAGACGTTTTAAAGAAACAACACTACCATCTACTTTTATTTTGATTGTTAATGCAATGTTAATCATATATTTTAGGGGTGGGCGAAAAGTGCAGAGATTCACTCTGTGGAATTCCGCTGAGTTACATGAAAGCTCTGTGAGATTCCACAGAATTCTGCTAGCTGGAGGAATTGGCACGCCTCACTGCTCGCGCAGGGTTTTAGCACCGGGAGCTTGTTCCGCACTGCAAAATCAGCACCAATGGCACCATGCAGAGCGCCAGAAGGCGCTGCTTCTTGCTGCCGATTGAGTAGATTTTCTCTTTGAGCGGCAGCTTTCTCACCACGAACAGTTGGGCCCTCCCACGTAGAGAAATTCTCGCTAGGGAACCCCAATTCTCGCTTGCCAACTTACCGATGGAGAGCCGCGCATGAGGAAAAACTCCGCCACGTGACGGTTAGCAGAGTTTTGCCAGAACTCCGCATTAGTGTTATTAGCGAAATTAGTGTTATTCAAATGAAAGTAAGCTAATAAAAAGAATTCTATTTACGAAATACAATATAATTAATGTTTTCCATTTAATTTACCGTCCTCCCTTTGCACCTATATCACTTAATCAACCGGTTCATGAATAGAATTTAATTTGTTGAAAAAAAGTTCATGTTGCCTAAAATTTAAAGTTTATTTCAATGTCTTTTATACTTATTGCTTTCTGATTAAATTACCACGCACCCTTTCCTCTATATGAATTAAATTACCTGTTCTTAAAGTGCACAAAATTCAAATAAATATGAAATTAATTACCCGTTCCAATATAGAATGATCATCTAATAAATATTAAATATATTTACTAAATTTAACTAAACTTTGCTAATAAAAGAACTTCCCAGCCATTGCTTTTATACCATTTTCCAAACCCCATTCTAAATATTAACGATATTCTTAAATAATTAAGTTATATTAATTAAAAAATATTTAAATATTAGACATTCCTCCCTTAAATAGAATGCAAACAGCTTTAAAAAATACTGAAGGTGAAAGCATGAAATGAAAAATAAACATGAAATTATTACAACGCATTGTAAAAAATGCGATGAGTCGATGTAAATGATAAGAGTTGTAAAAAATGTGATGTAAAAGTAAGTCTATGTAAATGAATCAATTTAGAGGTAGCATCCCTTGCAAGGAGCATGCTTGATGACATCTGATCTGACCTTCTTAGTGCAACTGCTGAAAGTAGCAGGCAGCAGGGAATACTGTACCTTCATGGCGGTGTGGGGAAGGCTGCTCGCATTCATAAAGCAGCCATCTTTGGACTGACGCTGCTGCAGCCATGTGACAGCAGTGTCCACTACTTCTTCATCTATGGAGATAAAGTCTTCAGCATGAAACATGGACTTGGCCACAAACGCAGTCCACCTGGGGACAAGAAAATAGAGAGATGGAGAGGAAAAATTATTAAAGAGGGAAATGAGAGAGAGGGTGAAGAAAGTAAGCGAGACAAAGAAAGATAGATACTAAAACAGTAAGAAAGAGGAGAAATTAAGAGAATAAAGGAAGAGTAGGGGCATGAAGTGGGATACAGGAAGAGTGGTTGAAAGAATGTGAGAGCAGAAAAGTGCATGGGAAGAGACAGAGTGAGGAAAGCAAGAAGTGAGAACAGAGAGGGACAAGGTGATGGCAGTACTGAAAGTCCAAGGGGTGGGAGAGACAAAGACGAAGACAGCTAGATAGAGAGAGAAAGTGTTCAGGAGAGAGTGAGAGAGGGAGAGAGAGGGGGAGAGGTATACAAATGAGAACTGGTGTAGGTAGGGAATGAGAACGAATAGGTACAGAGAAGGAAAGGAGTGGGGGAAGAGGGGAACAACATAGTGTGACTCAGTGAGTGCAAGCTAGGTGATGTGAGGGAAAGGAGCAATAAGCACAGAGGGGGAGAGGGAAGATGTGGTGAGGTTCAGACAAAAGGAGATGAGGTGGGAAGAGAGGAAGATGGAGATGGAGGTGGTGATAGGGGGAAGAGAAAGATGACAAAGATAAACAAAGTGGAAGGGAAAGAGGGAAAAAAGAGCCAGGGAGAGGAAGAGAGAGGAGAGGCAGAGATGGAGAGAGCAGGGATCTGAATCTGTGTGCCATTTATATGGTTTTAACACTATAGATCTATATCTGTAGAGAAATTGTTGTCACAGCCGTATGATTTTGATATGAACCCTCTCTCCAACTGTCTGCATTTCTCTCCCTCTTCTCAATATATTTCTCCCTCTCTCACCTCCCTTCCATGTCCAACTCTCCACCTATCCCATTCTCTCCCCTCTATCTCTCTAACTCATCTCTCTGCTTGTCTCTATTTTCTCTCGCAATCTCTCTGTCTTTTACCCTCTCTCTCTCTTTCTTCGTCTCTCCTCCTCTTCTCTATCTCTCCACCTGTCTAACGCCCACTGTCTCCCTCCTGTTGCGTGTCTCATTTGGGGCATCGCAGGAGCCACTGGAATGAGGAATAATAAGAGAGCCTGTGGAAGATTAAGGGACAGGGTAAGAACTGAGCAACAGAGTAGAGAGACTGGGCGGAGAGGAAAGTAAAAAGAGGTAAATACAGACAGATTCAGAAGGCAAAAGACAGGCCTTGAATGGAAGGAGAGAAGATATATACACATAGTGAGGCAGACAGAAACAGGATTTTAAAGAGGAAAAATATCATGAGATATATAGCTGGAAAAGCAGTCAAAAGAGGGAAAAATTAAGAATGAGAGATAAATGAAATTAGAAAACAGAAATAGCAGAGACAGGGCTTTAAGTGGGATGAAAAAACTGGGGGGTCTCACAAAGAGGCGTGGCCAATGAAATTAAGGGTGTGGCTTAAAACACTAAGGGATCGATAACGATGTTGTTAGGAAAGCATTCCCACCGAATCAGTTCCGGAATGCTTTCCAAACGACTTGCATCGGGGGAGTCCGACCGAGCGATTTGGATGCATCCGGATACCATTTGGACAGGCTCCCATTGACTTCAATGGGAGCCTGTGTTCCGAACGTAAACACAGGCTCCCATTGAACAAAGGGGTGGTAGGGGGAAGTCGTGGACCCTGTGGCGGGCACCCCATGGTGCCTGCCACAATGTGCATGCATGGGTATGGGAGACCCATGGGTACGCCCACGGGCCCGATACGGGCCCCCGAAGTCCGATGCCCACAGCTGTTTCATCTATAGCCAAACCGATTCCGAACGGCTGTCCGAATCGTCCTCGTACTCACTCGTTCGGAAACCATCTCCATTGAGCTGTATGATTCGCTGCCAAATAACTCGGGCTGCCTGAATCACGTTCGGAGCCGATTCAGACAGCCCGACGGCTCCCTTGCTTTGAACTTGTTCGTCCGGAAAGGTGACCGATTCGGTCAGCAACAAGGCTTCCAGATTGGATTCGAATGCCGTTTGAAGCCTTTCCTGACAACATCGTAATCGGGCCCTTAGTTGCAGCTGATTTTGATTGCATGTCTCTGCTCAGGGCTTTAAGTGGGCCGGGTCACGCCGGTGCTGAGCACCGGCAGTTCTAAAAAGCAGGTGTCGAGACGGGTCCCTATCGGGCTCTCCATTTTTGCCATCACCCTCCGGTTGAAAAATATATCTTCACTCAGCAGCAGTACCACCCTTCACTGTCTTTGGGGTAACTTCAAAGAGACTTGTTAAAGTTCTTTCAGAGTCTCATCATTTCAGAACTGAAGGATTGTCATATTATATTCAACAAAGTCATAGTTGTTGCTTATGCAACTAACAACCACTGACAAAGCCAATAGTCCTGGCTTGCTGTAGGTGTAATGTTACTTGTTGTATTATATATCTGGATGCAATGACAAAAGCGGCAAAATACCAGTCGGGCGGCACACTATGCTAAGCACAGATTTTTCCCTTTGGAGCCAATTACGATGTCGTCAGGAAAGGCTCCAAACGGCATTCGATTCAATCAAATCCGATTCTGAAGCTTTCTTGCTGACCGAATCGGTCACCATTCCGGACGACTAAGTGCGATGCAATGGAGCCGTCTGGGCTGTCCGAATCGATTCCGAACCTGATTCAGGCAGCCCGAGTCGCTCGGCGCTGAATCGTACAGCCCAATGGAGACGGTTTCCGAACGAGCGAGTACGAGGACCGATTCAGACAGCCATTCCGAATCGGTTTGGCCGAGACAAAACGGCTGTGGGAATCGGACTTCGGGGGCCCGTAGCAGGCCTCCCTTCACCGGGGCCCTCCGAATTGGGCCCGTGGGGGTACCCATGGGTCTCCCATACACATTCATGCACATTGTGCCTGACTTTCCCTGACCACCCCTTTGTTCAATGGGAGCCTGTGTTTACGTTCGGAACTCAGGCTCCCATTGAAGTCAATGGGAGTCCGTCCGAATCGTAAAGGATGCATCCAAATCGCTCGGTCGGATTCCCCTGATCCGAGTCGTTTGGAAAGCATTCTAGAACCGATTCGATGGAAATGCTTTCCTAATGACATCGTAATCGGCCCCTAAGTCTTTGATGCCCATGAAATAACTAAACAGCATCTCTCTTCTTATTTGACTGTGGATGACTGGTTGCACCAAAGCTGTTAAAGCCACTAGTGGAAAGAGTGTAAAAGCTGCAGTCCCTGCTTTAGGGGATGTGCCCACTGCCAAGCCACCGTGCATGCTCACCAGGGGCTTCCAGCACCGTCCTCGTCGCCGCATGCGCTGTAGGAGCCGTCCGAGTGTTTGTAGTTCAGCTCTTGCTGGTATCCTGCAGAATACAAGGAATATGTTCATACTCAGACACATTATATGAGCTGTGCAGCAAGGGTCATCAGCCTGCTCTCGACTGCCAGGAGTCGTTCTTTTATCAGCTTCTTTGTAATGGTTCTGATCCTACTGCAAGAGAATGTAGAAGCTTTCTGAAGTCATAAGCAGGGATGCTTGAATTATGAGATTTTGCTTCAATGGCCTTTTCCGCATAGGTATGGATTTGCCATTTATGCCACATAATCCATCATCTGCTGCATAATCTGCAGATTTTACACAAAAAGTTGTTTCTATCTCAAACGGATCAAAATTTACTAAAATTGTGGCGACTTGTGTTGCTGCATAGTTGAACGCATTAAGCAAATGTTGACTGGTCACATTTCAGTTTCATATTGCTGTATTTGGGTGTTAAAATGGTTCTAATTACATTTTCTCAAACAGTAGTTAGGTGTAAAATTGACAGCAGTATGAAGTAATACTATCACTAATATGCTGCATTACGTTGCATAATTTGCCTTTTCTTTCCGTATAATTTATTCAACCCTGCCACATAATTTGATCGTCCACTGCTGCATAACTCCCGTGGCCCTGGCCAAAAGGAATGTTTGTTGGAGTTAAGAATGCTGGGGCCAGTTGAAGGGAAACTGATTATTTGCCACATCCTTGGTGGTATGCAAGACAAGACAATAAAGGCCCTTTAAGGCTCACAGGACTACCCCAAACTGTATGACGTGGGATTCACATTCATAAACTTGAAAGTAAGAAAAGCAGGCTCTACGATCAATCCCTTTTGGAGGAACATGGTAGAAATAAAGAAGATACATGGAAGGGAAGTGTCGTCAGAGAACGTGACTGAACACCAGAAGAGTTACAGGAAGTGATTTGGTGAGAAGCAGTTGTGATAGTGGTGCTGGAACAATTTTCAGAGTGGGGGTGCTTCTATCAATGTTACATAACTGAAGTCATAGGGATTGCGAAAAATCCAATTGTCACAAAGAATAAGTGTAGCAAATGTATTCAATAAGAGAGTAGTAAGGGTGTGGTATGTACCTCGTGATGCAATTTGGAGCACACTGTCACAAATATATTGCCAAAGCATGGCGAGGTAGCACACAGTGAATTACAGGCAGCATACGTTCCATTGAAATGGCCACGAAAAGTGCAAAGACGTACAGTTTGATTGATAAAACGATATAGCGCAAAACAATAACGTAAAGAAATCAAGCTTCAGCGATATTATCAATTGACCATCACCACGAAAAGTGGATTGATTTGTTTTGATCCTATTAAAATCTTTGTTTCCACCACACTTTACAATTAAAAAAGATATGCTTCACCTGTGCTTTCCTAATTGCGGATATATTCTGAAATATTTGTAGTTAATTTACACATAAGTTTTGTTTGATCCTATTAAAATCTTTGTTTCCACCACACTTTACAATTAAAAAAGATATGCTTCACCTGTGCTTTCCTAATTGCTGATATATTCTGAAATATTTGCAGTTAATTTACACATAAGTTTTGTTGTGCGTCAGAAAAAAAAAAACATTCTGCAGCATTTCCTTTCTCACTTCCTGTACCCCAGAAAGATTGATAACCCTTAAAATCCTCTTACCTTGTAGTCAAAGAAAGTAAACGCCAATCCCCATGTTAAAAGAATATGCAGCAATTTGACTACAGACATAGCCGTACATTTGACTACTTTTTTTGAAGGCACGGCATATGTGACACGATAAAAACAAAATATAAAGGTGTATTTATTGCTATTTCAACTTCTGAGCTCCAGTTTGGGTATTCCTTCCAATGCCCCTGGGTCATGAGTAACACTGTGGATTTGGGTGATATTTGAATTATGCAGAGATCTGTCAGAGGGACGCTGGAGAGAAAGTGAGGGAAAGGAATCACTAGCTTCCGGAATTGCTGAATCTCCTATAAAGAAAATTGCTTACTAGAGAACTAGAACCGTTCTTTTTTTTTCTTTACTTTTTAATGTAAATATTTTTATTGCTCGTTGTTTTCACTCATTTTATAATTTGTTTTATTCCTTACATGCCCGTTACCGTTTTTATGAGACTTATTGTCCCATGCTTATGTTTTATTTTTGAACTGTTGTCAGTTTGTATTATTGTATGAGAGAGGGCATGTGGTATGGTTCTATGCTATTGCACGTGAAGAAGCTTCTGAGGTCATAAGGCATTAATGTGGGAGTAGAGATTTGTGGGAGCTAGTTAAAGGGAAATTACTAAGCCTGGGCGTAGTTGCACTTCACGTAGCTACGTGAAATACATTTTTAACTACACGTAGCTATGCACATTGTGTAGTTGTGTGCTTGACTGCACTGTACAATAATTGCCAAAAGCATCTTGTACAGTGCAAGTTAAGATAAAATAAATATCTCTGTCTTTATATGCTAAAAATGCATATAGTTACTACACAAAAGTGAAAACGATAAAGTAACAAGCAGTGAGAGAGGTGATGATTTTAGGATCCTCCCTAACCTAGGGGAAAACCAAGCAGATGCCTTGAAAACAAAAAACACATCTTTTGAACCATTCAGTGGTGGTCCCATCCTCTTAGAACCACCCCAAGCACAGTTATTGGCAAAAATACAATCCCAACCAAAGGCCCTGCAAAGCATTATGGGACGAGATTAGCAGTGGGCAGTGAATATTATAGTATCCAATATCAAAATAATTCTACAAAGAGCTGCAGTTCCACTAGTCGTTACTAGATGTCCCTCACGAGTCAAATGCAAAAGCTTCATGAAAGGTTTTCAATACTTTTGCATTTGACTTGTGAGGGACATCTTGTAACGACTAGTGGAACTGCAGCTTGATGTATTAATAATTTCAATGCTTTTGCATTTGACTCGTGAGGACATCTAGTAACGACTAGTTGAACTGCAGCTCTTTGTAGAATTATTTTGATATTGGACACTATAATATTCACTGCCCACTGCTAATCTCGTCCCATAATGCTTTGCAGGGCCTTTGGTTGGGATTGTATTTTTGCCCATAACTGTGCTTGGGGTGGTCCTAGGAGGAAGGGACCACCATTGAATCGTTCACATGATATGCTTTTTGTGTTCAAGGCATCTGCTTGGTCCTCCCCTAGGTTAGGGGACTCCAAAATCATCACCTCTCTCATTGCTTGATATTTTATTGTCAAAGTTCATTTTTGTGAATTGGTTATATGCTTTTTAGCATAGAAAATTGCTTTATCAAAGCATTTGAAGGTGTTTATTTTAGAGCTGCTACATTACGTCAATTAGCACAGTTATTAACTCTGCTACGTGCAATTTGTGTAGTGCGTAGTAGCACAAACTTTGCATGCTCTGTGAGCGTAGCGAAATATTATGCCCAGGGTTAGAAATTACCTAGCTGCCTGGAGCTCGTTGCCACGCTTCCTGTACCCATAAGCCTTTTGGAATTCGAGAGGATTCTAGGGTTCTGCTCGTGGAAGCGGAACTGACGTTCTGCCACGAGAAAGTGCTGATGCTGCTGATGTTCAGCAGTCGATTGTCTGGCGCGGGGTTTGTAAGGATCAGAAAACGGTGTGAGAGCGCCTCCCTGTGGCTATAGTATGGTACTGACTGAGGACCTTCGATGGTCATAAACGGTTCTGAAAGTGGTACCCCAACGCTAATTGGGTAGGCAGGCACGAAGCACCAGAGTCATATAGATGACAAAGCGTCATCACCTCAAAACCGTACACCTCTCCATACACAAATATAATTCAGAAAATGTCGATGTGACAATACTTATTCAAATGGTAGAATTGCGATTTGGAAATACTTAAGTTATAGCAAAACAAACATGAGCCAATTGCAATATAACATTTAATTTTGTTTTAAAAATGACAGGGACACCTGTACAGGTGTGACACCTGGTGGGCAGTTAGTGTCTGATATTGATTGAGGTCCCGAGGAAAGCAGACAGACTCGCTAATCCTGGAACGAGTTAATGTTCTGAAAGGACATTGGTGCAACAGGCATGCCTGCTAACCAGGGTCGGACTGGATAAAAAAATAGGCCCAGGCACCGAAATAAAACAGGCCCCCATTAGCGAACCAGATAGCTCAAAAAGTGGCGTGCATTTACAAATCAGACCAGTTTTGAACTTGTAAAAACACCCTGTGTGGGTATCTTGTAAGGTATGGGAGGTTGCATGCTTTTGTGTTAACTGCAGTCAATGCTTGTGGTATTATCAGGGAACTCAATAGTAAAAACTGGACCACCTGCAATAAAACGCGCCCCCACACTGATATGTCAGACCAGCCCATCGGGCACGGCCTGAGTGCCCTATAGGCCTGTCCGAACCTGCTGCTAACCAGTCAAATTATGGCTTAAGCTGGTCTCTCTCTCTCTCTCTCTTTCTCTCTCTCACACACACACACATATGCACACATGCCGAAATGAATACTTGCGCTCCCCTTCAGTAGCGCTAGAACTAGGGGTGCAGGAGGTATTGCAGCACCAGGGTTGGATTGGGATCAAAAATAGGCCCGGGCACCCTAAAAAAAAGTGGCCCACATTTGCGGATTCGCCTTTTTGCAAAACAATGCTTCAGTGTTTTAAGTATTATGAAGAGAAGGGGGGATTCTCTAAAAGTGGCATGTTTTCTTAACTTCACTGAGTTAAAAAAAAAAATGCAAATGTTGCCAGGGCTCTTTTGTTCACAGATTAGTTCATAATGATGAACACACCTAAATATAAGCGAGGCCACTTCTGCTCAGGCCCCCTGCCCCTGCTCAATCTGCATACATTAATGGGCCGGCCCAGCGAGAGACCGGGAATGCCACCTCTGCCCAGTTGGTAAAAGGGAAGTAACAGAGGCCTATCTGCCTCGTTATGGGCCACTGGGCCGCTGGCGGCATCTGAACAGCACAGAAACAACCCAAATCGGCCACCACGCTGGCCAAAAAAGCAGCCCACAGTTGCAACTCAGATACCGGCCCGTTGCCCGAGTGCCCACCTTGTGCAGGTCCCTATAAAGTCTGAAAGATTTTAGATGGAGAATGACAATAATAGGGCCCTTCAAAGGTTTTTCTTCTGGCAGCCTCAAAAAACACCATCAAATTTCCCCCATACTTTAGTGATGTGACGTTATTGGACAGCACCCCCAGCAGCACTCCCTCTCTTGGCCACCTGCCCCTGAGTCTGTGGTGGAGAAGAGAAGTCAGCCAGTGGCCACGGACTAGGAAGACCTCAGAACAGGGCTCACCTGTCTGCAGGTAAGTATATGTCCTCATCCAGATGTTGTCTGTTAGTTGTCTTGTGTTTTGCAGGTACTGGAGCATGTAGACAAGGGAGGCAAATGTCAGCATGTTCTGCTCCCCGCATCTGGAGGGTGTGTGGATAAGATTGTCGAGGTTCTGCAGTGCTGATGCGATTGGATCACCTGGAAATGTGGAATCATGTTAGAAACGACGTGAAACAAGCATTGGAAAAAGCCAATAGGGATCGCCATCTCTGGTGTGATGGGTATGTTTTTTTAATGGAAGCATACTCCACAAAATAAAATGAGAACAAATGCAGTCACCTGAACGTGGTTGCCACTTGTTTGCATTTTTTAAATTAAAAAACATTCATTGAGGTGTCTGTTTTACTAGTGACTTTTTAAAAAAATAACAAGTCATGCATTTTACAATGTCACTTAAATACTTTATTATAACAGCTTTTAAAAGGAGATAGAAAATAAATTAGCATCTAACTGGACACCTAAAGCTCTGACAAAAAAAATAGCTGGCATTTAAAGTTACTATTTATATTAAAAAAGCACACTTTGAACCAGCTTTGTAAATTAATTATGTTTTAGTAAGATGTGAACAATGTGCGCAGGCTTTGTGTGCAGTCTATCAAAATGAAGGGAGCCAATGGGTAAAATGGGCTGATCCCTTGCTCTATGAAGTGTGCAGGAAGTGGGTGGAAGCAAAATGTGAAGGACAATGTAACAGACAAGTGGATGAAGCCCAGTTCCCAACATGCCCCTCTCTGTATGTACATGGCTCAGGACAAGGACTATTCTCAGTACTGATGAACCGGAAGGGGTTTATTCTCTAAGTCCAATAAATCTCTGTCCTCTCAGTGAGGGAGTTAGGTCTGTGTTTTGGTGATGCGGGGACTCATTTAGAGAAAGTCACTTGAAGGTGTGAGCAGTTGGGGACAAGTCGTAGTACCCAACAACTTTCTGTGTTAACAGACCCTCTTACCAGAAAAATAGATGTGCGCCTTTTCAGATCCTGCAACGACATCCCTCGGATGGAATAGTGAAACCTCCTCGGAAGCAGCAGTTTCTAAGGGAATGAGAAAAGAAATCCGTCAGACATCATGATCCAAGAAAGGGTACATTCGTGAGTTTTGGAACCAATGTCTTCACCTGTCATGTTGCCCCTGTTTTGGGCCACTAGGGTTCCTAATGGCATTGTAATCTGCATTAAACAGCTGTATACAGCAGTGCAGGGGCAGTTCAGCTGCTTGGTTAGTGAGAGAGGTCAGTTAACCAATCTAGTACCACCACTGATGAAATACTGAGTGTGTGTGTGGGAAAGTCTTGAACATAGGGGTAAGAAAAATTTACTTATTAGTTACTAAGGTGGTTGAGATTAGGTATCTTTCATAGATTCACATGCTTGAATTATTCCCAGGGAGAGCGGGAGTCTTTGTTATTCATGTTCAACAGCAGTGACTGTTAGGCTTTCAGGCTTGGTGTCCGGTAGAGTCTTACGACAATCCACCCCGTTCCCTAGAACTTTGTTCTGCTAGTACATAGGCAAACACAATCAGCAGAATAAAATACTGGAGGAAAGGGGGAAATGGAAATGAGAGAGTAAAGAGACATTCAGGACTTCTTTTTCTGCGTCATCACGGAAGGTACACTCTGAATTCAGGTCTTTCAGAAAGAGAATATCCTAGTCTGGTATTCTCAAATAGTTAATGAACAGTATGATACAAATTAACCACAATTAAGTATAGGCCCACTAAACAAGCATATGCAAGTAAGTATTTGTCTGAATTAACACTGGTGTTTGCTTTCTGGCTTCACGGTGGCAAGCCGCTGGGAACATAAGCCACAGACTTGAGATGGAAGCCGGTGGAGTGAATGGTTATCGCTGCTTAAGGTAACCAATGTGAAAGCAAAGTTAAAGGACATGGCAAAGACAAAGGCAAAACAGTATGTGGAGACAAGGTAAAAAAACAGACCAAAAGAGTGAATGAACCTGCACAACAGCAGAGCATTGCAGAAAGTTGCCCAGTTCAATTGCAAATAGACCTTATGTTCCAAATAGCACTGCTGGTGAAAATGCTCAGGAGGACCCACCCACTGACGTCTATCCTGGAAATCATTCTTAACAGCCCTGCTGCCATAGGCTGGTCCACCAGAAGCCGCCACAAATTCACTTCATGATTCCCGTCTGCTACATTCCAGGAACAAACCAAAATCTCATGCCCCCTGGCTTATTCCTGACAACAGCCTGCTGGCATTGTGGCACTGGTCCTACATATCTTTTCTTTCCATTTCACCAGAAATCCTGAACTTAAATGGGAAGGGCATTCTGCCTTCCATGTGCCTCCTGCAAATCCAATCCAGACTCAAGGATATGCCCTGGCAGCCAGATAGGCAGCCTATGGTTAGGTTTAGAGAAGTTAATACCCAGTCCAGGTCATAGCAGGTGAGGTAAGTGCTGGATGAAGTTGTCAGCAGTGTGTGGTGGGCTTCTGCTCTATTTCTGATGCCTGTATCATCCCAGAAACCTGAGTGCCAAGGGAAAAGAGACACTTCCCAGTGCGCCTTATCTCCCACTACCTGTCAGCTGTGCACACACTGGTAAAAGTATCCACTTGAGGGAGGCATCATAGGAGGTCTAACTGTAGACATTGTGGAGGAAGAGGCAGGCTCTTGGTTCCTAGGGTCTCACTCTAGCTGGCCCTAACATCTCCCACAACCAACCATGAGTTTGAACTCTTCCGTGCCTTACGTCCTCTCATTATTATCACTCACATCTTCACTCCCCATACCTCTACCATCAGTCCTGTCCTGTTTCCCTTCCTCCCACTTTCACAAAAATGCCCCTGCTCCCTGCCTCCCTACCAGCCTGCCAGATGCCTGACACGGACTACTGTAAATTCGCTCTTGCTCTCTCCACTGTGATGTTGGGGAACACTGCTCTACCACAAAACTCCTTCCCTATTCCTTTCCATTTACCCTGTTCTCTTCATTGCACTCCTCTCTCCTGGTCTCAGTTTTCTTTTGCTTCTCTCCACCTGCCCATCTTATGGCAGAGTAAAACATGATACAAATAGGTAACATGGTATTCTTGAGCACTGGATCTTTCATAGATTCACATGCTTGACTTATTCTTCAGCAGACTGGGAATTCTGAGAATTCATGTTAAATATCAGTGACAGTAAACAATTATTTTAACAGTGTGACTCAAACCCTGCCAAATGAGGTGGTGACATTTTAAACTCTCCTGCCCTCACCACCTCCACAGAGGCTTCTATAGCTTTACACGTTTTCGGCCAAGGAACAGTCAACAGGAAGAGCCTAATTTATAAGAGGAGATGGGAGGGTAGCAAGTGAATCTACAACAGATGCCAAAGCTGGAGAGCAATAGAGTTACAGAAAAGTAACTAATTCTACTACAGCATGAGATCTTTCATAGCTTCACATGTTTGAATGTTAGTGGAGAGGTGTGGTGCAGCGGCCAGGGCAGCTGACTTCGGAACACAGGGCTCACGGTTTGATCCCGGGCTCCGGCGGCAGCTCAGCACCATGTGACTCTGGGCAATAGCTCACTTAATTTCCACAACGGCCCCCAGCGCCTTGAGATCTGTAGGGGTGAGTAGTTTGCGCTTTACAAATACCGGATTTACGATTTATTTGTTGTAAATTATAACAGTAGAAGTTGGGACCTTGTCTGAAATGATTCCGTAGCACTGCCTTCCCCTCTCCCATTGCCGTTTACACACTAGGGTACTAGTGCTTGGGAAAGGTGCGCATTGTTGGCTAGGTAGTGTCATTGCAAACGTTCATCTGGGATACAACTGCAAAAGGAGCATCTTTTACTGCCCTAGCTTAGGTGGAATGAGCTCTCACCTTTTCCCTCAGAGAGCTTCCAGCTTTCGGGTGACATTAAATACCTGCTGCCAAGCCTGGCTTGTACAGTACTTCATCATGAAATGGGTCAGCAAATGAAACAAACAGATGGTCAGATTCACAAAACGTGTTTGCAAATCACACTTGAGGCATCTTTTCCTAATCAAAGAGTGGAATTTTTTCTCTGGCCCTATAGATTGGTTAGAAAATAAAGTAGGGAGTATCAGTGGCTGATTAAGGTACAAAGATATTGACACTTTCGGAATGAAATGAGGGTTTGTCGACAATATGACTATGTCCTTGCAAGACTTCAAATATTGTTCCTATATCATGAAAGGGTGCATGCTCACCTCTCCTTGTTGGTGGCTTAGCAATGAGCAGTACTACCTTCCACAAAACATGCTGAGTGGATGAATGGATGCTATATGAGCTGATTAAAACATGTTTCTCCTTAATGATCCCAAATAATATATTCAGATCTCAATCCAGAGCAGGTTGTGCCACCAGAGTGTAGGCGGGAGAGACTGCGTAGGAGCTCCTATTAATCATCTAATAGAAAGGTTGTGTTTAGTGGCACGTGCAGGATATGGCTATGGCTGCCAAGGGACCCCAGACTGAGGAGTATTGAAGCTCCTACATGGCAAGATGTAAGAGCCATGTAATTGGTAACAGAAGATCCACTGAACACAAGCATAGTAGGGGGGCTGTGTCATACACAAAACCTCTCCCAGCTCAGAAGTGAACTGGGCTCTGCCTACTCTTAGGAATTCAGCAGATGGATCTAGAATATTTAGCTCGGCACTTCCTAAGTCATGGGGATCCAGCAATAGTCCTGATTAATGGTTTTTGGGGTGCCAATGGACCGACTCCACAGATCCGCTAACCACTGCTGTCTGGCTTAGGATGATGCTACCAGGTGAATCATCCAGGACTCAGGTGTCATCTTCTTGATGAGTCTAGTTGTCAGTGGAATTTGTGGAAATGTGTACACGTGTATGCGGGACTGTGGATTCCAAAAATCTTTCCCCTGATTTGCTGGATGCCAGGAATTTTGCATTTTGAGATGATTTGAACAGGTCACTCTCTGGATTGCCACAGCAGTAAAATATTAAGCTTGGTAGTTTGGCGTCTAATTTCCAGTTGTGAAATGTTGCCCTGTCTGTGCTTAGAACATCTACTAGGAAGTCATGTAAACGTCTCATAGTGTCAGTTGACAGCAATATTCTGACCTTTACCTGGTGCAAAATGATTTGAGCTCCTTTGATAACCAGGCTGGGCTGTTTCCTCCCTGTTCAAGAATGTAATATGGATAGGTCCTTGTTTTCCTTGTCCTGATGTCAGCCCCTCGGACACATGGTGGATAAAAATGCAAGGTTATCAATAAGTGTAGGCTTAACTTGCGTAATTCTGTGTAGCGCAATCATGTGGAGGTATTCTGCAAGATGACGCTTGAATTACCCACGAAGAGTAATTCTGTGTTTAGCTCTATTTCTTAGAGAAAAAATGCCCCCATGCGTCCAAAATGGATGCGAGGATCGATTTTGTGCTAAGAAACAGTGCAAAATGCAACAGAACATGAATAGCTAGCAGGAGCGGTCTCTTAACCAATAGACATTGTTCACTGGGAAATGATTTGCGACCATGATGAAAACTGACTGATGTAAATCGCCCCCCCCCCCACCCCCTAAATTGATTTGTATGGCCAGAGAGGGTGTTGGGAAACAGCAATCGTGTTGTTTGTGGCTGGCCGATGCTTTTATTATTGGAAGTCCCTTTTCATGGACCCTGATTTCAACATTCTGAAGTACAGCTTTCAGGTTTGTCGGTAGAAGTGAGATGGGGCATAGTTGTCCTGTAAGTTGTAGGGTTGATTGATAAGTACTGCATTGATAGGCTCTATGGCACTGTCTTCTTTTTCCTGAGTATGATTGGCAGCCTTGTAGAGAAGCATGGGTATCCATTAATTTATTGCTATCCACAGGTTTAACCAATAAAGCTATCCCATCAAACAGTGATCCACAATCATTGGCTTGACCTCAGGTCTGAATGATGGCTCCAATGTCAAGAGTATCGCCACAGCACAAGTCCATTTGCCATCAAGGTGTCGGTAACAGTTGTAGATGTTAGTTCACCTTCCTTCACGGTGGCTTTAACCTCTGTCTTTTAATTGTCTGACAATGTCTCAAGGAAATGGCCAATGCCAATCCATAAGTGCCTGTCATGGCAAACGAGTAGCCATAGCAACAGCAATTTCAATAGCCACAAATATGTCTACCTTTTTGCCCATTGTGTCTATGTTCCTACCTACCACATACAGGGGCATGCTGAGGGTGAGGGTGGATTATCAGGCCATAACTGGACAACCATAGAGACACCACAGTCAGTTTTGATATGATTCAGCAGACAGTTAGGTCAGTATTCAGAAGCTTTATATTTCTTTTTAAGTAATGCAATGTTTGAAGAAGTAGTTTCTTAGTTTTTCAGACTTGTTCCCAGAAGTGATCCTGAATAGTGATTGTCTTGAATGATTGACAGATTTTAGCTCTGCTGTAAAATACAAAAAAGGACTTCTCTGCAGGTGGCAAAGCAATTTGAATTTGTTGGAGGCTCTCTAAATGAGGTTCTGAAATTTACTAATTTCATTCGGGCGAATTACTGGGGACTGGACTGAAACCACCTCATCCAAAACCACATGAATAATCAATTTATCCGGGGCCTGAATCAGTTGTTCAATGGACATGACATAATCCTCCTCTGTAGTGTAGTTCCTATTTCCCTAATAGGCTCTGCGCATTGGAATAATATAACCTATAGGTTTGACATAGGACTAAGGTCGGTATGTCCCTATCGATTATATTAAACTTAATTACCTGTGCCAGCTAGCTCAGAGGCCACTAGAAACTCCTTGAGAACAAGAAGGGAGTAGTTTCTGGCAACCGAAAAACATGACAACTTTGTTTCCCTTTAGAAGCGGAACATGTCTCAGAATCGTGGAAACAATAGATAACAGTTTCACTCATTCAATCGTGCATGCTTAGTTTCTACAGAGTTACACAGAAAGGAAAGACAGGCGTTTCAATAAAAGGGTTTTATTGAACAGTCTTTTTCTCGTGTAAGAGATGTGTGCTGTTATGATCACAAGACAGTATGCAAGATAAATAATGTACAGCGTAAGCAGTAGAAATAAATAATACTGCGCTAGCATTATCTTTTAGCATATATTCACGTACATAAATAACATGAGCTAAAAATGCGAGTACTCATACGATGCGTCCCTAAACTAGTTCTACCCCAATGTACCTAACCTGGTCTAGGTGTAGGGAAAGGTAGAAATAGGCGGAGTATTCTCTAGTATGGTAGACTAAGAGTATGTTAAGTCTAGTATGCCAAGAGTCCCTCTAAGTTCTAGTCAGCTCCATACCTTGAGAATGAGAGAGGTGGGAATCTCCTGCCGGGTCTGGAACTCTAACACCCCGCGAAGGGAGTCAGAACACTGGAAGCTGGATTCGTCTGCGTGCAGGAATGACAGCGTCTTCTCAGTGCGTCAGGCCGGGATACGGACTCCTCTGAAGTCGAGGTCTCCTCTAACTTGCTTGGGCAAGGGAAGGTGTATTTATACCTGGTAGGTGTCGTGGAATGTTAGCATTGACGTGAAGTCGGACAGAGGAAGACGTCAGGAATGAACCCTTAAGGTATAACGGTTCATACATAATAGATGAGTTCTTGGAGAAATCAATAGTCATGTGCTAGGGGAACTCCCGAAGCTTAAGGGTCTGGTTTCTAAGAACACGTTGTGACGTTAGGGTGGACGGATGTCGGTGACCATGCCTGTATTTGTAGTGCACGGTTAATGCCTAAATAAGGACAGGGATTTCTATGCCTATATAAGGGCAATGCGAATTGTGCCTATAAAAGGACATGATTCAGGAAAACCTATATACGGACCCCTAAAGCGGAATACAACACCCACTCCATCTTCAAGTGAACGATAATACTAAATGCTAAACATTTTAAATGCTAAACATAAAATTGAGTACCACATATTGCTAAAAACATTTCTAAAAGCATTTTAAAAGAAGCTCAAAAGTGTTGAAATGCAATAGGTACTGTACATTTTAAAGCATCAGTTTCATTCTAAGCATATAACGGAATTAAATTGCAACGTGAATGAAACGGAAATGTATACATATGACGAAATGGTCGATAAGTTCTAAAAATCAAAGCCATTGCATATCATGGAATTAAATAAAATATTAGACAACTAAGGTGACAATGTGTCCCTGGAAGTTTTCAAAGAAGTCCGTTTTATAAGACTAGTTCTACTGTAAGCAGATTGTTCATTTGCCATGTTTTCCTGTCGAGAATCTTTTTTTTTTCGTGTTCAAAGGAAAAGTTCAATTTCTGGGAATAGTTCCAAGTTTTGAAAATATGAAGGCCAAATTTCATTGTTGCCCTGGTACACTGTGAGCCGAATGAAAGTCAGTGTAGGGGTCTGGCGTAAACATTAGATCATCTATGTCCGTAGCCAAAATATCATCCACCGAAGTCGGTGACATTTGGAACACCTCGTTCAGAAGGTTAATCGCACAGAGATGAGAAACATCGCCCTCAGCAGAAGATGCAATGTTCACGTCCGTTGTTACCTGTGTGCCCGTTGATCCATCTCGTACCTCAGCAGCAGCCGGAAGCGTCTGTGAGATCTCAATGAATGCCGCCATCAGGATTGGAAGCCTTTGGGGACAACACACAGCATGGGCCGTTATCGGGTCCAGCAGAGTATCGATATCCGTTGGCATGACTGATGGGAGTGTTAGACAGATGTCTAGCACGCATTCTTCACCGCAAAACAAGCAGCGTAGAACAGGTAAGATGCAATCTTGCCAGATTGGTCTGAATGACAGGAACCACGTTGTATTAAGTTCCCGTAGACGAGGCATGCCCAAAAGCTGTACTATTCGCTCATGGCATTTCCGTTCAAGGAGGGCTCTCTCCACATCGCTCGGAGTGATGTTGGCGAAGAGGCTTGCCATAGTGTAGTAGGAGGAATAGAAACAGAATTCCTGCAACAAGTGCTAGAATTAATGGCACACCACCAAACACCGAATGTGCGAAGTTTGGGATGATTCCGAGGACAGCCTGGAAAGGTGCTAATAGTCCGGAACAGATGGTCTTAAATACATGTACAATTCCGCTTTTATCTGACATGTTAAAGATACGTCCTATCATTTCTACGAAATGTACAGGGCAGTTTGTACGAAGTAAAGCTTGTATCTCAGCCGAAGTCCTTGCAACTTGTAGATCATAGGTTTCTTTGGCCGAGGTCAAAGGCACTGATTGTTGTATAAGCATGGCTTTCATTCTGCTTAAAGTATCAAATCGTATAAAAGAGACATTCAATGAAGGCCATAAAGGCGACTCCCTGACTGTGTCTATTGGGGCAAACAATACTTGCATACAGCAAGTGACCCTGGAGTTGACCGTTACTAGATATGGGATACCTGGCAACATGCCACAGCAACTCTGATCATTCAACATGAGGTAACTCCCATTAGAAAGTTGTCCAAACGTTGGATTAATCACAGCAGCTGGTGTACCCTGCTGGTGGCAGGACATATTTGCCACAGAACCATTACAAGCCCCGTGTAAAGATATGTCCTGACAAATCAGTGAACCGCTTAGTGCATTTTCACAGTGTGTACCGCTTAGAAACACTTCACGATCCCCATTCCAACATCTATATGTGTATGGTAAATTCCAGGATGTCTTAATGTATTCTTTACCCAACCTTTCATATTTGCCTGCTTGCATCTGTTTAAGGCAATACTGAAACTGAAAAGTAGTCACAGGTAGTGTTCTTTTGCCATGAATAAGCCATTCTGTAGCTGGTTTTTCTGCCACTGTGAATGGTAATTTTTCAATTTTTTCAATGCCCAGTACTGTATACTTCGCTCCCCTTTGTGCCAGTTCGATCTGTTTATCAGTTAGATTGTATTCTGCAAACAGAGCCGTCGTGTTGATAAAACGCCAAGGCACATAGCCCGCACGCAAAGATTGCAGCGTCCAGCTTAATAACATAATAGAACGTAACTGTGTTTGGCCTTGTAGTAACATGCCTAATTCTTGTTCCAGTATGTCGATAGCAGAGGATACAATACTGTCCAATGAATAAATTCTGGAGGACAAAGTTGTTAACCCATTTTCGACCACAGAGACAGTTTTCTCTAAGTTAATACGATCAAGTTCACTTGTTCGTTCTGCGGCCTCCATCTGTGACACCTTCCATGCTTCATTATAAGCAGCATAGATGCCGGCATATATGAAACGTTTTTGACGCGGTTTTCTTGGTCCAAGCAAGAATTCCCTAAGGTCTGCGTCTTCTTTAAGTAAAGATAAGTGTTGTTTCACATCCTTAAGTGTAGATTTCTGCAGCCAATCGAGGCATAATTTTCCTACACTGTATGTTGTTACTACCCCCGGATGCTGTCTTTGGACGTATCGTGGGTCTGGCCTATGAATAGTAAACCCCTGTGTTTTATTCAGGAATCTCGCTTGACAGTTGTTTGTGTCTGTGGGCCTGATCAACCATTTTCTCCAATCAGGATTTGTTCTGTTGAGTTGTAGTATGGTGTCAACTGTAACCGCTGCCTGTGTATTGTTATCAGGTGATAACTTGAAGGATTTTTCATGTCCTTGATCTTGGCTAACCCAAGGCAAGACGTTTGTTGGACCGTGTCATTCAAAAACATTATTTGCTGAGGGACGATACAGGCTCTAAATAAAGCTTCTATCCCCTGCACTTGCCAATCTTTAGTACCCCAGACAGATTTTGTGTCTATTGTGTCTTTCCATAAGTCGAAACCCTGTCTAGACAGTTGGGCAATAAATGCTGCAGAGTATATTTGTTTTGTATTTGTTAACATAATTTTCAGTCCTGTTTTGTTTACATTTCTATAGTAAAATGTTTCTGGATCAGATGTATTGTATCCTGAAAAATATGGAAACTTTTTAGCAAATGTTTTTGAACTACCTTTTGGTGGTGTAGGACAATGCTCCCATTGGTTAAACATAAACACATTTCTAGGTGTTGCAGATTTATGCAAAAAATGATGCCCATAGTGGTTATAGCAATACAGCTGTTCATAGTCTGATGAACCCTCTAAATATTCATTATTAGAAAATGCAGCAGATTTTTCTAGGTCAAACATCATATCATGTACGGTTTCAAAGTCCCAATCATCAGAGTAGGTACTGGATGAAACAAAATCACTTAGTGAAATTTTAAATAAATGTGGAATGTTCAAATGTTCCGTCGGGCCGAAAATATCAAAATCAGTTTTGTCCCACACTATACCATCCTGTATAGGAACGGCTGTGATGTTCACTGCAGACAAGTCTCTTGTTTCACGATGGGATGATTTGTGAGGTTTCAAAAGTAAGTTCACTTCTTTCCTTTCAATGTCCAAATGGATGTATCTCCCATTTATAAGCACGCTCATAGTCATAACCAAAGCTAGCCAAAGCAGGAAGAAAAATATTCCAGAAATAACCCAAAGTTCAATCCATGGTGAAACTAGATAAGTCTTTTTCAAAAAATGCAAAAAGTCTTGTACTTGCTGTTTAAAAGTTTTTGATGCTGGCGACGTCTCGGGCTCACTCGGATCCTCGGAAAACGTATCAAAGTTAATGAAGTAGCCAGAAGCAGTTCTGTCAATTGTTGGAATTGCATCAGGATTTGTAGAAATCGCTGGTACCAGTTGATCACTTGTTACATTGGTGTAGACAGGTGTATTTGGACGAACTGTTACATGTGTCTCAAGAGGGATGAGTTCCATAGCATTGTTGCTCAGTCCTTCATCTGTTACTGCTGAATTCTCGATGGGTATCAGTCTTTCAGTCTGAACCTCTTGGATAGTAGCGAGAGGAGTGTGTCTGCTACTAGGTCGGAGTCCACGAGGCCTACTATTTAGTATTGGCCACATACTGTGGTTTGATCAGGTCGATGGACACAAATCTTTTCTCCTTTCTTCCAGCAAGGGGCGGCAGAAGTACTGTTCTTGTTCCTTGAACGGCTAGGACAGGTACTGGTTGCCTGTAAGAAGGTCCAAATTCCTTCTTGTCCGCAATCTTCTCTCTGACTAGATCCCCAACTTTTGGAATCCAGACAGGCCTTGCTGGGACCGCCGGTTTTTCCCCAGTGGTGGTTGGCTGCAGGAATACGTTGCTTTGTTTCGATCTTAGTTCATTTAAGTCCTGTAAAACAGCCAAACGATCTTTGATATCAAAGGGTTTATTTTCCACCACTGTGCCACTGCATTCCAGATCTGGCACCCACATTCTTGTCCCAAATAGGACCTCATATGGAGTGACCCCCCTAGAGCACTTCTTGGCAAATTGTTTAATGAGCGTTGGACCCCATATAGATGTTTGACCCACCCATCACCCGAAGCTAATACCCTAGCTGTTATAGACTGCTTTATGTCCCGGTTTTTCCTTTCCACAACAGAATTTCCCTCAGGATGAAACGGAGAGGAGTACCGCAGTGCAACGCCCAGACTGGCCATGGCGTCTTTGTAAGCCCAAGAGCTAAACGCAGGGCCCTGGTCAGAATGTAGCGTGCCTATTGCGTATGTGCCGATAAAGACTCGCAAATATTTTATAACAGTTTGACCGTCAGCCGAGCGCTGAGGCCATATCCATAGGAACCTTGATTTAGTATTTGTGGGATTGCACTTGTCCATGAGGACGCCTGTGCATAGATAGTCTAATGCTGTCTAACAAAGGTGTCTGTGCTGGGCAGCTACATTCGTAGCATGGTGTCTGGTGGCTTTCTCGCTGTAATTTGCAGTCTATGAAGTTGTTGATGAATATGTGTATTTCTGTATTCATCCCAGGCCACCAGTACATCTCTTTTAATGTCAATATTGTTTTAGAGATCCCTTGATGTGACAGACCCTCCCCCAGATGTGTTTCATAAGTCAAAGCTGCTCTACGTTCCATGTTTGGAATTACCCTACCCCCCACTCCAGGGATTCGAGCAAAAGGAACGTTGTTTGCATCAATTACATAAGAGTACTTGAGTGGAAACTTTTTTGGTAACCCTGCACCACTGCCTTTGCTCGTAGCATTGACAGCCAACATTATCTCATTGTCTATTTTCGTTTTCGAACGAGTGATCGCAGATACGGAAGCTGTCTGAACTGCCCCCTTTGCGGCTTCGTCAGCCAATGAATTCCCTGCAACGTGAACGCCATCACGTTGATGACTCAGTGTGTGTATCACGTGAGCCTTTTGTAGTTCGCTTTTTAACTGAACTACTTGTTCCCAAAGCGTTTTAAGCTTTATTGTGCCATCTTTTGCATCTTTGAACCCGTTTTCAAGCCAAGTTTGTATATATTCATTATACGACTGCACACAGTAGAAAGAATCGCACACTATTAGTGTGGGGAATTCTCGATCTGTACTTTCAAGTGCCAGTTTGAATTCTTGTAGTTCAGCTCGCTGAGCTGTGCAATCTCCTAGAGATTGGGTTTTTGTGACCATAGGTCTGAGTTTGCCATCGCGCATGCGACCTTTAACGATTGCGCACGCTGCACTGTAAGCTTGCTTACTCCCTGTTGCGGGTTGTGCGGATCCGTCAGTGTAAATTATGAATTCATACTGATCGAGAGGCAGAATCTCAGTGGGCAGAGGACATTCATCTTCATATTGCAGGAACGCTTGTGTTTTTAGATCGGGATCAAAAACATATTCAACATCTGTTGCAGCAAGAGAATTAACCCATTGTATCCATCTAGGATGTAATGATTTAGCATTTGGAATGCTTGCTTTTGTTACCGCCTCTAAGGCTGGAACTGGGGTTATGACAATAATGCGTTTCCCTTTGGCTAGAGCTCTTTCTTTTGCTACTGCAGTTTGAACTGCTGTCAGTATTTTTTCTGTTGAAGTGAAGCGCATTTCTGCTTGTGTATACAAATGTGATTTGTATGCAATTGGTACTTTCTCACCCTCATTAAATGTTAAGTAGGTGAATCCGCATTGACCCGAAATTATTCGGATCACTAAATTGCGTTGACTTACGCGTGTTTGTAAGTGATTTGTTGCTAACATGTCAGCTTGGAGTGAACGCAAGATTTCTGTGTGTTCTTGTGTCCAATTTTTGATCGAAAAATCAGATTTGATTAATGCGTAGAGAGGTTTAACCCTTTCTGCGTAATTTACAATGTAAGTTCTTCCAAAATTTAGGAAACCCAGTATGGATTGTAAGTTTTTGAGCATCTTAGGAGGTTGGAGCAGCGCACACCTTTCTAAAAAGTTGGCTGCCAAGCTCTTGCCTTCACTTGAAAGCTCGTATCCTAGGAACAGGACATTGAGATGGGCAATTCTGGATTTTTTAAAGTTGAATTTGTAGCCCTCAGAGGCGAAGCCCAGTATAATGGTGCTCACCCTGTTCAAGTGTTTGTCCAGGTCATCGTCTGTCAGATAGATGTCATTGACATAGGACAATGCCTCATTGTCATAAATTTGTAGTAACTCCGTTACTCTCGCTGAGAATAACCCTGGGCTGTTCTTGAACCCTTGTGGGAGTCGACAAAATTGACGCTGGGTCCCCATTATTGAGAAAGCTGTTAAGTACCTGCTTTCAGGTGCTATGTTTTGACAAAAGAAACCATTTGAGATATCCAATGTGGTTTTGTATTTTTACGCACAATGTTATTCATTAATGCTGTACTGTGTGCATTTTGCACTGCAAATGTTTTTGAACAAGTATTTAGGTGTCTGTAATCCAAAACTAGACGATAGGTGTTGTCTGGTTTGGAGACAGGAAACAAAGGATTGTTCATTGAAGAGGTGCATGTTTCAATCACCCCCTGGTATTCAAGTTGATCTAAGATCTCCCTGACCTGTTTTTTAGCTTCTTGCTTTATTGGATACTGCCTTTGTGCAGTAGGTTCATTTTTAGATGTATTTTATGGTGAGGTGAATCCTCATCCCATCCTACATGATTTTTGTATAATGCTGGGGCCTGGGCAACTGCCCATTTCCTGGCATAAGTATATTTTAGGTGAATTGGAATATGATTAGAGAAGGCAGGCATAATAATGTCCTCGCCATGTGGGCACTCCCTGACAAATTGTGGTGGCCAGTCTTTTCTGCTAGAAGTATGTCATAGCCCCTTGAAAGTTTTTCCCAAAAAGTGCTTTCACCTGTCTGGGAATGTCTCCCTCCATCCGGAGTGTTATTTCATATAACGTTTGTGGAGTACTAACCCTGGTGTCTACAGTCTCAACTGTAATGTACTCATTCAAGTCCACTATCTCCAGAAGTTCCTTCAGGTTCTGGCGAGCTATTGTGACTTCTGGAGCACTGTCTAGCATTGTCTGAGCCCATTCTCCGTTCTTGAGTTGTGTTCTAAGTATCCTCGGCATGTCTGACCTTCAGACCTGCTACCTTCTTCTTTGAGAATTGAGGTTTTGATTTGTTTTTGGAACGTGTTTGTCGTCTTTCGATTTCACGCGTTCTTCTCTATGTTCTGACCGTCCTCTTCTTTCCGATGTCTGTGACGAGATCTGAAAGGTACGAGAGGAACGTGTATCAGTATCTTGATACCTGTCAGGCTTTTTCAAATTATCCCTATTCCTGAGGCTATACCTCCTTTCAGAGGGCTCCTTTTGAGGAGACCTACCTCGGGATTGAGAATGTTTCTCGTTTGAATTTTGTTTATTAGTTTCCCACTTCTTTTTAGAAGATGTAGGAGTTTGTTTAATAGAGTCCTTCTCAGGACTTTCAGATAGTTTTGGCTTCACTGGTCTTCCACCCAAACTATCTCTGCCTAATTCTGCATAAGATTGTTCTATTATTCTGGGTAGTTCCGTTTGATGTTCTGTAACATCGAATTCCCTTAATCGTTGGCGGATCGCCACCGCTGCTGCCTCCCCTTTAATATTAGATAATATTATTGTTGAGACCTGGTCGAAATTTTTCAGTAATTTCATAGCTAAATTTAGAGCAGGCTCTGCCCCATATTCGTTTTGAATTTGTTTCAGGACATCAGGTATTACTGCAATTGATGGAATACCATGTGTTTTAGTATAGATGGCAGCAAAGACTGAGCCCCAAGTGTTGGAGTCTTCCAGTTGTGGTGTGATCCCCATCGGTAAACAGATGGTTAGGATTCTGTGTTTCTCATACGGGCTAGTATTTGGAAATACTGCTTCGATTTGAGTAATTTTTTGAGCTATCCAGAATGGAATTTGCTCACGTTTTGTGGGCATTTTTCCCATGACTGCGTACAGAGTCTGTGGTGTAATTTTTAGTGTATTCCCCTGTTGAGGAGTTTGATTTGGAAGTGTCAATGGTGGTTGGACTGTGAAAGTCCGCATGACATATTGGACTAGTTGTCTGTAGATTTTTATTAACTCTTGTAGTTGAGTAAGTAATTCCTCGTCTGATATTATATTGAGGTCAGGATGAGGAGTGTAGTCGGCTAGAATCGGCCATGTTGCTCCTGGTCTACCTAGTGGACCGAGCCTGGTAATGTTTCTGTGATGTTTTAGGGCGCCTTTAAACCAGAGCTGATGCTCCTGGTATGTTAGTGGAATTTCAATATCCTCGAAAGGAATATATTCCTCTGGTGGATCATCTTCTTTGTAGAAGTGAAACAGTTTTGTTACTGAATTTGATTCAGGAAATATGACCCATGAATAGAATACCTCTGTCTGAAAGGATTTGTGTGCCTCTATCACGAAAACTGCTCTACCTCCTCTTGGTGGCAGGCCGTGTTTCTTAAGTTTGGATGGATGTCTATAACACCCGCCTCGGTTTCATTTAAACCTGTAAAGTTAAAAGCTGGTACGACTGGGTCAGCCGCAGCTCCACCGTTTCCGGTGTTATTGTCCCCGTTTATGGACATTTTGTTTTTTGAAAAGTGTAGAACAAGTTTCAAGGAAACAAAAAGATAAGGTGCACAATATTTTGGAACACTGTATCCTTCAACGTTGAACAAACCAAACAACTAATATATAGGGTGCTTCCCTATTTAGTTATGGTGGATATTTAGCCCTACCCACTCCGGACGTCTTATGGAGTATGTGAGTAGGGGTCTCTGAGAAAAGCACAAATTAGTTACTCAGTATCTAGCGTTAAATTACTGCCTTACCAAACCGTTGGCCGCCATGTAGTGTAGTTCCTATTTCCCTAATAGGCTCTGCGCATTGGAATAATATAACCTATAGGTTAGATATAGGACTACGGTTGGTATGTCCCTATCGATTATATTAAACTTAATTACCTGTGCCAGCTAGCTCAGAGGCCACTAGAAACTCCTTGAGAACAAGAAGGGAGTAGTTTCTGGCAACCGAAAAACATGACAACTTTGTTTCCCTTTAGAAGCGGAACATGTCTCAGAATCGTGGAAACAATAGATAACAGTTTCACTCATTCAATCGTGCATGCTTAGTTTCTACAGAGTTACACAGAAAGGAAAGACGGGCGTTTCAATAAAAAGGGTTTTATTGAACAGTCTTGTTTCTCGTGTAAGAGATATGTGCTGTTATGATCACAAGACAGTATGCAAGATAAATAATGTACAGCGTAAGCAGTAGAAATAAATAATACTGCGCTAGCATTATCTTTTAGCATATATTCACGTACATAAATAACATGAGCTAAAAATGCGAGTACTCATACGATGCGTCCCTAAACTAGTTCTACCCCAATGTACCTAACCTGGTCTAGGTGTAGGGAAAGGTAGAAGTAGGCGAAGTATTCTCTAGTATGGTAGACTAAGAGTATGTTAAGTCTAGTATGCCAAGAGTCCCTCTAGGTTCTAGTCAGCTCCATACCTTGAGAATGAGAGAGGTGGGAATCTCCTGCCGGGTCTGGAACTCTAACACCCGCAAAGGGAGTCAGAACACTGGAAGCTGGATTCGTCTGCGTGCAGGAATGACAGCGTCTTCTCAGTGCGTCAGGCCGGGATACGGGCTCCTCTGAAGTCGAAGTCTCCTCTAACTTGCTTGGGCAAGGGAAGGTATATTTATACCTGCTAGGTGTCGTGGAATGTTAGCATTGACGTGAAGTCGGACAGAGGAAGACGTCAGGAAAGAACCCTTAAGGTATAACGGTTCATACATAATAGATGAGTTCTTGGAGAAATCAATAGTCCTGTGCTATGGGAACTCCCGAAGCTTAAGGGTCTGGTTTCTAAGAACACGTTGTGACGTTAGGGTGGACGGATGTCGGTGACCATGCCTGTATTTGTAGTGCACGGTTAATGCCTAAATAAGGACAGGGATTTCTATGCCTATGTAAGGGCAATGCGAATTGTGCCTATATAAGGACATGATTCAGGGAAACCTATATACGGACCCCTAAAGCGGAATACAACACCTCTGAAGTCATCATGTTATGTTATCAGGATTTGTAATGCGCGACTTAGCACCCAAGGGCTATCCAGACGCTGGAGCAGGTGTGAAAGTCGTCTGCTGGGTCTTAGTTGAAGAGCCGGATCTTCAGCTTCTTGTGGAATTCCAACGCGAGGAGTAGGCTCTTAAGTGCAGGGGGAGATTGTTCCACATTTTGGATGCGAGGTATAAGAAAGCTAGAGCTCATGTTCTGCTTTTGCGGATGCAGGGTGTGTGTACGAGAGAGACACCATTGTTGCGATCTACGATGTTGTCAAGGACAGTGTTTTTGTTGTCGCTGATGCACTCGAGGATGAGGTCTTTATCATTGTCAATGATGCAATAGTTGAAGACGTGGCAGCTCTGTTTGTTCCTTCTACTACCTTGTGTTGCATCTAGGACATGATATTATGAAGCTCTTTTGCTAACATCCCATCTGAGTGCAACATTTAGAGTAACATGTCCTCTGCTGTATTCATATTTGGATGTGGGTGGACCTTGTAGTAAGATTGCACTGCTGTTGCATTCACCTGACAGCTACTGGACCCATTTCACATCTGGTCGAGTCATGCATTCTCGCTCATCTAGTCTCACGGGGGCCGATTCACAGAACTAATCTGAGATAAAATCCTAAACTTACTACTTTTGGTATTCACAAAAGGCATTTAGTAGTAGTAAAGTTAGGAATCCTAACTTTACTACTACTAAATGCCTTTGTGAATACTCGAAAGTCAAAGTTAGGATTTTGTCTCAGTTTAGTAAAAGTAAAGTTAGGAGTCCTAACTTTACTACTACTAAATGCCTTCTGTGAATACCAAAAGTAGTAAGTTTAGGATTTTACCTCAGATTAGTTCTGTGAATCGGCCCCACGGTCATTGTGATCAGGTTAGAGCATCCAACATTCCCTTTAATTGGTTTAATGGTATTGTCGTTTTTTTTGCTTCAGCTTCTCTTGTTTTACTCATTCAAATTCCACTCAGGTTCTCTCTGTCCTCTGCTGTCTTAAACGGTTTCCCAGCAGTCCCCGCCTGCCTACTCATGACATCTGCCCAAGAGGCTCCCAGGCAGCCCTGGTTCACCATGGGCGAAACACCATAGCCCCATATTCGGTCTATCGCAACCCCTGGTCGCTTTTTTAAAAATCCACTTATTGCTTGTTGTCCTCATGGCAAGAGCTGTGTGTAGACCTATGGACTCCTGAGACTGGAAACATCAAGGGACACCAATACCTCCCTACATCTGCCCTTATCTCATCATCTTGTATATTGAATGTTTTATCTCAACAAAATGGTTCCCCTGTGATGTACACATGTATGATTCTGAGGCTTGCACTGTTTACATTGCTTCTGCAGCACAGCACAGCCCAGCTCCAAACAGAGTCATCTTACATACTTCCTTTGAGAACAGACATTCCAGGAGACAGCCTTCACGATGCTCCCAAAAGGACCTCACAGGAAGAGGACAGTGCAAACTCCAAAACAACTTATTCAACCACTCATACACCTTTCAGACAACCCAGGTCATGAAAAACATACAGTCGGATATAACATGAGTAACAATGGCACTTACTGCCTTACATTTAACAAAGCATCTTTGCATGTTTGGCAATCAGTGCTGCTGAACAGAATAGTCTCCGCAGGACAGACAACTAACAGTGGACCCTGAAATGAAATAACCAGCAAGGTTCTATGACACGGTGGTCCCTTACAGGACCAACCAGAACGTATATTTCCGATTAATTTTTACAAACCATTATTCAGCAGTGCATGAAACACCAAATCCTTACTGCTAATGTACAATGTTATGATTCTAGCCAATGAGAAGTCCGAGCACCATGCATATAGCGTGCACAGATGCAGAAAGCGCTACAAGGTCGTTGGTCTAGAATTTGCAACCGCCAGGCAGACTTAAGGAGTCATTGCTGCAACTAGCCTGACACCATACCACTATTCACATCATATGTAGAACTCAACATGGGGCATATGCTCATGGTCTCATCAATGCAGCTTTTCTTCTCCATGATGCTCTTGCATCAAAACTATTCATTTTCACATTCGTGACTGCATATGGGTTCTCCAGTGAAAGCTCTTGACATCTCTGACTTTTTGTAGAGCGATTTACAGACCCTACTTTGAAGCATGGGCCAGATTCTATTATTAATTGCACAGATGTCATTTCTATGTGCATATATTCCATTTCTAACTACACAGATTCCATTTCTTAGCGCACAGATTCCACTTCTAAGCGCACAGATTCCACTTCTAAGTGCCCTTGTGAAAACCTTGATATCTCTGGGGCTGATTTACAAGCCCCTTGTTTCATGTATTCATAGCATTATTTGCACATTTTATAGTATGTTTGATATAAGAATTTTTTATTGGTCGGTTATTTGATTGTCTTATGTATTTATAGCATTATCTGCACATTTCTTAGTATGTTTGATATAATTTTTATAGCAATGTATAAGGAAGAACTTTGTATTGTATGTAAAGTTTGCCCTTTTAATTGTTGGTGTGTTTTTGTGGACCTCGGTAGGAGTTCCAAAACAAAATAAATAAATAATTGAGCCCTTCCGCCGCCGGTACGTCACTTTTTCCCATATTAAAAGTCATGCACCGGTGGTGTAAATGGGGCATGTAAATAATGGAAATCCTTGTAAATATCACGATGTGTGTTTCGCAGGAGTTTTTTCGTGGGAAGACCTACCTTGCATCTCATTTTTGGTAAGTCTCGCTAAACGAAGTGGCGCTGTGAAAAATACGTGTTAACGCTGAAAAAATGCTGCTAACTGGAGTTTGTGCAACTTGTAAATTTGGCGATAAAAAAAGCCACCGTAATGTTAAAAAATTGACGCTACAGCGGCGTTAACTCCTTGTAAATATTCCCCTTTGTTTGCTGATGGTTTTCCTCCCCTCTGGTAAAATCTACCAGAGGCACCCTCTGTTCTGAATGCGCTCATCTCTCTATACCACAAAAGGGCTTATTTACAAGTTCCTTGCGCCGCTGGTGCGTCACATTTAACATGGGAAAAAGTGACATACCAGCAGCGCAAGGGGCCAGTAGGGCACTTTTAACATGGGAAAAAGTGGCATACCGGTGGCGCAAGGAGCTTGTAAATAAGCCCCAGGTGTGCTGTGCATTCCCCTCCTGAATTTGCTGACCTGATTCCTTTGACTGGCAAGTGTCCTTTCCTTTCTACTGTGCCTGCCCCATCGTTGTGCCTTTTTCCTGCCCATTGCTGGGGTTACGCGGAATGCTTTGCAGTAGTGCTTCTCTTACATCTTACATTGGCAGAGCCAGTAAGCATTAACTATACCAATTCAGCCTGCTGCCTAGATGAAGCCCAGTTACATATCCCTGCCCCTTTATGATGCCCTGTTGCTGCATTTGCCATGGTTACCTGAGATGCCTAGCACCAATGGCTCCATTACATCACAGAATAGCAGAGCCAATGAGCATTTATGAACCATATTGAGGGTCAAAATCATTTGGGTTTCCTTAGTTACTGACAGAAGCCCCTCTGTGACATCAATATGCTTAAGCCAATGGATTATCAGTATGTAAATTAATGAGATCACCGTTCCAAGTTCCTAGAATGTGACAGCTTTGGCTGACATTTCAAATATTCGTGTCCCAGCCTTGTGAGTAGAGGCTAGCACTCCCTTAAAAAAATACCTTGGGGCATATTATCAAGGGCTTTATCGCCGCTTTAGCGGCACTTTTTGCAGCTAAAGCGGCGATATTTTTATCGCCCTATTAGCAAGCTGTCGCTAACAGGCGTTAGTGACAGCTTTCCGGCGATAGCGGGCGGGTTTTACATCGCGTTGCATGTCAGCGATAATTAACTAAAAGCGACAGAAAACAGTCGCTTACATACCTATCGCCTATTAGCAATACCCGCGAAGCGATAAAAAAACGCGCGCTAACCCCGATTAGCGCTTGTTTTTTAGAACTGATAAAAACATGACTTAGCAATGAAAGTCAATGGGAGGTGGATTGTAAGGTTAAGTCCCCAGAATTAGCGATAGGATTTTATCGCTGGATTTCTCACGTTAAAGCTGGGTTTCGCCGCTATCGCTGGATATTTTATCGCAATGGAGATAAACCTTGCTAATAGCATGTTATTTCCGCGGTGATATCCAGCGATAGCCGGCGATAAAAAAAGGCGCGCTAAGCAAGGTTTGCGATATTTATCGCATGTTCTTGCTAATATGCCCCCTTATGTTTTTCCTTCCTTACTTTATTCATAACTGTTTAATTGGCGCTTGGTTCTCCAAATTGTCCCACTTTGTTCAGTCATGCCTTAATATGTTTCTGTTAAAATACACAAGTTTATGAAGAGATTATGGATTTCAGAAGTGATTAAGCTGAATTTCGACACAGTTTGATGTGTGCTTGTGACACCTTCTTTGTAATTGCACCAAAAGTGAAATACCTAATTGCCTGACGAAAATAGGTTAGCAAAGGCCTACACTGACTCTCAGAGAGCTGAAATAGAGGAGGCCTTCCCTGCTGTAAGCTTCTCTTCAAGGCATAAGAGAGAGTTTATGGAGGCCCTTAATAATGATGCTTGAGTTGCGTCGTTATTAAGGGCCTCCACTGTTGGGCGATGATGAAACTGGAGATGCCATCTCTGTGAATGTTGCGGGCTGTGAGAGGTCTATACCTGGGTGGATGGCATGGACATGAAACCTTTCCACTGAGAGACAAGATATCAGGGTTTCGACCTCTGGTAAAGGTCTTCGAAAAGGTCTGGTGAGGCATCTCAAGGAATACCAGAGGCCCACCCCTGAAGCACATCTGAGGGAGAAGGAAACCCTCCTACTGAGACCCCACTGTTGGGCAATGATAAACTAGAGATGCCTTCTCTATGAATGTTGCGGGCTGTGAGAGGTCTATACCTGGGTGGATGGCATGGCCGTGAAACCTTTCCACTGAGACTCAGGATCTCAGGGGCTTCGACCTCTGGTAAAGGTCTTCAAAAAGGTCTGGTGAGGCATCTCAAGGAATGCCAGAGGCCCACACCTGAAGCACACATGAGGGAGAAGGAAACCCTTCTACTGAGACCCCACCATTGGGCGATGATGAAACTGGAGATGCCATCTCTGTGAATGTTGCTGGCTGTGAGAGGTCTATACCTGGGTGGATGGCATGGACATGAAACCTTTCCACTGAGAGACAAGATTTCAGGGTTTCGACCTCTGGTAAAGGTCTTTGAAAAGTGAGGCATCTCAATGAATGCCAGCGGCCCACCCCTGACGCACATATGAGGGAGAAAGAAACCCTTCTCCTGAGACCCCACCGTTGGGAGATGATGAAACTGGAGATGCCATCTATGTTAATGTTGCGGGCTGTGAGAGGTCTAGATCAGGGTGAATGGCATGGCCGTGAAACCTTTCCACTGAGACTCAGGATCTCAGGGGCTTCGACCTCTGGCAAAGGTCTTCGAAAAGTTCTGGTGATGCATCTCAAGGAATGCCAGAGGCCCACACCTGAAGCACATATGAGTGAGAAGGAAACCCTTCTACTGAGACTCCACCGCTGGGGATGATGAAACTGTAGATGCCATCTCTGTGAATGTTGCAGGCTACGAGAGGTTATACCTGAGTGGATGGCATGGCAGTGAAACCTTTCCACTGAGACTCAGGATCTCAGGGGCTTCGACCTCTGGTAAAGGTATTCAAAAAGGTCTGGTGAGGCATCTCAATGAATGCCAGCGGCCCACCCCTGAAGCACATATGAGGGAGAAAGAAACCCTTCTACTGAGACCCCACCGTTGGGAGATGATGAAACTGGAGATGCCATCTCTGTGAATGTTGCTGGCTATGAGAAGGCTATACCAGGGTGGATGGATGACCTGGACGTGAAACCTTTCCACTTAGACTATGCCTTTATGCAGTGACCATCGTACAGATGCCATTTTCCACACACATTAGGCATGCTGTTTCATTCAAAATTTCTCTCCTCTTCTTAGACCCTTGATCTCCAAGGCAAACCATTGCTTGACCTTCAGGCTAAAAGATCCTAAGTTCCATGGCTGGTTGCCTTCCACCCACATCACAGCTACACAATTCTTGGCTAGGAGTATCTTCACCCTCCTTCTCTGAATGGTTCTGCATTAATAAACCCCATTTATCTTTTGCCCTTTTGACAGTGCTCAGGTCGGGTGTTTGTTAAGTTGTAGATGATGTATTTAAACATGGTCAGGATCGGGTCTTGGCTGTCTCTGGCCAGCCCACCACTATGCCATTCTAGTGCCGCCTCACCCATGACCAGTTGTCCTTCTCAGCTTCATTTCCCTCTCTCTGGCCCTCCCTAATCTGTTTACTTCTAGCATCTAGCTTTCCCAAGAATCTGATGTTTGCTCTAGCAAACCTCAACTTTTACAATGCTCGTCTTTGGGTCCTTCCTATTTCCAGTCTTCCTGGCCTTTTCTTCCCTCTTCTCAAGTGAATGCAGAACAAACCTGCTTCCATGTTTAGTTTCATCTTCTCTTTTTAAGATGCTTCACTGAGCTTAGTCTCTCCAAGTACATGTTAGTCTTTGGACAAGGGGCATCCTATGAGCCTGCCTGTCCACATTTTGGACAAGCAGCCATTTTTTCATCTTTTTTCCAGTCATTCTAGGCACCACCTCTCCCTCTCACTATTCCTGGTGTTGTTGATACAATAGACAGTTGAAGAAAGCTTGTAAGTGCTTTTGTTTAAAGTGGAGCCTAAAAGATGGTATTTAATATTTAAATACGACATGGATGGTGCCATAGGCAGCTCTACTTTGCTACTTTCCCTCCAAATTTTCCAATTCCTCTCTCTCCTTGAAAGACCTTTCTCGTAAGCTGGCATCCTTATTATGTCTGATCTCTTGCAGATGGGTCTATGATGTCAGGGCCCTCTCTCTTTCTGGGCTAAATTTTTTACCCGACAGAGCAGTGTTGTACTTTTTATCATGTACCAAGACGGCCTTGGGTCTGTCCTTGATCCTTATTTTCAAGATCCCTTATTTCCTAGATCTTCTTGCTCTGTGTGTAGGTGCCTGTCTTCAGGTGTACATCTCCCACACTACCCATCTCTGCTCTTTGGAACAGCTTCTTCTTTCCTTTAAGAACATCGACAAACTGGTTTCATGTACAATGTTGGGTTGTTGGGCCGAGCTAATCATGTCCACTTCAGGGACTGACACCTCCTCTTTTGAAGCCCACTCTACTCATGGCTCAATGGCTTCAAATGCATTCCTCACTCACTCCAGACTGGAACACATCCTTAGGGGCACTAATCTGTCTTATATTTCAACATTTAGGACCTTTTACCTTAAACCAGCTGCACATGTGGCCGGCCATGTTCTCTCCAGGCTTTAAACTTGCATATTGTACCACCTCATTGCCTTGTGATAAAATGTGGATTTTCCTAGCTTCAATGAAGAGGAAATATAAGATTTTACTAAAGACAATGAGGTGTGTATAATATCCCCTCTTCCTCGCAGAGGTGATTCTCCCCTGAATAATAACTAAAGGGTTTGGGCTTTTGCTATTTACAAACTTGCTGCATGCCTGTTAGCTCTGATTTACTGCTTTTTATGAATATGCTATTTGTAGCCCTTTTTGCACTGATGTGTTGGCTTCCTAATTTCACTCATCTTCTTTTTCAGGTTTGCCTTGATCTCGACGTTCCCCTGGAATAACAGCACCACTTCATCTCCTGCTGTAACCAGATGTCATCCCTCCTCCTTCATCCCGTCCCAGTTGGAACCAAATCAAGTTTCTTCAAGTGCGAACTGATCTTTGCTTTGTCGCTATGAGAAAAAGGCCCTTTTTGCATGGTCACCCAGATTTTTTGTTGAATTTTAGTGCTGGTTTTTAGACTGTTGTCCAGACCCAGTGCATGTGCTCTGTCCCCTAGAGCATGTAGAAATTGGCAAATCCCTAATTGGCTTTATGTACCATTCTTGTAAGGCAATAGCATATGGTGCAGAAAATACACCTATAGCATAAAGTTAAATTAAAGAAGACATATATAGTCCCTACCTACCTACTTACCTCACAATGCTAGGAAAATTAAGCTACCTCTAAAGAATAAAACTAAAGAATAAACCACTCTTAATAATAACTGAGATAAAAACGTGAATCAAACTGGAAGTCTTTCTCCTTCTCCTCTATCAGTGACTTCATCACTCCTCTCTCTCACCTCTTTCTCCCTCAGACTCTCGCTTACACTCACTCGTCCTCATTCACTATATCTCTGTCATTCTCTCCTCTGATTTTGCCTGGTATGGATAAGTAGTTCAGTGCTTCCTGCTGCCTACCTAATACCACAGATAGCTAAATTCTAATCCAAACTCACAAATGACACAACATTCAGAGATTCTTCAGTGACTAACAAATCTCACTCAGGAAATTGAGCATTCCGATTTGCCCCATACCTGTCTGAATTGCTAACCTTAAAACAGGCACAGCTAAACCCCCAAACCTGGACGATGACTCTTATAAGGTGATACAGTCATTTCTAATTGATGATCAAGTTTTGCCAATCACAGCCATAAATTTGAGTGATTTAAAGGGAACAATGAGTCAATTTTGAGAAAAAGAATTGCCCTCACAGACACCGGCTGTGATCTTGTGGAGTCAAGAAGATTTGCTGTAAGTCAGGGAGGAGCGAGAGTTAGAAAATATCTTTGATCCTCTGAGCTGCAAGGTTGATGGTGTCATATGAGTTGATGGTATATAGAATCATTTATTCCTATGAGTTCTTGACATTACGTACTTGTAGGGATGATAGTATCACATCAATGTAAGGTATTTTGCTTTATATTGATGTCCATTTATGGGATCCTATAGATACAGGGCTCACTGGATTTTAGGGATGATAATACCATATAGTGTACGGTAGGTGTATGAAGCATGAAGGTTTATGGTTCATGACGAGTGCATGCTTGTCTTGTTCACGGCCTGTCCAGTTTGCAGACTTGACAGGATTATACAGTGCATTGTTCATGGCATACTTTGTAGTTTAGACCAACAAACCACCCCAAAAATCACGCAATCCCATTACCGGTCCTTACTTTTAGTGCAGAGCATGAAGCTGTGAGTCCTCTCTTGAGGTATTCCCTCTGCCTGTTGGAAGTGAGATAAGGAGAGGAAAAGTGTAAGAGTGGCTAAAGTGGACAAATGTGCAAAAATGAGAGAAAGAAAAGTGAAGTGAGAAGGAGATCTCTTCTTCAACCAGCAGACAGTTGTACTAGCATATCCTTAGAGAAAAACACACAAACACTCACATAAACACGGGCATGTTCACTAACACTTAAGCATAAACACATACACATATATACATATGCGCATTTGCATGAGGACAGATGCACACATTTATGCACATATATTTATATTTGAAATCCTTACAAGAAATATATGTGAGCGTGTGTGTGCGCACACGCGCCCTTCAAGGACTACTGTTGAAGAGATGTGATTGTGCGGCAAAACCCCAAAAACTGAGAAATTCTTTAATTATGGTGAGAAACATGGCCCTAAACTCCCCATGCACTGCTCATGATTTTCATTTGGTATCACATATAAAATGACAAATGTAATTACTGATGACACAAAATAACATAACATATGACATCACCACCGACATCATTCTAATCTTACTGTGAGAGCTGAACATCACTAGGCTCTAGGACCCAGTGGGTTTGAACTTTGGTCCTACATAGCAGACTCTATAAGCATGGGCTGGCCTCCCACAGATGCTGAACTGAATGTCATAGCTTGTTGAGCTGAAAGCCCGCTTTTGCGATGCACTGTAGGTTCTGGGCACTGGATGCTAATTTCTCTAAGTAACAAACCATATAAATTATTTTCATTGATTTTCTAATGTTTTTAATAATACACTTTGGTCCCTGGCCAAGGTACTCCTTGCTTATCTGGGTGCAGCCTCTCCCTATAACTACTGCACATGGCCTACGGCCACTTTAAGTGGCCACTTTGACACTGACACTTCCTATGTGTTTTTTAATTTAAACCTGCGGATCTAAATGTACTCCGCATACACAAGATGGCACGTGCTATGGTTTCTGGGATCTATGTTGCCAGATCAAATTTGTAGTTGACCATTTTGCAGAGCCTGCATCACATAATGATAAGTTTTCCCAATTATAAGTATAAAATATGCTTTAGCTTGATACTCTCCTTATTTGCTCTATGATTAGGGAATGCTCCATAGGCTCCTTACACAACCTTTACCAACCCAAATGTATTTCCTGTGACAAAGGGTCTATAAATAGGCAATAATCCTGAATTGTGTACCAGACATCACAGTAACATCTCCTATTCAAAGCTGTCCAATTACATTGTTTGGATCCATTGATAATAAACAAAGTTAGTTTCCTGTAATTACAGTTCTCCATCATCGACAATGTTCATAGATTGACATTCTTCAATTATTCTCTTTTCTCAGGCTGGGAAATACTCTATAGTAAATGTTAAGGTACTCATTGTAATCTTGCATTCTGTGCAGCCTAGTTACTTCATTGTAGAACATAAACCCCAGTCAGTATAGTGGAGAGGCTCTTCTTCTCTCAGAGGCTTCCACACTCGCATTTTCTCAGTCAAAGTGGAAGGATCAAATAATCCTCATTGGAAGCGGGAAGTGGGTGAGTCGCCTTTGAATCTATGAAAAATATCAATGCTGGTGATCTGCTATTAAAGGTGAGTACTTGTTTAATCCCTATCACTATTTTGTGGACTTTCTTGCTTGAATTAAAATCTAAAGAGCAGTAAAGAACAAACAGTGGAAGGCGGGTATGAGGTTCACATATATGAAAAGGTTTCTCCACACCACCTCCACTGTCTGTGACCTTGCCTTCAAATTCAGGTATTGATACTCTATGAAGGTGTTTGTGGATTTCCACACGACATCTTTGCACAGCTTGGAAAGGACCCCATATATAAGAAACCAGTGGTTTGAATTTATTGCTGGGTATAATCGTGCTACCTAACTTCGGGTGTAACTTACCTGTACATCCAAATATAGTATCTTTGCATTGCTAACTAATATGTTTTACAAAGGAATTATGGATAGTATCATTTACCACCTCCTTGATAGTTCACTTTTAGCCTGGTAGACCTTGGAGCTACCATTGGGAATGGTTTGCCTGTACACAGGACACTATTGCCTGACCATTAATTAATGCATTAGAAATATCACTGAACTTGTTTGTATCTTCTCCCCTTAGAATGCTGACCTCTGGAAGTAGTCTTGCTGATATGTCCTGATGCTAATTCCATCCTAAGTAGGACTGGGGAGTCGAAAGAAAGACGTTAACTTTCTACTAGGCAGAGTGTGCTCTGTTTATGGATAAATGTACACTTTTATACATTTAAAATATTGGGATGTCTTTATTTTCTGAATGTTCCTTTCCTAAATATATATATATATTTTGCCTCCCGTAATCACTGTTTTCATCCCCCAAGGGACCAGGCGCAGACTCCAATAAGTTCCAATTCTGTTTATTTTAGTGTTGTTTGTCTGATATATATATATATCCTTTAGCTTTAGTTCACGTCGCTGACTCCATGAGGCGCTTCTCTCTCGGTGCGTGACCCTTGGCTGAACCACGCCAAATTACATTTTCCAAATCCCTCAAAGTGAAGGAAAAAAGGGTCGCACTTCCAGATTAGGAATAATGGGCAGGATAATGGATCATGTGATTGTCAATAGGTTTTTATTGGCCCATGTGACCTGTCGCTGTGTAAACCGTGATCAAGTTCTCGGAGGAGAACGCAGCGCGTTAGTGCAGCTTTGAAGAGCTGATGAAACGAAAATAAAGGATTGTTAAAACACCTAATCTGGAAGTGCGACCCTTTTTTCCTTCACTTCGAGGGATTTGGAAAATATATATATATATATGTAATATATAGGCTCACTGACAAAATATCAAAAACATAAATCTCGTTGTATATAAAAATCTAATACAAAAATATCATTATCCTATACTTAGAATGGAAATAACAAAAATATCGTAAAAAAATATTATCACTAATATTGAAGACAATGTCGTTTTCTAACATATATATAGTTAAAAATAATAAACATTACGTATATTAATATTTAACAGTAATATAATTAAAATTAAATATATTTAAACAGTTAAACAATATATATGAATGTTATACTTATTTACAAAATAATTCTATGACTATGTTTATTTAAAAATGTATAATTTTAAACTGTTATTAAAATATTAATTTAAATTTATATTATCATTCCTTCTGTATTGTCAAGGCTTTATATGGAAGCGAGGTTTGGGGGTACACAGCGGTCAACACATTACAGACCGCATGAAATAAATATTTTGGACTAATTTTGAAAGTCCCTCAGGGTACCCCCTCGTATTCTGTACACGAAGAATTAGGCTCTAAGTACATAACGGATTTGGTGGTGGTTAAACCTCTGTTGTGCTGGGTGCAGATTTGGACTAGTGAGGAGGCAGGTTTTAACCGATTAGTAATTAAGGACTGCCTCTCACTCGACCATGCACTTAAAATCCCACGGTTAACATATGTTAAGCAGACCCTCACGGCTCCAGGTAGAGCAGATATTTTCAGGAGGCATGATGCAGTGATGCCACAGGACAAGAATATTGTTAAAGAATTTTTTTTAAATGTGTTATGGCTTCCCGGGAGGAAAAGGAGCTTAGGAAACCTATGGTAAGAGGGCATGTCCTAGTTAAGTCCTTGCAGGGCATGGAGCCTTATCTATTTTAACAAGTGCCCATGACAGATTTTTAATCACCCGTTTTAGATCAAACTTGTTCCACCATTTATTGGCATCTCCTCCTGGTTTTGTCTTACATGTAGAGGATAGAGGTCCCTGTGGCTGCGACAATAGGTCTCCACAGGATAACCTTCACTTTGTTTTCCTTTGTAAATAGTTTATGCATCCTAGGCGATTGTTTCTTAAACTGCTTTTAAAGGAACTGAGATTTAGGCATGCCCGTGTAGCTCTATTGTATTTGCAACTTCTGCCTAATGTTCGCACGCTTTTTAGTGTTATTAACTTTTTAAGAGCTGCACTAAGGTCAAGAAACTCTAGATGTGACTAATGAATACAAGGATATTTGCGATCTTGCACAATTTTGTGACATGCTGGTATAAATGAATTTGATGTTGATTTTAGTTGTGGTTTCTTCTATGGCTGTGACCACTGCATGCCCGTGTAGCTCTATTGTATTTGCACATCCTGCCTAATGTCCGCATGCTTTTTAGTGTTATTAACGTTTTAAGAGCTGCACTAAGGTCAAGTAATTCTAGATGTGACTGATGAATACAAGGATATTTGCGATTTTGCACATTTTTGTGATTTGATGATACAAATGAATTTGACGTTGATTTTAATTGTGGTTTCTTTTATGGCTGTGATTACTGCTGAATAAAGATTATTATTAATATTATATTATAATTTAAAAAAATGTTTTAAACTTTAAAAATATTATATATATACATTTTAAACCATAACAAATTAACTGGAATTTTCTTGTAAAAACAGCCCAATTTAATTACACATAAAAAAATAAACAATTTCAAAAATGACATTTTCCTAAAAATATATTGTATATTAAAAACATTACTAAATAAAAATAATATAACTTTCAGTACACATAAACATCATAATAATATAAATGTAAACAATGTTAACAGTAGTATAAAATTGTAGGAATAATACATATACTATTCCCACTCCAATGCCTGCAACAGTAGGGAAAGCATTGGAATCAGGAAGGGTAAAATGTACTATTCTCACTCCAGTCTGTGCAACTCTAGGGAAAGTGTAGGACTCAGGAAGGGTAAAAATTACTATTCCCACTCCAGTCTGTTCAACTGTAGGGAAAGCGTTGGACTCAGTAGGTGTAAAATGTACTATTTCGACTCCAGTCTGTGGGGGAGGGGGGTAGTTGTTCAAATTACTATTCCCTTCCAGTCAGTGCAAAAGTAGGGAAAGGGTTGGACTCAGGAGGGTAACAATTTACTATTCCCCCTCCAATGGTCTCAACAATAGGGAAACTGTTGGGTTGCAGAGGGGTAAAATGTACTATTCCTACTCCAGTCTGTGCAACAGTAGAGAAAGTGTTGGATTGCGGAGGGATAAAATTTACTATTCCTACTCCAATCGGTTCAACAGTAGCGAAACAGTTGAATTGCGGAGGGGTAAAATATACTATTCCCAATCTAGGGCCCGATTCCGATGTCGGATGGACTGGAGTCCATCCGACATCGGTTTGGAACTGTAGCCGAATGACCTCCTATCGTCGGTTCCAGTCCAGGAAGTAGGATCGGTCGCAATCCTATTCTTCACAATGGGAGCATGCATTCCGAACGGAATGCATGCTCTCATTGCAAAGAGCAGGAGTGCAGTTCATCCCTACACCCCGTGGCAGGCACCTCAAGGTGCCTGCCACCGGTTGCAGATATCAACAGGGGGGTACCATAGGTGCCCCCTAGCCGCCATTCGGTGGCCTAGCACCCATGGGGGCCCTGCTGGTGGCCCCCAAAGACAGATTCCCAATGCCTTTCTGTGTTGGAAAGGCAGGCACAGAATGGCAGTGGAAAGCTGCCATCGTAATCCCTCGGCCGTAAAGAGCAGGCCGTGCAAAAGTAGGGAAAGGGTTGTACTCAGGAGGGGTAAAAATGTACTATTCCCACTCCAGTCGGTGCAACAATAGGGAAAGTGTTTGATTGTGGAGGGAGACATTTTTTCCATTCCCACTCCAGTCTGTGCAACAGTAGAGAAGGTGTTGGAATGTGGAGGGGTAAAATGTACTATTCCCACTCCAGTGTGCGCAACAGTAGAAAGAGAGTAGTTCACTTCAAACAAATAAAATATTTTAACCGCAACATTAAATAACAAGAAATATAAATATTTAAATATAAAATATATATACATTTCTCTAAAGAAATAAAATAAAAAAAATATTTATTACAATGTTTAATACATATTTTAAATTAAAACAAATATTATTAACATAATTAAAATACCACACTATATTTCACAATCATCACAACCAACAAATATAATGTTATTTACAATTAAATGCAAAACACAATTAACACATAGCATAATGAATACACTTAAAAAAAACTATTTTTACATATAAACCCAACAAAGCTCACCTCATGTATATCTTTAAAAATATCTTAATTATACAATTGACATAATTAATGATCAATTAAATCATTATGAATAATTAACATTAGTTATTATTATAATTAATTTCCTTCTACACAATACCCCTACAAAAACCACAACCCACACTAAAAATAAAAATATACAATTAAATTAATTACACATTTTAGATAATTAATTATCAATTAAATAATTAATAATAATTAAAAATGAATTATTACATAATTATAATTAAATTACTTCCTACCCTATACCCCTACAAACCCCACAACCCGCACCTAAAACTTAACGTAATCAAAAAATAATTACACAATTAACATAATTAATTATCAATAAAATAATTAATATTAATTTAAAAATAATTATTCATTTATTATAATTAATTTACTTCCCACCCTGTAAACCTATAAACCCCACAACCCACCACAGCACTAAAAATAACAATAAACTATTACATTAAATTTAAAAATAAATACAAATTTACAAACTATATTAAAAAACATTAACAATAATTATACAATTTATGACATGTACAACTAAAATATATACTAAAATACAAAAAAATAATTCAAAAATGATATTAACAACTATATTTTTGGAAATGATATTAACATAAATATTTTTCTCATCAATATTAACAACATAGATATTTTTAATGATATTAACAACATAGATATTTTTAACATCGATATTACTTACCTTAAAATCGATATTCTTGTCAACTATATTCTTGCACACAATATTTGTGCATCAAGATATTTAAAACTCGATATTTTTGCATCTCAATAGTTTTTTTTATATTTTGTCCAAATACTCTTATATATATATATATATATATATATATATATATATATATATATATATATATATATATATATATACATATATATATATATATATACACACACTGTCACCATTCTTTCTATTATGAATACAGTTGGGTCTATGTATCAAAAGTGCTGTGTAGATTAAAAATAAATTGCCTTACATAGCTAGTGCACACAAGCCTCTTTCCCAATTGATCTACTGTCTGACGTTATTTTCACTGTAACTTAGGGCCCGATTACGAGTTTGGCAGTCCGACCACCGCCGTGGCATCGGCGTCGGATTCACTACCGATGACTAGGCAGTCCATACGCCGTATTACGAGTTTGGCGGTTTGCTGAACGAAAGACCACAGGCACACTGCCAACACTGCCTCAAACTCTATAAACTACAAACAAATGAACCTTTAAAATTAAATGTATGTTTTATTTTTCAACCAACCAACAGAAAAGATAGCACCTTCTCTACATTAGAACACCCTCAACGGAAAAGCATCAAAACCGCATGAAACATCTAAACAAAACATACACATAGGTATACAAAATAGAAGCAGTTTCATATTTTTCCATGTAAATAACAAAGATATAAACTTTTATAATATTATCTATATTTATACTATTACACTACTTTCAGATACAATGACAGAAGCTGCAAAATATCACTTCATACATAGGAAATCAGTTACTAAATCATGAGCTAATATAAACTGGAAATGTACTAACTATTATTCTAATGCATGCTACGGAGAGCAACTACAAATGATGATGTTGCACCACCCCAAATGTGACTGAAACAAAAGTAAAGGAGGTATTGCAGGATATAAGAAAGGCAAGCACTAGCTTCAAGGAACCCACAACCAAAATCCTTAAAGGTATACTACCTAAAGTCCCAGAACCCAGAACAGGCCAACTACCAACTATCCCTACTTTAAAACGTTTAATTGCACAAACTAAAAAAGCCACCAGCGACACCCCACTTGCCCCTAGAAGATACCAAGATATACACATAGCTGAGCGTTTAACAATTACACAAAATGAGGGACCTTTCCTTTTAAAAGACAACCTAAATAATGAAAACCAAAGTCTAATATTCTCTACAGCAGATAACTTAGTAAAACGTAGCCAACGTCAAACATGGATGATGGATGGGACCTTCAAATTGTGTCCTAATACACCATACATGGTGATTATCAAAACACAAATATCCCTTTTATATATGCCCTCCTACCAAATAAGCAAAGCAGCACTTACTATGACCTCTTAAACCATGTAAAACATAAAACTAATAACTACTACCCCCAAAACATAATCATAGACTTTGAGCAAGCCTTGATTCAAACCATTCGAAAAATGTACACCCACACAGCCTTAGAAGGCTGCTACTATCATTTCAATCAAAGTATATGGAGGCACCAAGTGTAGAATATTCTACAAACTGCCAATTTGCTTTTGCAATTAAAATGTTATAGCACTAGGCTATGTCACTGTCACAGAGGTAGCCAACCACTACAATTTACTAATAAATACCCTTTTTACCAACAAAATGAAGACAAACGTAGTCTATTTTGAAGACACTTCGGTTAGCAGACTGCATCACTCCGGACACAGACACCAACCCAAATTCCAACTACCATGATGAAATGCCTATGGCAGCACCTTGGCACAGGAAGCCAAAACAAACTGTGCAGTGGATGGATGGCACAATGCCTTTCAATCCAAACTTGGCAGAAACCAACCTACACTCTACAAATTTATAGAAGCATTACAAAAAGAGTAGAGATACCAAGAACTACAAATGGAGCAGTCTGTGAGCCAAATTGGGCTTAAAATTAGCAAACAAACCAAAAGAATGTACAAGATCCTACAATTTGATGTCAAACTCTTCATAAATAACAAAGAAATAAATTACTTAGATATCATAGCCAAAAGCATATCATAAAATAAATAGTAACCTACCAAAGTCCTCAAAAAGTATGACAAATTCTAAACCAACATACCAAATCTTTTTTATGTAATTTGTTATATAAAATGATAAATATATTATTTTATTACATCAGTCATAAAATTACTTAAAATGTCAATGTTAATGAAGACGGATATAATAAAATTATGTGTAATTTTTTTTTCAAATATACCCGTCACCAACCTAGAAAGTTAAAAACAAACTCAATTAATTGCATAAAATAATTGCAACACATAAAGCAAACAATTTCCACACAACAATCACATAATGTTTACACAAACAATATCACATTTCCCAACCAAAAGAGAAGAAATAAATAACAATTAGGGCCTGATTACATGTTTGTCAGTCCCCCCTGCTGTGGTCTCGTCGGAGTTGGATTCACCGCTGCCGACTAAGCGGTCCACTCGCTGTATTACAAAATTGTCAGATTGCTGTTCAAAAGACCACCAGAGCACCACCGACATCGACAGCCATTCGAAGACCGCCAAGGCATCAGTCGGGGAAAAGCAGCTGCCATAGGGTGGTACAACGAAGTTTCACCGCTGTCCAGTAGCGGCCCGTGGAGGGAGTTCCGTGGGGCGGTGAGGAGGGGTGGGGGAGGGGCAGGGTGGGGGTAGTAAACACCGGAATATGGATGAACGGAGGTAAGTAAACAATTAAATAAATAAAACGAATTTCGTTGCGCACGCTGCATCGCAAAATGCGATGCAGCGCGCGCAACATAACATAACATAACATGTTAACATAACATAACATAACATGATTGGTGTCTTGGCGCTGAATAACAGATGTTATTTATTTAATTGTTTACTTACCTCCGTTCATCCATATTCCGGTGTTTACTACCCCCCACCCTGCCCCTCCCCCGCCCTGCCTCACCGCCCCACGGAACTCCCTCCACGGGCCTCTACTGCCGCTGTCCGAATTACGAGTTGGCTTTCCGACGAGCTGACCATGGCAGTGGGACCACCTGCTTTGAGTCATCTGAAACGAGGAATTTGGGGTGCATACTCACCCATTTGCTTTTCTTCCCTTCAGTCGACCGACGTGGATCCCTTCCTTCAGGGCCCCCTTCACAGCACCATCTTGACCCTGAGGAAAATGACCCTTTTTGGCATCGAGAACCAGGTAAGCCCATTTTGTACCATATACCAGCAATAGGTAGTAGGTATTTTTTCAACGTGTCATGCGTCAGAAAGACCGCCTTCGGCCCATCGGAAACATCGTAATGCGGTGGTCGGGAGACCGCTATTGCAGCGGTCTTCATCGGACCGCCCTCGCGTCAGGTACGGCGGTCAGACCGCCAAACTCGTAATCAGGCACTTACTAGTTGTAACTCCAGATCTTTCTCTGTATCCACGTAATATAAAATAGAAATTGTCCAAAAACCCCATAAAAGCAAAAATAAAACAAATGCGATAGAAATCCCTCGAAGCAATCCAAAGTATCTAGGAACCATAAAAAATTCCAAAACCTGTTTGAAAAAAAGAAACGCTCCAGGAAACCCCAAAAAAGGAAGTCAAAGTAAAAATGCATTGGTTTATTGTAAACTAAAATGATTTTCCTTAAAAACAATTGAAAATTTGCAATGCCTAAAGGAAGTGCTAATTGACAAAAACCTGTAAATATAAAAACCCACCTGCAAAATACATTACATTTCCAAAAATACATGTACAGAACAGTTGGTCATCAAAATATATATAATACACCACAATTTAACATAACATAGCGATACATTACTAAAATAGTGTACGAAAAGCCAAAATAACAAACTAGTGAAAAACAGTAACACTAATGCATATAAATATACCATGAAAACATAAACAACAATATAAATAACTTGCAGACCACTCTCCTAAATCCCCTTACCCTCAAAACCCTTACAAAATCCTTGGAGAAGGACTTACCTGTTCCAACAAACAGCAGCACCTTACCGCGACCTGGTTCTGGGAAAATAGACTAGAAATAACACAAATAAGTTACAAAATAGAAGGAAGTGGTAAAAAAATGAAACTAAAAAAAGACTATGTCCCAATGGAAATGAGTGGGCAATATTAAAAAATGTTGGCAAATGTATTCCGAATTGTCAAAAATTAATAAACATTTAAAACATGTCAAAAAATGATGTGATAAAATGTAAAAAAATTCTAACTTATGAATTTAAAAATAGTATAAAATATATACAATTATTTAATATATGCTGAAAAAATGATATTATTGGTTACAAAAATAAAACAAACCATTTTTTATTATATTTCTCATCACCAAAAATACTACTAAAATAATGCAAAGGGGACGATTATGATGTTGGTCGGAAAGCCTCCGCCTGCAGGTTGGAGGTTTTCTGACCGACAGCACCGGTTTCAATTCCGACCGCCTAATAACAATGTAGATGGTCGGAATTGAAACCGCCCAGTCATCCCAGCTGGATTCCAACGGGCTCAAGGAGTCCGTCGGCCAGTCAGAGGCCCCAATGTAATCTCTGAGGTTGGCATATCCGCCGTCGGCATTACGTTGTTGGTTTCCGACAGGCTTTCCATGTCGGGCTTTACGACATGGAAAACCTGTCAGAAAACAACTTTGGGGCCCCCATTCCTCCACGGCCTCCGGTTGGGGGCCGAGGGGGCACCATTGGTGCCCCCCTGTTAATCCCTGCACCATGTGGCAGGCACCTCAAGGTGCAGGGATTAACAGAATCTCCCCTTTCTCCATAGGAGCTTGTGCTTCAGCCGGTTTACGGCCGCAGCACAAGCCCCCCTTAGAGAAATGGGAGTATGCAACCGCACCATGTGCGATTACATTGTAATGGCAGTGTCGGGACTGCCGACCGGAGGTCGATCGGTCCCGAGACCCCAACATCATAATCAGGCCCAAAGTATTTCTACTACATACAAATAAAAGTAAAATGTAATACTTAAGAATAAAAATCTAAACTTAAAAAATCACACTCCAACATATATCATTTAAAAAACTGTTAAATACTAAAGGGGTAACATTCACTATTCCCACTCCAGTCTACCATATTGGGGGAAGGTGTTGGACACTAACGGTGTGTCATTTACTAATCCTACTCCAATGTAAACCAACCGGGGGAAGTTATTGGACGCTAAAGGGGTGATATTTATTATTCACAGTCCAATCTAACTATATTGGAGGAAGGTGTTGGACACTAAAAGGGCGACATTTGCTATTCCCACTCATATCGAAACCAAGTTGGGGAAGGCGATGGATATTAACGGGTTGACATTTACTATTCCTGCTCCAATCTAAACCAATTTGAGGATGGTGTTGGACACTAAAGGGGGGACATTTACTATTCCCACTCCAATTTAAAACAACTTGGGGAAGGCGTTTACCACTAAATGGATGACAATTACTATTCCCACTCCAAACACAACTAAATATGGGGAAGGCATTGGACATTAAAGGGGTGACATTTACTATCCCCACCCACATCTAAACCAATTAGGGCAAGGTGTTGGACACTAAATGGTTGACATTTACTATTTCCACTCCAATCTAAACTAATTTGGGGAAGGTCTTGGACACTAAGGGGCTGATTCCGATCTCGGGCGGAGGAACACCTAACACTATTTGTCCGGAAAAAAAACGAGATGAACGCGTGTTTCCCGACCGATTCGAACATTCGTACGAACGAGCAAGTACGATGCGCATAACTGCCCAGATCCCGACCCAGCCGTACTTACCCAATCCAGCTGCTGTTCCCCGCACGAGCCGGATCCGTAAACGCAGAATCGAGTCGCACGGAAGCCAAAATACAGCACCTTCCGGCCGGACCTGTACGATGCGCCTTCCGTACGCGCCGAACCCGTCGCTACGTCCGGCACGTCAGAGCATCCGGGAGAGCCGCACATAAGCTCCGATTCGCGCCACAAGACGATCCACGGCTACGAGACGAACACGCCAGCCACGAATACGAGTCGAAGCAACGAGAAACCCGAACGAGATGAACCAACCATGAATCCCATCGCGCAGGTCCTACCAATACTCTACATCTATTACCGGAACAGGTACGGACGCGTACGGCGCAGAAGGTAAGTTAAACACCCACTACACAAACAAACGACACGTACCCGACATATAACACACACACATAGGGATGCCGAAATGACTTACACTAGCAACAGCAGAACCATAGGGGCGGGATGGCTATCACCAATGCCATACACACCCATAGGGGCCTGGATGCCTACCACTACCACCACCCCTACTCAGGGGGGGCTGGATGCCTACCACTACCACCACCCCCACTCATGGGGGGCTGGATGCCTGTCACTACTACCATCCCCACTCATGGGTGGCTAGATGCCTACCACTACCACCACCCCTACTCAGGGGGTGCCAGATGCCTGTCACCAACACCACCCCTACTCAGGGGGGGCTGGATGCCTGTCACTACTACCATCCCCACTCATGGGGGGCTGGATGCCTACCACCAACACCACCCCTACTCAGGGGGGGCTGGATGCCTACCACTACCACCACCCCTACTCAGGGGGGGCTGGATGCCTGTCACTACTACCATCCCCACTCATGGGGGGCTGGATGCCTACCACCAACACCACCCCTACTCAGGGGGGGCTGGATGCCTGTCACTACCACCATCCCCACTCATGGGGGGCTGGATGCCTACCACCAACACCACCCCTACTCAGGGGGGGCTGGATGCCTACCACTACCACCACCCCTACTCAGGGGGTGCCAGATGCCTGTCACTACTACCATCCCCACTCATGGGGGGCTGGCTGCCTACCACCAACACCACCCCTACTCAGGGGGCTGGATGCCTGTCACTACCACCATCCCCACTCATGGGGGCTGGATGCCTACCACCAACACCACCCCTACTCAGGGGGCTGGATGCCTGTCACTACCACCACCCCTACTCAGGGGGGCTGGATGCCTACCACTACCACCACCCCTACTCAGGGGGTGCCAGATGCCTGTCACTACTACCATCCCCACTCATAGGGGGATGGATGCCTACCACCAACACCACCCGTACTCATGGGGGGCTGGATGCCTACCACTACCACCACCCCTACTCAGGGGGGGCTGGATGCCTGTCACTACTACCATCCCCACTCATGGGGGGCTGGATGCCTGTCACTACTACCATCCCCACTCATGGGGGGCTGGATGCCTACCACTACCACCACCCCTACTCAGGGGGTACCAGATGCCTGTCACCAACACCACCCCTACTCAGGGGAGGCTGGATGCCTGTCACTACTACCATCCCCACTCATGGGGGGCTAGATGCCTACCACCAACACCACCCCTACTCAGGGGGGGCTGGATGCCTGTCACTACTACCATCCCCACTCATGGGGGGCTGGATGCCTACCACCAACAACACCCCTACTCAGGGCGGGCTGGATGCCTACCACTACCACCACCCCTACTCAGGGGGGGCTGGATGCCTGTCACTACTACCATCCCCACTCATGGGGGGCTGGATGCCTACCACTACCACCACCCCTACTCATGGGGGGCTGGATGCCTATCACTACTACCATCCCCACTCATGGGGGGCTGGATGCCTACCACTACTACCACCCCTACTCAGGGGGTGCCAGATGCCTGTCACCAACACCACCCCTACTCAGGGGGGGCAGGATGCCTGTCACTACTACCATCCGCACTCATGGGGGCTGGATGCCTACCACCACCACCACCCCTACTCAGGGGGCTGGATGCCTACCACTACCACCACCCCTACTCAGGGGGGCTGGATTCCTGTCACTACTACAATCCCCACTCATGGGGGCTGGATGCCTACCACCAACACCACCCCTACTCAGGGGGCTGGATGCCTGTCACTACCACCATCCCCACTCATGGGGGCTGGATGCCTACCACCAACACCACCCCTACTCAGGGGGCTGGATGCCTACCACTACCCCTACTCAGGGGGGGCTGGATGCCTGTCACTACCACCACCCCTACTCAGGGGGGGCTGGATGCCTGTCACTACTACCATCCCCACTCATGGGGGGCTGGATGCCCACCACCAACACCACCCCTACTCATAGGACGGGTAATGCATGACACAACCAGCATACTCCAACATAAGGAATGTAAGAGAAACACATCCCCCCAACACCATGACAAGCGTGTGTAGACTGTGTCAAATGCCTACAACACTGAACATGAAATTGAACATACAATGTGACCCCCTATCACATGTGTCACACATAAATGTGTGTGGCCTCCACAATGCAAGCAGACCATGACCACTGTGGCAATGGGGTCTAACACCCCATCATCACAGTGACCAAAAGGTAAGTGTGGGGTCCATAGCTGGGGCACATTTTGAACATTGTGGCAATGGGGTGTAACCCCCCATCATCACAGTGAGCAAAAGGTAAGTGTGGGGTCCATAGCTGGGGCACATTTAGAACATTGTGGCAATGGGGTGTAACCCCCCATCATCACAGTGACCAAAAGGTAAGTGTGGGGTCCATAGCTGAAGCACATCTTGAACATTGTGGCAATGGGGTCTAAACCCCCATCATCACAGTGACCAAAATGTAAGTGTTGTCATGGAAAAAGCTGCAAATGCCAAACAGCATGGATGATTCCTGGTCACACAACAACAAACACATCAGTGGCCTAGTAGTGCTTGTGTCCCATAGCAACATAGACTGGGTGAGGCAAACAGTGCAGTGCAAATAAGACATACCTTTGGCCATGTGCAGACAAACATCACCCATGGGGGCTGACATTGTCAACATTCATCAATAACATAATGACAGAAATGACCATCATAATGCAGACCCACATATCTGCACCAATGGGCACACAAATGTAGATATCCTGTGGAGACTGTAGATGTCAGGTGAACAAATACCATACCATGGCAGCAATGGGACATACAAACCATGATCACTGTGCTGACTGATGACCTAGGAGTCCCAGGGACAGCAGGGGAAACCCACCAAACAACATACAGCCAATGGCACACTAAAGATATGCCAATGCAGTGGTGCAGATGCACAAACACAAACAGGCAGCCCCACACTGCATATCAAACACAACAGGTGATGGGGGTGTGCCAGTGTCCCCAGGCAACCACACAACACATGAGGAGGCCTGAATCCCAATTACACAGATGTGCATACAGTGCCACACAAAAGTAACTCATGGATCTGATTCCCCTATGTGGGCAATCAGGCATTGTTAGATGAGAGGTAGCCCAAATTACACATGTCACACAAGCTTGTAGGAACAGTAACTAACACAGCAAGAGACAGACCCACCACAGCACTACCCCCAGGGTCCCCACATTGTGGTGACACTGGCCTGCATGATAATCCCACTGTGATGAGAAAGCTAGATGTCGTTCACACTGTGAACCACAGTCATGTGTCCTGAGCAACAAACTACCATCACACCTACACAAGCACAATTCAATCAGCATGGCCTGTCAGCCAAGGCCAATATGGAGGCAGGGATCTAGCCGTGCAACAACTCTCATCTGCACACACTCAACACCACACACCTTGATCTCCACCAATGTGCAGCAGTGAAGCTCACATGCACTGGTGACATTGCACATGCACCCATGACAATCCCAGGGGTGGTGGTGGGAACTAAGGTGCAGAAACCCATCACACATGGCCAGTCAACAAGACTCGTGAATGTCTGACACACTGCACAGTACGCCGTACATGGGCATGACGTCAAATCCACCCCAACCAATGGGATCCCGGCCACAGTCACACACCAATGAAGAAGCCAAGGTCACCCACAAAGAACACACATAGACAACTTCCAACATTGCAGCTCTGACCCTGAGGAGTGGCAGCAGTCACACACACAACGTGTCACAATCACTGAAAGCTAACACAAACTGTAAATTACATGACTGGTGTAATCAACAAGTGCCAAGGGGAATCCTGACTGTGTCTCATCTGCGTTTGCCCACAAACTCAGCCCTGACAGCAAACACACCTATGGGTGACACCCTGATGACCAGTAATGTGCCATGCACCCACATCCCAGAGAAGCCAGGAGAAGACTTTGGGGGAACATAGGTCTACTCAGCAAGCATCACAAACAGGAACATCACTAGGGATCCCAGCCTGCCTAGCAAAATGGAAGTGAACACACACAGACATGCTCACACAACACACACCTTGGGCTCAGGCAATGTCACGGAATTACACACTGCCATGAGGGGACTCCACTCCTGTGTAAGGAAAGCTGTGCCATACGTTGTCTCAGTAGGGCTCTATCATGTCAGCAGAACACTTGGTCACTCAGTCAACAATTAGCACAAAATGAAGGCTCTCGTCATATCAGCCTGGTCATGGGAGTGTCACCGAAATCATCTGCACAGATCCAACACACATGTATAGCAAGTTGCACTGATAACACAGATGAGTCCTTCCCCATTGATGCCCAAACTTGCATGTCCAGTGGAGATGGTCACACGGTCAGGGAAATAGACAAATTGAACAATGGCAAGCACAACAGATGTGCAGGGTGTAAGCCACAGATGTGATATTGCAAATAAAAGTAGGAAATCCCATTGCCAGATTTTGAAAACATGACACCCTCATATTGCTGCAAAGGATGACATGGATACACACCAGGATAGGACACATTCCCCTGGGCCACATGGGGTCCTGCACAGTAACACTTCATTTTCCTGATATCAAAAATCACCATCACTGCAGCAAGGGCATGGTTAGCATCATCAACATCATGTACATCAGAAGCAAAACCACTAGAGAACAGAAAGTAGCTTTATTCAGCATATGTGTGTTAAAAAGTGAAAGTCCAGAAAAAACACAAAGGCCAATGGCCAGTCCATTATCAAAGTCCAAACAGGGTGACAGTGGCAGATGTCACCCTTTGCATGCCTGCACTGCTACACACCAGGGACATTCCCCTCGGAGGGGCATACAGGGGGCAGGCCAGGCACCGTCAGGGACAGGATCAGGGCTCACCAGAAGGAGGCAGGGAAGGGGTGGTGGGTGCTGGAGAGTCACTGACAACTGCAGTGGAGGTGTCTGACATGGTGTGTGCCGGCACAACTGGGGGCATGAGTCAGATGGTGTGGGTGCCGGCACGACTGCAGTGGGCTGGGCAGATGGAGTGGACAGGTTCCCCACTGCAGTGCCCAAGTCAGACGGGGTGGTAGTGGACTCCACTGCAGTGCCTATCTCCAGGGGAGTAGAATGGGGTTCAGGTAAGGTGGGCAGGACAGAGGGGAGGACACAGTCTCCATACCAGTGGCACAAACATGCGCAGCGGGGGTGTGGTGCTGGAAGAGCAAGTGGTAGGGGGAGAAGGCCGGATCAATTTGGGGATGGTGTATCTGTGGGTGGGGAACCTGGGGCAGGGGTGTGGTGGGGGAACCTGTGGAGTGGGGGCCTGAGGGATGGAGGAAGGAGACTTGGTGGTTGAGCTGCAGGGGCGGCAGGGTCTTGCTCTTCCGGGTCCGGGGGACTTGCGGATGGGGGCCTCAGTCTGTCTGTGCCTGGGGAGGGTGTCCGGGGTGAGGGGCACTCCCCTCTGTGTGGGTGGACTTCCTCTTCCCCCTGTATGCTGGATCAGCTGGATCGGAGGGGAAGAGGCCGAGGTCACAGAGGAAGAGCTGCTTTGTAGGTGGGGTTGCAGGTGAGGCAAGGGAAGGGGCCTTGGAGGGAGAGGTATCGGAGGACTGTGGAGTGACTGTGGATGCCTGTGTGTGTGTCTGTTCCCCATCCCCTGTGGGTGTGGTATCAGTCCCCTGAGGATGCCTGCGTGCACGTTTTGTTTTTGTTTTGGGTGTTCCTGTGCTGCTCGTGTCTGTGTGTTTGGGTGATTGTGCAGGTGTGCATGTGCTTGGGACAGGTAGGGTGACAGGAAGTGTGGATGGGGAAGAGGTAGGAGGGGTGAGGGACTGTTGGAGGAGGGACACTGCTGCCGTCAGGGAGGAGTCCATGGACCTATTGCTCCTCTGTAGGGCAGACATGCCCGATGAGATGCCCTCCATAAAAGACACCAGCTGTGTCAACAGAGTGGTGTGGGCATGGAGGACACTCAGCATTGCTGTCTGCCCTACATGGAGCTGGCGAAGTAGGTACACAGACTCCTCACTCAGGGCAGCAGGGGCAGGGGGTGCGGTGCCTGGCACGAAGGAGACACGCTCCCGAACACGGGAGCCTCCACGGACCTCTGGAATGGGAGCCGATGGGAGGGCGGTGGTGGTGGTTGTGGTGGCGGGGACAGCAATACTAGCTGGGGTGTGGTGGCTGCTGACACCCGCCTCCACAAGGGAGTCATCCTCCGAGCTGCTGTGGTCCTCAGCTGAGGTGGATGGTGCTGAGGACTCCTCGGTGTGGCTCCCCTCGCCCTCCGTGCCACTGGGTCCCTCCGACCACTCATCGGCTGCTGACCCAGTCTGGCTCTGCGGCTCCTCCTGGTCCGTGGAGCTGTCCCCTCCTGTGGTCGTGGACGTATCTGCAAACAATTAGGGACACAGACAAACATCAGTCACCTGCACTGACCACACACACCACAGTAAGTACAGCACATTACAGAGCAAGCCCTGGCATCCTTAGTTGAACATTGCCAAAAGTGCTCAAACAGAGTAGGAGAAGCCAATTGTCAGTCTGATGGTCAACCATGGCACTCACATCCCTCCTGGCCTTGCACCCATCTGTCTGGTGCCTGTCGGATGGCAATACCCCAGTGTGGACACATGCACCACCTACACAGTAGTTGGACAGTGCAGAGAACACAGTGAAGTATGTGAACATGCACACATCACATCTCTTGCCACTGAGTCAGTACAGGTGTCTGGATAAAGGGATGGCCAGAGTCTATTTTGAAATGCATGTGATGCATACCAGCACCAGACACCATGATGCACCCATGTCCTGATAGTCAATGCCACAATGGGGTGCATGTAGCACATGTCACTCACCTGCAGGATCACTCTTAGGGAGTGTAATGCCATGGCACAGGCATGCCTCCAAAATCATACATCACTGTCTTCAGTCACATGGGCAGGGCAGCCAGCCAACAACAGTCTGCACTGTGTCACAATCCTAGGTCATGGGGAATGCAAGTTCTGTAGCTGACACGTGCACATGTCCATCCCCCACAAACCACATCATCTGAACTCTTATTTGTCCACGTCATACCAATTGGACATATGGGAGACATGAAACACAACCCTCTGAACCTGAGCACCTCACAATCTGCTGTGAATGGGAAACAGCTGCCTGAACTTCACAGTCACATACCCCAGTCTGCACAGTCAAGTGATCAAACACCTATATGTGACAGCAATTCCTATGCACACGCAACAGAGAGTAACAGGTATATAACACTGTTCATGTGATTCTCACAAACGAGAGACAAGTTCTTAATCCGTTGTGGTTCGTTTTTAATACGGGTTTTCTTATGCAATGCAGCCAACGCGCGTTTCGTCAGTGGGTCGTGACCCCTTGACTTCTTCAGGGCTCTCTGCACAAATGATTGATGCTCTCAATCTATCCACCGGTGATACTTCCAACCCGGAAGGGCATGTAAAAATCTTAAATCTTCATATAAAAATAAATCGAATTCTCCAATTCTAATAAATATACTTGTTCGAGCCTCTCTGCAATTAATTTGTAGGCTCCGAGTGCAGCGGTCTCAATTTAAATGCCCATAAGAACACGATCATGCGGCGAAATAAGCCGTCTAGTGCCAGACTATAGCGAGTACGTCTTACGTCCAGTACGATCCCGGGATCTCCGTTTAGCGCCGACACAATACGCCTGTGTAAATTAATATCCCTTCCTTCCTTTAGTCATAAACACCTATATGTCACACAAGTATCGTCTCCTATGGTCACATCTCAGGTGGCATGCTGAGCCCTAACTGATAAACACCCCAGTAGTCCTGACAACGAAGCCACAGCACAATGACACAGAGGCAGACACCTGAGGGAACATTTCACTGATCACAACGTGTCAGCTGATACACGGGAGTGGGAGTACAGAGTGTATTGTATGGCCTGGAGTAGGCATGACTGTCCTGCTCCACGTGAAAGAGGGATGAGCCCTGGACAGTAGGCAGGTGGCTAAGTATGTGTGACACACTTGATACACATACTCCTGAGGCCCAAACATTGTTCCCACCCGCAGCATGGGTGTGTGCCAAATACCCCAGGCACATGTGGTGAGTCAGATCTGCAATTCGACCACATATCAAAGTTACACGCAGATTACATGTCAGAACTCAGGCATTGTGTAAGCAATGGACCCACCCATGAAGGCCACAACAAAGTTACGGGGACAAATGCTGTCCCCCACCTTGAGCTAAGCAAAATGTAAGGACACAGTTCCCAAGTGACACAATTTCCTGACTGTAAGGGCCACACCTGGGCATCAGATGAGGAGTGGGCATGTCACAATTGAGGGACATGGGTCCTGGACCACAAGACTGATGTACTGTGGAAGTTTAACCAGGCCAGAGGAGGGCACATAGCATGTCAGACAAAGTTCACAGTGCAGTCATGGACTCACCCCCTCCTTGCTGCTGTCTGGCCTTCAGCTGCCCATCCAGGTCAGGGAAGACCACCGCCAGGATCCTGAGCATGTGGGGGGTCAGGGTCCGGTGTCCGCCCCTCCTGCGAGGAGGCGACAGCTTCAGCTGGACCCTTGCGATCCTCCGGGTCCAGCCCCGAAGGTCCTGCCACCTCTTCTGGCAGTTGCGGATCCGGCGCTTGTAGACCCCCACAGATCTTACTGCCCGGGCGATGTTCAGCCAGATTTCCTGCTTCTGGTGAGCATCAACCTGTGAGGATGACAAAGTGAAAAGGCCATTACTACACATGCAACATATCCGTGCATCACACATTTGGATATACATGTCTCAATCACAGGGGCACATGATGTACACAGGCAGTGCAACGATGGCTATGAACAGTTTGCCAGCAGTCACTACATGGTATCATTGCCTGGGAAGTCAAACCTTGTTGGAATGCACTGTTACTGCACTATACCTGTTCAGTGCATGTAACTACACACTATGGGGGGTGACAACTACTCAGTGAGCATGCTAGCCAGTGGCGTGCACACTGTAAGTCTTGCTAGTCAGACAACATGCACATTTAGTAAGGCAGTGGACAGCACACTCACCTGCTCCCCTGGTTTCCCATACAGCTTGCTGTACTGTGGAAGGAGGCTGTCCAGCAGGGCCTGATTCTCCTCAGTGCTGAAGGCTGGGGCTCGCTCCACAGTACGTGCCATTGCAGGATCCAGAGGATGCAGAGACAGCAGCAGTGGTGATGGCAGATGTCGTCCTGGAGCATGTAGTGCAGGCAAGTGAGCTCTCAAGGGAACAGCCAGCATTATATGTGTGCTGCTGAGGCAGATACTGTCCCATGTGTCCAAAGTGATAGGTCCAAGTCGTTTGCATCTTCTGAATCTGGCCAATCCATGGAATTGCACCACTTACACACGCCCACAGCATCCTTCAAAAGTTCAACTTCATGAGACCCATGAATTTGCAACATTGTTGTGGGTGGCCAACTGAATTCACAGCATCAGACTCGTTAAAGGTTCGAAAACGCGTCCGTTGCCATGCCAGGCCATAGCCAATGCGTGCACACCGATCGGTCCATTGCTGTACAACGCGTACCCGCGCACATCATATGCAATGGCCAATGCGTGCACACCGATCGGTCCATTGCTGTACAACGCGTATTTAGGTCCACATCATATGCAATGGCCAATGCGTGCGCACCGATTGCTCCATTGCTGTACAACGCGTACCCGCTCACATCATATGCAATGGCCAATGCGTGCGCACCGATCGGTCCATTGCTGTACAACGCGTACCCGCTCACATCATATGCAATGGCCAATGCGTGCGCACCGATCGGTCCATTGCTGTACAACGCGTACCCGCTCACATCATATGCAATGGCCAATGCGTGCGCACCGATCGGTCCATTGCTGTACAACGCGTACCCGCTCACATCATATGCAATGGCCAATGCGTGCGCACCGATCGGTCCATTGCTGTACAACGCGTACCCGCTCACACCATATGCAATGGCCAATGCGTGCACACCGATCGGTCCATTGCTGTACAACGCGTATTTCGGTCCACATCATATGCAATGGCCAATGCGTGCGCACCGATCGGTCCATTGCTGTACAACGCGTACCCGCTCACATCATATGCAATGGCAAATGCGTGCACACCAATCGGTCCATTGCTGTACAACGCGTACCCGCTCACATTATATGCAATGGCCAATGCGTGCACACCGATCGGACCATTGCTGTACAACGTGTCCCTGTACAAGTCACTCGCATATGTCACCATGCCTGTCACAGGTGAACGTATGCCAGCCACATTTAGTTTCCAGGGACTCAGGAGCACACCTACAACACCACAGCCTGTCCACACTGTATCCTAAGGCATGTAAGGCTGCATTGCCTTTTCTGTGTATGGGGGTCAACATGTGGTTTTTTGGGTGGCACTTGGGGGAAGCCACTCCAAGGCTGTGCACGTGTTCATGGGGACAGAATCCTTGGTGTGTTGTGCACATGACCACTGTGATGTGCAACTGTTCATTTCAGAGCATGTGGCATGGTCAGATTTCCAGGTTGTGTATGTGTATCTCATGTCACATACCCTCTGAGTCCCATGTGGGACGGTATGTACGTCACAGGGTGACCCATTGCCACAATAGTGATGGCCCTCCACAGTCTGTGTGCATGTTGTGTGTCAGATGTCTCTGATTCCATGTGCACAATGGGAGACAGTTTCCACATCCACGTTGTTTGTGCATGGACTTTGATGTTGTGCGTGTGTGTGTGTCACAGACGTCCATGTCTGTCCTGCAGAGGCAACAGGGACCACTACCTGTGGGAGTCATGGTTGTTTTTCTGTGGTGTATTCATGATACGCAATGTCATGCCAGTGTCCATGTGGCAATACAGGGTCCCTAGGAATCTACCTGTCAATGAGCTGTGATGCCTGTGGCATATCTGTCCTCACATGTCACTGTGGTGTGTGTTTGGAAGGTGACAGCAGTACATGGGTACTGTGACACAGCCTAATGATATCCCATAGCCCAACCTGGAACTTGTTGTCAACACATGTTGAACTGTGATGTTAGATGTTGGCCATGTAGGTGCCATACATGTCCTTACAGAACGGCACACACATCAGGTACTTGTGTCTCGTAATGATGTATCATGTGATATTGAGTATGGTCTATGCCACATATGTGGGGTGACTGACAATCTTTCTTTCTTCACCTATGCACTGCCGGGCACCAGCTGGCCATAGACCATTCCCTGACCTTGCAAGCATGGTTGAACGCGACTGCATCCGACGGTACCGCTTCAACAGGCCGCTGATTGAGGAATTGACGGTGCGGTTGGCCCCACATTTGCAACCTGGCCGGACATACCCTACAGCGCTGACCCCCAAGGTGAAGGTCATGGCAGCCCTACACTTCTTTGCCACCGGTACCTTTCAACACACTGTGGCGTCTGCTGGTGGGATGTCACAGACCATGTTGAGCCGTGTGCTACGCGATGTTTTGGAGGCAATGTTGAGATACCTGAACCAGTACATCTATTTCCCTAAACGTCAACAACTCACTGATATCAAGAGTGACTTCTATGCCCTGGGGAGGATGCCGCATGTCATTGGCTCCATTGATGGGACACATGTGGCTTTGGTACCACCACAGGCACATGAGCAGGCATACAGGAACAGAAAACATTACCATTCGGTCAATGCTCTGGTGGTATGTCTTGCAGATATGAGCATCTCACACGTGTGTGCCCGTTTCCCCGGTTCTGCACACGATGCCTACGTGATGAGGAGTAGTCGCATCCCGAGGATGATGTCACAGATGCAGAACCAGCGTGCCTGGCTTGTCGGTGTGTACTGACCTTGTACCATTGTGTGTGTTCTGCAATGTAGTATTCCATCCTCTTTTCCAACTCAGCTAATGTGCAATTGTCTGTATGTAGGTGACTCGGGATACCCCAACATGCCGTGGTTGCTGACGCCCCTCAGGAACCCTGTGACACCAGCCCAATGAGGCACATGGTTGGACCAGGAGAGTGATTGAGCGGACATTTGGTCTCCTGAAGAGCCGCTTTCGCTGCCTGGACAAGACAGGAGGGGCCCTCCCATATGCCCCAGCAAAGGTGTGCAAGATTGTCATCGTCTGCTGCATGCTACACAACCTGGCAGTGCGGAAGGAGTTGCCTCTCATCCTGGATGATGATGACCAACATCCGCCACCTGTGGAGGATCCTGGCCTGGGCCACGATGCCAGTGATGGTGATGATGATGAGGGTGATGTCCGCACACAGCTCATCACCAACTTCTTCAGCTGAATGTGAGTATCCAGAGATGTCATGTCAATGATGTGAGTTTGCGTGCATGCAGACAACATTTGGCTTCTACTTGATTCAAAGTCCTGGGATATCATCTTCCTAACGGAAACATGGATGAGAGAGAACTCTAACCCCGATATTGCAAGGGCAATCCCTAAAGGCTATAAAATAGTGGCAGAAAATCGGGAGGGTAACAGAGTGGGGGTGGACTTGCGGTGATTATTAGAAATGATTGGGAGATCTCACACAAAAGGGTCGAACATACTGACCTAATAGAAGCACTGTTTTTTAACATCACAATCTCCCCTATTTTTACCATTGCGGGACTGCTGATCTATAGGCCACCAACATCTAAGCCCGCTGAACTATGGGAAATGTGCGACCGGATCGCTGATCTCTCTTTAAAATATACCAACTTCATAGTTTTAGGGGACTTTAATGTCCATATGGACAATGCTCTATGCCCCACATCCATCCAATTAGCGGAGACATTGACAGGACTGAATCTTAAACAACTGGTCCACAAACCCACACATAGGGCTGGCCACATCTTGGATCTTATTTTTACAAATATCTCCACCTTAACAACTGAAGATCCTATCCCCCTTTTATGGTCCGACCACAATCTTATTCCTTTTTTTCTATCTATCGGTACAAACCACAATGTTATAAAATCTGAATATGAAGTTAGAAGAAATTGGAGGAAAGTTACCCCTGAAGTACTAGGACCTGTTTTAGAAAACGCTCCTCTGTCATTCACCGGAGACCCGAACAGTGATACTGTAACCTTTAATCATTGGGTCACATCGGCCCTTGATCAAATAGCTCCCATGAAAACAACGAAACAGGCCAGGAACACATCTTCTGCCCTCTGGTTTACACCAGAACTTCGAGCAGAAAAAGCCGCTGCAAGAAACTTGAGCGGGCCTGGCGTGCTGCTTACGACCCTGAAGCAAAAATCACATACAGAAAGGCAATAAAACAGTTTCATAAACTAAAACGCAATATTATCAAGAATCATATTGCCAATCAAATAAAATCAGCAGACAACTCAACTAAGGACATTTTTAAAATTGTTCAGGGTTTCCTTAAACCAGAGGCAATGAAAAGCAATATAGTTCCCTCTGCCACACTCTGTGAGGATCTCTCGATCTTTTCGAGAAAAGATCCATGACATCTATGCAGCCTTTCCTGAGACAGATCCATTCAACACATCTCTGTCTCGCCCCCTCCCCACAAATATCTGGTCTGAATTTAGCCCTTTAGATTTGGCTACCTCCCTCAAGCAGTTGGACAAAACCAAATCCGGGTCTCCACTTGATCCTTGCCCGGCTAGGTTTTTAAAATATTAGCTCCACTGCTTAACCCTGCGCTAAACCAGCTCTGGAACACCTCATTGGAAACTGGCATTTATCCATCTAGCTGGAAAATCGCTACTGTCCAACCAATCCTCAAAAAGGAGAATGCAGACCCTACAATATTAAAAAACTTTAGACCCATCTCCCTTTTGCCAGTACCTGCTAAGATTCTCGAAAAGAAGTGCAAAAACAACTGTCCACATTTCTTGAATCTAATAAACTGCTTCACGACACTCAGTCGGGATTTAGAGCAGGTTACAGCACGGAGACAGCTCTACTCGAAGTAGCAGAAACTGTCCGGGAGACAATGGATAATGGGAACTGTGCAATGCTGGTGCTGTTGGATCTGTCAGCAGCATTTGACACAGTGTCTCATAAGATTCTTTTAGATAGGCTTCAACAGTTGGGAGTGACGGGGACTACTTTAGCTTGGTTCTGTTCCTTCCTAGAGGGCCGCTCCCAGAGAATTCGGTTGCATCCTTACACTTCAAAGTCTCGCCCTGTGATCTGTGGAGTGCCTCAGGGTTCAGCCCTTAGCCCGACCCTTTTTAATGTTTACCTCGCCCCCTGGCCCCTTTGGTAAGGCAATGTGGAGTAGATGTTGTTTCATATGCTGATGACACGCAGCTTGTGTTCTCCTTCCAAGATTGCTCTGAGGCCGGTTTTTCAAACTTTAGGCAGTGTCTCATGGACATCTCAGCTTGGATGACAGCTAACTGCCTAAAGCTGAACACAGAAAAAACGGAAGTGCTATTTTTCAACCAGCCCTCACCTCCATTATCAGACTTCTGGTGGCCCGCAGAACTTAATCCTCCTCCTCTTCCAGTCTCGTCTGCAAGGAATTTAGGGTTCAAACTAGACACTTCCCTGTCATGTAGAACTCAGATAGCTCATGTTTCCTCGTCCTGCTTTTGGAAATTGAAGGCCCTTCGGAGATTCCTCTACTTCCTACCTATGGACTGTAGGAAAACAATAGTCCATGCGGTGATTACATCACAGCTTGACTATGCAAATAGTCTCTACATCGGGTTGCCAGCTTACCTGCTTAGGAAACTGCAAACTGTGCAGAATGTAGCAGCCAGGCTTATTAGGAACATCCCACTAAGACATCATATATCCCCTCATTTGCGTAGCCTCCATTGGCTGCCTGTTAAGAGAAGAACTGAATTTAAGGCACTTACTCTTGCATACAGAGCACTTAATGATATTGGTCCGCAATATCTAAAGAAGAGAGTTCGCAAATACCATCAGTCCAGGACCCTAAGATCCAATCATCATGAGTGCCTTGTCATCCCCCGTTTTTCTAAGTCTAGAATAGGAGGACGGTCCTTCTCCGTTAAAACTGCGACCCTGTGGAACTCCATGCCTGATCATATTAGGAAAGCCAAGTCGGAATCTATCTTTCGGAAGGATTTGAAGACCTGGCTTTTCAGTCTCCTTTAGCAAACTAGGACTCGACAATTTTAACTTGCCTTCACCCTCCACTGTATCTGCAAGCGCCGGGACACCCCCGTTGGGGGTAGCTGAGCGCTATATAAGCTTAAATACATACATACATACATACATATGTGTTGGTGGTGCTCTGGTGCTGTTTGAGTGTGGCCATGTGCTACTTGACTGGAAGCGTACAGCGATGTGTCCTTACAGGTAGTCTGTACTCCCCAACAGTGTTGACATGCTAACTTGGTTTTGTGTAGGTATCTTGTGACCTGTATTGGGCATGAGTATTGCAGTTCTGTCCTGTTCTTCAGTGCTTTTGACTGTGTGTCATTTCTGTCCTTCACAGGGTACTTTCAGAGTTGTTTGGTCAACTGTGATCCCCGACACCGTGATTCAACTTCCAGGGTGGAAGCTGTCGTTTCCCTACAGGTGATGTGCCACACACCCCTGGACTTTCTTTCTTCTACACTTGTTGACTGTGTGGCCACTGCCACGTGGGATTACCTTGCATCTGTAGTGGAAACAGCATGTTGCAAATGTGTAATAAACCTGTGCTTCACTTTGGGATGTGCGTTGTCTGTGGTCACACATCTGACTGACATTAGCTTACTGCACCTGTGGGCTAGTTAACACAGACTGTGAATAGGTGTGGTGTCTGTGCATTCCACTGTATTTCCTGGCAACATCAGTGTAGGCGATGAGTCAGATGGCCCTGGTGTGTATGTGTTGTGTAGCCCTAGTGGTGTGTCTCCCTCATATGTGTCACGTCGCCATGACTCACATGACGGTGTTTAACTTGCTGTAGCAGTTAGCATGCACAGTGTCATTTAGCAGATCATCATCTCCATGACACAAACCACTTTGGAATCACAACAGAGGCACGTATGGTGTATTAGTGAGTTTATTTACATACATGTGTGAGTATAGTGCACAGGATGGTGGGTGCTGTACATTGGGATTGTAATCCAAAGTTCCCAGATGAGTTGGAAGTCTTGGTAGCAGAATTGTCCTGAGTAAAGTCAACAGTCATCTGATACATTGGTCCAACTTAAACTCCCCATGTCATGTGGGAGAGTTGGGTTGCATTCGACAGGGTGAACAGTTTGCACACAAAGGAGAATTTCCAGAACAGGTGTTGGGTTCCTGGGGGATGTACATGGCCATCGGCCTCTCAGTTGTCCTTCCTCGGACGACCCCTCTTCTTTGGGGGGGGACCCTCATGTGCAGGCTGCTGCGGTGCAGGGGACTCTCTGCCAGAGTCCTCCTCCCTCCCTGTGGCAGTTGCAGTTGTTGCAGCACCAGATGTTGTGGGCACACAGGGAGGTGTGGCCATGTTGGTGCTAATCTGGCGGAGGCATGTCAATATGTCCCTATGCACCGCTGTCAGTTCTTGCAATGTGTCCCACTTGGACTCCATGCCAGACATGTGTTTCTCCACACGGGACATGTGTGTCTCCACACGGGACATGTGGGAGTCCAAGCGGGCATGATGAGCAGCCTGCTGCTGTTGAATGTCCTTGAGGATCCCCACTACCTGGCTGACCTCTCCGGTGCTATTCTGGTACGCCTCAGCAATGCGTACCAGTTGTGGGTCATCATGCAGTCCAGACCTCTCTGCAAACATCGACCTATGTCTACCACCCCTCCCACCACCCCTGGCGACACGTGCGGGACCTGCGGTGGCACGCACAGGTGACCCTAGGCCCCCTTGGGGGTTGTTACTGGGGTTGCTCCACGTTGGGCCGGGGTCCCTGTGCTGTTGTCATTGGTGGTCCTTGGTCTGTCCGTGTCGGCGGGGGTGGTCTGTGTGTTGGCAGTTGTTGGAGGGGTGGGTGCAGGGGGTGCAGATGGTGGTCCTGCTGGTGCTGCATGATGACTCACACCGGAGGTGCCAGGTAGGTCTTCACCATCCGAGGAGGGCAGAGGCTGTTCCACACCAGTGAGCTCAGTGTCCCCCGGAGCCTGGGACAGGGACTCCTCATCGTCTGCTGCTGTGTCCCCATCATCACCTGTTTTTGGGAGAGACACACAATGTATGTTATGTTTCTACAGGCATCAATGGTTCACACACCTGACAGTTGTGACTGTACCTCTGGATGCGGGCCTGTACATTGCATTGTCCTAAGTTGTCACAGTCAGAGGTTGATATTGGTGTAGCACATTGTCCTGCAAACTTGAAGCATTTCAATGTGAATGTTGAGGTGTGTACATGGACAGCATTGGTTGTATTTGGTGGACATCCGGCACTCCTTCTCCCCCAGCCCAGTTATCCCACCATGAAGCATGCCACCCTTGCAGTGGGTTCAGGTTGACTCTCAGGATGTCAGTCAGTGGTGTCCTGCTGTTGGTTGGTGCCCAGTTCCCAGCAGGGCCTTGTGCTCCCACAACAGAGCACCATTGTCAGACATCTTTGAAGTGGCTTTTCACTCCCTGTGAGGTGTGCATGCTTCAGTGTGAGCTTGCTGGGCCATGTGGGTGGGGGATGTTGAGCTGTGACTACCACTCCCATCATGCTATTGCCTACACCCCCTTCCCAGCATGCCCATACTTCCTTCCTTTTGAGTGGACTTCACTGTGTGTGAGTGTGACAGCAGTGGCATGATGGCTGACAGTGTGGTCCTGTTGTTTGTTGGTGCCCAGTTCCCAGCAGGGCCTTGTGCTCCACACAGCAGTACCCATTGTCAGACATCTTGGAAGTGGCTTTTCACTCCCTGTGAGGTGTGCATGCTTCAGTGTGAGCTTGCTGGGCCATGTGGGTGGGGGATGTTGAGCTGTGACTACCACTCCCATCATGCTGTTGCCTACACCCCCTTCCCAGCATGCCCATACTTCCTTCCTTTTGAGTAGACTTCACTGTGTGTGAGTGTGACAGCAGTGGGAAGATGGCTGACAGTGTGGTCCTGTTGTTTGTTGGTGCCCAGTACCCAGCAGGGCCTTGTGCTCCACACAGCAGTACCCATTGTCAGACATCTTGGAAGTGGCTTTTCACTCCCTGTGAGGTTTGCATGCTTCAGTGTGAGCTTGCTGGGCCATGTGGGTGGGGGATGTTGAGCTATGACTACCACTCCCATCATGCTATTGCCTACACCCCCCTTCCCAGCATGCCCATACTTCCTTCCTTTTGAGTGGACTTCACTGTGTGTGAGTGTGACAGCAGTGGCAAGATGGCTGACAGTGTGGTCCTGTTGTTTGTTGGTGCCCAGTTCCCAGCAGGGCCTTGTGCTCCACACAGCAGTACCCATTGTCAGACATCTTGGAAGTGGCTTTTCACTCCCTGTGAGGTGTGCATGCTTCAGTGTGAGCTTGCTGGGCCATGTGGGTGGGGGATGTTGAGCTGTGACTACCACTCCCATCATGCTATTACCTACACCCCCCTTCCCAGCATGCCCATACTTCCTTCCTTTTGAGTGGACTTCACTGTGTGTGAGTGTGACAGCAGTGGCAAGATGGCTGACAGTGTGGTCCTGTTGTTTGTTGGTGCCCAGTTCCCAGCAGGGCCTTGTGCTCCACACAGCAGTACCCATTGTCAGACATCTTGGAAGTGGCTTTTCACTCCCTGTGAGGTGTGCATGCTTCAGTGTGAGCTTGCTGGGCCATGTGGGTGGGGGATGTTGAGCTGTGACTACCACTCCCATCATGCTATTGCCTACACCCCCCTTCCCAGCATGCCCATACTTCCTTCCTTTTGACTCTGCTTCCCTGTGGGGTAGTGTGCCTGTGCTGAAAGGATGGCTGACAGTGTTGTCCTGGCGTTTGTTTGGCTACAAGTCCCATGAGTGTCCCTGTGCTTCACACAGCATAACCCAGGGTGGTGGTTCTTTGTGGGATATTTAATGAGAGTGTGAGGCATTGCATTCTCGCAGGTGAGTTGTGTGGAGTTTGTGTTAAGGGTGTGTGTGAGAAAAGCTGCTTGTAAATATGGTCAGAGCTGTCAGTCCTCCTTCCCACCCAGCCAGATATACCACCATGGAACGTGCTTCTATTGCAGGGAGTGCAAGTTGGCTTTCAGGATGTCAGTCATTGGTGTCCTGCTGTTGGTTGTTGCACAGTTCCCAGCAGGGCCTTGTGCTCCCTACAGCAGTACCCAGTGTAAGCCATCTTGTCAGTTTTTTTCCACTCCCTGTGATGTGAGCATGGTTCAGAGTGGTGTTGATGGGCCAATTGTGAGGGTGACCAATATCTGTGACTACCACTCCCATCATGCTATTGCCTACACCCCCTTCCCAGCATGCCCATACTTCCTTTCTTTTGAGTGGACTTCACTGTGTGTAAGTGTGACAGCAATGGCAAGATGGCTGACAGTGTGGTCCTGTTGTTTGTTGGTGCACAGTTCCCAGCAGGGCCTTGTGCTCCCCACAGCAGTACCCAGTGTCAGCCATCTTGTCTTTTCTTTTCCACTCCCTGTGATGTGAGCATGGTTCAGAGTGGTGTTGATGGGCCAATTGTGAGGGTGAGCAATATCTGTGACTACAACTCCCATCATGCTATTGGCTACACTGACTTCACCAGCATACACAGAATTCCTTCCTTTCAGTGAGATTCCCTGTGAGGTGGTGTTCTAGTGGTGGCTACATATCTGACTGTGTTTGTTGGTTAGATTTGTGCCACTGCCTAGCTCTATTTGTTGTTGGGTTTGTACATGTCATGACACAGTTACATATCACTATGAGATGGCAGGTATTGTGTTTATCTGACTGACATACACATCTTGGGATGATTATCTTTTGATTGCTGTGGATTTGCTAAGGGTGCATGGTATGACTATCCCCTTGACAGTGATGTGTGTGTATTGTCACACAATATTGTGTATATTTGTTGTGTACTCACCAGGCTCTGGGATGTTTGATAGTCCATATACGCTCACTGGTGGTAGGATGGCCCGCACCTTCTCCTCCCAGGGCCTGAGGTATACTGGTTTGGCAGGAGGGCCACTGCCGGTGCGATGGCTCAAGGCGTAATCCTTCTTTAGTAGGTCCTTGACCCTCCTGCGCACATCATACCACCTGTTCTGGATGGCTTCCTTTGTGCGCAAACATGGTGATTGTGCATTCACCCTGTCGACGATCCTCTCCCACATCTTGGTTTTCTGCGACATGGGTGTCTGTTGGACCAATGTACCAAACAACTGTGGCTCTACCCTGAGGATCTCATCTACCAGGACTTCCAATTCACTGTCTAGGAACTTTGGATTCTTCTTTGGGGGCATGGTGCTGGGTAGTGGTGGTGATTGATGTGTGTGTGGGTGTGCAAGTGAGGGTGTGTGAGTGTAGGTTTTGCTGGGTGTATGTGAGGGTGCTATTTGTTGAGGTGCTGATGGTGTGTGGCTTGTGTGATGGATGAGCTGTGAGAGTGTCTGTGGTTGCTGTCTGATGGTGTTCTGTGCTGGCAGGTCAGTTGAATTTGCAAAGGATCATGGTAGGGATTTGTGGCCTTTATATGGGTGGAGTTGTGGGTGTGTCTTTGTTCCATGTTTCCCCCTCCTCAGTATTTATTGGCTTTGTAATTGCTTGTTTGGCCCTTTTTTTTGTATTTTTTCCTTTGTACTTTTTGTGCATGTAGGAGACGTTCTTCTGACCGAGTAGGACGCTGCAGTTGTCTCGTGCGAGCTTCTCCGAGTTGTTCACGCTGTGTTTCTGCTAGGTTTCATGTGCGGCGTACGCGTCGGTCGCGGAGTATTGGGTTGCTTCGGCTGGGTTTTGTATGCGTGTCGGTCGTACGGCTTGGGCTCCGTGCGACTCGGTCTGGTTTTCCACGCATTGCATCGTACTGCGCAGGTCGGAGTTCGCGGGTACGTTTCATTCGGGTTCATTCCTGGTGCGTGTCGGTCGGTTCGATTCGCATAGTTTCCCGGCCGGATAGCTGGTTTCCGTGCGGTTCGGTCGTTCGGCTTGTGTTCCGTACGAGTCGGTCGTGATTCACATGCATTTCATCGTACTACGCAGGTTGGGCAGCGCCGGTACGTGTCGGTCGGACTAAATTCCCGTACCGAGGCGGTCGGTATGTTTTCCGGCCAGAATCGGAATCGACCCCTAAATGGGTGGCATTTACCATTCCCACTCCAATCTAAACCAATTTGGGAAGGTGTTGGACACTGAAGGAGTGACATTACTATTTCCACTCCAATATAAAACAATATGAAGGTGTTGGACACTGAGGGCCTGATTATGAGTTTGGCAGTGCAGCGCCAGGTCCGCAAAACCGCCACACTGCCAAACCCGTGGTCGGGCCGCCTGCCAGATTAAGTGTTTCTCATGTCTGGCGGGCTTTTTTTTTGCGTTACCACGGTGGTGCCTCAGAAAATGGGTACCGCAATGGGAACACCAAAAACAGTTCCTGCACAGCATGGACTGTAAAGTCCATGCCATGCAGGAACTGGTATGCATGCACACAGGGGGGCACATGTTGTGCCCCCATGTGAGCATCCACATGGCATGAGGCACCAGGGGGCCCTGTAGGTCCCCTTTGTTTACCACCGCCATGAAAACCGTGGTGGAGAAGAAACTTGTAATATGCTTTGCAGGACCACGCCAGTCCCGCTAATCATATTACTGCCTCTACACCACTGCCAGGGAACTGTGGTTCCCTGGCGGCTGCGGTGGGGCAATGGCGGTCCGACCACCCTAATTGTAATGGGGCAGTTGGGAGACTGGCGGTCCGTGGCCCTAAAGAAGTGAGAGTTACTATTCCCTCTGCAATCTTAACTATGTTGGGGGAAGATGCTGGACACTAAAAGGGTGACATTTACTATTCCCACTCCAATCTAAGGCTATGTTAAGAAGGTGTTGGCCGGAGGTGAATTTACAATATCCAATTCAAAATATAATATTCTTCACAAGTTAATACAAATTAAACATTTTAAATACACAATCAGTTCTCCAAACTCACACACATTTTTTACTATAAAATTAAATAAAATGTTATCTGAAAACACACTAACCAAAACTACTCACCTATATATACATAAATGAATGAAAATATATTTAAAATAATTAATTACTATTAATTTTTATTATAGTTTACAAAATATTTACAACCATTCATAAAGTTTAAACCATAAAATAACAAATAAAACATAATATGAAATAAACAATCATAAACAAAAAATATGTAAATACATTTTATAAATTAAAAAATTCAAATATTTTTTAAATAAAATTTCAATTTGAAAGCAAAAAGAAAATATTTCTACAATTGTATAACAATGGTTACAACATATTTAAAATTTAAAAATGCTACATAAAATATTTTGAAATATTTAACTTTATTAAAGGTTTTGTTATACATTTTAAAATTTCAACCTATATAATTCTTTTTATTTTTTATTTCATACCATCAATATATATAATTGCTAATATGAAGTTATAATGTATTAATGTATTAATAAGACAACATAAATATTACAATTCTAAATTATTAATGCACGTATCTTTAAAATTATTAACTAATAATTTAATTTAAAAGATATATTTTTTTAAATCTCTCCACCCTTATCCCCTAAAGACTCAATTTCCAGCTATTCAAAAAATAAATTATTTATATACATTAATACTACTAAGAAGTACAAATTTCAACAATTTCAAACCAAAAATATGATATGACTAAAACACAACTAAACACAAATAATAGACATATACATTCAAACACACAACATTAAATTATATACTAATTAAAACTAACAAACAATATTACGTACAACATAATTTTCTACATTGATATTTATTACAACATTAAAAACAACACTAAAAACAATATTTTTACCTTTGATATTCCTGTTGACTATATTTTTGATATCTCGATCTTCTTGATACAATTTTTTTCTATCACTATATTTTTTCCAATATTTTGTCCAAATACTCCCCCACATGTGAATAGTTACCAGTAGTACATGTCCACTCGTAAATTAGGCTCCATCACCTGCATTCAGCTTGTGTATATATGCAAGTATATACTTTGTAGTAAATTTACACTCATAAATAGTAAATGATCAAACATTGTAAATTTACTTCAAACTATAAAAGTAAATGTACATATCACTACCAACTATAAAAGTACATTTACACATGTAGATTTACTCACATGTAAATTAACCTTTGTGAATAGGCCCCAGGGTATTACCTGCCTCTCAAACAACTACAAAGCTCATTGTGCATTTTGCACTGTCAGAAGATAAAAACAGGTGAAAATCTATCTTCAAACATGTTCAAAGTAAAATTACAAATGTGGACATATGAACACGGTTTGTTCCTTTCTGTGGAGCTACACAATTATGTGTACATAGAACCAGGAAAAGGATAATAGTCATTGAAATATGCAACAACACAAACAATTTGTGTATCACATACAATGTCCTCATGTCATGGAGGACACATGTAAAACAACCAAAAAATAGATCTCTGATCAATAATGGCCTGTTGTTGTAATCTAGTTCACCCTATGAGTGAGATTACATCCCACAGCTTGGTGCTCAGTCTCACTCAGTGGGTATGAGTTTTACACCTTGGAGCACACAGACAGTGAGTGAGACAATTCTGTAATATTTGAGACTTGAACCCATTATGGGAGACACTTTTTTTAAATACAGACATACAAGCTCACACAAGCACAGGTACATACTCTAATTGATTCACATGCATATGAGCATATTCACCCGCAGGCAGATGCATTCATTCACATACAAGGATGTGTGAATAAACAAAGTATCCTTTTCACTGTGGCCTTATCACGAACACCCTGTCTGTCCTTATTTCACACAGTCCTCCACATGACATATCATACACTCATGTCACCTTCATCACATCCCCTCTCAACTTCCATGTCTAGTCCCTCTCTACATACCGGCATCAGAATATCCCTGAGCACATTTTATGGCTGACCCCCCCCTCACTCATCAGGCTCCCATTGTGTATTCCTAGCCCTCCAACCCAGATTCACACAACACTGTAAGAGCCCCACTCACCTGGACATGCACAGATTTGGTCTGGGTTTCTCTGTACCCTTTATGTGGCATGGTTATATTCCGGGGCCCACACAGGCCCACTGCTTCAATGATGACAGTAATGTTCACTTTACCTGAAGGTAAAACAGACATGGCATAAACAAGAGCACTCAGCCTCTGGAGATAAAAGTCATGGAAGAAAAGTCATAAGCTTCTTCTATATTGTATGGGTCATTCATAAGCATTACTAATGACTACTAGGCACTTTTAATAATCGTTATAAAATACTCCAGCAGAGCACTTCATATTTTATAAAAGACAGTAGGACATATGACTAAGTCAGCCCAGGTGGATCTCTGCAGCAAGTACGCCACTAAGCTGCCCTTCCAACTCACTAAATATCAGAGAGAGTGAAAGAAATAGTAGTTCATATGCCTCTGTGATTAGGAAGGGTCAGGGCAGTACGACCTCAGCCAAACTGATGAGAAAGGCCCTCATTATGATAGGTCTCTTAATTCCTCTTAATATCAGTTACTGGCCCCATTGGAATTCTGAGATCTATGGGTACACCTCAGATCACTTATCTTTCCGCTGTAGATTTCAGATGCTAAAAGATGTCAAACTCTCCAGGCGAAATTACAGCCCAAAGGACTTACTGGAGGAATCAAATCCCAAATTACAGTCCCCCCAACCCAGAAAATAATACCTCATTTATTTGTGAACTATGAGGGTCCAACTCGTAATGGGCCACATGTTCCCCATCCCTGAAGTTACTGATACCCCTGGTATCAATCGGTTGGGGGTAGGCAACATCCACTCATAGTCCACTCATAATTAGGGTCAAATGACCCTTGACCTATGATATTCCTGCAAACCTGCTCCTCTGTAGTGTTGCCGGCTCATTCTAAGATTGTCTACCTGTCTCATGAGACAGGGACTCTTCTTGATGACTGGAACAGGGCGTAGTTAAGCCTTTGCTAAAAACACACAACTTAGACAGCAATAACATAGACAATTATCCACCAATTACGCTTTTGCCAGTCCTGGGAAAAATCACAGAACAAATCATGTCCAGACAACTAGCTCTTTACTTGGAAGATTCACACTACTTGGTACCATTGCAATCGGGCTTCCTCCCTGGCATGGGAACTGAGACAGCACGCGCCCTTCCCTTAGATGAATTAAGATAATTTATTGACCAGGATGATTCCACTGCTCTTTTCTTACTTGATTTCTATAAGGAGTTTGACCCAGTGGAGCATGCCATTCTATTAGCCTGCTTGCAAAATGCTGTTCTTAGAGACAAGTACTGGCCTGGTTTGCTTACTTTTTGAACAATCATTCACATGTGGTATTCTTACCTTCTTTTCATACCATGGCACAAATAATCGCCTGTGGTGTCCCTCAGGGCTCTTCCCTTTCCCATTACGTTGTTCAGTATCTATTTCCACCCTCAGATTGCCCTTATTACATTATTTGGCTGTTCTGTTGGTATTGCCTCAAAACTTTGAAAATAGCACTTCTTAAAAAAACACTTTCCCAGTTATTAGTTCTAAAAATAAATAACTTGAAAAACCAAAGAATTTGACCCCAAAAATTATTGAAATAAGGACAGAGTGAAAGGCATGAAGGGCGGAAGGGTTAAGGGGTCAGGGCATACGGTATAGGGATGTGGGTTTATGGTATAAAGTTAAGGGTTGCGGGTAAAGAGCATAGGGCATGTTACCATTACATCACCTTACATCTTTATCTATTACATCAGAAGTCATTACATCTCAGGTTTACATTGTGGGATCCTTACATCGCAGGTAAGCATATATTTAATTTTTAAAATGCATTTAATATATCAAGGATGGGTGTTAATGGGTAGTAAGATGCTTTCAGGTTAGAGATGAGTAGGGCTAATGGTTATTAAGAGTGGTAGAGTGCATGGCGAGTGGGGTTACGGTGTAGTAAGTGTTTGTAGGGTTCAGAATTGGATGGTGTTAAGGGGTAGCAAGGGTTCAGAGTTGGTAGTGTTCAGGGGTAGCAAGGAGTTTTTGGGTTCAAGGGTAGGTAGCACTAAGAGGTAGCAAGAGGTTTGAAGGGTTCAGGGATGGGTAATGTTAAGGGGTAGCAAGGGGTTTGAAGGGCTCAGGGATGGGTAGCATTAAGTAGTAGTAACAGGTTTTTAGGGTTCAGCAATGGGTAAGGTTAAAGGGTAGCAAGGGAGTTGTAGGGGTCAGGGATGGGTATTGGTAAGGGGTAGCAAGGGGTTTTAGGCTTCAGTGATGGCAGTAGTAGCTCCTTATCAGGGGCTTCAGGGCATAGCCCTTATTTCTGTGAGGCATTACTTACTTCTCCTTGCCTATGCTGCTAATGCTTTAGCTGAATCGTGTTCATTAAAACACAAGTCATGGCGTGGGGGCAGTATACTCGTGGTAGTGCCCCACACTCGTGGTGGGATCTGCGCAATGAGTAACTGCAGTGCAGAGGTCCTTCCATGTGTGCCGTATGAATGTCATTTGGGGATCACAAGGGGTCGCAGCTGGGACCCCTGGCTTGCCCTTTGCTACCCCTATCACTGCCTGTGCGACCCTAGGCCTCAGAGGTGGCAAATTCAGTACCGGGAACACAGGGGCAGCTCGGGCTCAATTGCCTTTATTTTCTGTCAATTTTGTATTACACTAATAGTGTATAAATAAAATATATCATTCACTAATAGTGTAATAAAAATGGAGTACAATCAGCTGTAATATGCCCTTCCATGACAGCTGAGGAAAGTAAAAAATGCTTTTAAATGTACGCCGTGTGCGTGCTTGTGGGTGAGAGTGTGTTTATGTGTGAGAGAGTGTATATGTGTGAATGTGTGTGTGTGTGCGTGTGTGTGTGTGAGTAAAAGTGGAGGTCAAAGGGCGTGTGATGTCACTTCCATTATGCCTGGCATTTTGGTGAATTGACGTCCATGGAGTGCGCCCCCCCCCCCACCCCACCCATCAAGACTGCGGGGCCTCCCGCACAACAGCGAAGGACCTTTGTGAATCGGGACCATTCTCTCTGCTTGTCATTGTAAGCTATTAAAAACAAGCATTTGTAATGCAAATTGGTCTCGTATTTGTGAGAGTTTGAGGTATTGGCATTGCAAATGACAATGTCTTTTACCTACCAAAGGAGTGAAAGAGGAGAAAAATGGAAACAGAAAGGCGATGGAACGAATGTGAGGAAAGGGGACAACTGGGGTGAAAAGAAAATATAGGGGAAAATGGAAACGGCACAATTAAAATAGAATGAGCAAAAAGAGAGCAAAAATTAACAAATTAAAGAAAGCAGGAAATAGAGACAAACAAATACAAACAGGAGAAGAAAATAACAAATGAAAGCAGAGAGAACAGAAAAAAGCAAGATGGATGAAATGGAGCAGAAAGGCATGGATTGCCAACCCATGTTTCAAATTTCCATGAAATCACCCCACACAGATCAACGAAACATTTCATTTCTTAAGATTGTGCAAGCTGTAGGGAAAGCAGCCAATGCACAAAATTAGCATAATAGAAACTCGATGGTAACTTAAAGGCTTATAATGTCTCCAGTTCCCCCTCCCTTTGGTCGTTCACTGCAGGACACTGCACTGTGTGCAGAGAGTCAGAGTACACTGAAAGAGAGCAGTGTATCTGCTAAGTTACTGCACTGTGCAAGAGAAAAATCCCATGCTTCAGTACACAGCACTGCCAGTGGTGAGCCATTACATAGCGCCAAAGACGGACTATATGATGCGATGAAAAACAGTGTGTGCGTGTAATAACAGTATGGTGCAAGCAACAGACTACACATGGCAGTGCACAGCTCAGTGTAGAGTGTCACTGTACAGTGCTCAGCTTGCGGTGTGCCACTGTACAGTGGAAGAGGTAGACCACGTGCTTCAGTACATAGCACTGTGTAAGTGGATAATCAACCCACTATGGGAGAGAACCCACATGCTGAACTGCATAGCATTGTGTGGTGATGCAATGTGCACACCTACGGCCTATGTGCACATGTGCAGAAGACCAGGCTTATTTTTGTTATTGAATGTGAAGCCCTGAAGTGCTTGTGGCGAAGCAAGTGTGGCGCTGTTAGACCTGGCATCTTTTGTCGTGCTTCCCCAGTCTTTTTGCTTTCTGAGCTCCCGGTTTTGACTCTGTATTTGCTGGTTTAGTGCCGCTGCGCACTTTCTCACTGCTGTCCAGTGTTAAAGTGCAAGTGCTCCTATTGTAAATTGTATTATGGATTGGTGTTTCCACAATTGGCCTATTTTATTTTACTGGTAAGTCCCTATTAAAGTGCCCCGAGAGTGCCAGGGCCTGTAGATCAAATGCTGCTAGTTGGCCTGCAGCACTGATTGTGCCACCCACACGAGCAGCCTTTCAAAGGGTTCTCAGACCTGCCACTGCAGTGTCTGCGCGCAGTTTTTACTGCCTTGTTGATGATGTTATGGGTAAAATTTGAGGGTGTGGGAGGTTCAGGTCCATTTTCAGAGCTTTCATGATTTTGGTAATGGTAGGTACATAGTGTGTCCCAGATGTTAAAACAGAGAATATAGATATGTCTAGTAGCAGTAGTAGCAGTAAAACGTTGGGGGAGAAAACAAGAACAGAACTGAGAAGCAAAGGAGAGTGCTTCACTTAGAGGCTTGTGGCCTTGATAAAACATGAAAGAAGGGTATGTTCTATTGCCACTTAATTGGGCTGGTGACCAGGGGGCAGGCTACGACTACTTGAGTGAAGCCGGAATGTCCCAGAAGCCGTCCAGTGACCATCCAAGCAATGCAAGAGCTTCACCATAGAGCAAAAAGGTTACACATGAAGAAGTGCAGTATGAAATCAATGTATAAAGATATATTTTCTCATTGTCAGGTAGGGAACAATGAACTGACTCCCTGTTTTGTTATTCAGGGAACCAAAAGGGGGTGAAGTGAACCAGAGGCAAGTGTATGGGACCATTGCACTGCTGTGCACTCTGGGTGTCTAGCACCAGGAAGACCTATGCAAGGTAGCTGGTGTTATGGTACAGAGACTTGGAATTGTATTGGTTAGGAGAAGGGGCACAGGATTCAGCTCAACAACACCATATTATTAGACCTAGGCCACAAGAGACCACAGTGAGAAATCCTCGGACAGAAGTGACTAGAGCTCGTAAGGAGAGTAAAGAGAGATAAGTCTGAAATACAAAAGAGTAGGCAGGAGACAGAGAACTTTTAGAATGAACACTAATTGAGGGTATGCTAGGGGTGGAAAAAAGGTGTGCCTATTAATGGGTCACCTAAGAAAGTTGACTGTGAACTTGAGTTCACCTGTCACAATTTAACATGATGCCAGCATCTTTTATTTGTGAACCAGAAATGTATCCGATCAAAGTCATGGCAGTGGAGAAGGAAAGAGTCTTGAGGAAGGAACATTATTGAAGGCAGACACATCGGGTAATGTCATCTTTGGAGACCTATTTTTGATGGCGAAGTGGAAGTTGATTGAAGCGATGCAGTAAATATTGACACAAGTTGGAAGATAGGGCAGTCCTGAACCAAGTGCCGGCAGGCTCACTAGTGAAACCATAGGTCCTGATTGAGGAAGGGGCATTAAATTGATAAGAAGATACAGGGATCAGTAGGTCTCTCAGAAGACTGGTAGCCTGAGAATAGATGAAAGGCATGAAGCATGGGAAATGTTGGAGAAAGGGCGAGCAATATGTCCCGTAGGGGTGCGGTTTCTGTTTTCTTTATAGGTTGGGAGTTCTAGATCAAAATATGTATTTGTTCATTGTGAAGAATAGAAGCCTTATCTTGCATCCATAATAAATTTATTGTGTAGCCCCCAGTGTGCCCACATATTGGCTTCCATTACCCAGTTGAGTTGGCTTCACAGTCCACGCGAAGGTGTGTGTTTCTTTGCCCTGCAAACGGGAGGTGTAGTGGCAGTTGCAGCATGGGGTCTCAAACCCACAACAGGGTGGTAACAAATGAGCACTGATCTGAAAGGCAAAGAACAAGAGACTGTGTAAATGTGCACAAGTGCAGATGAAAGGGTAAGGCAGTGTACATAAGCTTTAGATACTATGCACAGACGTCAGGTGATGGTATGTCCACGGTCTGGGCGCTAGCAGTGCTCTTGCTCACTCACTCATATGTAGCTGCTTACACATAAGTGTAGTTTGAGTGGCTGAGAGCATGCCCAAAAGTGTGCATGTGTAGCATGTCAGTGAAGAACAAAGAGAAAATTGAATCAAGTCTTTCTAAACTAGCAACCCTGTTACTATTTCTGGGCAAACAGGACTCTCAAACCTTCTTTCTCTATAGCCCAAATCTGAAGCGCCACTCAGACTCCTTGCCCACTACTTCTTCACTCACACTAACTCCAGCACCAGTGGGCTATCACCCACACAATAAAATGTATCTCCACTCATAATCAATGAATCCTCAGTCTTCCTGCACCTCAAACATTGAACGCTGTCTGCAGACATCATTTACTCTTTCTTCAGGGGATTTACTAAATTCTCACACAACGCAGCACAGCAGCCAAACATACTGTTCTGCTTTCCATGAGAAGGAGAGAGAAGGAGAGCACCATATCTACAGAGATAATGCATTTTCCTCCCTTCTCCCTAGTGATGACACAAAATTTTGCTGCTGAGCGCCACACGCTCACCTTTGCACCATAGTGCAAGGGTGTGTGCATGAGTCTAGCATAGGTTTTGTACTGGAAGAGTACCCTTCCAGTACAAAACACTGTGGGGCTTATTTATGAGCCCCTTTGCATCGCTAAATGATAAATGAGATTTATGAAGACACGCAAGGCCACCGTGCGTGGCCCTAAGTGGCTTCATAAGTCTAGAGTAATTCAATGCAGCACAATTCACTGTGTTGCATAACTGTGCAACAGGGAGACATTTCCATGGGTGATGCGTGGGTGTTCTCATGCAACATCCATGGATTTTGACGCATTCCCACATTGACAAGAACTTGCAAACCTGGGAATGTGCCAAAAAGATACACATAAGGAGAGGCGTAACAAAGAGAAATATCTTTATTTTGCCTTATTTTTTCCTCTTTCTATGTGTGCTGCATTCTGCAGCTCACATAGAAAGAGGAGAACGCCTCTCAGGATCGTTTTTGTTTAGGAAGGTGCCCACTCCTGAACAAAAACAATCCTGCATGCGCTGCGTGCACTGTTGCACCTTGGTGCAAGGGTGCATGTGTCTGTGTTAAGCAGTCCATTGTGTGCCAGCTGCGCTGCCCCGCTTTTTAATGGCCCTATGGGCCATATTTATGGACAAGTCACGTCACGCAGTGCAGTGCAGCAAGTCACCTTGCTGCGCTGTACTGCTTGAGGGAAAGGGCAGGAATGTGCTGTATTTAAGTCACTACAGCACATTCCTCCTTTCCCCCTGCGCTGGCATCCTTTTGGCTGGCTAGCGCCAATGCAGGCACCCTTGCACCATGGTGCAAGGGTGCCTATGTTGTAAGGAATGTTTTTGTGCAGGAAGTGTTACCTTCCTGCACAAAAACAATGCCCTGAGGTATTTTTCTCTTTCTATGTGTACTGCAGAATGCAGCACACATAGAAAGATGAAAAACAAGGAGAAATAAGCATATTTCTCCTTGTTACGCTTTACCCTCTGAGGCATAGGTTTTCGTTGCATTTGGTTTTGCCACTTCTGGTAAATCTGGGAATATGTCAAAATCCATGGATGTTGTGTGGGAACACCCACTCAATGTCCGTGGAAGTTTCCCCCTGGTGCAGAGTAAAGCAAAGCAGCAATTTGTGCTGCGTTGCAATACTCGAGATTTATGAAGCCACTCAAGGTGGCCTTGCGTGACTTTAAAAATCTCCATTTTAATTTATGTCGCTCTTGCGCCACGTTGTATGGTGCAAGACCGACACAAAGGAGCTCGTAAATATGTCCTTATGCCAAGACTACTTTTAGCACACATGCCAAGTGTGAAAAGGTGATATGGTCCAAGGCTAGAAATAGAGCTGGTATTTTCACTCCCACCTGCATGGTGGTCTAGGGTGCCAAGGATCAAGGTGAATCGGGCACAGTCCTACTTTCTTCCTGAAGACGAGTTTCTATCCATATACTATTTCTGAGTCATCGATTGTCACTGCTTTCAGTACTAGAAGGAAAATTGTGTGTACTGGCCCTGCTGGTGCTAGAAGTGATTATTGCCAGCAGAAGGTTTATTTGATCTTCTTTGCTGGGATGACTGACATCTGCAAGACGAAATATGTTGCTGGCTTTGGAAGATGGCAAACTATCTTGCAATATCCATTTCCTGATCAGAGGACAATATACACATTTCTCGTTGGGGGCCATATGTGTAGAAATTTGTCGACCCCATAGAAGACATAAGGTCTGAACAGAGATATCTTTTTGTCAGCCATAAGGTTCTTCCATAGCTCAGGCCCCATGTTACAAAAAAGTAAAAAAGACTTATCTTCTGAAGCGAGGGTGACTGTAGCTCCTCAGGGTGAAGTGACCATCAAAAAGACTAGAAAAATAAACTGAAGAGAAAACAAAGTGGAGCGCGAAAGATTCCCTGATGCACCTTGACATACAAAAGAAAATGTAAGCAGTTGAACATCTGTGGGGAGCGCTCAGTCTCTGCACCCCTTTGGACAGACTTTGGGTCAAAAAATTAGGTAGATAGACTGCAGCTAGTCTGTTGCTTTTTAAATGTTATTTGAGTGAGGTAGACAGACTGCAGATACTCTGTAAGTTGTTGAGTGGATTAGTGGGCAAGTGAGTGGAAGCATGCATGTTTTGTTTCAGAGTGATTGTGTGTTGATGTGCCAATTAGCAGGTGACTGACTACTTCAGTCATCCATCATGAGAGCCAAAGAGTGGGGCTGGAAGTGAGCAAAATCTTGAGTGACTCTGTATTTGAGTGAGTGGCTGAAATTATGAATTATTTGATGAGTGAGTGTGATAGTGGCGTTGTACCTTTTTGAGTGGCTGTGAGTGACAGTGAAGGGGTGTGTTGGTGAGTGTGACTGGTGAACTGCTAGGTGGTTGGTGGAAGCAATGAGTATCTTGGCAAGTTTCTGTGAGTACTGAAGTTTCACAGTGGGTTATTGAGTTGATCAGAAGGCAAATGAGCAGAGTGATTATGTTCTGGTGTGTTTCTGTGTGTGTGTGTGCATGCATGTGTGTATATATGTGTGTGTGTGTGTGTGGGTGTGTGTATGGCCTAGTAGATTGGTGAATGACGTACTGAATGACTAATAACACGAATTAGCTGGTTTCTAACTCACTCAGTGGGGCTATGAGTGACTGGATGAGTGAACAAGTGTAATAGGGGCTATGGTGTCGAGTTTGATTGGTGTAAGTATGGCTCAGTAGATGGGTAGTAAATGGGTGGAATGATTGAGGGGTGAGTTATAGAATAGCCTGTTGCATTCCAAAGTTTGTTGTTAAGTGACATGTGATATGAATGAATGTATGTTGCTGAAGTTAGTAAGTGATTTCTAATTACCTAGTTCAGCTTTAGCCATCATAAGATGCGCACCTCTTGTCATGAGCCTTTCCATCCCACTCCCTCTTTATCTCTCCTCCTCTGCTCACCCGGTAACAATAAATGCCAGGTATATCTTCTCTCCTACTGGTCACCTGAGAAGACACAACTCCTTACCCCTTCTTCCCCTTTCACCAACTCACATTGATGCAGTCATGCAAGTAGTTAAAGATGGTGGCCTTGAGTGTAAACGTCTCTCCGCGCACCACAGAGGAGGGTGATATCAGCTCAATGAAGAAGGGCTTGAAGGTCTTCACAGATACTGTCGGCGAAAGCCCAAAGCCAACCTCTGATGTGCAGAAGCTCATGGCCTTCCACTCAGTGATGGCATCCGGGAGAGTGACAGAGAAATCCTGATGACCTGAAGGACTGGGAAAGTGGGAAGCAGATGCAAGAAGAGCCAGGAACAAAAAGAGAAAAATTATTGAGAGGTGGAAGCAAAAGACAATCAATATGAAGTGTGCATCCAAGGCAGGGTGAATACATTCTGGAAGCCAAGAGATCGGCCTTGCCAGACAGGAGCCAAACACATGAGACCAGTCTGATGGATGGGCTGGTCCATGCAATGGTTATTTATTAAAAGTATGATCTGGATGTAATTCTGGGCACCACCAATCCATAATAAGTGAAACATATGCATGGAACATAGTATGGTCACTTTATAGTACTTCAACAAGATGAGTCCTTAATATAGTGAGTGAATAACCATTACCTGGATAGACTTTACTGATCTGACCGCATTGGAGAAGGGAGACTCTCCCTCTCTGCTCTTCAGGAATTTACAAAGTAAGTTAGAGCAATAATAACTTACAATCAATTAATTATATGTAGCAATAGGGCCAGTCTCTATAGTTAAAATTTGTACCTTACTTTATGGAAAATTTAACTTTTTTGCCGCTTAATGTTCTCCTCCATGACCAATTTGCACCAGACCTGAAGGAAACAACCTTCAAATGTAAACCTTTCATTTTGCCAAATGCGGTGCAGACTTAGTCAAAGAGGTTAACAATTACAAGCAGGTCCAAAATCCAGTTACTTTTCCAAATAAAAAGGAAATAGCTATCAGTGAATTACTTTGTGAAGAACTCAAGCACCGCTCAATGAAGGTTCATCAGATTTAGCAGGCACATAGTGATCAGCGCTATCTGGTACCTTTTCTAGTTTTGGTGAATATTTATGGAGACACATTTGAATTATTAAGCAGAAAACAAGTGCCCAGTGCGCAGGTACATCCGTAATCCTTAATGAATAATGGATAATTGATGGTGAATTGTAGAAGAGGAGCAAATTTAGCATGCTCAATGCCCTTTCCAATGGTCATGCCCTGGTTCTTCTTTGTCTTAGTAAGTAAGTAAGTAAAAAGCTTATATAGTACGCGAATGCCCAAAGACGTCTTGGCGCTGAAATCTAGGGTTGAAGCCATCAGTTAAGAGCCTAATTGGCAACAGAGGCCTAGAAAAGCCTGGTTTATGCTGCCTAAACAGTGGCAGATTAGATTGAGCTCTAAGTTGAAAGGGCAGCGGCTTCCAAAAATTGGAAGCCGAATAGAATGATCTGGACTGAAGGTTGCGATTGGGAGAATGCCAGTAGAACATCTTTCGGAAATGAACAAGGCTTTGATTATGCAGTGCTTTGTGAACCAGGCAAAGAGCTTTGAACTTTACTCGCTCAGGGATTGGAAGCTAATGAAGGCTGATGATGGTTTGCGAGACTGAACTGAATTTATGGACTTTCATGAGCAGACGAGATGCCGCATTTTAGAGAGTCTGGATTTTGTTCAATAATCGTTGCTGAATACCAACGTAAAGAGCATTGCAGTAGTCTAACCTTGAGATGACCAGTGGAAAGATCACTGTTTTTTGGAACTCTGATGCGATAAAGTGAAAAATCTTTCTTACGGTTCTCAACAGAAAAAAACGATACGATGTAATCTGGTTAATCTGATCTGAAAAGCATAGCTCAGCATCAAAGATGACTCCTACATTTTAAACCTTTTATACTGGAGATGGAAGTGGACCGAGGTTTTGAGGCCACTAGGAGGAATTCCAAATAGATGCGCCATTGCCAAATAAGAGTACCTCGGTCGTATTATTCTTCAGTCAAACAATTTGGCACATACAGTTGTTAAACTGTTTAGCAACCTCTTCAACGTTGAATGATACAGATACTACAATCTGTGTGTCATCAGCATATTATATTACAGAGAACCCACAGGAATAAATCAGTTTTGCCAGGGGGTACATACATATTGAAAAGTGTTGGACTTAATGAAGATCCTTGGGGTATCCCACACAGAAGAGGAAGGGTAAATTCTCCCGAGGCAACGACTTGGCAACAAGGCGTCTACTCCATTTTGTGGCTGAAGGAGGCTCAAGAAATGTGACAACTGATGTGGAGCCCTGTTTTTAATTTCAAACTAGGAAACTGGACCAGCTGTCATCTGTTAAAATCCTTATGCACACTAAAAATATAAAGGCTAAAGAGTCCCAAGACAGCAGACAAATACCCTGGCACCATGTTTGCAAAGTTGGCTCATTGGGTGGTGTTAGCTGTGCTGGTCCTCCTTGGACCCACGGTCCACTCCATTTTGATCACCAAAGCAGTCCCAGACAGGTGACAGCTGTCCTACCGCCTAGTTCGCAGTGGGTAATAGGGCAATGGTACAGCTGTCATTTGACCCAGACCTGCTTCACCATCTAGAAATGAGGCTGAAGGAGGCCTTGGAGAGCTGACTGCTGTCCCAGCATCTTCACAGTAGCTAATAGTATGCTTAGACAGCACCTTTCTGCACCCCTAGTGTCCTGAGATAAGTGACAGCTGCACCAAAGCCTTTTTTGCAATTGTGAAGAGGGTATTAAACCAACTGTCAGCGTCTCAGGCCTTCTTCGGTCTAAATATAATAAAGAGTTAAGGAGGCACTGGAGCTGTCCCTGCAACCTGCTCATAACAGCGAATGGGGCACTGGTTAAGATATCAGATGCCCTTGTCTTCCTTGGCTCCACCATTTTCCAGTCTACACGTGACAGCTGTCAAGCACTCTGTTTGGGTGAAGAAAGCCTAGGAATTTTGACAGCTGGCTGTTCCAGTTCTTTGCAATGCAAAGCAGAAGACACATTAACATAATCCTCACTCCATCCATTCTGATACATGTAAATCTACATATATAATAATAAAATTCAATACATAAAAGAAGTGTAATAATCCAATACAGTATCCAAAGTACTGCCCAACACTGAACAGTGTGCTATAGGGGTACAATAACACCTGATGACCATAAAAACAAAACGACCACTCATGTTCTCAATGTTAGATGCTTTCACAAAAAAGTAAATATCTGTATGGAGAAATAATTCTACAAATACCATTTCAAGCCAGTGGCACTCCATGAATTTAATCACAAAGGCCAGCAAACACTTACACATTCATCAACATACTTACAATTCATTACCCCCTTTCACAAGTGATGGTGGTTTAGTTTCCTGGTTTCCTGGTTTGTGGTGATCGGTCCCTTCCACACAAATCTCCCCTTAGTTAACAGTGCAATGCTCCTCATCCAATCCACAGGATACGGGGGGGAGCAAACCAGTCACATGTACTCAGCCTTTTCCTTGGCAGTGGGATACCACCTGACTGCTTCCGAGTGGCACGTTATTACTGCAATTGAGTTTAACAGGTGCAGAAATACTGGGGCCACGGTTAAACTACGCACAGGTCAGTGAATATTTTTCACCACCTCAGAGCAGGTGCATACTGTTTGCAGGAGAGACCCCCTGAATCGAGAATCCCATGAGGTAAAAGTCCTAAGGCCCGATTTATTTATTGGCAGAGGAGTATTCTCCCGTGTCCTGGTGGAGGATTTTGCGTCCACCAGGACGAAATTACTCCGCCCACCAGATTTATAAATGACTGTCTAGCAGGTGGTAATTTATAAAAGCATTGGCAGGAACTGCCGTCATAGCGGTTCCTGTCAATTCAATTTACTGTTTTCTACAGGGCTGCATCGGAATGATGCAACCCTGTAGCAAACAGTATTCTTTTCTCTTTTCAAAAGAAAAATCTAAAACGTGATTTTCTTTTTGAAAAAAAAAGTAATGCTTCCCTTACCATGGAGGCTTCTCCAATAGTGGGAGGAGCATTATACTTGTTTTACTGTTCCTTACTGCCAGGTTGTATCTGGCGGTAAGAAACAGCAAAAAATGAATACCTGTCCGCCCATCTAAATTGGGCGGGTGGACATGTAGCCATTTCCCAGATGGCCCTGACACCCCAGGGCCATCAGACGTGATCAATCATGGCAGAGACAGAGTAGCCCCCGCTGTGATTAACCCTATGCTCCACCTGCATGTAAATATGGTGGGAGGATCGCATTCTTGACGGTAAGGATACTCTGTCGCAGTTGTGATGGAGTATACTTACCGTCAAGAAATGAATCAGGCCCTTGGTATTCTGAGGATCGCATTCTTCTTTCCGGGGCCCCTTACTCATAATGCCTGGATTCAAGGATGGAGAAACTGGACAGAACCCATAATTCTGATCCTGGTAACCCACTACTTCCCTTTGAATTCCAGATAACTCATAAGGAGGCCCATACATTGCTACACTGCCAATCTTATGTGCTGGGACACATTTAGTGTGACGCGACTGAGGCATTTCATTGGCCCCCACTCATCACATCCCATTCTTATCACACGCAACATCTTCAACTCACATACCTCTCCAAAAGGCTCTGCCCTGCAACTGCTCCTAGGCAAGGCAGTAGCGTGCAGTGTCACACATGTGGCAGTGTGGACTTACAAATACATGATCACAAAATATAGCCCATTTTAAAATGTGACATTTTCTTGACCCTTTACCATTTTTTTCAAACTTTTTTGAACTTCTGAAAAAATCCTTACAGTCCAACAGCCATTGAAACTATTTGATGCAAAAAATGTTTGCTTTGCAATGATATCAATTTGATTGAACAGTCGCTTAGTAATCTCCAGATTAATTAAGTTAGGTTTCATATAAATATTGCTGAATGCCTGCATTGAAAGGACGCAGGGGCATATTAGCAACGATTTGCGATAATTATCGCAAAGCGCGCTTAGCGCTGTTTTTTTATTGCCGGCTATCGCTGGATTTCATCGCCGAGATAGCGCGTTATTAGCAACGCTTATCTCCAAGGCGATAAAAAATCCAGCGATAGCGGCGAAATGCGAGGATATCGTAGGAAATCCTGCGATAAAACACCAGCGATAGGGGAATCCTTGATGATAGGCCATGGTGGACTCAGCCTCACAATCCACCTCCCATTGAGAAAATAGGTAAGTCAAGTTTTTAGCAGGTGTTAAATTCCAGCGATAATCGCGGTTAGCGTGACTTTTTTTATCGCTTTGCGAGCATTGATAATAGGGGGAAGTTGTGTTTGCGACTGTTTGCAGTTGCTTTTAGTTGGGAACGCCTACTTTGCATGTCATTAGCGATAATTATCGCTGACATGCAAGGCGGCAACAAAACGGCCGCTATCGCCATTAAGCTGTTGCTAACAGCTGTTAGCGACAGCTTGCTAATAGGGCGATAAAAATATCGCCGCTTTATCGGCAAAAAGTGCCGCTAAAGTGGCGATACTGCCCATGATAATATGCCCCGCAGTGATATTGATAAAAAGCAAAGGTTTCTAGTCTAACTCTTTTCTGCCTACTCTTAGCACCATGGACTTCCTGGTCCCTAGAGAGATACTTTCCTATCCTACAGTGGTATATTCACGCTGTAGGTCCTACCCTACAGTACACACTCCCCTCTTTAGAAAGTCTGGGTCCTCCCCCTCCCTCACTTTACCAGCAAAAAACAGCCAAAATGGGTTAGAAGCCAACTTTATTGCCCCTTGCTGAATACCCTCAAGCAGGCTACCAGGAGCATGTAAGGGCAGGCAGCAATGACCCTCCAACAAAGAAAAGCAATAAAACTCTCACCCAATACACTGCAGATCCCAGATCCATGTCTCCGGGAAGTACTGCATCACTTTGTCCCGGATGCTGGGCTCAGGTGCTATTACATTTTCCATATTTGACCCTGAAGAAATAATAGTAAATTGGAAAGCTGTAGTCATATCGAGGCCTGTTATACCCATTTCAGTGTAAAGTAGAAGGATAAAAAAAGCCAGCAAATGCTCTGGATTTGCACTGTACATTAACATTGATTTATACAATTGCCAGGGATATTCTTTATTCCATGCAGTGATGCAGTGAACTAGGAAGGCACAAATGACTGGGCATGTCCTTATTCCATGCAGTGAACAAGGAAGGCACAAATGGCTGGGCATGTATTTTTCCATGCAGTGATGCAGGGAGCTAGGAAGGCACAAATGACTGGGCATGTCTTTATTCTATGCAGTGATGCAGTGAGCTATGAAGGCACAAATGGTTGGGCATGTCTTTATTCCATGCAGTGATGCAGTGAGTTAGGAAGGCACAAATAGCTGAGCATGCTCTTTATTTCATACAGTGATGCAGTGACATAGGAAGGTACAAATGGCTGGGCATGTCCTTTCTTCCATGCAGTGATGCAGTGAGATAGAAAGGCACAAATGGCTGGGCATCTTCTTTATTCCACACAGTAACATTAGAAGGTACAAATGGTTGGGTATGTTCTTTATATAGGGAGGTAGATGATCTTTATTCCATGTAGTGATACAGTTGTATGGAGACATAGCGGGCGATTACCAGTTTGGCGGTCCACAGGACCTCCAAACACGCTGTAGCGCGGCAGCTACCGCCGTGCCGGCGGTCCAACTGCCCTATTTTGAGTTTGGAGGTTGGACTGCTGTAGGCCTGCTGCAACCGCCGGGGAACCGCCATTCCCTGGCGGTGTTGCAGCGGTGTGAGGCAATTATATGATGGCGGTGCCATTGCGGCACCGCCAAGCATATTACGAATTTCCTCACTGACAGCCTTTTCATGGCGGTGAGGGAACTATGGGGGCCCTAGAGTGCCCCCTGGTGCCTCAGGCCTTGGGGATGCATGCAAGGGGGCACATGTTGTGCCCCTCTGTGTGCATGCACCCCCTTTCCTGCACAGTATGAACTGCAGAGTCCATGCCATGCAGGAATGGGCTTTGGCGCTCCCATTGGGGTGCCTTTTTCAAAGGCACCTCTGTGGGACAGCCGTGGGACCACCCACCAGACGAGGAAACTTGTAATCTGGCAGGTGGCCGGCGGTGGACTTTGGTGGGTTGGGAGCGGGGCGGCGGTGTGGCGGCCCCCACTCCCACACCGCCAAAGTCATAATCAGGCCCAAAAAAGTTCCAGGACATTCTTTATTCCATGCAGTTCCACTGTGAGAAACAGAGTTTGAAATATCTCGGAATGTTCTTTATCTCACAGAGTGAGACAGGTAGGCAGACATGTGTGAGGATGTTCTTTAGTCTAAGCAGTGATGCAGTGAGATAAGAGGGTTGAATTCTCAGTGGATGTTCTTTTTTATAAAGTGCAGTGATACAGTGAAATAGGGAGGGAGAAATATCTGAGAGCTTTCTTCATCTCATAAAGTGATACAGTGCGATAGGTGGTTGAAATGCAGGATGTTCTTCATTCAATGCAGAGATGCTGTGAGATAGGAAGGTTGAAGTCTCACGGGTATGTTCTTTATTCAATGCAGTGAGATGTGAAGCTTGAAACGTCCAGGATGTTCTTAATTTCATACCATCATGCAGTGACATGGGTAGAAAAGGACAGGGAGATTGTATCATGGAATATCGAACATATGAATATTGTGGTATCATAATATCGTAGACAAAATATCGAGGGACAAACTATCGAAAGGTAATTGCATATAGAAGAAATATAGATTTACTATTCTTAACTCCATATCTACGCAACTTGAAGATATATATATATCTTCAAGATACATACAAGTGAAGTTGGGTATAGAAAATCTGCACATTTAGAAATTTTGCCCCTTGATGTACCGTCTACGGTATTAATTTCCCACGATATTCCTGACTCGATATTAAAGAAGCACACCGGCTGTGAATATTATTTATCCCATAAAGTGATGCAGTGATATAGGGGATGTCTGGGAGGTTCTTTATCCCATATAGTCCTAGAGTTAGAGAGGAGTTTAGAAACTGCCAGGGGCCGTATTATACAAAGTGCCCTGGGGGCGCACTGGTTGTTAACGCCTGCTTTGCGCGGCCCGGGGCCTTTTGGTAATACAGAAGGGGACAATCTGTCAGTGCACCCCTGATGGCAGCCCTCTGGAGGGGCTGAAGGGGGTCCCATGAACCCCTAGACATACCCTTGCAGGCAGGTGCAGTCACTCACTGCAACCGTGGGCAAGGGGATCCTTCATCCCTCTTAAAAGTGCAGGCGGGTTGCCACCTGCACAGTGAAACACAGCTTCAAAGCCTCTCCATATTTCACTTGAATGCGCTGCCCCCAGGGCAGCACAAGTTTGTGGCTGGCCTGGGGGCAGCGCGTTCAATCTAATGCGGTGCATTCGCTTTGTTAGTGCCGGGGGCACCTTTTTAAAGGTGCGCCTGGCGCTAACAAGAAAAATGCGCCGCATTGTATAATACGCCCCCTGGATGTTTGTTTTCTCACACAATGATACAGTGAGATAGGAAGGTAGAAATGTCCATGAGGTTCTTTACCCCATATAGTCATACAGTAAGGTCTGAAGGTAGAACTGATGGGCCTGTTCTTTAAGCCTTGGCTGGCATATTGTGTGAGTGACATTGTTTACAAAGGGAAACGAGGCACATCTCTTACCTGCCATGGCTGATGGCTTCTCCAGCATTGGCTCATCATCAGACATTGAAGGCTCTGACTGATACAGTCCTGCTGGACTTCTGCAGTTCATGGGTTTTCTTATGTTGGAATTTGAGAAAACCTTTAACCCGGCTTCCTGTTTCCCACAAAATGAAAAGAAGAAGGAAACGTCAGAAAGAACACTTCTCGCTGATAGGGATTGAATGTCTCGTTCACTGTTGTTTTTCAAGGGACTGTGGCTGGTCACTTAAAACCAATAATTCTGTTTTCTGTTTAAGACATAAGACATGGGGATAGAGTGGAGGATGTTTACATACAAAGTCAATCTGTAATACCACAGCAGGAACATGATGCCAGAAGGGTAAATCAGAAACCTAACATTATGCCATGCAATTAGCATCAGGCTGAGAAATCACTCAAAATCGCGACATTGGAAAGTGATATCCCTCCAGGTCCTCCGCATCACATTAGTAACCTATCATTGGACAGTTCCAACACCCCAGAAGCACAACATCATTCTATGCACTTGATAGCAGGTTCTGACATTATCATTTGTTAAACTTGACGTTCAATTGTGACCTGATTCCAGGAGCATAGGGAAAGATAGTGCGCTAGAACTTGACATCCCTTTCTGACAGCATAGCAGGAACCATAAGTAAGACTGAATTCATTGTAGCAACCTACCAATAAAATGATGACATCACTCTAGAAACCTGAAGCTAGTTTGCAACATCACAACAGAAACATATGTCAAACTGACATCACGCAGAAACCTGAAGCTAGAACGTAACAACACAGCAGAAACTGATGTCTAACTGTGACATCACTTGAGGAATTATACATCACTGCATGAATCTGCCATCTTATTTTTAAACCTAACCCTAATATTTAGCAAGAAACCTCACATCAGGCTGTGATATCAGACCAGGAAGCAAATATCATACTATAACATTAACCTTTTTAACATCAGTTCAGGGACCTGACATCATACTAAGACATCACTTGATGAGCTTAACACTACACTATGTAGTAATTCCAGAAACCTGGCATCTTTCCTTGGACTCAACATCAAACTGTGACATCACTACAGAAACTTGACTTTGCTCCAGAGACCTAACATCTGACTCTGATAACACTTGATGAACTTTACACCATACTGTGAGGTCACTACAGAAAGTTGACTGTGTTCCAAGGACTCAACATCAGATGCTGACAACACTTGGTGACCTGGTTGTAAGACTGTGGCATCACTCCAAGAACCAGACATCTTTCCAGTAGTCTGACATTTGCATAGAAAGGCTAACATCCTTTTCCAGAGTGGACGACCATTTGACAACTGCGTGTTGGAAGCATAATGCTTTGTTGGTACTCCATAGCCTTAGGAATGAGGCATTTAGATTTACTCGAAAGGATTCACATTTTGCTCAATCTTGGTGTCTTACACACCCACAGTTCCCCCGGAAGACACTTAGTGAATTGATCTTTACTTTCTGAACCTCAGAGGATAGAAAATGAATAATCCCTTTCAAATTGCTGCACTCTATAAGCGTAGTATCTCCTGCTGGTTGAGGTTGTCATGCGCAAAACAACAAACAGAAGAATCAGCTTGGCAATGGTGTATTCAACCATCCATTTTCCAGCCTACTCATCTATTACTGACCTACCAACATCCACATCATTAACCCACCCACCCATCAACCTCTTCCATCAGCATAACTTTCCACCAGCACAATCAGACATCATCTCTCAAGTCACCCACTTCAACTATCCAATCTCTCACTCTTTCATCCATTTGCCAGCCCAGCCGTTCAACACCTACTCATTGATCCACTAATAATGAACCCGTCACCCATCTAGTCCCAACCCTACTATCTATACGCCATGCATCTAACCGATCATCTGCACACTGAGAATACCAACAGGGTTGGTTTGGGTCAAAAACCCTAGCCAGGAACCAAATTAAGTAGCTCACATTTATAAAACACAATTTGAGACTTATGCCAATTCATTCCTTTAGTAGCACATGGTGTAATTTCAGGAAAACTTATGCAAGAAGTCCACTTTAAAACACATCAGGCCAATAATAGTTTGGGAACCTGTTTATGATATTAAGGCGTATATACAGTGATTATTTAGTTTATTCACGAATGGAATTTTAGCAGAAAATAACGCAAATGGTGCATTTTAGATGGCATCCAGCACTCCTTCAGTCAACTTGAGGTGTCTGTGTTCTTATGTTGGGGTGGACTTTGTGGGGAGGGTGAAGTCTCTGAGGAATCAGTACAGCTTCTGCAACTGCTCATCTGCTTTGACTTTTACAGCAGTAACATACTGACCATTAGAAAACTTGCTGGCCTACTCCACAAAACCAATCAAATTTGGCACTGTAAACCAGCTCCTCTTTTTAAAGTTTTCCCCGATGTATGAAATTCCACAAAAAGGAAGGAAGGACGCTTAGTCACTTTTGCTTATTATTTGCCAATGTTTGTGCATATTCATCCAACAGTATCAGACTTGCTAGCAAATCAAAAACACATTTTCAGTGAAAGTGAGTCTTGACAAACCCACAATTTCATTGTAAGCTAGCCCATCTGCTAATACCCCAGCAAACTTTAAACATAAACTATTGATTCGTCACCCCGAAACATTAATAGTTGATAATTACCACAGCCTATCCTCCCCTATACTAACCAACTACATTTTCTACTCCAAACGCCCCTCCAAATGGAAAAGCATTTTTCTTCTCCACCTTCCTGTCACTAAATCATGTAAAATTCCTTATGGATTCAAATTGTCTACTACCCCATCCCCAGCTTTTCTCAGTGAAATTGACATTTCCTTATTCAAAACTGGTAATATCCTCATTCAAGCCTCAGAATACCACCTCAACATCTTTGAACACCATTTCAGCACCCTGGGCTACCAATTATCCAAACCAGTTCCTAACCCTTCATTAACCCAACTGCCTGACGCCCTTTTGTTTTCCCCCACCCCCGACTCTGCCCCTCCCTCCCCTTGATATCTCAACTGTACACGCTGTCATCAGAACCCCGTCATCCAAATGCACTCTCTCTCCTACGACCCTCCCTCTTCTCGACATCTCAACTACACACAACGTCACCTAATCTCACTCGCTCTCTAATGACCGATCCCCGCCTACCCCTCTCGCTACCTCTAACCTTACTCCTACTCCCTGGCCCCCCCACCTGGAACTCCCTACTGTTCCTCCCCCTGCGCGAATATCTCTCTCTCCGATCTGCATTCCCCCCCACAACCCAATGTGGTTTCTCCCCACATCCTTCACTCCCTCTTATCATCACATACCACATTTCCTGACTCTATGAATGTCCCGTCCCTCTCCATGTCCAACAGCCTGAGCACCCCTCAAACTCCCCCTCCCGGCCACTCTCCCCCTCCGCTCATCAGATTTCCTTCCCCGGCCAACACAGAAACTACTCTATCCCCCCCCCTCCTTTTCCACTGCGCTCCCTCTCAATCTTATTGCTCAGACACTATCTAACATAGAACGCAATCTCTCAACCTTGACGACCGAACTTTCACATCTTAGAGAGGATTCCAACGCCTTTAACTTCAAGACTCTCCTCAATCATACCGATTCCCCTGGTTCTTGCCTCCAAAACTTCCCCCAACATAACCGATGGAGAACCACACCCCTCTGCCGCAGTACATATAGGCCTCGCCGCGCTGGGAGCTACCTCTCCCCTTCTGACCTTCTGGACCTATGCAACTTCTACCTTCCTAAACCTTTGATTAATGATCTACCCCTCCCTCACTCCAGCATCCCAGTGATTTTGGGAAGTAGCAGAATCCCCCCCTCCTACCTTCCTAAACCTTTGATTAATGATCTACCCCTCCTTCACTCCAGCATCCCAGTGATTTTGGGAACTAGCAGAATCCCCTCCTCACCCATCTCCCCTAGACCACCACCTCAACTTACCACCATCCACTCTTGCCCTCCCACCAAAGACAACCCTAACACCCTCTCCTGAATGCTTGTGAACTGCCGATCGGCTGTCCGACATGCAACGAAAATAGCAGAAACCATCCTCAGCAAAACTATTGACATCGCCTTCCTGACAGAAAACTGGCTCAATGACCACTCGACGGCCATCCTTGACATACCCATCCCCTCCGGTTACTCTATCATTAGAAAAGATAGAACTGACAGAAAAGGGGGTGGATTAGCATTAATCTTTAAAAACGAACTTCAACTCATGCTTTTAAAGAACACAGAACATCTAACATTTGAACACCTTGGCGCCGAACTCACTGTGCAGGGTTCTTCCCCAATTCGACTTCATAACATCTACCACCTTCCTGGTGATCCTCTTCTCTTCGCTGAGGAACTATCTGACCTTCTCACACAATCCTCTGTCTCTTACTCAAAAAATCTCTTCCTTGGCGATTTTAACATCCACTGGAATAATGTTGAGGATCCCACAGTCAACCACCTTTCTACTCTTCTAGAGATTAGTGACCTTAAACAACTATGTAATACTCCAACCCGCACCAACGGGGCCACTCTTGACGCCATCATTGCCAACAATGACTTGGCCTCCCTATCCAACATCATCCCCATCGACTGGTCTGATCATCACCTCATTCTGTTCAAGATCGCTGCCAGGGCCCAACTCCCACCCACAAAAAATATCAAACCCATGAAATGGACCAGAAATCTTAATCTAATCCCCCCTGGTGAACTTGAGTCTAAACTCCATGCACAGCTTCTTCTCACCCCTCTCTCACTAAATGCAAACGAGCTCACTGAACATTTCAATAAGACTGTCATTGATGTATTAGACCAAATAGCCCCTACTAAACTAAAAAAACAAAGAAATATTCCATCCAAATCCTGGTTCAACTCAGATCTCAATCACGAAAGACGCTCACTCAGACTGGCGGAAAGAACATGGAGGCAACACCCCTCTCCCTCCCATCTCTCCCTCCTCCGATCTGCAAGATCTACTTACAAGAAACACATTTTCAATGAAAAGGCATCCTTCTTGTGAGCACAACTTGATCGTGCCAAAAATAGACCCAGAAAATTGTTTAACATTGTTAGAAAACAAACTACTTCAGCCCCCCCTAAACTGACGGCCTAAATAGCTAGATGTGACAAAATTGCTAACTTCTTCTCGGATAAAATCACCAATATAGATCAATCCTTCCACCTAACTCAGGTCAGACCCAGCCCCCAATGTGCAGTTGAAGTTACTTTAGAATTACCTTCCTTGTTGACTCTACCCCCTGTTTCCTCCTCTCACCTACTCGTAACAATGCCTCCTGAAGCCATCCGCTCCAACTTACAGCTGAAAAACAATGCCTCCTGGCATAATTTCCACCCCGTGACCGAGCTCGAAGTCTTTAACATCATTGCCAAACTTAAACCGACCTCTCACACCAAAGACCCTCTCCCCTCCAACCTTGTCCAAGATCTAAAGCACATCATTGCCCCTTAGTGGACCACTATCATCAATTCCTCACTCGCCACGGGATGTGTCCCTGTCTTCCTCCAACTCGGACAAATCACCCCCATCCCTAAAAACCTCTCTTCTGACCCTAATGACCCTAACAATCTCCGCCCTATCTCTAACCTCCCCCTTCTTTCCAAAGCCCTTGAAAAATGTGCCCTGCTCCAATTGGATAATCACATTGGCAATTTCAACCTACTAGACTCCTTGCAATCCAGCTTCAGAAAAGGTTGCAGCACGGAAACCGCCATGCTAAATATAGTTGATGACATCCACAGCTCCCTTGACAATGGTGAGACCTGCCTACTTATTCTCCTCGACCTCTCTGCTGCATTTGATACAGTTAACCACTCTTCCTTACTTAACACGCTCAAAACACGCTTTGGCCTCAATGTCTTGTCCTCAAATGGTTCGCCTCATATCTCCAACACAGAACACAACAAATCAAAATCAATGACTGCCTCTCTAACCCTACACCGGTCTCCCTAGGTGTCCCCCAGGGCTCTATTCTCTCCCCCTCTCTCTTCAACCTCTTTATGGAACCCCTTACCCTCATTCTGAAACAAGCTGGAATCAACTACCACCTCTGTGCTGATGACACCCAACTTTACTATAAGATTAGATCTCACTCTGATGTTCTTCACCTTAACAACACCCTGAGTAAGATCTAATCCTGGTTCTACTCCAATCATCTCAAACTAAACCCTAAAAAAACTGAAATCATTCTCTTCTCTCCTAAAAATAACCTTCTCCCCATCCAAACTTGGATCTCTGACCTTAATGCCCTCAATTGTTCGCTCTCCTTATCCAACTCAGTGAAATCACTTGGTATCACCATTGACAGAAACCTAACTCTTAATGTCCACATAAAAAACTCGGCTAAAGGAGCCCTCTTCACTCTCCGTCATCTCAAGAAAATTAAACCCTTCATTCCAGCTGACGACTTCAAATTGGTTGTCCAATCACTAGTCCTCTCGAGAATTGACTATGGTAATGCTATCCTCACCGGAACCCCCAAAGTTCATCTAGCCCCCCTCAGATCTGTGCTCAACCTAGCGCCCAGGCTAATCATTGACTGTAAACGTTTCGACCACATCTCCCCAGCCCTTAAAGCCCTTAAATGGCTTCCTATTGAAGGGAGATCCTCCTACAAGACTGCTTGCATTACGCACAAAGCCCTTCACCAAAAAACCCCGTTGTACCTTAAAAATAAACTCAAAAAGGCGGGCTGCTCCCGACCGATGAGAAGCACCAACGCACTCCTCCTCACCCCCCCCCTGTTAAAAAAGAATACCACACAATTGCGCTCCTTCTCTGGGAATGCCCCAAACATCTGGAACACTCTCCCTAAAAAAGACCTCAAACATCACCTTCTCAACAAATATTGGGGTCCATAACCTCGTCTTGACCCTACACGCTGCATCCACCGTTCTGGTTCTCTTTACTCTCCTCCTGTCTCACAGTTTCCCCCCCCCCTCTTTTCACATCTCACCCTGCCTACTCTCTCCCTTCCCCCCTCTTTCCCCTCCCCTCCATCGCCTACTCGCACCCAGCTCCTCCCTAAAACCTCTCTCCCTCTACACTACCTCCTTGTCCTCAATTCTCTCTCACACAACTACTTTCATCTTATTATTTTCCACCCACCCAGAATTCTGGCTCCCCCTTACTCTATATTGAGCTTACCTCCGTTTCTTGTTACTGTATAAAACTGCTTTACTTGATTGCCTATATTCATGTACATAGCCCTCTGCCCATCTGTTTACTAATTTGTTTTTAGTCTTACCTGTCTGAATGTTATGCTATTGAAAATACTGTTTTATTCCTGTACTGTCTTGCTCATGTAAAGCGCTCTGATACTCCTGGGTCCAGGCAGCGCTATATAAAACCTTTCAAATAAATAAAATTAAATAAATAAAGTCATATTGCCAGGTTGGTTTGTCTAATCCTGCCTTTCATCATCATCACCAACTTTATTTCGACCATAAAAGATCATAAAAGTAAACAGCACAGTATAAATAAAATACAGAAATACAAACATAATTTAAAAAGAGCGCAGGGAGCACAGTTTTAGATAAAATTCAAAAAGTACAAACATAGTTTAGAAGTGCGCAAAGAGAACAATTTAAGATATCATAGAATACATTTTGAGAGTCTTAGGGGGCACTAATACCATACAGATATAATATGGGATGCTGTGGTGGGGATTTAATGAGTCATAAAGTGCATTTAGTGCGCCTTATCCAAAATGCATGCCAGTATCTTGACAGACCAAAAACCACAGCTCTACGAGTATCAGTCATCAAAATTGTTAGTACCTTGAGGTAATGGCCCGGGCCAACAAGTTTACACAGTGGAATGATCCATTTTTTCCTTAAAAGATGGTAGTGTGGACAAAAAAATAGCAAATGTACAATCGTTTCTGAGCTGGCATTACACGCGGGGCAAAAATCATCATAAGCAGCAACATTAGTCCACTTTGACCAAAACTGTTTTGTGGGAAGGGTCTTGTATCGAAACTGGATCAATAGTTTTCGTGCCATTGGAGGAACAATTTCATCCAATGTATCCTCAAAGCGGTAGACGGATTTAAAATCTAGAAATTCCGAAGTTAAGCGTCCCTCGCTTTTTTCCAGTGCTTTTTTTGGCATGACTTCCCAGAAACTTTCTTTGAGTTTTGTTCTTGAAATGGTAGATAGACTATCCGGTTTGGTCCAGAACCTTTCCATCCCGATCCCCTCGAGTAGGTCTCTCACTGATCTAAACCAGGGGATCGAAGATATCGATGGTAGCCTCAGGAGCGCTATCAGAGGCTCCCGGTAGGTGGCAAGCTCATCCACCGTCCATATCCTATGCCAGAACTTTAACAATTTATAGCTTAGTTTGTGCATTAACTGCCTGTGTGCAAGGTCCAAGTAGAGAGGTGTCAGCGGAGTGCTGGGCCGTAAATCCACCAAGGATCTAAGAAACCGGTTCTTGATTGCAAGTAAGCAGTTTGTGTTGCCAGTACCCCAGAGCTCGGCTCCATAGAGAATACCTCCTAGCACCTTGATATTATAAATTTCCAGGGCGGGAGCGAGCTGCCTAGAGTGTGTTTTCTTGTGAATTTTGGTGATGTTTGCCATCTGGTGTATAAGTTGCAGTTTTGCTTTCTCAATAACAGCAGCCCAGTTAATCGTTGGTGTCAAGCGGATGCCAAGATAGTCAAAGGCATCGACTCGCTCCAAATTGCTATTACCGATTTGCACCGATCTTTAGGTGGGGTGGGCCATTCCTTTCTTGAAAATCATGAACTTTGTTTTTGACTCATTTAGCACCAACCCTTGTGCATCACAAAACTTTATAAAATCATTTAAAAGCTGCTGTAATCCCTGGAGTGATTTAGAAATTAAAAGTGTGTCGTCGGCGAAGAGTAGGGTGGGTACTCTTTTAGCACCAATTTTTGGGGCATCACATCCATCTCTATCTAAATAATCGATGACACCGTTGATAAAAAGAGTAAAAAGGGTGGGGGCGAGGACACATCCCTGTCTAACTCCACACTGAACTGGGAAGGGATCTGTAACTTTGTTGTTCTCCCCCCACCTCACTTGTGCTGTGTTGAATTGATGTAATCTGATTAAAATGTCTAAAAGATTCGGCGGGATGCCCTGATCCTTTAAAGTGCTCCAGAGACTGGCACGCGGAACAAGATCAAAAGCTGACCGGAGATCAACAAACGCCACATAGAGCTTACCTCCCTTGACAGATACTTCCAGAAGGCGGAAAGCTTGGTACAGGGTACTTATCTTTGCTCGAAATCCTGCTTGAAAGTCACTTAAAATACGGGACTCGAGGATCCAGTCCTGGATTCGTGCTAGGATTTGCTTACAAAAAATCTTCTGTAGGGAGTCAATGAGGCTAATTGGCCTATAGCTGGCTGGCTTTGCTCTATCCCCCTTTTTATATATGGGGACGACCTCTGCAGTGGTCCAGGAAGGGGGAATAGGAGTGCCTGCTAGAATTGAGTTGGTCAGAAGATTAATATAGGGTCCCCAAAGTGCCATATCCTCTTTATATAGATCGTTGGGGATTCTATCTGGTCCAGGGGCACGAGCTGGAATGCAAGAGCGGATCGCAGTTTGCGCTTCTTCTATAGTAAAGACAAGGTCGCCTCCCTCTTCTGCAGGTGGTGTCCCACACCCATAAAGTTCTCCCTGAGCTTCCTTATCCCTAGATTCCTATAGGGCACTAAAATGCGCTACCCATTCCTCTGGCTGAACTGTAAAAACCAAGGCCCTCTCACTCCCCTTGAGCAATTAGCCGCTTTACACCAAAAGCTCTTGGTGTCTTTAGCTATCAGTGCGTTCCGTAGAGAGGACCACAGAGTACCCTCCCACTCTTTCTTAGCAGACTCAATTGCCCGCCTGTGGTTGGCTCTGCAGACCAGAATCTCGGGACGCAATTTCTGCTTAATAGCCCGAATAAGTGCTTCCTTTGATATCCTGCAGTCTTTATTATACCAAGTGCCCTGACGGGACGGCTTCCAGAGCGTGTAGTTCCCTTCCTTGTTCAGCGGTTTGCAGGGGATAGCTAGCAGTTCCCTTATTTCTGCATATAATGCCTCATGCCTAGGACCCAAAGTTTCCACAGTGTTGTTAGTGGTATATCCTGCAAGCTCCTCCATTAAGAGGCGCACTTTGCTTTTAACTACCTCTAGTGCCCCTGGGTGTCCCTCCACCCAGTCCCATCTGATTGTTCTCTGGTTGTTTGTGATTGACAGGGCACCGAGGTCTGGACATCCCCTACGGTCTGGCGCGGCAATGCCCTGCCTTGTAAGTGTGAGTATTAGTGCATTATGGTCGCTGTCTGCCCTCTTAGTCACTGCCATATCCTGAACTAAATGCCAGTGATTAAAAGATCCCAGACAACAGTCAATTCGACTTTCATGGCCGAGTCTGTTAAAAGTCGGGTCACCAGATTGGTCAGAGATTGTCCTTCTATTTGTGGCTCTCAGACCATGCTGCATAGTAAGTGCTAACAACTGGGCACCTCTCCTATACCACCTCACTGGGGGAAGGTTTAATTGTGGAATTTGTCACTCTCTGTCCCACTCATCAGTCAGATCTAGGGGAATTGAAGCAAGCGGTTCAAACGTGCAGTTGAAGTCGCCTGCAACTAGAGTAGGGATGTTATCTGAGCAGCGAGACAGGACATGGTCGAGTGTACACACTGTTAGTTTCGTCCTGGCCCTGATGCACCCTATTGTAGACATTAAAGATCCTTATTTTCTGTCCACTATAGAAAGTAAGCTCCAGCGCTAGGATGTCTTGGGAGTCAACATTTAAAAGTTTGACTTTGGCCCCTAGTTCATTTTTAACCCATACTGCTAGCCCTCCAGATGGTCTACCCATCTCTTTTCTCGTGGCATTGATAGCGTAAGCAGTAAAGCCACTTCTATAGGGGCAATGCAGACTCCAGGTTTCTTGATATAAAAGTAAATCAAAGGAGTCTGCGAAGGAGCACCATTCCGGGTCTACCAGAGACTTTGAGATCCCAGCCACGTTCCACACAAGAACCCTCAGTGGGCAGATAAGGGACTCCCCCCTTCCACAGCCCCAGAGGTAGAAAAGGACATGCCCCCACTAGCATCCAGAGGGGCGGATTCACAGGAATTCTCTCTGCAAATGACCGGATCAGGTGGCACGGTGATGTTTGTTAGTGTGGGGCTGCAGGTTAAAAATGCAAAAATGCTTACGGGCCCAACCCTGGCTACGGATTTTACTGCTTTCTCTTGGAGTGGTCAGCTATGTCCTCTCCGTTCACCCCTATAGAGGATGGGCGAATCAAATCGGGCTGAGCCGCAGGAGGTCCAAGGTGGCCTAAGAGAGGTACCAGGGCAGGATGACAGCAAGGGCCTGACAGGGGTACCGGCTGGGGGTCTGTATCTAATAGAGATGTTGGTAGGGGCTTGTGAGATAACACGTGAGTCAATAGATAACAGACCAGCGATTATGCCCTTGTCATAGAAGCTAACTTCAATCACATCCCAAATTGAATTTTGCAAAGAGACTCTGTTGACCAGTTGTATATCGTCCCTAATGATTGAATAGCAATGACGTGTGGACCTAAACCAGTAGATGACCTTGTTCTTAAGGGAGTCTAGGTCTTCATGTCTCTCTAACGGGAGTTTTGGAACTTCCGTCAGATAGATCGCCCATTGGTTTTCCCCCTCCCGAGATCTCACATAGACACCGTCCCTTACTGTCCCCTTGTTAAGAACCCTTTCATAGTCTTGCGTGTGCAGGGACCTTTTATCTAAAACAACCTCTCCTCTGTCAATCCCACTGGCTCGATCAAATCCTAGTGGGTTCCTTACAGTTAGGCTGGGAGTGTCGTTAAAACTACCATAGTCAGTGGCGTGTATCGGTGGGTGAGAGCATGTGGCTTGGGTTGAAGTTGCATTAGCCAGATTACTAGTTTCGGTCCCCCTGGAGACCAGTTTTATTGGTGGAGATATGATTTCTGGTTGAGACAGATTCCCACCATTTGACTTCTCTAGCAGGCTTGCTACCTTCACTCTTAAATTAATGACTTCCTCTTTCAGTAGTTTAATTTGGTCTTTTAATGCCCTGAGATCACTAACAGAAATTTGATTTGACTCTTCGTTATCACATACAATCACCCCCATCTCATTATCCTCTATTGCAAGTACATCGAATCTATTGTGACATTCGATGTGTGCAGTCGTGGTGGCACCGACCTCTCTCATTGAGGGACTAGGAAGCGGACAAATCGATACGCTGGGTCCCCCTTGGGATGGTCCCAGGGCTACAGCCTTACTGCGCCTTTGTTATATTTTTTAAACATTAAGGGTATCCGCTTAGCATATGATTTTTTTTGGCAGGAGGTGATTCAGGGGAGGCACCCATCATAGGCCCCAGGACTTTCAAAGGAATAGTGTGAGGAGAGATTTGGCTTGGTGGGTCGGAGCAGGCTATATCATGGCACTCTTTTAGAATGGTCTCGATCCTATCCAGTGACTCATGGCAGACCACACTTGAGGGCCTCTTATTTGGTCTCTTATTTTGCAAATCCAGACCCTGAGCTTTTCTTTAACCCATCTCTATCGTGTGACTGGTAGCTTACAGTATCACTAGGGTTCCAGGGATAGGGTTAGGATCTAAAATGGGAAACAAATTAGCACGATTAGGGCACCCTCCACCACAGAAAGTCCAGGCATTCCCAAGAGTTCTCTAAAAGTTTTCCAAGACGCCACTATTAACAAATAATCACAGGTACTGATCTAAAATGGTAGAGCACGGAGGAAATTCCAGGAAACACGTAGCCACTGTAACAGTCAATGAGTGGTATATAGCAAGAAAAGAATCCATAAGGACACTTACAAGATTAACGACAGCCACAAAACAGCCACGGGGGATGGCCCCGTCCCGGCTCTTCCCGTCGCTGACGGGCGCAGACGGGCCCAACCTTGGCCCGGGCATGCCCGCGCGTGTTCCGCGCTGCGGGAGCCCAAGCCCACTCTTAAGCGCCTCCTGGCGCAAAAACAAACGCATTGGCGCCTCCCGGCGCTAATCACTCTGGGGGATGGAGTCCCCTGATGGTGGCTGATGGCGGCTGGAAGAATTCAGCAACACGGGCTTCCGCAGCGCGGGAGCCCAAGCCCACTCTTAAACGCCTCCTGGCGCGAAAACAAACGCATTGGCGCCTCCCGGCGCTAATCACTCTGGGGGATGGAGTCCACTGATGGCGGCTGATGGCAGCTGGAAGAATTCAGCAACACGGGCTCCCCTTTAATTCATGCCTTTATATGCTATCACATCCATACACCTATCTACCTGAATAATTTGCACACCAACCTACATACATCTACCATCTATTTCTCAATCTATTCTTGCATCCACTAACAGCCATTGACTAATCATCCATTTGTCTCTTCATCAATCCATCCATCAACACGTTAAGCCACCCACAATTTAATCAGTCCACTAGCTCATTAACCAACAATATAATTCAACCATGAGCCGAGAATGACCGCTCATCCACCAATCCATATGATCATCCAGTCACTCCCTCAACAGTTCACCTACCATTTTATACAACCAAAAATTCAGCTATCCAGACACATAGCCACTCAGCCATCGACTAATTGTGGTAAACAAATCTTCCAAACCCCCATCTAGTTAGTTATTCATTTAGGCTTCAATTTGTTCACCCAAACTTAAAACTCACTCGTTTTCCAACTTTATAGAGACATAAAAACATTCACGTATCTAGGCAGCCACAATCACCGATCATTCACTCCATCAAGTGTACACCCATACGCTCCTCCACTGATCTTTCTGTTTGGTTAAACACCAAGCCAACAGATTGTGTTCAGAATATTTGTTGCACACATTAGGATGAGACTACTTTGGTTGCCCTCAATTTATCTCTTTAGCTCATGAGATGGGAAGAAGTCATTGAAAAGTGGTGAAAGACCTACCTCAAACAGACTGTGCACATCTACAGATGGAAGAGAGAACTTATAGTGTGGACACTGGTCTGAATCCTCCTCTGAGACTTCATATGGATACCCACATCGATCCATTGCATAGAAACCGTCGTAGATCTGTGGAGACAGGAAGCCGACAGTGATGTGATACAAATTACCAGAAGGGACCAAGAAAATCAAAGAGCATCAAAAAATAATTTATGTTAGTGTCGTTCCAACTATTTTAGAACATCAGAGGCACATTGGCTCCAGTTGCAGACAGGTGGCACTTCACACAGGAGCAGGGTCTTGAAGAGACTGAAATGTTGGAGGCTGAAACCCTGAGGTTGATGGGAGAGAAAATTCAGTGGTAAAGTGCAGACTGAAATTGGTTTGAGGTGTCACTTAGTAATTTATGGACAATAAACCCAAAGAGTCCACAAACCTTTCTCTAAAATCCTAAAACTGGCAATGTGCTCTGAACCCAGATCCCAATAAACAACCATCCATGGAGTACCCCAGCTGAATCGCTTTGGTAGAGATTGGTAACAGACAACTTTCTTTGGGTGATCCGCTACACCAGAAAGCTATTCCTTCTCTTGTTGAAATATATACTGAATCTTTACTGTAACTGAAGAGAATTTAACTTTTTTGAGCTTTTAGTATGACACCATAACACTGTAATAACAAATGTTTTTTTCAGCTAATTCTCTGTGTTTTCTGTAATTTACGCTGATGGAAAGCTTCTAAATGTAGTGGTGCGTTATCTAAAGATTTTTCATTTTGTTTCATTAGATCATTTTCCTGGGATGATATATGAAAGGTATTAAGCACTTCTAAGAGTAACATAAAATCATACAATTTTTTTAATTTAATTTGATGTATTTACTTTGAAATATTATAGGACTCATACAACTGCTCTAAACATAAGGCAAAAGTTTTTTCATTCAATTTTGATTAGATTTGTGTTATTATGTGCTCATATAACAAAGAGTTTTCATTCAAATGTGAATATATTTTCTATGAGGTACTATGGCAGTATGAATCTGCTGCTAACTTGCAAATATATCAGCTACATTTGTATTTTGAATATGAGTTTTTTCTGTTTTATTGCATGACATATTTACCAGTGATTCTTGTGCAGTGTGAAAATACTTACATTTACATCATCAGCTGCATTTTAGCACTGATGCAGCACAGCAAGGCCACACAAACAATAAGAAGATCTTCAGAACGAGGCTCAAATAGATCACTAAATGCCTTTTTTACCACAGCATATATAGGAATGCGAACATCAGCTTCACGATGACAGAAAATAATTCAAGTATCTGAATTTATGACAGATCCAGTGCTGAGGAAGAGCCTGATAAATTGTGGAAAAGCTGCTACCCAGACATTGGATGGCCATGTCTGATTTGCTGCAACTCCCTGCAATCTTTCCTGCGTTTGGATCAACATTGTCCTTATTGACTCTCATATTCTGGCAATGTTTTACTGCTTCATCTCTCAGAGGACTTCATCACTCAAAATGTCTTTGAATATACCTGATACTGTTGTCACAAGGCTTGATAGCTGAAAAACATAAACACTTCTCTACTGTATATGAACTATGCTAGAAGAACACCAAATTGTGTTTTACTTCATTATCAGGAAATTAGAAGTTAAAAAACGATTTACTTGACTGTTAGAAAGTCTATTGCTGACTGTTGTGAGCTTAGCCCATCCCACATGGAAAGATCCCTGAGTGTGTCCACAGGTGAGTTCCTTAATGGGCAAGTCACTGCTGCCAGCTGAATTCTCCTTATCCCCACAGGAGTTCAGATGGCCATGGCTCTGAAGGCACTTAGGGGTCCTTTGGAGTTAGACTGAGGCAGTACCTCTGTCAGGCCAGTTGGGGCCAACTCTTAAAGCTATAATTGTCAGCTGAGTCCACTGCTTTTTGGCTCCTGCCTCAATGGCAGGATTTACTTAGGAGAAAATTGAAAAATATGTTAATTTTTGATACTTTTGCGTTATAAAACTCTCCTAAACCTTCTCCAACTTTTTGAAAAGTTGAACGAAAAAGGAACTTTTATACTTTTTTTTAGACATATTTGGGATCTCTTGCAAAATGTACTTGTCTGCTGAAAAATTGGCGGACAAAATGTATGATTCTTTTTAAATATCATGACACCCAAATCGAATGGCATGATAAAGGTCTCATTGATTTTGAAGAATATTAATTTTTGCATAATGATGCCCCCGAAAACATCTTCCTTCTATTTTTTACTATACACAAAAATGCCTTCAATTTACCAGGTAGGCAATAGTGTCTTTCAATGTAAGCCTATTTAAAAACGCAGCCATCTACATCAATAATTTTTTATTTACATATGTGCTCTTCTAAGTGCTCTCTATCATCATACTGTAGAGCTAGTAATGACTTTATTACAAATGTACATGACATTAGCTGGGTTCCCACTTGCATCATGATAACAAAAGATGTGAATTCATCAGATACCTGTATTGATAATGATACAGGCATAAATTCTTGTGAATATTATCTAAAGGCAAACCAGTTGTCTTCTATGACCATAACAAGATGCTGATTGAGATGATGAGGTTTTGCCTACAGCATAATATATTTTTTTTAGATGGAGTATATTACAGACAAGTTAGTGGGATTGTGATGGATACCTGCTTCGCCCCCAGCAAATATTTTTATGGGCTGGTGGTAGGAGCAGGTAGCCTTTTTCTTATCTGGGATGAACCAGGTGAGAAGGCTAGCAAGTTCACTGAGATTCTCAACAGAAGCTATTAGAATTTGAAATTAGCTTACAATATCAGCTCTACTGAGATTGATTTTTTAGATGTATGTATCAGAATCAGTTAGGGTAAGATTGTTACCTCCCTGTATAGGAAAAAGACAGTGGACAATAATTGCTTGCATTATAATAGCCTTCGTCCCAAAAGATTGGTCAACAGTATCCCTTACCGGGAAAATGCTGGGGGTCAAAAGAATATGCAAAACCGAAACAGGATTTGAGCTGGAGAAAATAAATATCTCTGAAAGATTTAGAAAGAGAGGATACCCAGCTAAGGCACTTAAATTGCTGTTGTCTGAGTCAACTAAATAACAATATACTAACAGCTCCATTTGACTTAGAACTACATACAAGGATTTGCCTAGAATGAGATCTATATTAGACAAACACTGGAATATTGAAAGAAATGATCATGTTATAGGCTCTGAGTTAAGGATACGAGCATCTGTGGCTTATAGGAAACCAAGATCACTCGAAGATATATTGGCACAGTGACTTTTCTATTAATAACTAAGATAGTAATTGGTTAACAGAGAAAAGAGGTTTCCATTTGTGGGGGAAATGCAAAGCTTGTAGCTACACCACAAACTTTGGAGAGTATGCATTACCCACTGGTAGAAAGAAACTGATTAAAACATTTCTAACAGGTAATTTGGACTACTGCATACATGTATTACTATGTCTCTGCAATTTAAAGCATTTTGGGATTATGATATTCCTCGTGAATAAAATGGATACTGGAACATGTAAGGGCTATCAAACATGTTGATGTAGCATATACAGTGGCTAGACATTTTGACTTAAAACACAACAGAAACTCACCAATACTTATGTTTTTTGATATAGACAGAGTCCCTAAGAATGCTGGAGGAGGCAAGCGTCTTAGTACTTTACGGCGATTAGAATATTAGTATATCATTGATTTACAGACGAAACATCCCCAAGCCTTGAATAGGGATGAGGAACTGGAAGTACATGGATGATGAAGTAAAGGACACATCACAAATGTGGTTTCTCTTTTTACATCTACTACCTTTTATGTATTGATATACTGTATGAATTAATTTTGATATTTCTACTTATTATTGTTTGGATGGGTAAGAACAGTTGAATTTTCAGTGTACCATTGTTATACATGTCAGCCTTCAGGTGGTCTTTCCCCAAGTGTTTTGCCCTACTCCTCTGTATTTTTCTGATCTTGTTTTGTTGGACTTAGAACTCTGTGCACCTTACCACTGTTAACCAGTGCTAAAGCGCATGAGCTCACTCCTTAAAACATGGTAACATTGGCTTATCCCCAGTTGGCCTATTTAATTTACTTAAAAGTCCCTAGTAGAGCAGTACCACATGCGCCATGGCCCTGTAAATTAAATGCCACTAGTGGGCCTGCAGCTCTTTAAACATGTTTCAGGCCTGCTATTGCAGCCTGCGAGTGCAATTTTTAACTGCCATTTGGACCTTGTAAAATAAACCTTTTGCCAGGCCCAAACCTTTCTTTTTAATACATATAAGGCACCCCTTTGATAGACCCCAAATAGCCCACTGGGCAGGGTGCAATGTATTTAAAAAGTCGGGCATGTACTTTTAAGTTCTACATGTCCTGGTAGTGAAAAACTCTTAAATTAGTTTTTCACTACTACAAGGCATACCTTTCCCATAGGATAACATTGGAATTACCTTATTACATTTTATACGTTTAATTTCCAAATGGGAATAGGTACCCAGTTCATGTTTGGTGTCTCTTGAATCACAATTTAAAATGCATACCCCCTATAGTTACTGTGAAGCCAGGGCCAGGAAGGCAGGCATCTGTGCACTTCAAAGGCATGCCTCTAGAAGCTTCTCCCCACTTCAGTGGCACAACTGTGTATAAATACTGGGCCTCGGACACCAACTGACCTGTGGATACTCTGCTAGGAAGTAGGCCTGCTGTGCTGCTACAAGGACTAGCACTCTGCTGGACTGCTGCTTCAGAGGGACTGCTTCCCTCCTTTGCAATGGCAGATGTGAGACATGTTTAAAGTGCTACTTAAGTGGGTGGCCCAATCAGTGCTGTAGGCCCACTAGTAGCATTTAATTTACAGATCCTGGGCACATGCAGCGATGGTTTACTAGGGACTCACAAGCAAATTCAATATGCCAATTGGGTATAAACCAATCTAACATGTTTTAAGGGGAGAGCATAAGCACTTTAGCACTGTTTAGCAGTGGGAAAGTGCACAGAGTCATAAGGCCAACAAAAACGAGTTCAGCAAAAATAGGAGGAGTGAAGGCAAAAAGTTTGGAGATTACCATGCAGAAAGGGCTAAGTCCAACAAAGGGTGTTTCTTAAGAAGTGGATGTTCATTAAAAGATTGTTGTGCCTTTGGTTTCAAACCTATAAAGTGAAGTCAAGAAGTGGACTGCTATGTGAAGCCGTGATAGTAGCCATGTGTGGTGGGATCAGAGGAGTCAGCCTCAACACTGATAACCTGGTTGGAAATCAGCATGTCTTCAATAAGGATCTCATAGAAATCTTGCATATCCTCCCTCAGCAATTACTTAGAGAAGCACAGGAGGTGTTACTAGTAATTTTCATGGCAGTAGCTTTAGTCCACAAATTTTCCTGCCAACTACGAATGTGCTGTTACTCTCCTTTTGAGGTTGAACCATGGAAGATGGTGCTGTTGCATGGTATTATTTCACCACTGAAACATTCACTGAATCAGACTGAGAGTCTATCCTACGGAAGAAAAGACCTTGATCTGGAAACTTATATTTTTTTTCAAGGGTCTATCCAGGACTGCTCTAGTTGATGCTGGTGTTACGAATAATTCTGTAGTGTGCTCAAAGACCAAGTGACACACTGAGATACACTTGCGCAAACATTTAATAAACCCGGGCCTACGGGATTGGGTGCGTGGGTAGGACAATTCACTGCATGTGATTTTAAAAGGATTCCAATGTAAGGGGACTACGGTTACAGGTCAGTAACTTTCCACAAGTAGTGCCCTCATTATGGTTCACCATATTTGTACAGACATACATCAGCAGCAGCAATTTTGGACAGCAACTTTTTGGGTGGAAATTAAGCCACAGACTACGCCAGTTTTAACCTTGCCTTGATCTTGCACTAAGGCTCAGTAGGACTCTTGTTGCACCCATCAAGCCTATTCAAACAGATTCATGCAAAAAAAAATCCTTCCTATTTAATAAGCAGCATGCAGTGCTGAGCTGAGTGGAAGGTGGGTGCGTTCTGGCAGCTACTCTTTCCTTCTGTGCCAGTCTCTGCAAATCATCCCTTTTGTATTTTGTTGCAATGTGCCAACACTAGAACATATGTAGTGGGGACCACACATTCCTTGTGATTCACTGAAAGAATAAGAAAGGGGCTCTTTTACAGCTAGACATCCTGCTCTGCATAGATAGTGCACATTATGGACAATTTAAAGCCATCTGTCCAAGTTGTGTCCTGGGTGGGAACAATAATAGGTTAAAAGTAGCACAACTGGAACATCACACTGGTACCATACCCAGCAGCACTGGTACAAGAACACAGTGGCAGTTTAATGCACATATTACTAAGAGATAAACTGAGTTTTTAAAGTCTTTCTTATTGTCTGGATATAAAGCGCTGCGGTTGCCAAGCAATTAAATGAACATCACTAGAGAGGGGCTTTGGCTCCGCCCACATGTTGGGAGGCAGGAGTACATTTTTAGGTCGAGCCTAGAGTCAGCGCACAAGCGCTGCTCTAGGGATGATCTGTGGTAGTTCAGTACGTGAGGGAAGCCCCGCCCACTCCCCCGCCCATATTTTTCATTGGCTTGTGCCTTTGTCCTTCCTAAATGCTGCCTTCCGATTGATTTATAGGCTTGTTAGTCTCTCCTTATGACGGCCATGTCGTCATTTGTATCCTTCCATGGCTACTGGCCCCTTTACTTGGAGTGTTGCACGGTATGTGTTATTTAGATTGTGAGCACTATTTTCTTTAATGAGGTTCTCTTACTGCCCGTGCCTTCTCCCCCCTCCCGCAGTGCGTGCCTTCTTGACCCCCCCGCACTCCTGTTGCCCGTGCCTTCTCGCCCCCTGCACTCCCGTTGTCCGTGCCTTCTCGCCCCCGTGCCCCCGCCCGCACTCCCGTTTGCAATGCAATAGCTCTCGCGTTAATGCGAGTCTTATTGCATTGCAAATGCTTGTTTTTGGCAGTGTTTGTCTTAGATTGAGAGGGGCTAAAGTCTGACAGAAGCTGCAAAGAAGAAAGGCGCGCTTGAGCAGTCGAGCTCGGAATCTGATATCAGGGGCCCGCGCCGAGGCTTTGCCAGTTTTGGGAATGTGTCACAAACGTGATAAATGTTAGGGATCCCCGCAGCCACACCTATCCGAGCCTGGTCTGTCCTCCCGGAGTCAACAGCCATCAGAGACAACATTTCCCGCAATGCTTTGTGGCCAGGCCAGAGCATGCGCTGTCAAACTGGACCCTGATTGGGGCAACCAATTCCAAAGTGGTTACATGAAAATGAAAGTCACTGTCAGCGATTTGAAAACCGAGACAAGTTGCTTAAGTCGCTGCATGAAGCATTGCAAGTGAAGAGGGCGTTGTCCTGATGCTACAGTTGGAGAACAGTTAGTGCAAAGGCCTCACGCGAACAAGGACATAAAATAAATACTTAAACAAGCATTGGCAGTGTCTATAGGTCTGGCTTTACTAAGTTTACCTAGCTTGACCAAGGAATACAGAGTTGGCACTACACGTTTCCCTATACATCGATTTAAGTGACGCAGTAGACATCAATGTTGCTTAAAACGTAAAAGTATTTTTACTTCTTATGGAGAAAAAGCTTCATTCTCGCATTAAAAAATAAATAAATTGAGTACCCTCCTTCACTCTGTAATGGTTCTAAATAGCGAAGTACACAAACCTGGAGAATGTGGCAGACATGACGTGTGAAGGGACAAAATATTTTGTTCATAAATCTTATGGTTGCTTACTAAAGGAGCTATTCGCATCCCTAAAAGTGTGCATTAGGGGCAATGTGATATCACATTGATGCTTAGAGTTCCTGCAGAGAGAAGTGGCACCTAAGAAATCATGCACCCTTCACCGAATGTAATATTTCACTTGCCACAGATACACATTTCTTGTCTGACTGCTTGACCTGTATTCATATATCTCCACAACTACGCTGCTGTTTCTATGTGTACTTCTCCAGTTCAGTGTCTCATTCAGAGAAAGAGGTAAAACATACAGAAATTGGTGCGCAAATTCCTAATTCCACATTTTGTGTCTCATTCTGAGCTGGAAAAATAATACTCTCAGGATGCGGTAAAACCTCTAATGGTTATTACCGCCCTTCTACCAGGAGACGCATAATGAGGCTTCCTCCTTGTTCCTATTTCTCTCATTCTCACTCACTCTTAACCTCTTCTCGCTGCCTCATTCGGCTCATTCACAAGTCTTTTTCTATCTCGTAATTCTCTTTCTTGCTCTCACTCTCTTCCACTTTTCGATCTTTCCGTCCAACCCTCCTTATCCACTCGGCATACCCCAGCTCACTTCTTAATGTTCCTCTCTCTTCAGTCTTTTATCCTCAGTGCTTAATGTTTGGCCTTATTCCTTGTCTGCTACTTTCTCCTCCCTCTCCATCCTCAAGCATTGCCCATCTTACTTTCTGCTTCTCCACCTTTCACTTTATCTTCTTGTATTTCCTCTTCTTTCTATAAAATGAGCACCGCTAGCTTCTTTCTGAGACTTTTACCCTTTAATATCATTCTAGTCTATTCTCCCATCTTCCCTTATTGCGTCTCCATCTTGTTCCACCACTGTCACTTCATCCCTCCGTACAGTGTCACCGCCTCTCCACCCCCTTCGTCTCACAAGACAAAAAATAGCCCTTTTATATATATTCGCCAGCTTTGGTTCTTTTTTTCCTTTCTAATGCACTGGGAGAGCGAGGACAGCTGCCCCCTGGGCTCTCACCTGTCAAACCCCAGAATAGAGTTAGCAGATTTACAACTATGTATCCATAGGAGGCTGGTCTTAGTCAAGGGAATTCAAGTGTTGCCTATTTGTGAATGAACCTTCAGTTCACCCTACTCCAGTCCATTTAATTGGAGACGAAGTATGTACATCTGTGAGTGGTGGTGTGCGAGTAATACTGTACTCCTATGATTTGATGGAGAATGGGGATTTGCATTTTCACAAAGTACCCAAATTCCATCTCTTGCATAGCTTGAGCTTCTAGATAGGTAGGTAGTCCCACTTTTTTTTCCTGGTAGATAGGAACATCTAGGCAGAGGCGCACACTGCCTTACCTCGGATCCAGCCTTACTTTGTTTGTCTTTTAAAAGTGAGTTTGAGGATATTTTACTTCTTAAAGTTGGGCTATGTGCTGGATTTTATTATATGTTTGCTGTTTTCTCTGCTGTTCTCAGCAGATCACATTGACAAACAAGAGAACAGACTCTATTCAAGGGGAATTCAGTTCTAGCAAGAAAATACACATCACTTTGCTAAATTGTTGAGTGGTCTAGTTATTTAAAAAAAATGGAATTCGGAGGCAGCGGAAGGTGTTATGATGCAACCATTGGTCACTAAACATTTCTCGGAAACAGAAATAGTTATCTCTGAAACTGACCTTTCTTTCTAATCCATTTTAATCTTAAGAAGTAGACAAAAGCGACACAGATTTAACCATATCTTCAAACTAAAGGGAGAAAGTAATTGTTTGAATTGTTAAAAAAAATCTAAATGCACAATGAATGGGGGGACCATAAAGAATGAGCATGAGTAATATTTATAGTCACAATATTTATAAAAAATGCAAAGGTGCTACATGTACACGGGTGTGGTGACAACACAGCACTCCAGTTCTTTGAACATGCAACTGGAGAGACCAAGATACAGGATACAAAATAAATAGGAATAGCTGGGTACAGCAGATTTCCAAGAGACCAGGAAAGAACCTGAATATTGTCTCAAGGATTTCCTAAGAGTGTAAAGGAGAGGGCAGGTCAAGAACAATTTAAGGGACTCTTCTTCACGGTGGGGTCGAACATTTAACCCTCAATAATGAATATATAGAGAAGCAACTTGCTGGAATCAGAATTTGGGAATCTGCTGCAGATCTTCGTAAAAAGTACAGTTACGTGCAAGAATAGCATGTTTCCAGAAACATTATCTCCGGGGATGGCGATTTAAGACTACAGTGTCCAATCACTATCTCGTTGGAAAAGGTCTTGGAGCATGTCAGCCTGTCCAAATGAAACATTAAACATCCATTTTGTATGTTAATCGGACCTTCCACACAGGGTGCAGAACATGAAATATTACTGGGCCTCACAGTTCCATCCTCCTGTGCTCACTTAAAACCTATTTTTAGTGTGTATGTAATACCTTTGGAACTGAGGTCTCTTGGATGGAAGTGTGGAGTGATTCCTTTGAAAGAGAAAGTCACTTCCCCCCTACCCATCTTCCTCTCTCTGTATTCTTCTGATAACTGTGATTGGGCTTGGTAGTGGAAAATGTGGGTGACAACTCATGCTATAGTCACTGTAACCCCTGATAAAGTCTGTATGAAGCCCAAGGTGACCAATACAAGATATAAGTATTTTTGTATTGTATTTTCAGTCCTTCAAAAAACGTGTGCAGGGAGCAGGAAGGCTTTTGACAGTGCATCTGAGACCACTGGCACATGTCTGACACCCCCACCAGGCAGATCTCTGAATGATGATCACAGGAGGACGTGAGTTGATCAGTGCTGTTATGAAAGAAACTATCTAGAAAACTCTTTTTGCTGCCCGATGGCAGTTTAAAGTGTTCAGAATCTGTGTTATAGGAATTGTCTTTGTAATCTCCACACAGAAATGAGAAGGCATTTAGTTCATTAATCTCTTTACATTTAAGAGACTCTTTGTGTACAAAGGCACTACCTCACCTTTCTTCTGTATTATCAGGGTAGACAATGTTGTATCCTAGTCTACAATATGCTTATGAGGGATGAGCAGAACCAGTTTCCTGTTAGTGCAGTAGCATCATGGCCACAGTATGAATGAGTTAAGATGTGAAAGTTGCATTAGAGACCTCGGGTGTTGAGTTCAGGAGGGCACCTATAAGTTGATGTGTTGGACATGGCTCTCTGGTTTGAGAGCAGGTGATTCACCTGAGATTTCTTGTGCACATTGCCCTTTGTGTGTTAAGATGTCTAGCTGAGGAGATTGCAGTGATAGGAATACTATGTGTTGTGGAATCTATAATAACATTGTATCCAGGTATGTAGTGTGTGTTGGAGATAGGGTGTGCAGTAGACTGCTCTGATCCATTAGGTGTGGTGTGCATGCTGGGCTCTTCGGATGTAGGTGTGTTTTGTGAGCTGTGATGGAGAGGCGGGAGGAGAGTGCTTGCAGAAGAGAGATGGAGGGTGTGGTTGGCAGACGTTGCATCATCACATGCAGGTGATCCAAACTGCTTTTGATGCCATGGAGTTTATGTTTGGGAGCGGATAAGGGATTTGCTGTCTGGTCAGTAGTAAGGGAATGTAATGAAATATGAGATGTATACTTAAACCCCTCTGATGTGAATCATTCCTATGAGAGTTGAGTCCTCTGTGTAGATTAAGTTTGTGTGCTGCATTTTTTGGTGCATTGCAGTTGGACCTGGACTTTTGTTGACACAAGCTGCATTGAGAGGTAAATGTGGGTTCTTGGAGAACTATGGGTTTGGCACTTGATGCCATCATTATTCTCTCTGGTCTCACTCAATGAGTCTGGGTGAAAAATGGGAAATGGGGGAGTGGAGGAAGGTGAGCGTGTGGCACCGTGAGCAGTCAAGATGGTGGATATGGTATCAGTGTCAATTTTTCTAGCCATTATATAAGCTTTTAGGGCCTTCAGGGTATCAATCGGGTGAAGATATGGAGGCGCAAATCTGAAGATTGGATATCCGCTGTCCCATTTTCATTCAGGGTGATGTGAAAGTTACATTTCCAGTTATGGTAATCTGAGATAATATGTTTTTTTTCTATAAGGGATTTTTGTGCTTTTGAGACCAATAAGGAACAAAATAGTGTATCCTTCCAGGAAGGTATGTCCTCGAGTAAAATAGGAGTAGGTCAATTTTAATGAAGACGAGGCCCAGACAATGTCATGTGCCACTATAAAATTTTTCTGGCAACTGCCTGTATTTAACTTTCTTGATAGAAAACGACCAGCAGAGGTCAGTAAAATACCAGAATCACTTTAGCATTCTCTAGATTACAGTCCATAGAAATTATCTTCCAAGAGCACCCGTAGACAATAATATTTTTTTCAAATCTTGTATTTTCAGTGATATGACCACCGAAGGCCCTGATTTTATATTAAAAACAGAACTTTGGACTATACCATTTCCCGGTGAAAGGCAATATTTCTCTCCATGTGTTCCCATACCTGGCGTGTCACGCAGTTTGGTGCTTATTTTCCCTCCATGTTAAAGAACAGTAGATGTTTCAGCACCCAGGCTAATGTGCTGCATAGCTAAATACATATAAGGTCCCAAAGGCGACACCGATTGCATTGCAAATGCTTGTTTAGTCTATAAGCACTATTTACTTTATTGAGTTTCTCTTACTGCAGGCCGGACATGCGCTGCTTCAGCTGAAACCGCTTGTGTTTTTTTAAGCAGCACGGCCGCCCCCCGTAACACGGGTGCCTGCTTTCAATCACTTTAACCCGGCATTATCTCGTGTGTGTTTCAACCCCCCCACCCCCAAGTAAAATGGATTTAGAAATGACTAGCGAATTAAGTCATGTGAATTCCAGGTAGCACATAATCGTGTGCTAATGGGTTGAAGCTGACAACAGCACATCTGTGTTACATGTCATCTGCACTAAGCCACCTGATGGGTTGTTTTCAAAAGCCTGTTTTATTAACAACACCAGTTCCACCACCACCACCACCAATACCACCACCATTAATACCACCATCTCCACCAATACCATCACCACCAATACCACCACCACCAATACCACCGCCAATACCACCGTCAATACCACCACCAATACCACCACCAATACCACCCCCACCAATACCACCACCACCACCAATACCACCAATCCCACTACCAATACCACCACCACCACCAATACCACCAATACCACTACCAATACCACCACCACCACCAATACCACCACCAATACCACCACCACCAATGCCACCACCACCAATACCACCACCACCAATACAACCACCACCAATACCACCACCACCACCAATACCACCAATACCACCACCACCAATACCACCACCACCACCACCAATACCACCACCACCTATACCACCACCACCACCAATTCCACCTACCACCAATACCACCACCACCACCACCAATACCATCAATACCACCACCACCACCAATACCACCACCACCACCATCAATACCACCACCACCAATATCACCACCACCAATACCACCACCAATACCATCACCAATACCACCACTACCACCACCCATACCACGAACAAGCATTGGCATAGCCAATAGGTCTCGCCTTGGGGTCCTTATAAGTGTTTAGCTAGAGTTATTGGTTTAGCCAACGTGATTAAACTATGTTGTAGAGCAGTGTGGATGCTGGCAATTATGTCAGCTTGTTTTGAAACCAAAAAGAGTAAAAAAAATTGTGTGTGTGTGTGTTGTTGATATCAAGATGGAAGTTGAGGTCACTGAAGTAAGGAACAGCGAGAATTAGTGAAAATGAAAGAGGGGGAATAGATAGTGTGTGGGTAAATGTGAGATAAAAACACAGCCACCACTGGATTAGAAGGACTAAAACCCGAAACAGCAGCAATTCTAATCCGGACTTTCTAAAAATACACTCAATAATACTGCAGAATTAATCGCAAAGGGAACATGACTTGCTGGACTGATGCGCAGCACAAATGCTGTCTCTAGTGTGATGTACGTGTGTTTCTTGTTCACAAACAGTTGCGTATTCATTGACTTGCTACATGGGGAACAACGACGGATCTTCCTCGTCACACTGGGTGTTCTGGGCTTTGGTTTGGTTACGTGAGCCTCGGGGACTTTACAAAAGGAAACGCACACAACAACACCGAAGATTGTTCTCCGAGCAAACAGAGCCACAAAGGGAGCAGGCCCGTCACTGGGCAGCTGAAAGGCAGTGGAAACAGCCTGAAAACATACCTGTTGTATTCTGAATGGGCGAGTGCGCTGTAAATAAAAGACACTTTCCTCTACCGTTGTAAAACCTGCACAGACAACCTTTCTGTATTCGTGTCAAAACCTGCTGTACAACGTCACTGCTTTTCAGCAAAGAATAAACTGTTAAGGGCATAGATATCAGCGGTTAGTTACGACTTTTGATTACAAAATGAGCGACCGTACAGTTTTTCTGTCACCTCCGCGTAGGGCTGACGAGAAAATGTCACAAATTAGTGAAACGCAGTGCACTCACTTGTTTCCGCTGCGGCTGTCTTGAACTCCATGTCTGTGGGAGAAGAGGTGACGGCGTCGGTCAGTGAGCAGCGTGGCGTGCCTGAGCAGGCAGCAGCCAGACCTCAGTCCTTCTGTCTGATTTGAGGGACAGCGCAGGCCTTTTATGTTGCCTCTTTGTAAGTCCACTGTGCCTGGGTGTGTTTTACACGGGTTTTTGCCGTGGGTGGAGCAGGGATGCCAGTCTTAGTTTTAAAGCATTTTGAAATATGCATCCTTACGTTTACTTAATGACGTGTTTAATGGTTTGTAGTCTCACGCAGCTTGTGCGATCACCCGTCACAGAGGCACATTCTGAGCAGTGTCTCGCTTCAGCCCCCAGGGCGAGCAGGAGGAACCCTACGTAAATGCTCTTGTTGAATCAAAATAAGCGATTATAACGGCATGAAAGTGAAAGCGACCGCGAGACAGGCAAATGTAAACAAGCGCGCGCGGCCACGCTAATTAGAAACAGATGGCCCCTGCGCACCGCTGCTCGCTCCCGCAAGGTGGATGCCGCCACACGCACGAGTGTTAGAAAAGTGCAGACCGATTCCAAAAGGTCATCTCCTAGAGCAGCGCATGCGCGCTGCGCTAGGCTCGACCTAATACCACCACCACCACCAATACCACCACCATCAATACCACCACCACCACCACCAATACCACCACCACCACCACCAATACCACCACCAATACCACCACCACTAACACCACCAATACCACCACCACCAGTACCAATACCACCACCAATACCACCAATACCACCACTAATATCACCACCACCAGCTCCACCAACAATACCACCACCACCAATACCACCACCAATACCACCACCAATACCACCACCACCAATACCAGTACCAGCACCACCAATACCAATACCACCACCAGTACCACCACCACCAATACCAATACCGCCACCACCAATACCAGTACCACCACCAATACAAGTACCACCACCACCACCAATACCAATACCACCTCCAATACCAATACCACCACCACCAATACCACCACCACCACCACCAATACCAATACCACCACCTCCACCAATACCACCGCCACCACCACCAATACCAGCACCACCAATACCACCACCACCACCAATACCAATACCACCACCACCAATACCAATACCATCACCACCAATACCAATTCCACCACCTCAGCGCCTCTCGGTAACTAGTAATAGCAGGGGCACTGTATGAGGCCAGAGATGCAGCCGAGACCATCCCTCCCTCCCTCCCTCCCTCCATGCCTGCCATAAAGCACAGCCCACCCTGCACCAGGAGGTGAAGCCAGGGCCCTACTACAGCTGGAGTGTTTTTTATTAGGCCAAACATAGCAATGACATTACACAATGCCACACTGCACACTCAAATCACGGAGAGGGCAGGAAATAGCTCCCCCCTCCTGCTCTTCCTTCTGGGCCGCGACAGTGTAATCACAGAGCGAAAGGTGTTGCTGCGCTTTGTTAGTGTTTATAGCTCGGATCATATGCAACTCTCACTTCACACTTTGTGTCTGTGTAATTTACAACACTTACACATCTTCTTCACTGCACTATTTATCACTACTTTGAAGACGTTGCAGGCTGGTCTCTTCCTCTGATATATATAATCGAACAAGCGGTCGAGAAGGCCCTTTATTGCAATGCAATAGGTCTCGCATTTGTGAGAGTTTAAGCTATTAGTATTGTAAATGCTAATGCCTTTTATTTATGGTTTAAAACCCAAAACATAAATAAAAGGCATTGTCCTGTAGTGTAGCTCCTATTTCCCTAATAGGCTCTGCGCATTGGAATAATATATCCTATAGGTTTGACATAGGACTAAGGTCAGTATGTCCCTATCGAGTATATTAAACTTAATTACTTGTGCCAGCTAGCTCAGAGGCCACTAGAAACTCCTTGAATAACAAGAAGGGAGTAGTTTCTGGCAGCCGCAAAACATGACCACTGTGTTTCCCTTTAGAATCAGAACGTGACCCAGAGTCGTGGAAACAATAGATAACTATTTCACTCAGCTCAGTCGTGCATGCTTAGTTTTCTCCAAGTTACACAGAAAGAATAGACGGGCGTTTCAATAAAAGGATTTATTGAACAGTCTTGTTTCTGGTGTAAGTAAAATGTGCTGTTACGATCACAAGACAGTATGCGAGATAAATAATGTACAGTGTAAGCAGTAGAAATAAATAATACTGCGATAGCATTATCTTTTAGTACATATGCCTTTACATAAATAACACAGACTAAAAATGCGAGTACTCATACGATGCGTTTCTAATCTAGTTCTACCCCAATGTACCTAACCTAACCTAGGTGTAGGGAGAGGTATGAAGTAGGTGAAGTATTCCTTACTATGGTATACTAAGAGTATGTTAAGCCTAGTATGCCTAGTATGCCAAGTATGCCAAGAGTCCCTCTAGGTTCTTGTCTGCTCCATACCTGAAGAATGAGAGAGGTAGGAATCTCTTTGCCAGACTCGAACTCCAACACCCCGCAAGGGAAGTCAGATCACTGGAAGCTGGACTCTCTGCGTGCAGGGATGACAGCGTCTTCTCAGTGCGTCAGGCCGGGAAACGGGCTCCTCTGAAGTCGAGGTCTCCTCTGATTTACAGGGGCTAGGGAAGGTATATTTATACCTGAGAGCACCTAAGAATGTTAGTATTGACGTGAGTCGGACAGCGAAAGACGTCATGGATGAACCCCCTAAGGAATAATGGTTCATGCATAATATATGAGTCCTTGAAGAAATCAATAGTCCTGGGATAGGGAAACTCCGCAGCCTAAGGGTCTGTTCTTCATGAACTCGTTGTGACGTTAGGATGGACGGATGTCAGAGACCATGCCTGTATTTGGAGTGCACGGTTTAATGCCTAAATAAGGGCTGGGATTTTATGCCTATATAAGGGCAGGGCGAATTGTGCCTATATAAGGACATGATACTGGAAAGCCCGTTTATGGACACCCTAAGAGGAATACAACACCCACTCCACTTTCGTGTGTACGATAATATTAAAATGCTAAACATTTAAAATGCAAAACATTAAAATGGAGTACCGCATATTTCTAAAATATTTCATAAAACCATTTAAAAAAGGGCATTTAAAAAACTTATTAGAATGCAAAAGGTACTGTACATTTGAAGCATTGCTTTTCATTTCAGGCATAAAGTTCGAATATAAATGCAATTGGAATGAAATAAGCAGTAATATTTACATGTGACAGAAAATGATCGATAAGTTTCTCAAAAATCAAAGTCATTTCATGTCATGAAAATTAATGAACTGTTTTAGACACACAAGATGACTAAGTGTCCGTGGAAGTACCGTGAAGTCTGTACTATAAGGCTAGTTTTACTTTAAGCAGATTGAAGTGCCATTTTCGTTCGAAAAAATGGGAAAAAAGTTCAATTTTTGGTAGAGTTCCAAGTTTTTTTGAAAATGAAGGCCAAATTGTTACTGCATCTCTGGAACACTGTATGCTGAATCAGAGTCAGTTTACGGGTCTGGTGTAAACATGAGATCATCTATTTCTATAGACAAAACATCATCCACTGTAGTCGGCGTCAGTTGGAACACCTTGTGTAGTAGATTAATTGCACAGAGATGGGAAGCATCGCTTCCAGCATAATTTGCCGCAGCAATGTTTGCGGCCGTTGTTACCTGTGTGCCTGTAGATCTTTCTCATACCTCAGCAGCAGCCGGAAGTGTCTGTGAGATCTCAATGAATGCTGACATCAGGATAGGAAGCCTCTGGGGACAACACAGAGCATGGGCTGTTATCGGGACCAGCAGAGTATCGACATCCGTTGGTGTTGCTGATGGAAATGTTAGACAGGTGTCCAACACGCATTCTTCACCGCATAGCAGGCATCGTAGAACAGGTAAGATGCAATCTTGCCAGATTGGTCTGAATGACAGGAACCAAGTTGTATTAAGGTCCCGTAGACGAGTCATGCCCAAAAGCCGTACTATTTGCTCACGGCACTTTCGTTCAAGGAGAGCTTTCTCCATTTCGCTCGGAGTGATGTCTGCGAATAGGCTGGCCATGGCGCAATAGCAGGAAGAGAAATAGAATTCCGGCAACAAGTGCTAGAATTAATGGTATGCCACCAAACACCGAATGTGCAAAGTTCGGGATTATTCCGAGTATTGCCTGGAAAGGTGCTAACAGATGCTCTTAAACACGTTGTATCAGACATATTGAAGATACGTCCTATCATTTCTACGAAATGTATAGGGCAGTTTGTACGTATTAAAGTCTGTATCTCAGCCGAAGTCCTTGCTACTTGTAGATCATAGGTTTCTTTGGCCGAGGTCAAAGGCACTGTTTGCTGTAAAAGCATGGCTTTCATTCTGCTCAAGGTATCAAATCTTATAAAAGAGACGTTCAGCGAAGGCCATAGAGGCGACTCCCTGACTGTGTCTATTGGGGCAAACAATACTTGCATACAGCAAGTGACCCTGGAGTTGACCGTTACTAGATATGGGATGCCTGGCAGCATGCCACAGCAACTCTGATCATTCAACATGAGATAACTCCCATTAGAAAGTTGTCCAAACGTTGAATTAATCACAGCAGCTGGTGTACCCTGCTGATGGCAAGACAAATTTGCCACAGAACCATTACAAGCCCCGTGCAAGGAAATGTCCTGACATATAAGTGAACCGCTCAGTGCACGTTTACAGTGTGTACCGCTCAAAAACACTTCACGATCCCCACTCCAACATCTATATGTATACGGTAAATCCCAAGATGTCTTAATGTATTCCTTACCCAACCTTTCATATTTGCCTGCTTGCATTTGTCTGAGGCAATACTGAAACTGAAAAGTACTCACAGGTAATGTTATTTTGCCATGAATAAGCCATTCTGTAGCTGGTTTTTCTGCCACTGTGAATGGTAACTTTTCCAGTTTTTCAATGCTCAGCACTGTATACCTTGCTCCTCTTTGTGCCAGTTCGATCTGTTTATCAGTTAGATTGTATTCTGCAAACAGAGCCGTTGTGTTGATAAAACGCCAAGGCACATAGCCCGCTCGCAAAGATTGCAGCGTCCAGCTTAATAACACAATAGAACGTAATTGAGATTGGCCTTGCTGTAACATCGCCAAATCTTGCTCTAGTATGTCGATAGCAGAGGATACAATGCCATCCAATGAATATATTCTGGAGGACAAAGTTGTTAACCCATTGTCGACCACAGAGAGTGTTTTCTCTAAATTAATACGATCAAGTTCACGTATTCGTTCTGCGTCCTCCATCTGTGATACTTTCCATGCTTCATTATAGGCAGCATAAATGCCGGCATATATGAAACGTTTTTGACGCGGTTTTCTTGGTCCAAGCAAGAATTCCCTAAGGTCTGCGTCCTTTTTAAGTAAGGTTAAGTGTTGTTTCACATCCTGTAGTGTAGACTTATGCAGCCAATCGAGGCATAATTTTCCTACACTGTATGTTGTTACTACCGCCGGATGCTGTCTTTGGACGTATCTTGGGTCTGGCCTATTAATAGTAAAGCCCTGAGTTTTATTCAGGAATCTTTCCTGACAGTTATTCGTGTCTATGGGCCAGATCAACCATTTTTTCCAATCAGGATTAGATCTGTTGAGTTGTAGTATATTGTCAACTGTCACCACTGCCTGTGTATTATTATCACTTGCAGGTGTTGGTACAGAAAGGTGTGTTCATCTCCTTGATCTTGGCTAATCCAAGACAAGATGTTTGTTGGACAGTTTCATTCAAAAACATTATTTGTTCAGGGATGATGCAGGCTCTAAATAAAGCTTCTATCCCCTGTACTTGCCAATCTTTAGTACCCCACACAGTTTTTGTGTCTATTGTGTCTTTCCAAAAGTCAAAACCCTGTCTAGACAGTTGGGCATTAAATAATGCAGAATAAATCTGTTTTGTATTAGTTAACATAATTTTCAGTCCTGTCATGTTTGCATTTTTATAGTAAAACATTTCTGGATCAGATGTGTTGTAACCTGAAAAATATGGAAACTTGTTGGCAAATGTTTTTGAACTACCTTTAGGTGGTGTAGGACAATGTTCCCATTGGTTAAACATAAACACATTTCTTGGATATGCAGATTTATGCAAATAATGATGATCATAGTGGTTATAACAATACAGTTGTTCATAGTCTGATGAACCCTCTAAATATTCATTTTTAGAAAATGCAGCAGATTTTTCTAGGTCAAACATTATGTCGTTAACAGTCTCAAAGTCCCAATCATCAGAATAGGTACTGGACGAAATTAGATCACTTAGTGAAATGTTAAACAAATGTGGAAGGTTCAATTGTTCCGTCGGGCCGAAGATTTCAAAATCTGTTTTGTCCCACACTATACCATCCTTTATAGGAACAGCTGTGATGTTCACTGATGACAAGTCTCTTGCTTCACGATGGGAAGATTTATGAGGTTTCAAAAGTAAGTTTACGCCTTTTCCTTCAGTGTTCACATGGATGTATCTGCCACTTATAAGCACGCTCACAGTTGTTACCAAAGCTAGCCAGAGCAGGAAAAATAAAAAGTCCAGATGTAATCTCCAGAGTTCAATCCATGGAGAAACCAAATAAGTCTTTTTCAGAAAGTGAAGAAAGTCTTGTACTTGCTGCTTGAATTTGAATGTTGCTGGCGTCGTTTCAGGTTCACTGGGATCTTCTGAGAACGTATCAAAGTTAATGAAATAGCCAGAAGCAGTTCTGTCAATTGTTGGAATTGCATCAGGATTTGTAGAAATCACTGGAACCAGTTCATCACCTGCTACATTGGTGTAGACAGGTGTATTTGGACGAACTGTTACTTGGTGTTCAAGAGGGATGAGTTCCATTGCATTGTTGCTTAGTCCTCCATCTGTTACAGCTGAATTCTCGATTGTTATCAGTCTTTCAGTCTGAACCTCTTGGATAGTAGCGAGAGGAGTGCGTCTGCTACTAGGTCGGAGTCCACGAGGCCTACTGTTTAGTATTGGCCACATACTGTGGTTTGATGAGGTCGATGGACACAAATCTTTTCTCCTTTCTTCCAGCAAGGGGCGGCAGCAGTACTGTTCTTGTTCCTTGAACTGCTAGGACAGGTACTGGTTGTCTGTAAGAAGGTCCAAATTCCTTCTTATCCGCAATCTTTTCTCTGACTAGATCCCCAACTTTTGGAATCCAGACAGGCCTTGCTGGGACAGCCGGTTGATCCCCAGTGGTGGTTGACTGTAGGAATACGTTGCTTTGTTTCGTTCTTAATTTGTTTAAGTCCTGTAAAACAGTCAAACGATCTTTGATATCAAAGGGTTTATTTTCCACCACTGTGCCTACGTGTTCAAGGTCTGGTACCCACATTCTTGTCCCAAATAGGACCTCATATGGAGTGACCCCCCCTAGAGAACTTCTTGGCAGATTGTTCAATGAGCGTTGTACCCCATTAAGGTGTTTGACCCACCCATCACCCGAACCTAATACCCTAGCTGTTATAGACTGCTTTATGTCCCGGTTTTTCCTTTCCACAACTGAATTTCCCTCAGGATGGAATGGAGAGGAGTACCGCAATGCAACGCCCAGAATGGCCATGGCTTCTTTGTAAGCCCGAGAGCTAAACGCAGGACCCTGGTCAGAATGTAGCATGCCTATTGCGTATGTGCCGATAAAGACTCGCAAATCTTTTATAACAGTTCGAGCGTCAGCTGAGCGCTGTGGCCATAGCCATAGGAACCTAGATTCAGTATTTGTGGGAATGCCTTTGTCCAGTAGGACGCAGGCGCGTAGATAGTCGAATGCTGTCTAACAATGGTGTCTGTACTGGGTTGCCGCATTCGCGGCATGGTGTCTGGTGGCTCTCTCGCTGTAATTTAGAGTCTAAGCAGTTGTTGATGAATATATGAATTTCTGTATTCATCCCAGGCCACCAGTACATCTCTTTTAACGTCAAAATTGTTTTAGAGATCCCTTGATGTGACAGACCCTCCCCCAAATGTGTTTCATAAATCAAGGCTGCTCTACGTTCCATGTTTGGAATTACCCTATCCCCCACTCCAGGGATTCGAGCAAAAGGAACGTTGTTCGCATCAATTACATAAGAGTACTTGAGTGGAAACTTTTTTGGTAACGCTGCACTGCTGCCTTTGCTTGAAGCATTGACAGCCAACATTATCTCACCGTCTATTTTTGTTTTTGAACGAGTGATCGCAGCTACGGAAGCCGTCTGAACAGCCCCTTTGCGGCTTCGTCAGCCAATGAATTCCCTGCAACGTGAACGCCATCACGTTGATGACTCAGTGTGTGGATCACATGAGCCTTTGGTAGTTCGTTTTTCAACTGAACTACTTGTTCCCAAAGCAATTTATGCTTTATTGTGCCACCTTTTGCATCTTTGAAACCATTGTCAAGCCAGTTTTGTATATATTCATTATACGACTGAACACAGTAAAAGGAATCGCACACTATTAGTGTGGGGAATTCTCGATCTGTACTTTCAAGTGCCAGTTTGAATGCTTGTAGTTCAGCTCGCTGAGCTGTACAATCTCCTAGAGATTGAGTTTTTGTGACCATAGGTCTGAAGATGCCATCTCGCATGCGACCTTTAACGATAGCACACGCTGCACTGTAAGCTTGCTTACTCCCTATTGCGGGTTGTGCGGATCCGTCAGTGTAAATTATGAATTCGTACTGATCGAGAGGCAGAATTTCAGTAGGCAGAGGACAATCTTGTTCATATTGCAGGAATGCTTGTGTTTTTAAATCTGGATCAAAAACATATTCAACATCTGTTGCAGCAAGAGAATTAACCCATTGTATCCATCTTGGATGTAATGCTTTAGCATTTGGAATGCTTGCTTTTGTGACCGCTTCTAAAGCCGGTACTGGGGTTACGACAATAATGCGTTTCCCTTGGGCTAAGGCTCTTTCTTTTGCTTCAGCGGTTTGAACTGCTGTCAGAATTTTTTCAGTTGAACTGAAGCGCATTTCCGCTTGTGTGTACAAATGAGATTTGTATGCTATTGGTATTTTCTCACCCTCATTGAATGTTAAGTAGGTGAATCCGCATTGACCCGAAATTATTCGGATCACCAAATTACGTTGACTTACGCGTGTTTGTAAGTGATTTGTTGCTAACATGTTAGCCTGGAGTGAACGCAAGATTTCTGTGTGTTCCTGTGTCCAGTTTCTGATCGAAAAATCAGGTTTGATTAATGCGTAGAGAGGTTTAAGCCTTTCTGCATAATTTAGAATGTAAGTTCTACCAAAATTTAGGAAACCCAGGATGGATTGTAAGTTTTTTAGTGTTTTTGGAGGTTGGAGCAGCGCACACTTTTCTAGAAAGTTAGCTGCCAAGCTCTTGCCTTCACTTGAAAGCTCATATCCTAGAAATAGGACATTGAGATGGGCAATTCGGGACTTTTTAAAGTTGAACTTGTAGCCCTCAGAGGCGAAACCCAGTATAATGGTGCTCACCCTGTTCAAGTGTTTGTCCAGGACATCGTCTGTCAGATATATGTCATCGACATAGGACAATGCCTCATTGTCATAAATTTGTAGTAACTCCGTTACCCTCGCTGAGAATAAACCTGGGCTGTTCTTGAACCCTTGTGGGAGTCGACAAAAGTGACGCTGAGTCCCCATTATGGAGAATGCTGTTAAGTACCTGCTTTCAGGTGCTATATTTTGACAAAAGAAACCATTTGAGATGTCTAATGTTGTTTTATATTTTTTACGCACAATGTTATTCATTAATGCTGTGCTATGTGCATTTTGCACTGCAAAAGTTTTAGAACAAGTGTTTAGGTGTCTGTAATCCAAAACTAGACGATATGTATTGTCTGGTTTGGAGACAGGAAACAGAGGATTGTTCATTGAGGAGGTGCATGTTTCAATCACCCCTTGATATTCAAGTTGATCTAAGATCTCCCTGACCTGTTTTTTAGCTTCTTGCTTTATTGGATACTGCCTTTGTGCAGTTGGTTCATGTTTCAGATGTATTTTATGGTGAGGTGAGTCCTCATCCCATCCTACATGATTTTTATATAATGCTGGGGCCTGGGCCACTGCCCATTTCCTGGCATATGTATATTTTAGGTGAATTGGAATATGGTTGGAGAAGGCAGGCATAATAATGTCCTCGCCGTGTGGGCACTCCCTGACAAATTGTGGTGGCCAGTCCTTTTCCGCTAGAAGTATGTCATAGCCCTTTGATAGTCTTTCCCAAAAAAGTGCTTTCACCTGTCTAGGTTTGTCTCCCTCCATCCGGAGTATTATTTCATATAACTTCTGTGGAGTACTAACCCTGGTGTCTACAGTCTCAACTGTGATGTACTCATTCAAGTCCACTATCTCCAGAAGTTCCTTCAGGTTCTGGCGAGCTATTGTGACTTCTGCTGCACTGTCCAGTATTGTCTGAGCCCATTCTCCGTTCTTGAGTTGTGATCTCAGTATTCTCGGCATGTCTGATCTTTAGACCTGCTACTTTCTTTTTGGAGAATTGAGGTTTTGTTTTGGTTTTTGGAGCGTGTTTGTCGTCTTTCGATTTCACGCGTTCTTCTCTATGTTCCGATCGTCCTCTTCTTTCCGAAGTCTGTGATGAGATCTGAAAGGGACGAGAGGAACGTGTATCAGTATTTTGATACCTGTCAGGTTTTCTCAAATTATCCCTATTCCTGAGGTTATACCTCCTTTCAGAGGGCTCCTTTTGAGGAGACCTACCTCGGGATTGAGAACGTTTCTCGTTTGATTTTTGTTTATTAGTCTCCCACTTCTTTTTTGAAGGTGTAGGAGTTTGTTTAATTGAGTCCTTCTCAGGACTTTCAGATAGTTTCGGCTTCAATGGTCTTCCACCCAAACTATCTCTGCCTAATTCTGCATAAGATTGTTCAATTATTCTGGGTAGCTCAGTTTGATGTTCTGTAACATCAAATTCCCTTAATTTTGGCGGATCGCCACTGCTGCTGCCTCCCCTTTAATATTAGATAATATTATTGTTGAGACCTGGTCGAAATTTTTCAGTAATTTCATACCTAAATTTAGAGCAGGCTCTGCCCCATATTCGTTTTGAATTTGTTTTAGGACATCAGGTATTACCGCAATTGACGGAATGCCATGTGTTTTAGTATAGATGGCAGCAAAGACTGAGCCCCAAGTGGTGCAGTCTTCCAGTTGTGGTGTGATCCCCATTGGTAAACTGATTGTCAGTATTTTGTGTTTCTCATACGGGCTAGTATTTGGAAATACTGCTTCGATTTGAGTAATTTTTTGAGCTATCCAGAATGGAATTTGCTCATGTTTTGTGGGCATTTTACCCATGACTGCGTATAGAGTCTGTGGTGTAATTTTTAGTGTATTCCCCTGGTGAGGGGTTTGATTTGGAAGTGTCAATGGTGGTTGGACTGTGAAAGTCTGCATGACATATTGGACCAATTGTCTGTAGATTTTTATTAACTCTGTGAGTTGAGTAAGTAATTCCTCAACTGACATCTCTTCAATGTCAGGATGAGGTGTGTAGCCGCCTAGAATCGGCCATGTTGCTCCTGGTCTACCTAGTGGACCGAGCCTGGTAATGTTTTTGTGATGTTTTAGGGCGCCTTTAAATCAGAGCTGATGCTCCTGGTATGTTAGTGGAATTTCTATATCCTCGAAAGGAATGTATTCCTCTGGTGGATCATCTTCTTTGTAGAAGTGAAACATGTGTGTTACTGGATTGTATTCAGGAAATCTTACCCATGAATAGAATACCTCTGTCTGAAAGGATTCATGTGCCTCTATCACGAAAACTGCTCTACCTCCTCTTGGTGGTAGGCCATGTTTTATAAGTTTTAGAGTGATGGCTCTTCTTAAGTTTGGATGGATGTGTATAACACCCTCCTCGGTTTCATTTAAACCTGTAATGTTAAAATCTGTTACGACTGGGTCAGCCGCAGCCACACCGTTCTCGGTTTCAGTCATTTTGTTATTTGAAAAATGTAGAACAAGTTTCAAGGAAACAAAGATAAGGTGCACAATATTTTGGAACACTGTATCCTTCAACGTTGAGCAAACCAAACAGCATAGGGTGCTTCCCTATGTAGCCTTGGTGGATACTTAACCCTGCCCACTCCAGACGTCTTTTGGAGTATATGGGTAGGGGTCTCTGAGAGAAAAAGCACGGCTGAGTTACTCAGTATCTAACGTTGAATTACCGCCTTACCAAACCGTTGGGCGCCATGTAGTGTAGCTCCTATTTCCCTAATAGGCTCTGCGCATTGGAATATTATATCCTATAGGTTTGACATAGGACTAAGGTCAGTATGTCCCTATTGAGTATATTAAACTTAATTACTTGTGCCAGCTAGCTCAGAGGCCACTAGAAACTCCTTGAATAACAAGAAGGGAGTAGTTTCTGGCAGCCGCAAAACATGACCACTGTGTTTCCCTTTAGAATCAGAACGTGTCCCAGAGTCGTGGAAACAATAGATAACTATTTCACTCAGCTCAGTCGTGCATGTTTAGTTTTCTCCAAGTTACACAGAAAGAACAGACGGGCGTTTCAATAAAAGGATTTATTGAACAGTCTTGTTTCTGGTGTAAGTAAAATGTGCTGTTACGATCACAAGACAGTATGCGAGATAAATAATGGACAGTGTAAGCAGTAGAAATAAATAATACTGCGATAGCATTATCTTTTAGTACATATGCCTTTACATAAATAACACAGACTAAAAATGCGAGTACTCATACGATGCGTTTCTAATCTAGTTCTACCCCAATGTACCTAACCTAACCTAGGTGTAGGGAGAGGTATGAAGTAGGTGAAGTATTCCTTACTATGGTATACTAAGAGTATGTTAAGCCTAGTATGCCTAGTATGCCAAGTATGCCAAGAGTCCCTCTAGGTTCTTGTCAGCTCCATACCTGAAGAATGAGAGAGGTAGGAATCTCTTTGCCAGACTCGAACTCCAACACCCCGCAAGGGAAGTCAGATCACTGGAAGCTGGACTCTCTGCGTGCAGGGATGACAGCGTCTTCTCAGTGCGTCAGGCCGGGAAACGGGCTCCTCTGAAGTCGAAGTCTCCTCTGATTTACAGGGGCTAGGGAAGGTATATTTATACCTGAGAGCACCTAAGAATGTTAGTATTGACGTGAGTCGGACAGCGAAAGACGTCATGTATGAACCCCTAAGGAATAATGGTTCATGCATAATATATGAGTCCTTGAAGAAATCAATAGTCCTGGGCTAGGGAAACTCCCGCAGCCTAAGGGTCTGTTCTTCATGAACTCGTTGTGACGTTAGGGTGGACGGATGTCAGAGACCATGCCTGTATTTGGAGTGCACGGTTTAATGCCTAAATAAGGGCTGGGATTTTATGCCTATATAAGGGCAGGGCGAATTGTGCCTATATAAGGACATGATACTGGAAAGCCCGTTTATGGACACCCTAAGAGGAATACAACAGTCCTTTACAATGCCAGTAGCTCAAACACGCGTGAATGCGAGACCTATTGCATTGCAAATGCTTGTTTGATTGGGCAGAGGTTGGTTGTTTCCTCAAAAAGGTGCTATAAAATGTAATGTCTTAGATAACTAGGCCATTTATGGCGTTTTCTCTGGCAGAAGCACAGATGGGAGAAGGGCAGTCTAAAACATACATGGATTATTAGGTATGGCTTGACAGTGCAACTGTCACCTGACCTTCTAACCTTAACCAATATTGGTCTACAGTTCTTTTCTTCCACACAAATACATATCCATTCCCATGCTATCTACTTGCAAAGCTCATATTACCATTAAATATTCTTTTAAAGCCAGACCTATTGGCATTGCCGATGCTTGTTTATTTTTTCCAGCTCCGTCTGCTCAAGTCTACTTTATGTACACCTTTGCACGCTGGTTAGAAGGACTAGGCATGTCCCTCGATGTGTATGCAGAGTCCCATGAAACAGTAGTTTGGGCATACTGAAGTGAGGTTGACAACTCTATCATACATGCCCCTGGACGATAATAGTTCCTGGCTACTGCTCACCTTGGTCAAATTTGGAATCTCCATCTTGCAGGGGAAAGGCTGGGATTCTGGGACTCCGCCCTCTTCTAAACAGTGCGGCCAAATACAGAAACCAAGCCTGCTTGAGACAGTCCTACCTCTGGAATACAATAATAATACAATCACTCACCTTCTTGTTGGAAAGCTCTGCCTCCGGCCTCCTAAGCAGAACACTCTTATCCACAGCTCGAAGTGCGCAGAGGGAATTTGGTGCGGCCTTTAGACTAACAGTCACATCTGAGCCTGGCAGGCTCTCATGCTCCGAAAAGCGCAACTCCACCTGTCAAGGCACTATGTATCAATATAATAACAACGCAGGAGGAGGGAAAAAGAAAGGAGAGAAAAATAGGGTAGAAGGAAAGAGGAATGAAGAGGGAGAAGGGGGGATTACCTGTAGAAATAAGGGTAAAAAAAGAGGAGAGACCAAGAGTATCATAGAGAGAGAGAGAATGAGAAAGTGAATGATGGCAGGCTTAACTGAGAACAAAGATAAAATGAGGGAACTCAAAGACGTGGACACAGTAACTAAAAGGACATAACTTAATACAAATGAAAGGAGATAGAAGAGGATACTAAAAGAGCATGTCTAACAAGGAAAATAAAAGAAAAAGAAAACACGAAGAAATGGGGTAGAGAAAACAAAAGCAGAGAAAAGGAGAAAGAGGTTAACTTCACAAAGGAAACAATAGCAAAGAGATTGAGACAAAGAAACAAATGTTACAATGGGGGAAAATAATTGAATGAATATGAAAAAACGATAGAACAAATAAAATAAAGGAAGAAGAAAGAAGCAAGAATCGCAATGAAAGAAAAAAGAAAGAAAAAATATCAAAAAGAAAGAAAAAAATCAAAAGAAGGGAGTAACAAAGAAAAAAATGAGGATGAGTGAAAGAAAAAATAAAGCTCAACAAGGAAAGGAGGAAACGAAATAAAAGAATATGAGAATGAAATAGTAAAAAGTCAAGACATAAAAAAGAAGCAGTAGTGTCCCTTCCCTCCTGACCTTGTTCTTGAAGCACCTGGACACATCTATGACAGCACTGTCAGCTGTGATCCCTTTGTTGGGAAAGAGGGCAAAGACCAGCACCCGGACAAACGGAGCATACAAGCGGTTGAATGCCACATTGATGGAGAAAGAGCCTTGAAGTGCTGGAGAATAAGAATAAGATGGATGTTGAGTTGAAAATGTGACAAACGTGCCTACTTACAGTCCAATCTTTAGATGATTCTAATAGCTCTCTACAACAAAAACCCGAACTAACTCCAACTCTAACCACAAAATCAGTTTATGTTATGTTATAACCCAGGAAAACGTCAACCCTAACTTTATCTTGACTCCAAAGATCTTGAGCTCTTATCTCTTTATTTTTAATGCAGGGAGGTCTCAATGCTCCCTATCTTCAATTCCTCAGCCACATAACTTCATGTCTCATACTCTTAATCTGTAATACTCTCTAGGACACCTCAGCATTATCTGTTTCTAATCTTAGCATCATCTCCACTTTCCCTCTATTGCAAGGAGGACTCAACACACTAATGGGTCTCTATTGTTCAGATAACTTTACATTCTCCCTGCTTGGTATCCTGTTATTCTGGCTTTCCTCTCTCCTTTCCTACAGGAGCCCGCAGAAGCATCCCCTTCCTCGTCCACCTGCTCCAGGTGTGTTACCAAAGACTTGCACCATTCCTCTTTTCCTGCAGGTAATGATTTTTACGGAAGCTCCACCTTTTGAGTATGCTGACTACCATTTTAGCAGTCTCCCCTTCCTTGAAGTGGTGACTTTCCTATAGTTTCTTCCTTTTCTGTATGGCTTTTAAACAAGTTCTCCCCGCCTCAGAATATATCTCTGAAGCCAGACTTGAAACAATATATTCAATGAGGTAGTTTCGTCTCAGTGGACAATCCACACAAGTCTTACTTGTCTTGTTTGGGCAATTTTCATCTAGGTATCTCCTGTCCTTTTTGTAAAGGAATCTAGCAGAGGGCACCAGGGCTGAGATTCCCGTCCATGTTCAACTTAGATCCAGGACTGCCGGAAACTCTCAACTTCGTGACAGGGTCTCCTTCGCTTATTTAGGTATAAGGGATTTGGCACCCGACGTGGGATCTGTTTCAGCAGCACCTTTTGGAACTAGTATGAGGTAAAATCCATCGGTGCACACAACTGTTGCAAAAACACACAATCAACGGACTCAAGAATCTAAGGAGCTGGGTGATTGATCATTGGAAGTGGGATAAGATCATTCCAGCACCGCAGAGAAGGGTTCATGCCACTGAGCACCAACGAAAAGGTTTAGTTCACCCTGGGGTAGATGAGGCTCCTAGAACGAAATCCACCAGCCTGCCTCTTCGGTCTCATACTCATCCCTTCCTTCATAGCTTGAGTCTTCTCAAGGGGCATTGTTTATCGACCTTGCATATCGTGTTCAGACTAAACTCCAGGAAAGGCAGAGAACGCGAAAGACAACCCGTTCTCATGTGAAAGACACAAACAAAGTCTTGCAAAAACAAAGTCATGTAGTAGCGTGCGCAAAAGCAGCATCTGTCTTGTGGTTTGTTGCCTGCCTTGTTATGTTGGCCTAGGACTAGCTGCCATGCTGCTTTTCTTTGCGCACGTTACACTGAGCCAGGGCTCCCTCGCCCTTTGCTCTTGCCAAGTTCTTTTGCGCTGTCTGCACTTTCTGTCTTTCACCTTTTCTCTTGTTCGATTTGGGCTCAGACTGCACAACATGTACAAGGTCGCATAACAATGTATTTCGGTTCTTCCTGATATGGCCAGTCTCGCGCACCCAGACATAACATTAGGCGCAAATGACATGAAACTTTGTGTGCCTTTAATACTGGGGTTTTTACTGGCGCTTGACACACTTGGAGAAATCCTTTTCAGTGAGAAGAGCTATGATGTCCTGCTGATGTAATTTTGCATCTAGAGACTGAGGTATGGGGGTTCGCTAGTCAAAGCCCAGAGGTCTTCTATTTTTATAATAAACTATCTTACTGCACGGGGAGGGTGGTAATGTTAGTTAGACATTTATCAACTGAGTTATGACATGCTTTCCCCGTTTGTATTCTATGGAATTGTAACCATGCTGCTTATATTATTCATATGCATTATGCTATTAGTACTGACACGTGTACTGTACATTAGAGCACGTAAGTTGGAATAAACATTTTAACCTATCCAGTGTCTCTTCCTACGCACCTTGTGGACAAGTACGAGTGAGTGACGAAAGAGTGTTCTTGCTTCTGCGAGTCCTGAGATAAAGATACCGTGTTCTGGGTTGTCTAATCATTGGTACTTGGGTGCTAATGGGATGCTAAGCTAGTTGGGTTGGGGTTTTTGGGTGCTACGGTATATGGTAGGCAAACCACTGTATTCCGGGGTCCCATTATCCTGTGCATAGCTCTGTGTATGTGCAGAAACCTTATGACATGGCGCCCAACGTGGGGCTGCTTATCTGCGAGACGCTTGAGTAGTACTTGTGCTTGTCCACAAAACCCTCACATACGCTTCCGGAGGCGTAAGTGACGGTGATACCTCCTATATTGAACGTTTTATAGGTTCTTTCAAGCTTGAAGTTATTAAAAAGGTTACATACATAACCCATTTTGTGCTCCCTGTTAGGTTGTCGAATACAATTGTTTAGTTATGGCTGGTGTGGCGATAGCTGCACATAGCCGAGGACCAATCCGAGAACACCTAGGTGTATACGGAGTGCCCGATGCTGGGGTCGAGTTGGTCTTTGTGGTTCAAGCCGATCCGGCTTATCACTTTGAAGTGTTTTACACTTGGATCACTTTTGAAGCGGTGGATGCAGGTGATAAGCTGTTTCATGAATATAAACCCACCGCTATTCCTGCTGCCTATCGACCCTATACTACTCTTGAAGTGCCTCTCATGGCTTGGCAGCACCGTGTTTGGTTTAATGGCGCCCTCCCACAACCAACTACCGCAGTTCGTTTAGGCCCCTTATCAATTCAGGGGGCCACTTGGCCTGTATTGGCCGGGTATACCCCGCATCCAAATTATCTGGCATTACCGATTGCGGAACTGCGCACTATGCATACCGAACTGGTGCGAGTGCATCGAGCCTTAGTGACATACGTTACAGGTAGCCTACATGGAGCTGCCCCTGTAGTCGCTGGCCAACCAGCTGTTGCAGCTGGAGTGACCATAAGTCCTGTCATGGTCAATTCTGTGATGGGCAAACGTCCACAAAGTAAGGACGATTATCCTTACTGGCTTGCCGAAAAGTTCGATCAGATAGAAGCGGTGTTTCCACATACGTCCCCAGTGGATAAACATCGCATCCTTACGATAAGTTTGCCAAAAGACTTAATCCCGATTTGACATCATGTGAAAACTGGGGTAAGGTATTCGCAGCAGTTTATTCAAAATGTTTTGGTACTCCTTCCATGACGGTTCTACCCTCTGTAATTAAAAAAGTACAGGATGAACATGGCCCTGAAGCGGCTGTGGAATTAGGGATGAGACTAGTGGGAGTGTTTGATGTAGTAGCTGAACTGATCCTTGGAAATGTCAAGGGCGATGCTATGAACTTTCAAGTAGCGAATGCTTTGGCTTTGGTCCCAGAGTTGGACAGGCCTCGCGAATTACCGAAAATTATAGCCCGGGCTTATAAAACAATTGGAAGAAATAGCCTAGGCAACAAGCCTTTTGTAAAAATGCAAACTCAATCGCAACCACAAATTACACAAACAAAAAGTACATCTGAGAAAGATGATAGACCAGTCTTCACTAAAAAGAGTTGGAGACAGAAAAAACAGGGTAAGCAACAAAAGAAGCCGGGGTCGAGAGGCGCTTCCCCAGTTTCGGTTTCTTCTGAACGTACTTATGATTTACGTGATAGGTCGAGAATTAAATCACCAGAAAGGTTTCAGAGCTCTGATACGCGTTCTCCTCGTTCTTCACAGGCCCAGACGTCGTCACAGGCTGGTGGAGGAGGACGGCAAGATAGAGGAAGGGGCCGAGAGGCTCCCCAGGAGCGAGACCAACCTCGACAACAAGTCAGAGGAAAGCGGAAGACTTTCACCTTCCTCGACCGCAATTTCAGAAGAAAAAAGTTGCCGCTGTAACAGCGAAATATGCCACAGACCGTGAGAACGAGACTCCAGAATTGGACGTGGGCAGTGACCCTCCTAGACAGTGCCGCGGAAGTTACCATAGTGCGGGAGGCGCTACGTCCTCATATGGAGGCGACAGCAACTGAACCATTCGTTACTGTAGAGACAGCTGACACGAGAGTGGCACCCCCTGACAGACTTTACAACATAGTCATCCAAATTGAAGGTGACATACCGCGTGAAATAAAAGGGATTTTTGGGAAAATCTAACCTCTTCATATGACATTTTGTTAGCAGAGGTGGATTGGCCACCCCCATTCGTTTTAGCTGCACATAAAGGAGAGGAGGTAATCCTTCCAAGCTTTTCACGGCATGTCCCAAAAGACAAAGCTGAAGCACTTGCAGCTGAGTGGGCTGTGTACCTGGCACCAGCGTTATACCGCAACCATGTGGGATGGGATGAAGAATCACCTCCTCATGCAATACCTTTGCGGTCACTACCGCAGCCACAACCCCAATATCCCATCAAACGGCAGGCAAAAGGCCCCGTCTCCGAAATTCTGACACAGTTGGAATATCAGGGAGTCGAACCATGCGTATCACCTATGAACAATCCCCTTTTCGTGGTTTCTAAACCCGATGGATCGTACCGCTTAGTTTTGGATTACCGGCATTTAAATTCCCATTGTCGGAACTTTGCGGTACAGAATACACATAGTTCTGCGCTTGTAGACAGTCTTGTTCGTAAAAAATATAAAACGACACTTGACCTTTCAAACGGTTTCTACACGCACAACCTAGCCCCGGAGAGTGGTCAATGGACCGCATTCACTTCCGGTGGTAAATTATTTCAGTTCCGGCGTTTACCCATGGGCTACAAAAATAGTCCGGGTATATTCGCCGCCCGTGTTGTTTCTTTGTTAAATGACATTGATCAAGACGCATGTTCGTACGTAGATGACATCTATCTGACAGACGACGAGTTATATCAGCATCTGTCCCGTGTGGACCGCATTATTCTTGATTTTGCGGAGCAGGGTTACAAATTTAACTTTGCTAAGTCACACATTGCTGAATTTACCGTTCTGTTCTTGGGCTATGAGCTCAATAACGAAGGTAAGGGCTTAGCCCCCATTTCTTGGAAAAATGTGCACATTTGTGCCCCCAAATACTCTGAAGAAACTTCAGTCTTTGCTGGGTTTCCTGAATTTCGGGCGTACTTACATTCCCGAATATGCCCAGCGTATCAAGCCTTTGTATGCTTTGATACAACCTACTTATTCAAGGTCTTGCTGGCTGCCTGAGCATACCTCGATTCTGCAGTCTTTGCAGACAGACCTATTGGAGTCTAAATATCTTTTGACTCGTGATAACCACACAAACCTGGTGATTAGAATAATTCCGGGGGCGGTGGGATTCACATACTTAACCTTTAATGAAGGTGATACAGTACCCATCGCATACAAGTCACATCTGTACACTTCCGCTGAATTGCGCTTTACATCTGTCGAAAAAGTTCTAACTGCAGTGCAAATGGCGATTCTAAAAGAACGCGCACTGGCACAGGGTAAGCGAATTCTGGTGGTAACACCCTGTCCTGCCCTAGAGGCAGTAACAAAGGCAAGTGTACCGAACTCAAAAGCAATGCATCCCCGTTGGATACAATGGGCTACATCCTTGACGTCTTCGGACGTCACTTTTGTTTTGATTCTTCTCTTCAGACTCAGGAGTATTTGCAGTATGAATTCGTTCATCCTCCTCCTTTGTTTTTACTACCGCTTGAGGATTACAAATGTGTGATCTACACCGATGGTTCGGCGCAACCGGCCACTGGGTCCAAGCACGCTTATTCAGCTGCATGTGCTATTGTTGCGGGTTCCTTTGTAGATGGAAAGTTCAAATCCTCTGCAGTGCATACTCGCACACTTGGAGATAGTACCGCACAATTGGCCGAGCTGCATGCATTGCTACTTGCACTTGAGTTCGCTTCTCAGGATGAGACCACTCTTATTGTATGTGATTCCTTTTACTGTGTACAATCTTACAATGACAATCTGTTTTTCTGGTCGAAAAACGACTACAAGGACGCAAAAGGGAGCACAATTAAGCATAAAATGCTTTGGGTTCGAGTGGCAGAATTGCAACAACGTCTGCCCCTCACACAGGTGGTTCACACCTTAGGCCATCAGCGGGTGGGCGCACACGCTATTGGTAACGATCTGGCAGATGAAGCTGCCCGTTCAGCAGTAGTCACGTGTTCAGTAGCAGCTGTTACCAGGTCCATGTCTAAAATAGACTCTGTTATTCTAGCAGCTATTGCTGCAACCAAGGAAGGTGATAATTACCCTACAGGTTTCCCTTCCAAGTATTCTTACAAATTAAGTCCCGATCAGGTTCCTTATGTAACAATACCTGACGTTGGAGATCGGCTGATCCCCAACGCGGACCGCAGGAGTGCCTTGATATCAGCTGCACACGAAGGCATGGCTTCGGCTCATGCAGGTGTGTCAGCTACAGTTTCCATCTTGCAGCAGCGTTATTGGTGGCGTGGATTGTATAAAGACACCCGTGCTTTTGTGCTTTCTTGCGATGTTTGTCAACAGATTAAGCCTTCCACGGTAACACGCCCACCACAGACCCCGCTCTGCATTGCTAACAGACCCTTTGGGTGTGTTTACTTGGATCACTGCGGTCCATTCTCATCAGACACTGCCTATAAATACATCTTAGTAGCAGTGGACTCGTGCACTACGGTTCCTCTGGGTCTGGCCACAACGTAGTGCTGACGCTCGAAATGTAATCAGGGATTTGCGTGTCTTTGTGGGAATTTTCGCATGCGGCACCTTCCATTCGGACCAAGGTCCAGCGTTTGCCTCTAGGGCTTACAAGGATGCAATGGCTTCGCTTGGGGTGCGGGTGAAATTTTCGTCTCCGTATAGGCCTGAGGGAAATTCTATCGTTGAACGAATGAACCGTGACTTAAAGCAATCCTTAACAGCTAGAGTTATAGGTACTGGCAGGAACTGGCTGGCCCACTTGTATACCGTTCAACGTGCACTTAATAATCTCCCTAGAAGACCTCTGGGTGGGCGGACCCCATACGAAATGCTCTTTGGCATAAGAATGTTTGTGCCTGACCTTGAGGGTCCAGACATTGCGGCGCAATCCGCCAAGTTTGATGTAGATAACCATTCTGCTATGTTACAGGACTTACAAGAAGCCCGAGACAAACTTGCAACTACACATTTGCCTTCAGCCACAGATCCTGCGTTGCAGATTCCGGAAGCCGGCTGGCTTCCAAAGGTTGGAGAACTGGTTCGAGAGAAGGTTGAAAACAAAAAGAATTTGGCCCCTCTTTTCGTGCACCGGTTCCAGTTCTGGGCTTGAAGGGAACACGTACAGTCATTTTACCACCGCTTCCTGGTCGCAAGGAGAACAGATACATCTCAGTGGAAAATGTCAAGCTACAGCGCCTGGCCGATCCTGAATAGTGTCACACCAGCGGTCTCTTGTCCTACCATTTATCGGACATATGTTCGTGACCCATCTACACGAACGGTCGCTGATGCTGTAATTGAGATGGTTGATTTGCCTGAAACTACAATTGATCCCCAACTCTCCACCAATATCGACGAGGACGAGTATACTTATCCTGCATCTGAATCGGTGGCACATCAACCAATAACGCCACTGAGCCCGACTCGTTATTCCTTTGATTCGGATTCCACATCTTCAAAAGTCCCATCCAAGTTCAGTCTTTTTGTATCCTGGTTTAGAGACAATTTTTTGATTCCACCCTGGACATACCTCTGGTTGGTACTTTTCTTGATTTTTTGTTCATGTCCATTGGCTTTGTCACAGTGTTTTTCTACTAATCAATGGTCACTATTTACCTGAACGCTCTGCTGTAGACTATGTTTCTGGAACTTTGGCTCCTCATTCCTCGTCTCACATCATGAAGCGTGACCATACATTTGTGAACATTTCAGCTTTTCCAGTTGCTGATGGCATCGTATGGGATGCAGTGAACTATCAAAGCCATGGTCCGACGGAAATTATTAATGTACCTAATGTCCTTCGTGTTTCAATGGGTGACGTAGTACAAAATAATATTCATTCTGATGATTGGGATGTGCATGCCGTTGAAGCATTGTTTGCCGATTTAAAATATTATGCAACTTTTAATGCTGAAGATTTATATATGAATTCTGCGAATTATGCCGATTTGTATTGTTACCAACATTGGGGTAATCATTTTCTCCATAAGCCAAGTGCCCTGCGTAGTTCTGTTAACTACACCCAATGGGAACATTGTCCAAACCCCTTGCCAGGTAGCTCACAAACTCTTCGAAATAAGTTTACCTATTTTACTGATTTTAATCGGTCGAACCCTGCATCCTATTATTTTAGACTTAATACCACATCAACTCAGAAAATTATGTTAACACACACCAAATTGCTTTATTCGGGTTCCTTTTTAAGTGCCCTAGCAGTGGGTGGTTATGAGTACTGGGAGGATACAATAGATTTGAAATCCATTTGGGGCTCCAAGCCATGGCAGGTACAGGGAACCGAGGCGTTGCATCGTGCTTGCCTCATCCCTACCCAAATTATGTTCCTAAATGCTTCCATCTATCAAACTACGTGTTGGGGCTTAGCTACCACTAAACAATTAAACTCTCCCTCAATACCATCCCTTTCGAGTTTTCCCAATGATAGCTCACGTTTTAACCTGTCCCTGACGACCCTACAGGCTCTATTACAGAATAATTCATTTAATGTTTCCGAACTGGATCAGTCACCCTGGTTGGTATGGCCTATATCATCTAATGCATGTCAAATGCGTTTTCACGACTCAGGTACTAGATACACACAGGATAGGCCTGATCCGAGATTTACTGCTTCTCGTACTGTCACTACATATTCTGTTGGTAAATTATGCAAACAATGGCTGCAACATTCGTCCCTTGATTCTGTTAAACAACATTTGTCCCTCCTTTCAGGCAATATTGATCTGTCCGACTTTGTTTTGGGACCTCGTGGTCCCCGACCTAAAAGATTCATTTATGAGACATATAATGAACTCTGGAAGCTATCACAAATGGAAGCTGCTTCCCGTCTTCGGGAAATAGATCAAGCGAATTTGGAAAAGGTGCTTGCTGTTGTTGACAATAGTATTAATACCCTGTCTTCTCGCATTTATACTTTAGAGAATATTGTGTCCTCTGTTGTTGATATTGTACAAGATGATGTTTCTGTGTTATATCATGGTCAGAATCAATTGCGTTCAGTTATGCAGTTTGCATGGACTTTACAAACGCTCAAGTTAGGTAAAGTTCCTTGGCATTTTTGAACACCTCTGCCTTGTTTCTACCTTTTAACTTAACTGACAAACAGCAATTTATGTCCATGAAAGGTGCAACTTACACTCTATTACATATCGAAAAGATGGATCCTTTGCCGTTCTCTGTTGCAGAACTCGATTCTGCTGTGTGGCTAGTTCATGGGGTTATCGCTTTACCTTTTTCCTTGTTTGAATTTGACTCGTGCATGAAACATTATCCTGTGGGCCGTTACCGGCCCTTGGGCAGTGCTTTCCTGCATGAACTCTGGTCCTTGCCTTTCATGTATAAATGCCTTCGGGACAGCAAGGAAGTCTTTCTCACGGGGGAGTACTGCGACTCGACTATGGGTCATTCGCTTATTTGTAAACACATTAAATTGCATGGCTCATGTAGCGTTTCCGCTCCTAATCTTGCTTGTGTGCTGAAAGGTATTCCTGCTCCTGTTATTTCTCCTACTTTCACTCTCCTTTCCAATGGTAGTTATTTACTTTTAAATAACGAAAACTGTTGTGGCCTGCAGGCTGGCATTCCTTACATTGTAACAGTTTCGCACAGGGTTGTCTGCTGCAAAAATGTGCTTTTTCCTCCCCCTCATGGTAAGGTTGATATCTCTATTTGGCCTTCCATCCCTACCATGGAGGCAGATTTCAATAGACTGAGCAGAATAAAGGCACTGTTATTGAACGAGGAAGTTATGCTCACGTCCGCCCGGGAGACATTCATTCTCCAGGTGGCGAGTACCCACAGTGAAATACAGGCCCTTTTGAACACTAATCTCCCCCAACATTTTGGGGAGTTAATTCATCGTATTTTTAACGCATTTAACACAGAGGGTCTGGTACACTTTTTTAAAGTCGTGGGGTCTGGTTTGGTGTCCTCCTTCCAAACTATTTTTGGTGTCATCCCGGCGTTTATTCATTCTATTTTTCCAGCGTCTTTGGCGGTTTCCCGTTGATCATCGCCTTGGCGGCTGGTGTCCTGTTATTAATTTGTTTTATGCGCAATGGCTGCTCCCCGATGGGACCTGCTCGATCCAGAACGCCTCCAGCTGCTTCGTGAGCGCCTTTTGGTTGGTTTTGGTGTCTTGCCATTGGCGACACTGAGTGTGTCATATACTCTTTCCTTTCGCTTTGCGTATTTCACTTGCGTGCAACCTGTAATGACTTGCATCCGCTGTCCTTTCACCTGGACCTTGGATTATTGCCTCTCCAATTCGTCATTGTCTGTTCCGGATTTTGTTCAGTTGATGGGTCCCTTAGAGGCCCATGAGCAGGACTGTTCCGTTGCCGGCTGTATGGCGCGTGCGGCTGCACTGGGGATTTTGGCGCAATGGGATATCTGGGCGGCTGCCCAGGATCTCCTACAACAAAGCTGTTTCGTTTATCACGCAAGTTGTCCCGCATTGCTTTTGGATGCTCCCTCTGCTGAGGAGCATTCCTGCTCTTTTGATCTCATGGATTGGATGGCATCTATGTTTTTGACGATTCCAATGATGCCCTTTTGGAGGGTATGGCTTTTTTCTGCACTTACACTTTCATGGATTGACTTGTTTTTCGCCGTTTGGGCGCTCCCTGTGCTCTACTGGATATTTTTTTTGTTTGCCCTCTGTCTTGGACGCCGGACTGACCAGGGGAGGGTGTCTTGTGGTTTGTTGCCTGCCTTGTTATGTTGGCCTAGGACTAGCTGCCATGCTGCTTTTCTTTGCGCACGTTACACTGAGCCAGGGCTCCCTCGCCCTTTGCTCTTGCCAAGTTCTTTTGCGCTGTCTGCACTTTCTGTCTTTCACCTTTTCTCTTGTTCGATTTGGGCTCAGACTGCACAACATGTACAAGGTCGCATAACAATGTATTTCGGTTCTTCCTGATATGGCCAGTCTCGCGCACCCAGACATAACATTAGGCGCAAATGACATGAAACTTTGTGTGCCTTTAATACTGGGGTTTTTACTGGCGCTTGACACACTTGGAGAAATCCTTTTCAGTGAGAAGAGCTATGATGTCCTGCTGATGTAATTTTGCATCTAGAGACTGAGGTATGGGGGTTCGCTAGTCAAAGCCCAGAGGTCTTCTATTTTTATAATAAACTATCTTACTGCACGGGAGGGTGGTAATGTTAGTTAGACATTTATCCACTGAGTTATGACATGCTTTCCCCGTTTGTATTCTATGGAATTGTAACCATGCTGCTTATATTATTCATATGCATTATGCTATTAGTACTGACACGTGTACTGTACATTAGAGCACGTAAGTTGGAATAAACATTTTAACCTATCCAGTGTCTCTTCCTACGCACCTTGTGGACAAGTACGAGTGAGTGACGAAAGAGTGTTCTTGCTTCTGCGAGTCCTGAGATAAAGATACCGTGTTCTGGGTTGTCTAATCATTGGTACTTGGGTGCTAATGGGATGCTAAGCTGGTTGGGGTTTTTGGGTGCTACGGTATATGGTAGGCAAACCACTGTATTCCGGGGTCCCATTATCCTGTGCATAGCTCTGTGTATGTGCAGAAACCTTATGACACATCATGGCAGCGAAGCTCATGCTAACTTAGCAATGTCGATAATGTGCCTAAGAACCATATAACACCCTCCCCCTGGTAGGGTCATAGGACATAGACAAAGGACCAAAACAGAGGTCACCAGTCAAACAGAGTTCAAAGCGTTTGAAAAAAAACAAATTGGAAAAAAATAAAAAATAATTATTTTTATTTTTTTAAAGTTGTCAATAGGGCTTATTGAAGGGGAGCTGCCTCTGGGATAACAAAGTTATTATGAAAGAGTTATTATGAAGGAGGTGGGAAGTCCATCAAGGTGTGTGAACCGAGGAATGCAATTCCCTCCAAAAGATCATGCCTATCGTTGGTAAAAAAGAGAGATGCCATCCAATTAAGTAAGTCGAAGGAACAAACGTGCTCCTCGTAATCAGACGCCTCTAAAAGCATGAGCGGGCAACTTGCGTGATATTCGATGAAACTTCGTTGCAGGACGGTCTGCGCAGCCGCACAGACATCCCATTCAGCCAAAACTCCAAGTGCAGCCGCACGCGCCAAACGGCCATCCCCAGAACAAGCCTGGTCATGGGCCTCAACTGGTTAAAATCCGGGACTGGACGTGACGTATTGGAGAGGCATATATCCAGTGCCCAATAGAAGGGGCATCACTGACAGTAAAAGACTGGTTGCACGCAAGTGAAATAGGCAAAGCGAAAAGTCAATCCATAACTGACGCCAAGCGTGGCTAATGGCAAGCACCCAAAAACCTGTTGCATGCGATCACGGTACAGCTGCAACTGGCCTGGTCTGTGCAGTACCACAAGATGAGCAGCCGTTGCGCAACAGGAGCAGGAGAAGCAGGATTCCAGCGCCTAACGTCAAAATTAAGGGGAACCCTCCGAAGACGCTGGAAAAAATAGAATGAATAAAACCCGGTATTACTTCAAATATAGTCTGAAAAGAAGTCACAAGGCCAGATCCCACACATCTAAAAAAATGCGCAAGGCCCGTGGTGTCAGACGCATTAAATATTTGGTGTATCAGTTCTCCAAAATGCAGTGGGAGGTTGGTGTTTAGAAGGGACAGTATCTCACTAGAAGTCCTAGCCACCTGTAACTGGAAGGCCTCGCGGGCGGAAGTCAGGGCCACCTCTTGTTGGAATAACAGCACTTTTAGCCTGCTCAACTTGTTGAAATCTGTTTTCAAAGTTGGAATGGAAGGTCAAATTGAGCTATCTAGACTCCCATGAGGGGGCGGAAAAAGCACATTGCTACAGCAAGTTACGCGCTGGGAAACCGTTACTACATACGGGACTCCTGCCCGTAAACCACAGCAGTCTTGGTTGTTCAAAATAAGATAACTGCCATTTGTAAGCAATAAAAAAGCGGGAATTATTGATGGCACTGGAGTCCCTTTTAAAAAACAGGCCAGATTAGGCGCGGAAACGTTACAAGCGCCGTGCAACTTAACGTGTTTACAAACAAGGGAATGTCCCATTGTGGAATCGCAGTCCTCCCCTGTCAGAAAAACTTCTTTACCCTCCCTCTGACATCTGTAAGTGAAAGGCAGGGACCACAATTCATGTAGAAATGCACTACCCAGTGGTTCAAAACGGCCAATCGGAAAATGTTGCATGCATGATGTAAATTGAAAAAGTGAAAAAGGAGAGAGATAACCCCATGAATTAACCAAACAGCAGAGTCTGTTTCCGCTACAGAAAACGGCAAGGGCTCTAATTGTTCAATATGCAATAGTGTATATACAGCATCTTTCATGGACATAAATCTTTGTTTATCAGTCAGATTAAATGGCAAAAACAAAGCAGTGGCATTCAAATAATCCCAAGGTACATTTCCCATTTTAAGAGTTTGCAACGTCCAAGCAAATTGCATAACAGATCGTAACTGATTTTGGCCATGATATAACACGGATACATCAATTTGAGCAATATCAATAACAGATGAAACAATATTATCCAACGTATAAATGCGTGAGGAAAGTGTGTTTATGCTATTGTCTACTACGGCAAGGACTTTTTCTAAATTGGCCTGATCAATTTGGCGCAGACGAAATGCAGCTTCCATCTGCGAAAGTTTCCAAATTTCATTGTAAGCGGCATACATGAATCTTTTTGCTCTCAAAGCCCTGGGTCCCAAGAGAAAATCTGCCAAATTAATGTCACTCGACAAGAGCGACAGGTGATGCTTTACCGATGATAGGGTTGAATGTTCCAACCATTGTTGGCATAATTTACCCACCGAGTATGTGGTATCCGAATGGGAACTTGGATAACGTGGGTCCGGTCTAATCTGTGTGAAACCATTATAAAAACGCATTTGACATGCATTTGTATTAGTTTGCCACACCAACCACCCGGAAGAATCAACTTCAGAGACATTGAAGGTGTCATTTTGAAGCAAAGCTTGCAATGCCTCAATGGTATAATTTGTGTGTGTGCGCCAATAATCATATTCCGCTAAAGACGGAATGGACGGCGTATTTAAATTTTTGACAGTCGCCAGACCAAAACAAGTTGTTTGGTACACTGTATCATTTAAAAACAAAATTTGAGCCAGAATCAGACAGGCACGATGTAAAGCTTCAGTTCCCTGAACCTGCCAAGGCTTCGTGCCCCAGATTGATTTTAAATCAACAGTATCTTTCCAATGATCATAACCCTGCGTAGCCAATTTATTTCTAAACAAGTTGGCGTAAATCAATTTTAGTGTGGGTCAACATTAATCTGGATTGTGTAGATGATCGAAGTTTAAAATAATTGGATTCCGGATTAGATATGTCATAATCTGTAAAGTAAGTGAATTTATCCCTAAAAGTTGTAGAACTCCCTCTACGGGAGTAGGACAATGTTCCCATTGTGTATAATTAAAAACAGGTTTGATCGTGTTTGTTTTGTGTAAAAAATGATGCCCATAATGCTGATAACAAAATAAATCACCATAATTGGCAGAAGTTAAATACAAATCTTCAGCATCAAAAGCAGCTTAATACTTCAAATCGGAAAACAGTGCATATACTGCTTGCACATCCCAATCATCCGAATGTATGCCCGTGTTAACACATCTCCTAGAGAGACGTGAAACACGTATGGTACGCGAAGTACCTCGGCCGGGCCATGGACTTCGTAGGCTACTTTGTCCCAAACGATGCCATCTGCAATCGGGAATGCTGAAATGTTAACATGAGACTGATCACGTTTCATGATATGGGACGATGTGTGAGGGGCCAGAACTCCATCGACCAAGTTTACTGCAGAGCGTTCTGGCAAGTAATGACCATTGATGAGCAAAAAGAATACTGTCACAAAACCAATTGACATGAAGAGAAAAATCAGGACAAGCAGCAACCAAATATAGGTCCAAGGAGGGACCAGGTAAGTCTTTTTAAACCAAGCAAAAAAAATACTTGATTTAGTCGGAGTGTCTGCAAAACGGGATGTCGAGGACGACGAGCCGGAAGCGAGGCTGGCATGATCTCCATAGTAGCCACTAGTAGGTTGATTTATCAGAGGTGGAAGTGTCGGGTCCGCTTGATGTTCTCCAGGACTGTTCGGCACTTCACTGATGGACTCATCAGGATGATATATATACTCGACATCCATGGTAGAAGATAGAGGTCGGACGGGTGAAAGATCAATGATAGTGTCCATCACTTTCTTAGCCCTACGAGGAGCGGTGGAAGATTGCATTGCATGAAACTGCAGGTGTGACACTATTCAGAATCGGCCACATGGTGTAGCTTGACACGGCCAGTATCTCAGACTACGGCGAAATTGCAGCAAAATCACTGATTATCGGATCCAAGCGGCGGACCTCACCAAAAAACTATCTGAGAGAGGTTACCCGGATAGGATACTAAACAAGTGTCAGAAACGTGCCCGCAATCAACCCCGGGATGCCCTTCTTGAAGACAGAGTGACCACAACAGAAGACATGCCATTGACATGCGTCACTACGTATAGTACTGTCTCTAACCAAGTGACACGCTCCATCAGCAAGCATTGGAGGATCCTCCAAATGGGTAACCTGCTTTGGGATAAGCCGCTATTCTCTTTAAAAAAAGCAAGGAGCCTGAAGGACACACTAGTCAACACCCGCCCTAAGAAAATGGATCAGGACAATACACAGACTGTTTTAAACGCATGGGGTTTACCCAAAATCGTTGGTCACTTTCCCTTCGGTAATTGCAGTTTGTGCCACCTAACAACTGCGACAAAAACACTGAACCTGGAACCTGGAAAAATCTGGACGCAAAGGGCACACACAAATTGCAATAGTACTAACGTGGTTTACCTTATAACATGCCCGTGTGGCCTGCAGTATGTAGGCATGACCGGAAGGAAGATCAAACAACGTATATGTGAACATCGCAGCACCATCAGGTGTAAAAAAGTAACAACTAAACTCACTGAACACTTCCTCCAGGTAAACCACACCCCCAACGACATGAAATGGACAATAATAGAACAAGTTCTAATTCGTGAGGATACCCAACAACGCCTTTTTGAAAAAGAGCAGCGCTGGGTCTACAGACTATCTACTCACAAAAATGGGTTAAACGATAATATTCCCTGGAACTCAGTACTACATAGATAAATACCAATATCTTTAACTCTTTTACTGGATTGGCAGCAGGGTTAGATCCACGATTGCATTTATGTAAAAAAATCCTTTTCCCTACATGTTCAATACAGGGAACATATAAAATGGATCCCCTCTCAACTTTTAATTATTTGATTTAATTGACGCAATATAACTAGTCCTGAAGATCCACACCGACACTCCCAGTCGTTTGATATTTGTGCCTTTTATTTCACTCTTTTTTTAATTTATTTTTATTGTTGTACATCATACATAATCCTGTTATTTCCACGAGCACATACCGTTTTTTGAAAAGAACATATCCGTCCTTTTCAAAGTGAACCCTTCGGTTCCGATGACATGCAAAGGGAATCCCTAACAACGCCCCTCTACGTCATCCCACTAACACGTGACCGCGTCACGCGTCACATGTCAGGAAGCACTACGTCCCGTTTCCGGGTTAAAAGACCACTGGAACGCAGAGACGGAGATCCTCTGGACTCCGTGTAGGACGAGCATCCAGGTTTGAATGCGGGTGGCATGGTTTGATATAGTGAGTACAGATTTCGTGCGGGTGGGCTCCGCTACATTACGAGTTCCAGCAACGATGGTATGTGTTCACGAATTGTAATTTGATTATGTAATTTACACCCCCAGAGTGTGACTAAAGCCAGCGCCCTTCCCCACGGTCTCCATGAGGCACGACTAAAGCTAGTTTACAGAAAGCCTGTTTTTCCTCCTACATGTCTCAGCAGTTATTTCGATACTTGCAATGACATTGCATGCGTAAATTTGACTGCATGCTCTCGTGCATTCGCTCAAGCTACTATTTGGAAACACGCTCATTTTCAATGAGCAATTTGACACCTACACACGTTAATTAGCGTATTGTGGGTTGATTATTGCGTAATAGGGTGGGTTTCTCACCCTTTTTACAATGGCTCACTACCGCCATTAAGATGTGAATTCACACCGGAACATCATGCATGGTATGTATGGAGCACGGTATGTACCACGCTGAATAGCTCACTATGGAGCCACGAATGAGAGGTCCATTAAGGTCAGCACACATGGATAACATACGTTTTGTGTGCTTGTTCCCTTATTTTCAGATTGTTCCTTTCACAGAAGGCTGGCAGGGTGCCACACTGTAAGTACACAGTGTGGTTTTTGTTTGACCCAGAGTAGGGTGCACCTTAGCGTGTGCATACCGCTCGGGCCATTGTAAAAGGTCCTGATGAAAACCTGGTAATATCGCGCACAGGTTGAAACATGTAGACCACCACGATCACTATTTTAGATATAGACACCATAGGTCAATTTAACCTAACTTGGTGTCTCACTTGCGTTTTAACCATTGTCTTATTGCTCCATATTAAACTTTTAGGGAGTTAAATAAAGACAATTTTTTACTTCACCTTTTCACTCATTTACACCACTGTTGTGAATAAACCTGCTCCACTGTAAACAGGTGTTGAAGCACACCCGGGTAGCATTCGGCTACTCGGGTGGGACCCAATGATGAAGCATGTCACCAACTAGGTTGGTGAGTGATGAGTCTTTTAGAAAAGGAACTTTTCCTTTTCTTCCATGTTTACCTCCTCATCTCGTTGATATTCTATATCAGCGGGGTTTATTCCTTCATTTGTTTTTGGTTCATATCTCAGGGGGACTGGGAGTATCCCTTTTAGCTAATAAACCCTCACTCTCTATTTGTTAGACAGTAGCTTGACATTGTCCACTGAAATATATCTGTTGTCTTTGCGACCAGGTAAAGGAGGTAAAATAACTGTACGAGTACCCTTCAGTCCAAGCACTGGAACCGGCGCACGATAAGAGAGACCAAATTCTTTCTTGTTCTCCAGCTTTTCTTGTACCAGATCTCCGATTTTAGGAAGCCAACCGGCAACTGGAATCAGTACTGCTGCATCAGTGGATGAGGGTAAATGTTCAGTTGCATAGCTGTCACATGTCTTTTGTAGATCCTGTAACACAGTAGAATGATTATCTACGTCAAAGGTTGCGGCAGCCGCCACAACGTTTAAACCATCAAGGTCTGGCACAAACATTTTAATGCCAAAGAGCATTTCGTATGGGGTCCGCCCACCCAGAGATCGTCTAGGGAGGTTATTAAGTGCATGTTGAACCCCATACAAGTGGGCCAGCCAGTTCCTGCCAGTACCTAAGACTCTAGCTGTCAAGCATTGCTTTAAGTCACGGTTCATTCGCTCCACAATTGAATTGCCCTCAGGCCTGTATGGAGATGAAAACTGCACCAGCACCCCCATTGACTTCATCGTATCCTAGTACGCCTTAGAGGCGAACGCTGGACCTTGGTCAGAATGGAAGGTGCCACAGGCAAACATCCCTACAAAGACACGTAAATCCCTGATGACATTTTGAGTGTCAGCACTGCGTTGTGGCCAAACCCAAAGGAATCTAGTGCATGAATCAACTGCAACAAATATATATTTATAAGCAGTATCAGAAGAAAGAGGACCGCAATGATCAAGATAGATACAGCCAAAAGGTTCATTAGAAATACACAGCTGTCTTTGCGGTGGGCGCGTGACCGTAGACGGCTTAATTTGCTGACAAATGTCACAAGAAAGTACATAATTATGGGTCTGTTTATATAAACCACGCCACCAGTAACGTTGCTGTAAAATAGAGACTGTCGCCGATACACCAGCATGTGCAGATGCTATGCCTTCTTGTGCGGCTTTGATCAGAGCTTGTCTGCGGTCCAAGTTGGGAATCATCCGAACCCCAACGTTAGGAATCAAGGCTTAAGTAATTTGTTCGGGAGTTATATGATAAGAGTATTTCGAAGGAAAACCCTGAGGATAAGCAATTCCCTCCCTTGTTGCAGCTACCGCTGCCAAAATCTCATTATCTATTTTAGTCATGGATCTTGTAACTGCTGCTACGGAACACATGGCTACTGCAGACTTGGCCGCTTCATCAGCCAAAGAATTACCAAGAGCATGTGCTCCCACACGCTGATGGCCAAGAGTATGTATAACATGAATGAGGGGCAGATGTTGTTTAAGATCTGCCACTCGAACCCAAAGCGTTTTATGCTTAATTGCGCTGCCTTTGGAATCTCGATAATCATTCCGAGACCAAAAGAACAAGTTGTCATTAAAAGACTGGACACAGTAATAAGAATCGCACACAATAAGAGTATTCACATTTGGATCAGCAAACTCGAGAGCAAGTACAAGAGCACGCAGCTCCGCCAATTGTGCCGTACAGTCTCCGAGTGCCTGAGTGTGCACAATGGAAGACTTAAACTCGCCATTACAATTGAGCCAGCAACAATTGCGCAAGCGGCTGAATAAGCATGTTTGGAACCCGTGGCCCGTTGAGCCGAGCCATCGGTGTAAATGATGCATTGGTACTCATGTAAAGGAAGCAGAGACAAGGGTGGAGGGTGAACGTGTTCATACTGTAAAAACTCCTGTGTCTGTAAGGAAGGATCAAAGATAAACGTGACATCAGCCGATGTCAAAGAAGTAGCCCATTGTATCCAACGGGGATGTAGTGCTTTCGAGTTAGGTACACTCGCCTTAGTCACGGCTTCCAAAGCAGGGAAGGGCGTGACCATAAAAATGCGCTTGCCTTGTGCCAGTGAGCGTTCTTTTACAATCGCCATCTGTACTGCCGTTAAGATTTTTTCAACAGTTGAAAAGCGCATTTCAGCAGCAGTGTATAAATGTGATTTGTATGCAATAGGTATTGTGTCTCCCTCATTGAACGTCAAGTAAGTGAAACCCACTGTCCCAGAAACTATACGTATTACCAGGTTTGTGGTGTTGTCACGCGTCAACAAGTAGTTAGTTGCAAGCAAGTCAGTTTGCAAAGAATTGAGAATAGAAGTATGTTCCGGAAGCCAGCTGGCAGAAGAAAAAGTCGGTTGCATCAATGCATAGAGCGGTTTGATACGCTGGGCATAATCGGGAATGTATGTCCTCCCGAAATTTAAAAATCCCAGCAAAGACTGAAGTTTCTTCAGTGTAGAATGGGGTTGCAATTGTGCCCATTTCTCCAAGAAGTGAGGGGCCAAGCCCTTTCGTTCATTATTGAGCTCATAGCCCAAAAAGAGCACTGCCAAATGGGCGATGTGCGATTTTGCAAAATTAAATTTGTATCCATAGTCGGCAAAGGACAAAATAATATTGTTGACTCGGACTAGATACGGCATAAGTTAATCGTCTGTCAAATAAATGTCATCAACGTACGAGAACGCATCTGGATCTATGTCGTGCAACAATGACACGACACGTGCCGCAAATGCCCCGGGGCTATTCTTATACCCCATAGGCAATCGTGTAAATTTTTTCTGATTCCCGACGGCAGTGAATGCTATCAAATCACGGCTCTCAGGTGCGAGATTGTGACTATAGAAACCATTAGAAATATCAAGTGTAGTTTTGTATTTCTTATGAACAAGGTTGTTCACCAGTGCAGAGCTGTGACTGTTCTGCACCGCAAAAGTGCGACAATGACTGTTCAAATTTTGGTAATCCAATACAATCCGATATGAACCATCAGGTTTTGATACCGTAAAGAGAGGATTATTCATTGGTGATATACATGGTTCAATCACACCCTGATACTCCAACTGTGTTAGAATACCACAAACGGAAGCTTTTGCTTTACGTCTGATTGGATATTGCGGATGTGGCTGTGGCATAGAACGTAAGGGAATTTCATGAGCCGGTGAATCAACATCCCAACCCACCTGATTACGATACACCACCGGGGCAAGGGCCGCTGCCCACCCTGCAGCGAAAGTCTGGGCATGCTCTTCAGGGACGTAATGCGAAAAACTCGGAAGTATCACGTCTTCCCCCCTAGGAGCTGCCAACACAAAGGGTGGAGGCCAATCTGCCTCCACTAACAGAATGTCATACGAAGAGGTAAAATTCTCCCAGAACACCGCCTTGATCGGACGCGGTATATCACCTTCAATTTGAAAAATAACGTCATAAAGTCTATCCAGGGGGGCCACCCGGGTGTCAGCTGTCTCTACTGTAATGAATGTATCAGTTGCTGTCGCCTCCAGACAGGGACGTAGAGCCTCCCGCACTATGGTAACTTCCGCTGCGCTGTCGAGCAGAGTCACTGCCCATGTCCAATCCAGGAGTCGCGTTCTCACCGTCTGAGGCATACCTCGCTGTTAGAGCGGCAACTTTTTTCTTCTGAAAAGGGGGTCGAAAACGAGGTAGATCCTCTTGTTTTCCTTTGACTTCAAACTGTCGAGGCTTATCACGTCCCTGTGGTGCAGGTTGACTTTTGCCACGATCCTGGCATTTCCCTCCTCCGACTTGAGAGCCAGATGTGTCCTGTGAAGAACGAGGAGAACACTGATCAGGGACTTGAAATCTATCAGGAGACTTAATTTTTGCGCGATCGCACAAGTCATAAGTACGCTCAGAAGACTCAGGTGTCGGTGAATCTGCACGCGAACCTTGCTTCTGCTGTTGCTGCCCCTGTTTTTTATTTTTCCAGTTCTTTTTAGGAAAGACCGGATGCCCAACTTTATCAGTCTGGGCTTTTTGTTGAGTTTGAGATTGAGTTTGCGTTTGAGTAAAAGGCTTAACTTCCAAACTATTGCGGCCTATGGTTTTATAAGCCTTTGCAATAATTTTTGGCAATTCGCGTGGCTTGTCTGCATCAGGGACAGCCTCCAAGTTATTTGCCACTTGAAAGCTTACTGCATCGCCCTTGACGTTAGCAAGGATCATAACAGCCACCACGTCGAACACCCCCACCAGCCTCATCCCCAGCTCTACAGCCGCTTCGGCTCCGTGTTAATCTTGAACACGCTTAATCACTGAGGGGAGCACGGTCATGGAGGGAGTGCCGAAACACTTCGAATATACCGCTGCAAACACCTTACCCCAGGTGTTACAATCAGCTAACTCAGGAAGTAAGTTTTTAGGCAAACTAATAGTAAATATCCTGTGTTTTTCCACAGGAGAGGTATTTGGAAAGACAGCCTGCAGTTGTCCAAATTTTTCAGCAAGCCAATAAGGTAATTCATCCTTATTCTGTGGTCGCTTGCCCATTACTGAATTAACCATGACGGGACTGATAGTTACACCACCAGGTCCAGCAGGTTGCGCAGCAACGCCAGGTGGTCCCACCTGAAAGTTGCGCGTCATGAACTGTATAACAGCTCTATGCACGCATATTAAAGATGTATGTAACACGCGCAGTTCTGCAAGCGTCGCTGTTGTCAGACGACGCGGGTGAGGGGTATACCCAGCCAAAACGGGCCACGTGGCCCCATCTATCGATAAAGGACCTAGACGGACCTGCGTTATTGGGTGAGGAAGGGCGCCATTAAACCAAATTTGGTGTTGCCACACTGTAAGCGGAATCTCAAGAGCCCGATAGGGCTGATAAGCATTAGGAAGGGCCGTGGGCGTATATTCGTGAAACAAGTTATCCGTCCCATCCACCGCCGGAAAGGTGACCCAAGAATAAAACTCTTCGAAGCGGTAAGCCGCATCCGCCTCTACTACAAACATCAGCGCAACACCAGCATTAGGGACTCCATTCTGAGTCAAATAAGCCATGAGTGTTGCCCTACTAGGCGACGTAATTACGATCGCCATAATGGATAATAAAGAATAACAACCTAGAGCGCGGCAGCGCAATAATGGGTCAAAAAGAAAGAGATAAAACCTTTTAAAACTTCAAGCTTGAAAGAACCTATAAAAACATCAATATAGAAGGTTACACCGTCACAGCTGTCTCCGGAAACAGAAGTGAGGGATTGTGGACAAGCACAAGCACTACTCAAGCGTCTCGCAGATAAGAACCAGACCAAACGTTGGCGGCGCCATGTTGCAGGGATTCTGCACACACACACAACTATGCGCAGGAAAACAGGACCTCAGTGAATAGGGGTGTACCAACCTACCACATCAGTACCCAAAATCCCAAACCGACTAGCTATAGTGTCTCATTCGTTCTCCTCCAAAGATCACGGAGCTACAAATGATTAGACAACCCAGAACACAACACTCCCGACTCTCTCAGGAATCGCGGGAGCAAGACGTACTCTTTCGCTCACTCACTCGTACTTGTCCACAATGAGAATAGGCAGAGTCACTGAAATAGTTCAAAATGTTTATTTTAACTATCGTGCTCTACAATACAGTATACGTGCCACTGCTAGCAGCAAAATGCATAAACTCAGCACAGTTAGCATTGTTACAATTCCATAGAATACAAAGGGAGAAGTCATTTTATAAAGACTGTGGAAATAAGGGCCTATAGGCCTGACCACCCTCCCCTTGACTAAAAGAAGTTTATTTTATAAAAAGGACGAACTCTGGGCTTTGACAGCAGAGCCCATACCTTAAAGCCTGGATGTAAGGTTTACATCATAGGAACAGCAGAGCTCTTCTCCATGGAACGGCTTTCTCCAAGTGTGTTAAAACAACATGCAACAACATAATATCAAAGCACGAGTCTTCAGTACTGCAGCTGTGTAGCATGTTATGTCTAGGTGCTAGGAACTGACCAGAACAGAATAACAAGGGGCATTGTTTATCGACCTTACATATCGTGTTGAGACTAAACTCCAGGAAGGGCAGAGAACGCGAAAGACAACCCGTTCTCATGTGAAAGACACAAACAAAGTCTTGCAAAAACAAAGTCATGTAGTAGCGTGTGAAAAAAGCAGCATCATGGCAGCGAAGCTCATGCTAACTTAGCAATGTCGATTATGTGCCTAAGAACCATATAACACTAAGGGTTCTATGGACTCAGTACCAGTGTAACACACTTGGTTCAATGTGTATGCGTCAAAAAACTCCAAATCTCCCAAACCTCTTGCTAGATGCCCTTCTTTGGGATGTCCCCTTGCAGTGACTCACAGTAAGTACAATGACAATAAAGAAAAAGCACAGTCTTTATTTATCAGTACTGGAACATACTGTACCTTGTTCTTTTGTACTGTAAGGTTAATCTAACCTATAAATGGCTATCACTGAACCTCTTAAGTGATTGGTGATTGGTGATTTAGACACAGTTGGAGCTTCTCTTTTCTTTGAAATTTAACCTGAGAAGTTTGTTTCATCACCTTGAGGATTATTTCATACTACTACTTTTTCACCAGATGATTTAGGTTCAGCTGAGTTTTCTTTCACACCTCCTTTACCTATTCTTCCTTTAGTCTTTCCATCCTGCCCCTCTTCATCGAATTTCCTGGCCTGTAATGTTTAAAGTGTGCAACAATACCTTAATTGCTGGTGGTGGTTTCATTCCATGAAACTTGGCCTAAAGAAGTATTCTACCATTTGACTAAAGACATTGAGTAGAATATGGCACCCTCTACCTCTCAATGTTGGAGAGGAATAACTCCAGCATAGGATACATACTCAGCAGCTGGTCACACGTCACAAGTGAATTCTGAAAATAATATTGAAAAATGTAGCCTGGAACCTCTCTTCAATACTCTGTTAACCTTCCATTTTCAAAGCTACATCAAGAGACTCAGGAGCTTCTGTGCGCTATCAAACATTCCAAATCTTGAGAAGAGCCTGATTTTATATTACAGGTACTTTTTGTTCTCGAAAGAGCAAAGTGATTAACCCCAATGTAGGACCAGTAGCATCAGCATCAGTTCCTTCTGGCGGCCATGCAGAACTAAGTAATAATATCGCAAATTCTAAACATGTTGGATTGAGCTTAGCATCGCAAGTACAAATGTCTTCCACTGAGTCTCAATTCTTCTCCAGGGGAAGCTACAAAGATGATCTGTGTATTGACATCTCACGTGTACCTACAATAAATTCAATTTTATCCTTAATTCAATGACTGGCTCATTAGAGTTCAGTCTACAGAGACTGTCACCAAAAACCTTCAAATAGTGTGCAACACCCAAAATTATTTGGTTTCTCCGTCAATGTCGAAAAATGGCAGTTAGCTCCTTGGCAGAAATTCTAAGTCATTGGAGTGCTATGTATCCATATGAGATTGGACTTCCTCTTGCCAGGATAGGATCACATTTTTAATTTTTTGTGAAAGGCTCAGGTTGTGGTTCTAGAGACTGCTAGGTGTTATGGCCTCTTGCAATCTCACAGTCGGTCTTGATCATTAAAACATCATTAAAACATCATTTGTCCAAACACTGAATCAGTTTCATAAGTCACAATCCAAGATGCTCATCATTTCAAAAGATAATGCAAAATCATATGGTGCTGGCTTCTTGTGAGGAATCTTCAGAGAGGTCAATCTTACTCAATTAACTGTGACAACTGACCACTCCTAGCACAGCCGACAAAAGCCCCTCTTGCCAGCTAAATAGTTGAATGCATATCTAGGGCTCTTAAATTTAGAGGGGTGCAATCCCCTGTAAGGTTTCCTGCTTATTCCACCAGATCTAAGGCAGAAGCTGAGTTTTTTCAGAGGTCCTAAACTATTGCTGGCATCTGCATAGCAGCCACTTGGGCAGCTCTGAGCAGTCACAGCCACTAGTCAATGGACGCATCTTCTACACAACCTGTTTGCTTTGGGTATGATCTAGAATATACTCTCTTGTCCTCCCAGCATTTTCGGTCCTTTAATATCTGGTTGGCATCATACACAATAAGGCGAGAGGCCCAGAATGAGTGAGAAAAAATAATCACCTTCATGGGGAATCCAGCATTCTTAGCTCTGGTTCTCCCTCCTTCACAATAAATCCCCAACTACTCCTTGATGAAGTATGTGCCATGCTGCAACCCAAGCTGGCAGATAAAGCATGTGAAAACTGGGTGGGACAGTGGTGGCAGGAAGCTGGCTGATCAATGTGTGAGGAATGGACTGCTTGCACTCACTGCCTAAGCTAAAAATGTAAAGTGGCAGCTATCATTTAAGAAGCCTTTTTTGGTCCTGACTACGGTGCAGGCTACAAAACCAGCTGGAAGGAGGAGGAGCCACAACTAAAGAGCACCAGAATCAACATGAATACAAATGTGCCTGTTCTCATCAGATCACTCTCTCTTTCTCTTTCTCTCTCTCTCTCTCTTATTACTTTATTTTTCTTGTCTTTTATTATCTCCTGTCACAAGCTCAGAGTCTCTCTCTCTCTGCTTTTTGCTCAAGCTCTACCTCACACACTTTCTCTCCCATAGACTTTGTCCCTTTCTCACTTTATCTCTCTCACACACAGACTTTCTCTCCCTCTCTCTCTTGCTCTGTTTCTATCAGTGTCTCCACTCTCCCATTCCCAGAATTTACTTACGTTCCTTTTTCCCATTGCAGTCCTCCGTGTTGATGGGCTGGGATTTCATGCCGTCCAAAAGTACCCCCTTTCTCCCTGTGACCTAAAGCAGAAGAGCAGCAAAGTACAGTCATAGGTGAGCCAGCTATGTCACATTTGCAGGTCCTTGTCACAAGTCCAGGTTCCTTTAAAGACAACTTGACCTCATATGAAATGATTATGATAATAATAATGTTTTGTTTATTACTTTATTGAGTGTATTTCTATAGCACAGATCTGACCCCAGAGAAGAGAAGATCACTTTACATTATGAGTATGTGACCCGCGTACATGGTTAATGGGGAGGCGAAAGAGAAAGTAGGTGGGAGGAAGAATGCAAGGAGAACTGTTTTGAGCATTTTCCTGTAGTGCATTAGTGAGGGTGAATTAGAATTAAAACAATTGTATTGCTAACCCATCAATCTTGAATGCACCTAAAACATACAAAAATATAATTTAATGACTCATCTCACAAGACCTCCAACATTGGAGGCCATCCTAAAACTCTTGTGGATTTGTGCCTCAAGAATGTAGTGAAGTTTGTTGAGTTGGTTTCATGAACACACAGTTCAGGGTGGGGAGTCAGGGACCTGCAGTGCAGACTGGGGGAATATTATCCCTGGGATGCATTGTGGTAAATGAATGTCCTTAGGAGACATTCTAGGGTGCATTGTTGTGTGGCAGTTTTCCCTGATTGCAGTTCAGTTTGGTGAGCTACTGCACCCAAGGATCAGTGTAATGTGGAGGGGAGACCCTTAAAAATGCTGTTGCCCGGCAATATTCTGCCTTAGCCAATGACATACCCTCTCAGGATACTTCTTTCTGGTAGAACTTACGTAATAATAGAAGTTTATGCGTGTGGCACCAGGTCTCATGTCTTTAGCATCCAGCTTGTAGTTCACCTGGATGTCCTTGGTCTGACTGCAGTACACAGTACCCTCCGGGGGGTGGATTTTCATCCAGCTCCTGACACTGGAGAAGAGGGGCACTACGTAGAGGTGGGCATCCTGGTAGTATAAACGGATGGCCCCTGGATCATGGCCAGGAGGATCATGTCGAATTAATGCCTGTCAAGAAAGAAAAGAAACATAGAGTCAACAAGGGGAAAGAGAGAACGAAGTGGGGCACTGTGGGATGATGACCTGAAGAGTCAGGAAAAGAGAAAAAGCTGAACTGGTACGAATGACTCCAAGAAGTTGTTTGATAGAAATGTAATTGTCTATCTGTATCAGTACTTACCCACTGGCCCCTTTCACCCCTTTTCACCCACTGTGTAGGTACTTTTTCCCTGTGAGCCAGTGCTGTCCCCCTGTACCCTTTATGATGCTAAGGTCTATCTACTCTTTAGGTGTGATGGAAACTCTCCTCTCTGAGTCAGCCTTGACTCAGTGTTCACATGAAGTTAGACTCACTCTTCCATTTTTGCCAGAACCCACAAAAACAAAAAAACACACAAATAAATTTGTTCAAAGCACAGCAACACTTGAATGTCTCAGTTTAATAAATACAACTTAAATATTGATACATTACCTTCCTCATACATGTATACCTTCCATGTACCTATATATATATATCAATATATTTATTACTTTGCTCCTACTGTAAATAAATAAACAAAATAAAATACATTTGAGACTCTCCAATGCACTATCCTATGTTTCACCCTAAACCTCTCTCAATATATCCTCTACCTTCACTTTCTGACTCATCCCAAACCTCTATGATCTTCACAGTAACCCTTTCTAGACTCCTGCTTTCTCTATACCTCCTTGCATCATCCCAAACCTCATTTTACTATTAAGATCTCCCAAACAACCCTTCCTAATTTCTTCCCTCATGCATCCCTCCTTAAACTCATCCGACACCTCCTTTTACTACTATGATCTCCCTAATCCCTTTCTGGGCAAAGGCTCCTCCATCTCTCCTTTACCCATTCCAAACCTCATCTTACTACTATGAACAGATTCACATGTCCACCATTCACATGAATTCATATTTCCCTATGCTAACTCACCACTAATCCTTTTTGGGTTCTGGAGTAGCTTGCTACTCGCAGAAAAGCACTTCGACACCTCGTCAGGGGTAGTAAGCACTATATGAATACAATTACGAGTACAATTACAATCATTATCTTTGAGATGGAGCTTAACCATCATTATTTTGTGAGGTGGAACTCCACCATTATTATCTTTTGAGCTGGAACTCACCCATCATTATCTTTTGAGATACAACTCGTACATCGTTATGTTTTGAGATGGAACTCATCCATCATTATGTTAGGGGCATGTTTCTGCCTTCTACAGCATCGATCCAATATCCAGGATCATGACGCTGCCAATGTCTCTATACCCTCTTCAAATACCACCGACAAGCTGCGAGGTCAGCACTCCATTGGTCGGTTGGCTGCAAAGTCTTCTAGAAGCTTATACGAACCCCAGTATACTTTGATTGGATATCTCGAACCATGGATATACCTGTAGATAGACTTCAGAGTTTCCCCAGCTGGAAGTGTCTAGGGAGAAGGAGATCAGCCCCTCATTGTCAGTGGTGTGACGTTGTGATACACCATTTCCTTGAAGTGTGACACCTTGGTTTGGCAGAGCGGCTCCACTGGCATCCACCACCTTTACCTACAGATAGACGAGGAGACACAGACGCATGTCAATGGTGTGGTGTGACTACTGCTGCTGATATGAGTGTTAAAAAGCATTAAAAGATTAATTATGAAAGTGGGTTTTTTCTGATATGTTCCTTTGATTTCTGTAGAACTCGCAAAGGCCTTCAATTTTGGAGTGAAACCTAATGCTGGAGTAAGCCATACCTAGGTGTGGTTTACTCCTGACTTTCCAAGAGTAAGCCAAACCCACTCACAGAAAATGATTTGTGAATTCTACTATAGGAGCAAATAACCTCTCACTTGCTGTCAATAAAAGGAAAAAAGTGTTTGCAGCTGCAAAAGATTCCCCCAGCTTTAGAGATGGTTTGCACATATTTTATATGCTAGTTTAACTTGCATTGAATTGCCAGCAAGAAAAAGCTTAGAGAGGGACACACACATGTACAAAATGCTCCTGTGCTAGCAGGGGGGCACAGATTTAGAGTGCTCAGGAGAAAAAGCTAAGCAGGGAATTACTTACAAAATGTTTGCTGAATTAACCATTCCATCTAACAATTGGTTGGGAAAACTAAGGGGTCTATTGCGATGGCGGTCGGATGTCCACCGCCGGGACGGCGGTGGCGCCCGCCGTACCGGCGGTGGACATCCGCCCGCCAGCGCAACCAAGAAAACCGCCGGTCATATTAGGATGGCGGTGGTGACCGCGGCGGTGGGAAATTCCGACCGCCGCTTTACCGCCGGTTGCCATCCGCACTCCTGCCTGGCGGACTGAACAGGACCGGGATAATGGTGGCGGTGCAGAGCAGGCTCTGCCGGCAGGATTATGATGCCGGCGGTAGCCAGCCATCCCTCAGCGGTCAAACCGCCATGGAAAGGCATGCGGTGGTTGTCTTCCGGGGGCCCGTTGCGGGTCCCCAATGTGTTGGGGGGTGTGGGTGCACTGGGGGGGTACCCATGGTCCCCCCTACATTTCCCTGTACCAGGTGGCAGGCACTGTGCTGTGCCTGCCACGCAGTGCAGGGACATGCAAGACATGCTCCTTTCGGCATCGCGGCGGTGCTGCGGGCAGCAGCAACCGCCGCAATGTTAATGCCCGCGATCAGACCGCGGGTCATCGTAATTCGACCGGCGGTGATGTTGCGGTACATGCGGGCGGTCTTTTCCCGCTACCATCGTAATAGGCCCCTAAGAGTGTGAAAAAGCTAGAAACTCAACGAATTAAGGATAGACGAATAATTGAGCACTCAGCAAATCTATGCTTACATAACAAAAAAATCAGCACATCCTAGACTTTTAGTTTCTTTGGAATATGAACATTAGGGAGAACATAGGTTTTTTAAATAAATATCCTAGCTATGCTTACTGACTTAAAGTTAAGTTTACTTATTGTCAAGTTAAAGGCCACAAATGCCCACTGTGGGAAGAATAGAAAAGCAAGTGTCTCTCTCCTGGGCAGTGGTCCCATTATATCACCAACTTCTGAACTTTGAACCCATGGTCCTTCCGCAACAACCAAAATTCCAGCAAAGGTAAGGCACACACACAAACCACAAGCCCACCCTCACAAACACACAACAGAAACCATTCACCCTCAAATATACGCAGCACAAAATACAACCGCATAACACACACACATTCGCACACATCACAAACCATCTTCTCACAAACACACACACATCCACACACCCCCCAGACTGCGCCACACCTCCCGCTTAATAACAAAACATTGAAATTAAATAACACACGAGTTTTCAAACTAAACAAAACCCTTACAATGAGTTGATCTGTGGCAATTCCTACCAGTGAACCCTTTGCCACCCAGAAATCCCTTCATACAATTGTCACTGCCTTTCTCAATCTCCACTCTGTTTGACACCCTACTGAGATTCCAGCATTTTCAACATTTCCAGCACAGGCAAAACACTGTGTGACGTTTTCAAGCTATAAATAAAGCAATGCACCTTTCTGGAAGTCCCACAAGGACAAGTTATCCACACTGAACGTTAACAACTTTACACCCTTTCTTTCAATATGCGTGTTCTTACATTTCTCCTGAAACCTTTTAAACCATTCTCTCACGTTCCTGCTATCCACAATAACCCTCCTTGAATTATGTTTGCTTCCCAGACACATTCTGGTCTTCGACTTCCTGCAACACCTTGAAGAGATCCTTGCCAGTGGTGCAATGCAGTGGTTGCCTCTGAGTTGCATTTCATTTCCCCAGCTAAGATCCCTAGTAATGCCCTAAAATTACTTCCAACCTCAGACATTACCTTTTTACCCTGTTCAACTGACCCATGATGCTCTTAGGATGAAACAATGATAACCTGCGGAGCTCAATTTTGCTGTTCACCAAATATCTCTATTTTGCTCGAGGTCAACTACACTCAGCAGCCAGATTTGCGGTAAATTGCACTTTCAACCAATTGGAGTAATATCTCACCAACAAATACCTTTTGGGACTACAGCAATGTGACCCTGTGCATCACAGCACTGTAGCTTGGTTGCGCTCTTTAAATCACGTGCATTTGTAGTATCATATTATTTCCCTGAGCCTGCGTTGACAGGGCACAGTGATGGTTAGTTATTAATGGATTATGCATGGAAACCATTGATTACCAGAGTTCAGCTCTGTTTACCACCACGCATTGGACTATGCCAACTTCATAAGTGCAGAGTATACTCTCCACTATGCATTCCACACCTGGAACACCAGTAATCAAGGTGGTCAAGGCAAAATCTCTGGTTGCTCCTTGCACCAAAATTCTGTTGATGTACAAGACATATAATTCTTCGCTATACAATGCCCAACAACAAAGAACAAATGATATGATATCATACGAAACAATACGATATGATACAATACGATAAGATACGGTACAATACACTACGGTTCGATACGATACGATATATGATATATTAGTGGCATGGTCCATCACCACACAGTAAGCCTCGGCATGAAGAGGGCATAAGCATGAATGAGTTCACGCCTTTCTCAAATGAGCAAAGTCGTGTGAGCGCAAGCTGCAGCTGGATCCCTGCAGAACATACCCAAATTACCAAAATAGTCCACATGTAAAACGGAGACCAGTAGAGGTAGTGAAGCAACTCATTGCAATAATGAAGATAGTAGAAAATCCTTGATAGGTAGGGTGCCCACAATATACTGGCTCCTCTTTCCCAGTGAAAAATCCAGGCCAAAACTCTCTTAAAGGTCAGATAATGTATTGCCTAAGAAAATGTCAAACACATCTTAAAGGTAAGCCTGGGCGGTGAACTCCGCTCCACTCGGGGAGTTTGCAGAATTTTCTGCAATCCGCATTACGCGGAGCTCTGAAAAACTCCACTCCGCGTAGCGGAGCGGAGTTTTTTCCCCTGCTCGTCAACGTCAAGTTGGTAAACGCGAGCGATGGAAATCAACCTCCCGGTGAGATTTCTCAAAGCGGGCGGTCGGATTTTTCAATGCGAGTGGCAGCGTATGCTCGCGACCGCTCACGTTGAGAAACCGTATGTTCGCGTTGAGAAAGCTGGCCACTCGAGTAGAAAATCTACTCGAGCGGCAGAAAGGAGGCAGCACCCGCTTGCGCTTTGCATGGTGCAGTTCACGATAATTTCACAGTGCAGACAAACACCCGGCACTGAAAATTACAGCAAATGGCTATTTTCTAATGCACTACGCCACTTGCGGAGCTCCGCGTAGCGCGGCACAGTTTTTTTTTATGCGGAACTCCAGCAACTCCGCACAGGCTTACTTAAAGGGAATAATTTTTGAAGTGCTCCGTTGTTCTTGCTGTCTGACAACTACCAGTGTTTTTACCACATTATTCTATTCCAGGAAGATTAAGTCGTTCTACACCACAACATTCTCACAGAGGAGATAGACACCAGGGAAGTACGACACATGATCACACACGTGTACACACGCACACATTCACAAACATTCACACACATGCACACATACACACACCCACACACAGAATACAGAAATGCACACACACGAAATACAACACATGAACACACACATGCACACACATGTGCACACATGCACACTTTCTTCCACACACACATAAACAAACACTAACATCCCTCAGAGAGTCACAGATATCCAGAGAAAATTCATTCTGGAGGAAAACTAAAAGCTCCAACTATGTCCAGCTCATGGTACCAGCTAGATGGGACATAGCTATCACAAAACACAAAAAGCAAGCCCATTGGTATGGTCCACAAGTTAGATTGGCATGTTGAGATCTGAGTGCACTGGAAGCAGGCATTCCAATATGCTATCTTCATACCTGCGACAGACCTCTTATTCTGCACTCTGTCTCATAAATGTAGATATCAATGTCTCACCAACCCTCCATGACCTCTCCCATTGTTCCTTAGGCATTTCTCGACTTCAAGCCTCACCTGCCCCCTGAAGCGGACTCCTCGGATGTAGTGATTCTCCACAACTTGAAAGGTTGCTGTCGCAGCCACGAAGGATACCTGGTAATTCCGTTCTCCATCTTCCATGATGCCTGGTGGGTGAACCAGCAATGAAAGATAAGAAAACACCCTCAGGTGATGAGCTATAAAAAACAATATTTCTGCAGAACCCCTCATTTGTGCAGTTTGGGCACTACATTCAAAGTTCCATTTTCAAGTTTACCCTCTCTTCCAAATAGGTTCAGTGGACAAGAGGGGCATCATTAAAGGTGTGTGAACCACCCACCAGAGTCTCCCTACTTCAAGTACCAAATTGTATGTTTTATTCTCCCAGGGTAGATATATGGAACACTTCTAAGGTCCAAGGTCTACAAGAAGTGTCAAGACAGGATGGTTAAATGACCTCATCATTTATATTCCATTCCATTGTTTTTGCAAGGATCTCAAGTTGCCATCAGAGCTCTGAGAGGAGGTGGTTTAAAAGGAAAGACGTCAGTCGTGTCATCAGATGTGCGTCAACCGCTACAGCAGCCGGTTGGAGCATAAACCAAAAAAAAGATCAGAAGAGGTTTCCAAAGTGCAGTCTTAAGATGCCTTCATTGGTGGAAAAGCTTTAGAGGTAAAGATCTGTGCATTACATGGCAATCTTAGCTGGGTGGCGTACAAGGAGTGTAAAAGTACCTGAAGAAGGGTCCGACAGGAGAGAGGGCATTAAGTGTAGGGGTGAGCATAACTTACATAATTCAGTGTAGCGTATTCACGCGGAATTAGCAGAGAATTCTGTGAGATTACAGATAATGACGCAAGAAGTTATTCTGCATTTACCTCTATTTGTTAGCGTGATAATGCACGCTCATGTATTTTGCACTAAGAAATGGCTCTAAATGCAGTATGACACAAATAGCTCACGTGTGCGGCCGCCCGCGCTCGCTAAATCTGCTCTAGCAGTAGGATTTTTTCCTCCAAGTTATGCAAGGAGTAATTGCATAAATATCGGAAATTCCGTGTCAAAGAGTAACGTGGAATTACTCTGATTAGTCTAGCGTAATTGAAATTACGCCCAGGCCTAATTAAGTGTGGCTAAAACTTGTGGATTCAGGACAGCTCATGAAACAGAAACGGTGGATATTTTCCTTGTCTGAACTGAAGGAAGACTCTTTCCATTCTCAGTGGCAGGGAAAGGGCCATATAAAGGCAGAAGAAATGAACTTGAAGAAATTAAATATCCAAATCTTTTAAGCTTTGGGGGTTGCCCCACTGGGTGTTTTACAGAAAATATTCATTGTGGGGCTGTAAGGCTGAAAGAGCCTCGTTGCGTGAACTAAAGATACTGTGATAGAACTATAATGCAAGGGATAATAAAGCCAATGTCGTAAGGAAAGCCCCTGCAGACCCTGTGGTGCAGGAGGGGCCCACCCTGGGTGGGGGGCACCCTTTCAGGGCGCCCCTAGTCTGTCAGGGGGCCCCATTTAGGCCATGATCAAAGAATATCTGTGGCATCTGGGAGACTCAGAGGCCCATCATTTCACGTCACACCACTGAATAAGGCTATTATATAATTGTATTTAAAGAAGTAGGTATGGTAAGTGGGTGGTTGTATAAAAAATCCTATTGTAGATGACTTCATGAGACGTTTGGAGATGGTGGATGTTTGTCAGTGTTGAAGCGGCTGCGGAAGGCTTGGATATGACGCGGACCATGGACCCTGCTGTGCCCTTCTGGGTCCCTGGGAGAGGCTGAAGGAGGATAGGGCCCAAGGAAAGACCTCAGTGACTTTTCAACTGGGCATGTGTCTCACTAAACCACGCGAGAGAGCACAGAAGCTTAAAACAACAGATTCCTTTGTGTTAAACTGGGGAGATGGACAGTGAGGAGGGCTCTTGGGTGAAGACTGGAATGTATGACTGCCCAGGAGTGTGTAAGGAGTGGAACCGTGGGAACATAGACAGGTGAATGGGCAATTATCCCATCATAAAACATTAGATAAACCAGTCCATGGGAACTGGGAGGTTACCCAATGGAGGGAATATAATAACCACAAGACCACAAATAAGGACAGATATGGTGTATTCAGATGATGAGCCCTCGCTCAGTGTCCCTCTTACCAATGTTCTTCTTATTATGAACCAAGACTAGAGTACAGGTGTGGGAGTGGTATAGCTAGTGGTGAATGCAATGTAGCAAGATCAGGCCCCAAGATGTCTTAGGGTCACATTATGTGGAATACACCAAACCAGAGGGCAAAGCAGTGCACATGAGGCATGAAATCTGCTACCTGTGTGCAAAGTACCTTGATCTATAGGGATGCTTTTGTGGCTGCTCAACTTTAAAAAGCTGCCAATGACATCACCACCAAACGGTTACCTGAATGCCCTTTTAGCCGCAAATACATCTTCTGTACCAGGCAGCAAAACCTTGCTTGAGCTAAGCCAGTTTTTATGCTTTGTGGCTTTTTACTTCTACTGTTATTTGCCACTACCTTCCAGAGGGAATGTTCTGTGGCCCGTGTAAATGCTGGGGCAGGCATCGTGACTTCCGGAAGGGGTGGCTCTTCCATATTGAAGATTAAGAAGCCCCCATTATGATAGACCATCTCTTGACAGTCACATAAATTGGGATTAGTCAGTCATGAGAATCTTGTTAAAATATTTTTTCAGCATTTGGATGGATCAAGTATGCATCAAGTACTTCTTTGTGCTACTTCACCCAGAAGCTTTTGATTCATCAGTGAGATCCACGCGATTTAATTGACAAACCATTCAGCATTGCAAAAAAGTTCCCTTCTGAACCCAAAGGGAGAATTCATACTAATAAATTTCGCGTCATGGGCATGCCTTTAGGCAGCTATATGGTGAACTCTGAAAGTGGAGACAGCAAGTTCTAATCCTGCCTTGTCCATTTCACCACACGCAGGGATCCAGGGTTAATCACTCTGTTTCTCTGTGTCCCAGTTTCCTTGTGTTTGCTTCGTTTGCCCTAAGTTGGCAGGGTATGCCCAGACGTGGGTCCCTTGCTCACTTTGCCACTGGATTCAAGCTAGCCTGGCTGATGAGGGCTGTTAGCCTGAAACCGGTCCCAGGATGCTTGTTTCCGGCTCAGGGAAGACCTGGCTTGGCAGTTCGGGCAGGACTGTTCCCATGAGGCACAGGGTCAAGACTGATTTGCATATAGCTGGGTCTGAACTGAGGTGGCGAAGTGAGCTAAAGAATGATGATGGATTCAACCCAGATCTGTGACTGGGGGTGAGTGTCTGAAAAGTTTCCACGCTCCGTCCATCATCTCCTTGTGTTTGCTTCGTTTGCCCCCAGTTTCCTTACCAGCAATGGTGTAGGGGCTGTTGCCGTGCATTCCAGGTCTCAGTGTATTGGTCAGAGTTGATCTGCTATGTATCGTTTTGGTCATTTGGACACATGGACATTGTTTAGGACATTTAGGCCCAGATGATAAGTGAAGCAGATTCAGGTGCAGAAATATAAGGTGACAAGATGATTTCAGACGGTATTTCTCCATCTAAATCTAACCTATCACAAGCTAACCCCCATGGAATGGCGTATAACTTTGCAAGCCTAATTTTTTATGGCCATGAGTGGGTATGTTGCAAGTATTTTTATAATAAAATGTAACAAAATCATTCCAACATGGTTGATTGAGCATTCACATTGACATGCAGCCATTCTGGAAGTATTTTTGTTTTACATAAATATCTCCAAGTTGGCCACCCCTGCATATACAAGAGGACACATTGGCGGCCATCTTAGAATAGTCTAAGAAGTAATTTTCCAAGATGGTGGTGGCTAGCAGTGTATGATTGGGATGTGCCTACCACAACGGCTAGAGAAGACTTGGTAGCATGGTCTGGTAAGCTAAAGCTAAAGCAGACCAATGGATGAAGAGGGATTTAATATCTATATGTAAGTGCATGTATATAGACAGATTGTTTGCTGGATAGATGGCTAACTGTATGGATTGGTGTGTGTCTTACCAGCTTCACCCTTATTGTGTCACGTAGAAAATAAGAACAGGGGTGACATGCAGTAAATTAACATTTGGTGGTTGTTTACCTATATTCAATTACTTCTAATCATATCAGAGCCCTTCCTTCTATTGGAATCCTGATGCTTGTCAAGTGTGCCTCTCTTGCTGCCTCAGGTACTGCGCTTGCGCATTAGCAGTACGTACCTGTACTATCCTCGGTCAGGAATGCCTTTGCTTCCAAGGGTTGGTAGCTCCAATAGTTGAATTTGTAGATGGTTGTGTTCAATCTGGCGGAGAAGCACCCATCCCTGCCCGTCTACAAGGCAACAATAAAGCATCAATGAAAAAATGGTGACATTTCATTGGTCAGCGTGGCAGATCATGATAGGTCCTGCTCCATACCCTCATTTCGGAATTGCCCTGGTAAATGGACCTCTCTTTGATCTTCTTTTCTGTGAAATCTGGGAATAATTCCAAGAGCTCTTACGCACCTTGGCATATTCAATGTGGACTGAAGCAGCTGTTTTGCCGAGCCGTAATGTCTACAGGTAGTACCAGGCATGGTATGAGGAACTTTAGGACCTCAGATAATAGGTAATTCACCAAAGCCCACCCACTACCTCCCTGCAACCGGCCAATGTTTGGATGTCCAGGCTGCAATCCTAAACCTCCTGCTGCCTTCCCTTAAAGGTACAAGAAAATAACACAAGAAACTAACTGATCAAAGGCACCAGTTAGTAAATAGTCAGTGGTTAGGTGCTACTTTACCTTAAATAGGTTGTTTTGTTAACCCTTTCAGACAGAAAGTGATAGCTTTGAACACATAAGTAGTTACTGAAACAAATTCTGCTGTTTCTTAGGGTAAAAACTCTTGTCTCAAACACAGTATAGAGAATACTGAAGTCAAAGCAATCCATGAAATGAAATTATATCTATTGTCTTGAACACTTTCCAATATTGAATGAAATACCCAACTGGTCTCTGTCTGGAGTGGAATAGTGGGCAAAAAAAGATGCACTGGACTGCAGCCATGACCAATTGTTAGTAGTTGAGATTAATTCAAGCTTTTCCTCCATCACTTTGTTGTTTGTTCCAGTAGATGCCTGTACAAATAGTATAATACTAGAAAAAGCAGCATGCAAAACAATAATAAGCATCAATAGTGAAATAAGCACTGGTAAAGCCAATAGGTCAGGCTTTTGTCTGCCAAGCTAATGCGTTTGCCAATTCTTGTTTCCTTTTCACTGGTTTAAAGTGAACTATACGAAAAATATTCAAAGATGACCATCTATGTGTGTTCAGGCATGCAGATGCAGGGATGGCTATCTTGTTATGGTTTTTGCTATTCTTTTTCAAAAAACATTCAAAGATGGCCATTCACAGGTGCACTTGTTGCACATTCTAATGTTTTTTCCACAAGGAACAATATTTTTCTTTTTTTCTTTGGGAAGTCCTTGTCCTAAACACCCATAAAATAGAGGGTCTTTGCTTCCCACCACGAAAAAAACATATTCATGCCATTTGCAAAAAGAGTGCTACAGGCATTTTCAAGGGCGGAAACAAAGCAAAGTGTTTGTCAACCCCCACGAACATTCCAGTTTGTGGGTATTTCATGCTCTTTTCATGCCACCTGTCCTGAAATGCCTGCTTCGCCTACCCATACTCCTCAATTTACAATGTTATGAAATGTGCCGTAATAAAATATGTTGTTCCACAGTGATTTAAATTTGCAGGCATAAATCAAGGTCTTCCAGTGTATGTTTGTAGAGTATACTTTCATTGAAAATGTATTTTCCACATGTAAAGACTCCTGCATAGCCCTGGAGGTCTCCAGTGGATTTGCTCACCCGGCCTGCAAACGTCTGGCAGACTTCTTCACGTGCATCCATCGAAGGAGGTTGACGTACGTAGTGATCATGAGGCTTCTGACACAGAGTTCCATTCACCTTCCCGTGCACCGGCTTGCCATATGTGTATCTGTTTCAAAGAGATGGTATTATGAATTACTTAGCTTTACATGCCACGCTTTACGTTACGTTACATCTGAGAGGACCTCACCTCCGAGACAGGGACTGGTGAATGCAGAATACATGAGCAACAAATTCTAATATACTGCTGCAGGGCACGGGACAATGTCACTGCTCCGGGAGCTGTGAGGCTCCTCATCACTAAGCCTGGGCCTAGTTCGCGGAGTTTTGCTACGCGGAACTTCGCGAAGCCACAAACCAACTCCGGAGTGTAGTGCGAACTGCTGTTCACGCTGGTCTTTCTGCTGCTCGGGTAGAAATTCTACCCGAGCGGCAGCTCGCGCTCGCGAACTTACCGTTCGCGAGCGCGAGCGGGGAAAAAACTCTGCTGCACTACGCGAAGCGGGATTTTCTTGCACTCCGCGAGCTCCGCGTAGTGCGGAGTGCGGAGTGCAGAAAACTCCGCAAACTCCCCGAACGGAGCAGAGTTCAACGCCCAGGCCTACTCATCACACCATCACTCCCCCCCCTCGCAAGAAGCACTGATTGCGGCACTGGTTTTAACTGTGACATCGTAGACCGCAATGACAGAACTGCTCCCTGTGCAAGAGCAAGGCCAGCAAATAGTGGCACTGTCTGGTCGAGGTGGCTGGCATGTCCCAAGGGTGGTGCGTCGGATGGGACATAAAAAAAAAAATTTCAATTAAAAGCCCTTAATGCAAGCGCAATGTCCTCCTCAATAATATTCTCTTCTCGAGGTAGGCAGGCTCAAAACTCCCAAGCCAATCTTGGCGCTGCTCTCACCAGCATGAGAGCAGCGCCAGGATTGGTGGGAGCAGCCTCTATCAGCACTCAGAAGAGCACTGGAGGCTTTTGCTTTCTCTAACTCAGCTGTCTTAAGACAGCTGGGTTAGAGAGGTTTAAAGTGTGCATGTGTGACTGGCCGTCGGCCGGCCAAAAAGACATGAGCACTTAAAACTGAAAGTGGCCTGCTCTCTCTGCTGCTGCCAGTCTGCAGCAGCCCCGCCCCCGTCCTGACGCTCTGTTCGAGATGGAGGGATGAAAATTAAAATGGTAATAAATTAGCTTCATTACCATTTTATTTTTTTTGTCTCTGGGGGCATTTCAGTGTGGTGATGCTCCTCCACTAAAACGGAGGAGCCGCCCCTGGCCCCCAGCTAGCAAAATCAGATGACGTACAACATGCTTTCTCACTGACCGCTTGGCCATTAGTTACACAGACATTGCATGTCATGTTTTCTGGTGTCTCGAAACAGCCTCGTCAGCAAGCAGCGCTGCACCGCTGACAGTAATAAACAAGAGCGACTTTTGACGGCTGTTTGTTTCCAACGCTCTCGTGCAGAATTCACTTGCACTTTTCCACTCATTACACTTCACTTCAAAAATCTTTATTCGGATTAAAAATCCATAAAAGATACATACAATAAAAACAAAATGATCAATGTCTAAAATATTAAAAACTCATTAAAAAAATACAGTACAGAGTGATAATTGAGAGTTAATACGCTACTAGCAGTCTCATAGAGTAAATTTTCTAGGTAGCTATATCGCTTCCTTATTCTGATTGCCGAAGAAATAAATGAAGAGATTGCAAAACACAATGTCGCTGTATCGGGTTTACATACATGGTTAAAAGCAGCTTTATAATGACACAGTTTATGTTCTTTAAACAACGGTTTTACAAAAAGCTTCCTAACATCCAGAACAGAACAAAATGCTGCATGGATTGTACAGAGAGGCCATCACAGGGACATTTGGGTAAACTTTCTATCCAGGCACCCATGCTCGGAAATGCCATCAATGCTATGTCGTGTATGTTTGTTACAAGGGATAGATACATTTGGATGCCAGGTTGTGCGAGGCCAGCAACATATCTCTGGACTCTCAATTTGATAGACTCACTATATTCCCTCCTAGCTATTCTGTGTGTCAAAAGGAGCATCTTCCATTCCATTGTGCTGTAATATAAAATATTTGCTGGGTCATCCAGACTAAGATCTGTTTCTATCTCATATAAGAGATTTTTTATATCGGACAACCAGGGAAATTTGTCTCTATGGTCAAGGGCCAGGCAGTGTTTAATTATCGCTTTTGTAAACTTGGTTCCAGACTTACTCCAGATGCTGTGCCAGGTCCGGAGTGCACTGATGTTAATAGTGTCCTCGATATTGGGGACCGCTAGTTCATTATGGACGCTATAAGTAGAGGTGGATTGTGGAACCGCTAAGAGTCTACACAGGAATTTATTCTCTGACACCTGTAGTGACTTGCTGTCTACCACACCCCATACCCCATGTAGCGCTATTGATACCTTTACTATTATATAGTTAAAGTATCTCTCTAATAGGCTTGTTTCCAATTTTAGCAGCAAACCTGAAGATTGCTTCCAAGGCTCTCAGGAATTTTAGTTTTTCAGTTTTTTTAATGGGGAGCCCAGTTGCCAGTATTATGGAAATGTAAGCCTAAATAGGTAAAACTTTGGGTTTCGTTTAGGACCTCACCTTTAATGGTGTATGTCTTTTTCTTGATTTTGCCTGATCCACATGCCATTACGAATGTTTTCGATAGGTTCAATTTCATGTCTCTGCGAAACCTTTAATCAATTGTTGCAGACCGTTCGTGGTTCGTGATATTAATACCGCATCATCGGCATACAAAAGAATGGGGGTTGGACGTGCGCCAACTTTAGGGCGATCAGCTGTCAATTGTTGTAGGTAATCGTCCACCCCATTTATATAAAGGGAAAACAGAAAGGGTGCGAGGATGCACACTTGCTGAATTCCTCTCATGACTCTGAACCTTGGGGCACATTCACCATTACTTCCATAGCACACCCTGGTGGTCAAGCAACTATACAACTGAGACAGGAAAGAAATAATATCTATCAGGCACCCAAAAGTTCCAAAGTCAAAGGCGCTGCTTAAATCAGCGAAGCAAAGGTGGATGTAGCCTTTTTATCCTATAGTGCACTTGGTCATGAGATCTAATTAATGCATTGTTCCAGAGTACTGACTTCACTTCTAAAGTCAAATTGTGAATCATTAAGCACATGGTTATCATTCACCCAGGTTTCTAATCTTTCAAGTATTATTCTACCAAGCAGCTTTAACGAGGAGTCAAGAAGTTTGATCGGTCTGTAACATTGTGCATCCCCCCTATTTCCCTTTATAAAGATCGGGACAATTATAATTTCAGCCTATGATGCAGGAATACATCCTTTGGCCACTGCTGTGCACACTTGTGTTAGAATGGGTCCCCATAGTTTAGAAAGAGATTTATAGACATCTATGGGACCCCATCGGGCCCAGGGGCCTTCCCATTTGCACATTTTTCCAAGGCAGTATTAACTTCCTCAAGAGTAAAAGGGGTTAAAATGGGGGT